>JAZKJV010004861.1:0-682500 GCA_037367405.1 Ottelia alismoides
TATCGAGGAGCTCTGCAATCGACCAACCATTACTGCACTTGGAGATCGGGATCCTTCTCGAGTGTGTCTCATAAGATCGTTTAAAGACTCGATGAACTAGTTGGAGCCTAGCGATCAAAATTATTCGAAGATAGAACATCAACCGTGTTCATTACCACCATCTGCATCAGACTGAGCTATTAGCTGCCGCTCCAAGTCGACATCACCGTTGCAAACTGACCATCGGTCCATCGAGCCAGCGTCATCATCATCACCAGCAGTATCGTGAACAACCACGGGAGATCAGAATCATAGCATGTTGGTAAAGTTCACCAAGAACAACTGATACAAATTAGGAAAAAAAATCCCCAATCTCCAGGACGTACAACCTTCATTGGATCATTTCCAGAACAAAAATACAAAACCATCTTACCTGACACGGTCATTCGATCCGCATCGAAATCCAATGCATACAGCAGCACTACGTGTCCAAAGCCAAGCCCTCGGATCATATCCATTTGAGAAGATTAGGATCCCATATCGCCCTTACGCCGCTTAAGCACAACCAAGTAATTGGCATGTGCCTTTAACAATATTAAATACGCAACCTCTACATTTCTTTTATTCCCGTACAGGTCCTCAACCATGTCTATTCATGTGGTCATACATGTAATTTGTGGTCTCTCTGCACTTCGTTCCTCCACTCTTTTCGATATTATTCACGCATGAAAACTTTTGGTTAATTATTGATCAGTCGCTACAATAGTACTAAGAAATAACATATTATTTATTTTATATCAAATAACATATATTATATAAAAAGAAAAGAAAACACTTTTATATACTTAATAATATACTTTATCATACATTAAGGTAGCTTTGAAAATAAAAATCATTTTCTCTTTTTAATAAAATCAAAAACATAAATAAAAAACACCTTTTTACATAAAAAACCTTAAATTTCAAATAAATTCAATAAAATTACATAATGCTATACTAGATAGATATTAGTATATTCTAAACATATACAAAAAACAAATAAAAACATCAAAGTAAAAACCCTTAAAATCTAAGTGTTCATAAAAATTTATAAAAATCATAAAAAATCCTAAAAAAAATCCTAAAATACTATTACATATCATTTTAAAGGTATTGAAATTCTCTATTCAATAAAAATAGAAACAAAATATTTCTACTATTTAGGAATATTAAACCAATAAAAACAGTGTAGTTTTGTAAATAAAACATTATTTCCCACTATAATTCAATCTAAAATCTGAAAAACACAAAAATACTCCCAAAATTATCAAAAATAAAGAAAAATAAATGAAATATAAAAATATTTTCAAACCTAATTTTGAGCATTTTGTATATTTTGAGCATTACTTCTTTTACCTCCCGCCTCGTAGCACGGGTATGCACCTAGTTAGAGGTAAAGTAGGTTATAGCATGAGGGAAAATGGGGAAGGATGCAGTCGATGAGTCAAATGTGCTTGCTGATGCCAAATTCTTTGCATGCACAGCTTTATCACATAAAAGGAAATATTAGTAAAGAAAGAATGGCTATATAACAAACACACCCTATCATAGGGAAGTGCGAGAATATTCTGATCATGCAAAAATTCATGATTAATGCTTAGTTTCTTTCGCCTGTGTACATCATATTTTATATTCCACAAACTCAAGGTTCATGATGAACTTTTTACGTACTAGCTGCTTCATGAGGGAGAAGAGGTACAATATAAAGATTAAACAAATATTTACATAAGAGAAATTAGTAATTTTTTCCTTCATCTAAAGTTCACGAACTTACGTAAGAAGCAGGACCTCTTTCCTCTCCGGTCCTTGTATACATAGAGTGAGATGCCCAACTTGTAATCAATGAAATCTACCTCTAAAATACATTTCTTTACAAGACATTTACAAGTATACAGTTTCTTTACATGACATTTACAAGTATACAGATACCTAGGGAACGCGCTGGGCCTTTGGTTAAAAATTCTTAATAAATCATAGAAGTCGTGAACTTCACGATACATGGAGCAGCGATTGCATCAAGAAAAAGAAAGGGCCGATTTCAATGCCCATCAATCAACCTCGGCCTTGTCAGCGCTTTCGCGATAGTTTACCATGTAAATAGCTACCAATGTTACTAAGGCACCCCCCAGTTGCAAGCCGAAAATGTTTCGTCCAGGTAAATGTATCTGGAATAAATCCATCCATTACTTTTCATTTGCCAAGGGATTAAAATTTTCTCATTGGTTTTGAATAATGCATTCAAGTGTGGCAGCTGGATTCAAATCCATGGTAAGAAATACGAGCCAAGGAGCAAAAACTTACCCAAAGATTGAGGCAAATACGGGGTCAGGAATGTGAGAGAGCTGAGCTTTGTCAAACTACCTACATAGATACCAGGGAAGCATGATAAGCATGGACTAGTTAGGTACATAATCTCAAATTACAAAGTTCGGGATATATTATGTTTAATAATGAACACGACCAAGCAATATGTGGAATTGGTGGGATTAATACAGACATGTTACCTCTGGTAGCATTGTAGTAATACACACCATAGCTGATGGCACTTCCAAACACTGACGTATAGAGAAGAGCTAAGTGATCACTAGTTGTAAGCTCTGCAAGCCCCCCTGTTACTGCAGGATCGTGATTGAGTAGAGATATGGCCAAAAGCGGAAGGCCTCCAATAACCATGTGCTGCAAGATATCATAATCAGTAAGTTCCCCTAAGACGTTCAAAGGCTGATAGCCAGACTAGTCAATTTAGGTAAAGTTATTTCTGATAAAACTCAGATAATGGGTATTATCCATAGATAACCCATGTCTCCTTCACAGCGACACACAAATTCAAGCCCAAGATGTAGTTAACATATAAGCCAGAGTAGTAGCATGAGATGGGTTAGACACTACGGACTTTGTGACTTCTAGACTAGTTAAAAGAGATCGGGTGACTTGTTGTTACCCACCATGCCTACTGCCTGAGTCAAATTCCAGGACCATGCGCCAATGGGTTGGTTTGTTACTCACCACTCTTGTCCGAAATGAATTTTTTTATTTGGGTGATTGAATCATGTTGAGGGTAAAGTAATGAATTGCATTCTCATGACATCTTATGGTTCTCTTATACAGAAGAGAGACACATTGAGTAAATTACATGATGATTACGGAAAGAATAGAAAATACATAAAAAAGGATAAGATAGAAAATATCTCAACACTCCCCTTCAAGCTGGAGCATAAATATTGTTAGAAAACTAGAATGCAGAAGCGTAATATCAGATATAAAGAATAAAAATGAAGAACGCCGGGATTTTTACGTTGAACTATACTCCCTAAGTAGCGGGATGAAACCATGGGAGAATGCCTCAAATGGTTGATTCTTCTATTGAAGTTTTTCTTCCCAATACAATGGGTGTGGGGCTTCTTATATAGCCCAAATTGATTCTCCCAAGTCCTACAACTAGTAGATGTAGGACTAAACCACTGAATATGGTAATTGGACCATAAAGGAATCGAATTACCCATCTACACTCGATGCATATACACCAACACTCCCCCTCAAGCTGGAGCATGCAATGCTCAGCTTGGACACATAGATAGAAATATCAAACTCATAATACAAGGCCCTATAAACAATATCAACTCAACGCATACTCTATTATCGGTTGTTGTCGAGGATGTTGCTTCTCATGTTGTGTTGGTGAGGAGGAACAAGGCTAGAGTCTGAGTTGAACTGGGCCTCCTCGTCAGAGAACATGTGCTATGTATTGTGTCTATTAGAGTTACTGAAATTGAAATGGGTTCTCCACCTGGAGAACTCTGACCCACAACTACTCCATCTCTCTGAACAGTCAAATTGAAAAAAAGTCGTGCAACCATCCTCGTCGGAGTTCACGATCGTTCGAAAATGGAGCCCGCAAGTCTCCTCATCAGAGAATTGGATCTATCTCATACTGGCTCAGAGAAAGGGATCTCTACTCTGGAGTCCCTATGAAACCACATAAAAACCCTAGCCCACAATGGCATAGAGAATGGGATCTCTACTCTGAAGTCCCTATGGATCACCTGAAAACCCTGAGCCAGTGAAATCGAAGATGGGATCTCTACTCTGAAGTCCCTATGGACCTCTCAACTAATGAATGCACACCTGTGCGTTTGAAAACTCTGAACCAATCTGAACATCGAGTTTGAATCTGAACTATAGAGTCTGACAACTGACCTAGCATCTGGCTGGGAGAATCCGAATATGAGCTACAGAACTCTACATAATACTCCCCCTTTCTCCTATACTGGTCAGAATTGAAGACATCGACCAAGTTGAGAGAATACAAGAAAATAGGGAGAAACGAAAATCCACATAAATCGATCTCGATTTTTCGATTTTTCTTCTCATAATATTTTTCAAATCATTCCGACTATTTTTCTGTCATCACCGTTTTCTACATGCGATTTTCTTGTACGCACCTTTTTTACGACCAAGTTAAACCCAAACAAGCAGCTCCCCCCTTCTTTTGTTTTTTTGTTTCCAGTTGCAGCCCAGATTGGGCCAACCTCCCATTTTGCTTTAAACAATAGCAGAGTTGGCCCTCTTGGGCTTTTACATTCTTTAAGGCCCGAATACGGTTGGGCATGTGGCTCTCCCTCCTTTTTTTAAAAGGCCCCCAGTTGGAGAAGGGCTACAGGTCCCTTCCTCCTCTTCATCAACAATATCAAATGGGGGCTATTTTAGGGTTCTCATGATGGGAACCCAAACTTTCCAGCACCACCGACTGGGATCCTAGAGGAGGGACGATGGGATCTATCGCCATTGGAGTGTTGCGCCATCCTGTAACAACCATTGTGTTGCCATGGTTGCCGCCGTTGCCGCCTTGAGAATGGAGAGGATTGTGCCATCTGAATAGCGATGGAACCTGGAGATCGGGCTTCTGCATCTGAATACTATAAACCAATCTGAACGTTGAGTTTGAATCTGAACTATAGAGTCCGACAACTAGCCTGGAATCTGGCTGGGAGAATCCGAATATGAGCCACAAAACTCTACACAATACTCTACACAATACTCCCCCTTTCTCCAATACTAGTCAGAATTGAAGGCATCAACCACGTTGGGAGAAGACAAGAAAATAGAGAGAAACAAAAATACACATAAGCCAATCTCAAATTTTCAGCTTTTCTTCTCATAAATTTTTTCAAATCATTTTTTTTCCGGCTATTTTTCCAGTCATCTCCATTTTTCCGCGTGCGATTTTCTTGTGCGCACATTTTTTTACGACCAACTTAGTCCCAAACAAGCAACTCTCCTATTCATTTCTTTTTTTTTTTGCAGTTGCAGCCCTGATTGGGCCTACCTCCCCTTTTGCTTTAAACAATAGCAGAGTTAGGCCCTCTTGGGCTTTTACAATTTTTAAGGCCCGAGTACAGTTGGGCATGTGGATCTCCCTCATTTTTTTAAAAAAAAGACCTGCAGTTAGAGAAGGGTTACAGGTCCCTTCCTCTTCTTCAACAACATCGAAGGGGGGCTCTTTTTAGGGTTCCCATGATGGGAACCCAAACTTTCTAGCGCCACCGACTGTGATCCTAGAGGAGGGATGATGGAATCCGTCGTCTTTGGAGTATTGGGCATCCCGCAGCAACCATTGTGCTGCCATGGTTGCCGCCGTCATCGCCTTGAGAATGGAGAGGTCAGTGCCATCTGAAGAGCGATGGAACCCAGAGTTCGGGCTTTTGTGAGAAGTTCGGACTTGATGGTGGCGTCCATTAGGGCTTTTTATCTCACGAGATCATCGTTGCTTGGACAAAGATGGAGCGGCATCGCCACAACGCCATTGCAATTGATGATGCAGCGCTTGCAAGCGCATAGTACTGCGACTGGAGCATTACCGGAGGAGCACATCTCGAGCTTCACGCGTGAGGGAGGTCTGTGCGTAATCGGATTCATCGTAGTGGTTTGCGTCTAAGGGTAGCGCTTGGAGGTTTGCGCGATCTGGTTGGTGTATAGGGTGCATGTTGCACCTTTTTTCTTTTTCTTCTTCGAACATAGTAGTAGGGTTTTGGAATAACCCTCTATCATTGGAATTGCAGCTTGAATAAGGGTCTCGCCCAAACCCACGTTGATTGAAACTGGGACGGCTATGATCGAATCAATCTATGGAGTGAAGTTTTTCTCCCTGATACAATGGGTGTGGGGCTTCTTATATAACCCCCACTTACTCTTTGAATCCCACAACTAGTAGATGTGGGACTAAACCATTGGATGTGGTAATTGGACCCTGGAGGTATCCAATTACCCATCTACACATGACACATATACTCCGACATATATCAATCATACTCAAGTTGGCCTTGGTAAGTACATATGTTGTCTGATTTCCTGAGCTAACATGAGTAGTGGAGATAAGGTCTTTTTGTATCATATCTTGAGTGTAGTGATAGTCTACCTCGATATGCTTGGTCCTCTCGTGGAAGTCTAGGTTGTTGGTGATGAAGAGAGAAGCTTGGTTGTCGCATTGAAAGTGCATGAGAAGAGGCACCTCAACAAGTCCGTCGTTAAGAACAAGATCTGACCCACATCATTTTTGTGCTAGCATGTGCCATGGCCATGTATTTCGATTTTGTGTTGGATCTGGCAACCACTGTCTGCTTCTTGTTCTTCCAAGACATGAAGGAACTCCCTATAAGCATTGCAAAACCAGAGGTAGACTTCCTATATTTGGGACATCCTGTATAATCTGCATATGCACAAGCTGTAATGGAAAGAGATATACATCCGTTGAATATAAGATCATGGCCGGGTGAGGCCTTCAGATACCTCAAAATCATATGGACAGCATCCATATGTGCATGTCTAGGTTGATCCTAAACTGACTCACTTTGCTCACTACAAAGATATATCTGGCCTGATGATGGTTACATAAAGAAGCTTCCTAACAAGTTCCATGAACCTCCTCTTGTCAACCTCCTCAGTGTCATCATCATAGAGCTTCATGCTCGGGTCGATAAGAGTAGTGGCAGGCCTGCAATCTGTCATGCATGTCTCAGAGAGAAGATTTGTAACGTACTTCCTCTAAGTCATCACAAGGCCTCGCTGGTTCCTGGTGAACTCCAGTCCAAGGAAGTAGTGTAGGTTACCAAGGTCCTTGATCACAAACTGTTACCCTAGGAAATACTTAGTAGCATGGACGCCCTACTCGTCTCTTGTAACAATGATATCATCAACATACACAAGTATGACAACCGTACCTCTCTGAGTCCTCTGAACAAACAAAGAATGAATGACAACCGATCTCACAAACCCATGTTGCTCTATAAAGTCCAAGAGCTTCCAGAACCATGCTCTTGGACTTTTCTTAAGGCCATAGATCGTCTTATGAAGACTGCAAACTTCTAATACTCCCCCTCAGCAGCTCACCCAGGTGGTTGTTGCATGTAAACGTCCTCCCGTAGGTCATCACAAGAAAAGCATTCTCCACATCAAGCTGATAGAGGGGCTAGTCACGTGTCACTGCAACAAAATAGAAGTATACGCAGAGTAGAATGCTTGGCCATCGGAGAGAATGTATCATGATAGTCCACCCCATATGTCTGGGTGAACCCACATGCCACAAATCTCGCAATGTAGCGATCAACACTGCCATCAGCTCGGTGTTTCACAGTGAACACCCACTTGCACCCAACAACGAATGCGCCAATTGGAGCTGACTCCAAGTGCCATGCAACTGTAGCGCGACCAACTCCTCCTCCATGGAAAAACGCCATTGATTGTCCTGAATGGCCTTCAAATACGTCCGTGGTATCTTTACAGCTGACAGTGCCACGGTAAATCTCCCGAAATCCTCTGAAAGTATGCTCAAAGAAACTTGGGCTGCAAGAGGATACGAAGCACAAGTGTATCTCTGCTTTCGCAGAGCAGTAGGCACTGTAGAGAAAAGAAGAGAAGAATATTATGTGTTTATTCTGTGAGGTCTAGGGGTCCTTATATAGAACTAAACCCTAGGGTGCTCAGAGGAGAACTTACACAAATACCCCTGTGGGGTTACATAGGGAAACAGTACATAAGGAAACAGTGATACATAGGGAAACGGTGCATAAGGAAATAGAGGTAAAATAAAGAAACAACAATATACGGTAATCTCTAACACTCCCCCTCAAGTTGGAGCATATACATCAATCATGCCCAACTTGGAAGTTATCCAGGAAAGCCGCTTCTTAGTTACTGCCTTGGTAAAGATATCAGCAAGTTGAAGATCTATTGGAATGTGTGGTGTGGTTATTTTCCCTCCTCGTACAGCATCTCTGATAAAGTGACAATCAATCTCAATATGTTTTGTTCTCTCATGGAACACAGGATTGGTAGCAATGTAGGTAGCTGATTTGTTGTCGTAGTACAAGGGAATAGGAGTGGATGTAGCAGCATTTAGTTCTTGTAGAAAAGTGAGCAGCCATGTGCATGTAACCTGAGTCATTGCTCTATATTCAGCTTCAGCACTAGATCTTGAAAAAACTGCCCGTTTCTTGCTTCTCCAACTAACCAGGTTTCCTCCTACCATCATGGCATATCCAGTTGTAGATCGACGGTCTTCAGGAGAGCTTGCATAATCGGCGTCAGCATATGCAGTAAGATTTGTGTGACCATTTGCCCCATAGAAGATTCCTCGTCCTGGCGAGTCTTTTAGGTAGCGAAGGATTTGAAGTACATCTTGCCAATGGTTGTAGCATGGTTTCTCCATATATTGGCTGGCTCTGTTTACAGCATAAAATATATCAGGTCTAGTAACTGTAAGATATAGAAGTTTGCCAACCAGGCTCCTATATCGTGTAGTGTCTTCAAAGAGAGGATCATTGGATGCAGAATGTTTTCTAGGCTCTGCTGGAATTCCTGAGGGTTTGCACCCAAGTAGTCCTGCCTCAGTTAGTATGTCAAGGCAGTATTTCCTCTGTGACATATGTAAGCCTTTCTTAGTACGTAGAGCTTCTATGCCTAGAAAATAGCAAAGTTGTCCAAGATCCTTGGTGACGAATACTTTTTGCAAGAAAGCCTTGGTTTCTAGTATCCCTTGGTCATCATCTCCAGTAATAATCATATCGTCTACATATACAGCAAGAATTACAACACCAGTTTGTCGCCTCCTGACAAAAACCGAATAGTCGGATGTAGTCTTCTGGAAGCCCATGGTGCCAATATATGTACTCGGTCTATCAAACCAAGCTCTTGGACTCTGCTTTAGTCCGTAGATAGCTTTGTGAAGTCGGCATACATATTCCCCCTCGACTTCGTAACCTGGGAGTTGCATCATGTAGACTTCTTCGCCAAGCTCTCCATATAGAAACGCATTCTTGACATCTAACTAAAACATAGGCCACCCTTTGTTTACTGCCACAGAGATGATAGTTTGTATGGATCCCATTCTAGCCACAGGGGAGAATGTTTCGAAGTAGTCTATCCCGTATGTTTGAGTAAGCCCTTTGCTACAAGTCTTGCTTTTAAACGATCAATAGAACCGTCAGGGGAATGCTTTGTAGTGAAGATCCAACGACATGCAACTGGTTTACATCCAGGAGGGCATTTGACAAGGTCCCATGTTTTTCGAGACTGTAATGCTTCCATTTCTTCATTCATTGCCATTCTCCATCCTCATCTTGTAATGCACTATGATGATCTTTGGGAACAGAAATAGCCATTATGGCATCTGCATATCTTTTGTCAGAGCAAGATAACCCATTAGTAGAGGTGAAATGAGATATTGGGTGAAGTGTACATTGCCTCTTTGTTCTGCGTAGTGCGATCGGTAACTCCTGAGGACTATCCGGGGTAGTCGAGGATGGCGTAGTGTCCTGCAACTAAGGAATAGGTAAAGGAACCTGAACAGGATTAGACACAGTTTTTCTTTTATACACAATTGATGGAGGGGGGGATTTTAGGGGAATATCGGACACTGGCTGCGTAAAGAAGCTGTTTTTTCAAAGAAGGTGACATCAAGAGAAACGTAATAACGATGTCTTGTAGGATCGTAACATATGTATCCTTTTTGAGTTTGAGAATACCCTAGAAAAACACATTTGATAGCACGAGCAGATAATTTGTCCGTGGTATGGAAATTATGGACAAAGGTTGTGCATCCAAAAATTCGTAAGGGCATAGGGAAAAGTTTTTCCTTTGGATATAGTAAGTTGAAGGGAGTGGAGCCATGTAGAGAAGCAGAGGGGACCCTGTTTATAAGATGAACAGCAGTAAGGATAGCATTGCCCAATATATCTTGGGAACATTCATATGGGTGAGTAAGGATCGAGCAATATCAAGGTGTCTCAGTTTTCTTTCAGCAACCTCATTTTGTTGGGATGTATATGGGCAAGATGTTTGATTTATGGTTCCCTGGGAGGCAAAAAAGGTTATCAAATCATCTGAGTAAATTCTAGAGCATTATCAGAACGAAAGATTTTAAATGGTAGTAGAGAAGAAATTTTGACATAATGAAAGAAGTTCTTGACAATGATATTAATTTCTGAACGTTCTTTTAACAAGAATAACCAAGATAAGTGACTGTAGTCATCCACAAAAACAACAAAGTACTTATGACCACTAATGGTTTTGACCGGACAGGGTCCCCAAATATCACAATGAATTAGGAAGAAAGGAGTAGTGCGACGAGGCTCAGTTCTAGCCGGAAAGGAAACTCTATGATGTTTTCCGAACTGGCATGCTTCACACTCAAAAGGTTTTAGTGTAGACAGTTCAGGGAACATCATAAAGAGAGCTTTGGCAGAAGGATGTCCCAGACGAAGATGCCATAGAAGGGAATCTTCAGTGATGGAGGTAGCGCCAGCAAAGTTGGTAGTGGTAGGGCTGTTGAGGTAATATAGACCATTCCTCTCATGTCCCCCATCAAAAATCTGCCTCGTCCGGATGTCCTGAAATTAGCAACAGAATTCATCAAAAATAACATGACAATGTAGCTCACGACATAGCTTCTGAACAGATAAAAGACTGAGTAGGAAGGCAGGAGCACAGTGCACATTTGTTAGTCGAAGTTTGTTGGAGAATTCAATAGTTCCAACAACAGTAACGGGAGAATGATCCCCATTGGAAACACGAACGCTCTTTATAGAGGTAGAGAGTTGAGATGAGGTGAGTAGACTTACATCTCCCGTTAGATGAGTGGAAGCTCCAGAATCAATAATCCATGCATGTTTGGTAACAGAAACTGAGTTTGCTACTGCACCTGATGTAGTGGCAAGGCTAGCAGTAGTAGCAGATGCAGTTGTATCTTTTGTTGAGGGAGCAGAGTCATTTAGAAGTTGTCGCAGATGACTAGATGAGTATATTCAGAAGCAGTGAATGGAGTATGTTGTCCATCTGTACTATGAGTAGTTGCATAATTGTTATCATGTGGCTCGTCATCATAAGTGTTATGAGCACTTGGTTGCTTGCCAAAAGTTGCCCGGTAACGCTCAGAATGATGATTCATGCGACCACAGTATACGCATGCAGGATAACGACCAGTAGAGAAATCACGACCACGACCTCGTCCAAGGTCACGTCCACGACTAGAGTCACGTCCACGGCCACGACCTCGGCCTCCGGGATAAGACTGACGTCCTCTGTGCCCAGATGAATAGTGGGTTGTTGTCTATGTAGAATAATGAACCAGAGAATTTTGAACCGGAGCTTCCAGTTCCTGTAGTCGACCGAATATGGTTTCGATCGTAGGTAATTTATCTGCCATAAGAAATTGATCTTCTGCAATTTTGTACTTCGGATGAAGCCCTGAGAGGAACCTGTAAACCTGTCACTCAGCACGTTCACATATTTTGTTTATCATAGCATGCAGTTGAAAGATAAGAAGTTCTTCAAACAGGCTTGTAAGTATCCGGTAGTATTTAGTTAGACTGGTCTCTTCTTGATTAGTAGACCAAATTCTTGTGTATATATCAGAAAGACGAGACTTGGTTTATTTTCTGGGAATATGTGTGCTCAAGATTTTCCCACATGGCTTTAGTAGTATCTTTATATAAAAGATTGGCAGCAATATTTGGATCTACACTATTTGTCATCCAAGTAATTACCTGGCAATTGTCGACAAACCAGGCTTCATAACTACATCAGTGAGAGAAGGAGGAGTCTTTGTGAACTCTTTCCACCAATAAATATCTTGAAGGATCGAGACCATAGAACATAGTTTTCGGAGCCTTTCAACTTGATAGATGTGCCTTGTCATCAGAGAAGGAGGATACATAGGCGTGGTCTCGATGGACGTCATGATAGCGTCTCTAGGTCAAGAAAAAGTGACCTAGATGCAGTTTTGGTTGATATGTAGAACCTCCTTAGTTGCACATTTTTTGTAGAGTTGTGGAGGCTTTACGCCCTAAACCAAAGACGAATAAGAGGTCTAGGGAGGCAGCGGCAGATGCCTCGGAAGGCAGGAGCCCGGTAGCACGAGGAACACAAGAGCACAGGTGCCCCCACGCAGGGCGCAGGGGAACTGGAGCCCTCACGTGGACGTACTGGAGGCGTTGGGGTGCGCAGGGTCGTAGGGAACAGTCGAGGAGGAAGAGGCGAGCGGTGGTTGGAAGGATGTTAGGTCAGAACACCTGTCTAGGACCGCTGCTCTGATACCATGTGGAGAAAAGAAGAGAAGAATATTGTGTGTTTATTCTGTGAAGTATAGGGTCTTTATATAGGACTAAACCCTAGGGTGCTCAAGGAGAACTTACACAAATACCCCTGTGGGGTTACATATGGAAACAGTACATAAGGAAACAGTGATACATAGGGAAACAGTGCATAAGGAAATAGAGGTAAATAAAGAAACAACAATATACGGTAATCTCTAACAGGCACATCGAGATCATTTGCCACCTCCTGAATCTGTAAGTTTTCCTCTTGATAGGGGACCTACTCATCCTGTAATGAATCATGCTGCATAGACAACTTAGTAGTGCAATCAATAGAAACAATGTGCTCATTACATACCTGAGGCGTGCTAGATGATACGGAAGATATGTGAACATGGGAAATTGAGCGAGACCTGCGAGTAAACGCATGTGGCAAAAACTGGAGTCAAGGTGGGTGGTGGTCCAAGAGCAGCCACAGGAGCAGGTGTAGGTACTGGAGGTAGTGGTGAGGGAGGTGATGGAGCTGATAGAGCAGGTGCAGGAGGTGGTAGAGCTGTAGGAGGTGGAGGCATGTAGACCACATCATCAGAGTCAGATGGGACTCGTCTGTCACCTATAGGAGAGAAATACATAACATACTCAAAGAAGGTACCATCAACACTGACAAAGTACCCGTCGAAGCATATCAAAGTAATGGTACCCTTTCTGGGTACGAGAGTAGCCAACAAAGATACACTTGACAGCTCTGCAGGAGAGCTTGTCAAGACTAGGCAAAAGATTTGTAAATAAAGGCTACAAATCGAAACACATGGGGTGTGAGGGAGAACAGATTCTTCTCGGAAAATTCAATCGAGAAAGGGACATTTTCTCCCAAAATAGAGGATGGCATATGGTTTCCTATGTAGCAGGCAATGAGAACCGCACCACCCAATAAGAGTGAGGAGTACGACTCTAAATCAGAAGGGTTCTAGTCATATCGAGTAAATGACGATGTTTGCACTCGGCAACACTGTTCTGATGAGATGTATAGGCACACGAGGTCTAGTGTACAATACCAAGAAACCTGAGAAACCCAGATAGTTGTAAAGTGCAAAACTCTAAGGCAATATTAGAACGTAAATACTTGATAGTATCAGAAAAATATTCTTTATCTCATTAATAAATGATATAATGATTGATGCAGCGTGACCTAAAATTATAGGGCCGAAATTTTAATTAATTTAGTGGTCAATTTTATTTACGTTTTTTTAAATTATCGTATCTCTAACTAAATAATTGAGATTGCATGTAATCTCAATTAATTAGTTGTCGATTTTGAATTTTCAAATTAGTTAGAGTCATTTTAGGATAAATTGGTTGTCAATTTAAATTAGTTTCAATTTTTGTAATGTCATCCCTCCTATATAAAGGGATGAGGATCCAATGTTTTATTCAGTCAAGTATTAACGAAATATTGAGATTTATCTCTCTCCTTTCTCCTCTCCCTCTCTCTCCACGCGATCTCCGCGTTCTCCTCCTTCAACCTCTCGTATTCCCAGACGAGTTCTTCTTCTCAACCCCTTTCCTTTTTCTACCAAATAATTTCTACCATTCAAAATTAATTTATCGACGCGCCAAAAAGCTGTTTGCATCATTTGATATCAAAGCATGGCCTACAGATCGTCCTCACGATCTGACGATCTGTATCGACATGTGCGCCGACACGCGCCGACACACCATCGTTCATCCGAACGAACACGACGAACCATCGCCACCATTGATGCCTGCCACAAGGAGACGGAGCACATGATACGTGATTTGCAAACCAACTTCCAATCCATGTTTCGAGATCTAATGGCTAACTTTGAGGCCTTCCGCGACGCCCAAACAAAGCCTCCACCCGTCGAAGCCGCTGCCGCGAAGTTTGACGAAGAAAACGTTGCTGCGAATGAGAATCTGGCCGCTGTCCAGCACCTTTCAGAACCGATTGCGCCACCGGAATCGGTCCCGTCGACCGTCCCGGCACAACCCCAGCCTTCCCAGGTAACTCCCCTACCCTCCGCAGCCCTCGCAGCCGGCATCCCCACCCTAACAGCCCCTCCGACACCCATGTGCCCCCTCCCCACACCGCGCCACCATTCCCTACTACCCCTGCGCCTCCCCTTCCCCGGAACCCACTGCCCCAGCGTCGCCCCTGCCGCACTTCCCCTCTCTCCCACTCGCCATCCCCCTGCACAACCAGTGCGCCCCGCCGCGGTCCCTTTCCCACTTCCCCTCCGCCTGCTCCCTCCCTGATTTCGCGCCCGCTCCTTTCACACCACGGCCCGTCCCTTTCCACGCACCTTTGCTGTGACCACCGCGCCTCGCTCACTACTGCGCCCACCCAGGCGGCCAACCGCTGTCGACGACATCTCCGGTCGTGCTTCCCTGTTGGCCACATCCCGCCGACTAGCAGTGACCAACCATTGTGCCGAACAGATCTGAAGTGTTTGCCCTTCCCCTTGCCGGTTGTGAGCACCACCTGTTCTCGCTCGCCGCGCCACCGCGGCCACCGCGCCGGGCTCCCCCACCTGTGGCGCCGTCGTCCGTGGTCACTCAGCCCAGGCACCCGCCGCCCTTATTGTGGGAGCACGAAACCCTAACGAGGGTTTCAATCGCATTCCCTAACAGGGATTTCAGTTGGGATGAGATATTTGGGAAAATTTTCAGGCAGCCCCCTCCTCCAAAAAGTACTTATCAAAAGAGCCCAGTGGAAGATAAATTAAACTATGGAGTTCTTTCAAGTGAAGGGGTAGAATATTTGCAGACATACCCCTCCGTGGAAAGAAATTACAAACGTAATGTTGAAAAAAGATCTAATTGCAGGCTACAATTTCCAAGACGACCTCTCCAACGACGCACCTAGATCCAGCAATTCGTCGGGAGACGAATTTTTAAAAAGGAGGAGAGTTGATGCAGCGTGACCTAAAATTATAGGGCCGAAATTTTAATTAATTTAGTGGTCAATTTTATTTACGTTTTTTTTAATTATCGTATCTCTAATTAAATAATTGAGATTGCATGTAATCTCAATTAATTAGTTGTCGATTTTGAATTTCAAATTAGTTAGAGTCATTTTAGGATAAATTGGTTGTCAATTTAAATTAGTTTCTATTTTTGAAATGTCATCCCTCCTATATAAAGGGATGAGGGTCCAATGTTTTATTCAGTCAAGTATTAATGAAATATTGAGATTTATCTCTCTCCTTTCTCCTCTCCCTCTCTCTCCACGCGATCTCCGCGGTTCTCCTCCTTCAACCTCTCGTATTCCAGACGAGTTCTTCTTCTCAACCCCTCTCCTTTTTCTACCAAATAATTTCTACCATTCAAAATTAATTTATCGACGCGCCAAAAAGCCGTTTGCATCAATGATAGACCCAGCCTCAGACTCATTCTTTAATAGGAAAACCCTAGAAAGTCTAGAATAGTCATTTACAACAACCAAATAAAAGCAGTGTCCCTAGTGATCAAGGACCACGACTCGGGCCTGAAATATCTAAGTGAAGGAGCTCAAACAACTGAGAACTGCTCTGACTCTAACGAGATGGAAATGAAGAACGGTGATGCTTCCCAAGCTGACAAGTCTCGCACTGGAAGGAAAATCACGTGGAAATTTAGGGATGACATGATACAGCTTCTGCAGAGGAAGGTGCCCAAAATGAAAGTACCACATGTACGGTGAGACTGGTCCAGTGGAATAGTATAAGCGCCAACATGAAGAAATTGAACTGATATGTAGAGCCATCGTTGCTTACGACCACATCCAATCACCATGACCGTGGGTATACGTCTTGAACACAAGTGAAGAGGGGTCAAAATGGTACGACGGTGCAGATCCTTTGTAACTTAACTAATAGAAAGCAAGTTCATCTGAAAATCATGAGTATATAAAATATTCTGCACGTGCATGGATGGTATCAAATGCAGCTCCCCAAGTCATGTGATGGGTAAGTAAACTTCATTTGCAATGACGAGCTATCTACCAAGGAGTATAGACCTGTAAGACTTGAATTGGGCTCTGTCTCCATACAGATGGTGAGAAGCACCATAGTCCATGGTCCACTCTGTCATATCTGCAATTCTACAACCAATAAAAGAGTATGTGATACATGAGGAGCTCAAAGAGGCTCTAGCTGTTGTCGTGGTATCTGTGGATCCTATAGCGGTAGTGTTGATCACTGGAGTCATGATCTCCAATATACGAGAAACAATGCCATCAAGGCGTAGATCTGTCTGAGGAACTGTTGTGTCTGAGGCTCAATCTGCTCCGCCACGCGACCGTATGCGGGGTATCCATGCTTCTAATAGCATGTGTCCTTAGAGTATCCTAGACGACGACAGTAAGTGCAGGGACCACGTTGACGTCCACCACCTATGCCATGAGGACTACACCCTCTGAACTGCGTAGAACATCCTCTTCCGCAAGAAGTAGCCATTGCAAAGGAAGTTTGTATGATGGCAGCAGACCGTAGAACAAGAAACCTATTAAGATGACTGTAAGCCTCCTCCATGGGAGGTATGGTCGCCACAGTAAGGAGATGTGCTCGTGCTGCCTCATACTCCTGATCAAGTGCATCCAATAAAACTCCAACCATCGTGGAGTTCATTTATGTCATATGATGCTTTGTGGAGGTCGTAATTAACATGAAGTTGTGAAGCTTTTCGAACATCCCACGAAGCGAAGAGTAGAATGTGTGCAGTGGACGACCATTCTGATTTACCTTGAACATGTTAAACTGAAGCTGAAGAATCTTGACATCGTTCTTCACTTGGGAATAAGTGGATGCTAGAATATCCTACATCGTCGTGACGAGGGGCTGATTTACAATATCACTGGCTATCGCTGTGATGAAGGTCCCAGAGAGCCAAATATGTGCCTACGCATCATCTTGCTTCCATAAAGCATTGTTTCCAGTCTTGTCTTTCGGCTCTGGCTTTGTCAGAATGTGCTCCTTTTTGTTGTATTGCATAAGAGTCAAAAATTGCATGGACCATAACTCATAGTTGGTCTCATCCATCTTTATGATGGGAACCGAGCCCTTGAAGGCACCGGACGAAGAGAATCACCATTATTTTCTGACATGATGAAAGAAGATCGAAAAACGGAACTCAATTGGTGAAGTAGATTGATAAGAGCAAGTCTACACAATCATATGAGGGATTGGTTGTAAGTGTAGACTCATACAACCATCCTCGTTGCTCCTCAAGCCGTGCTAGGGCCAGGAAATGAGATTTATACATCTAAAATTTGGTTTTCCGGTCAAAATCAGACCGTTTCAAATTGCAGTTTGGTCACGGAGAGGAGGAAAAACCGTCCAAGCAGGTCGGGTAGGGACCTGAAGGGCCCGCACAAACGGTTGTGCATAGGTGCCACACGATGGGAGAGGTGGTGGCGCGACAGCCATGCAGAGGGAGGCGGTGGCGAACGACGCAGTCCGCGAAGAGAGGTGCAACGGTGCGGAGAGGTGGCGACGACAGCATGCCACACAGAGAAAGGTGTTGCGGCGTGGCAACCGCATAGAGGGAGGCAGCAGTGCGGCATGCGGAGAGAGAGAGAGAGAGAAAAGGACGAGGGTGTGGGGGTGGGGTGGCTAGGGCACATGAGGTACGAGAACTCCGGTCTAGGACCATTGCTTTAATACCATGTTGAAGGAAAAACAATGAATTGCATTCTCATGAGCCCCTAGGGTTCTCTTATATAAAGGAGAGACCCGTTGGGTAAATTACATAATGAAGACGGAAAGAATAGAAAATACATAAAAGAGATAAATAAAGATAGAAAATATCTCAATATATCCATTTGTCTCTGAGATCCGTTTGTAATGGGAATACCATACAACCTAAGTTTAGGGTTCTTTATATCCTATGTATTTTCTCCTGCTCCACATATAAAGAAATGATAACCGCTTCCCAAGGATGAAGTCTAGATAAAGGTAAACCTCATAAATGTGTGTGTAGTTTGCATGTCTATCTTTGTTCATGATTTGCTTCTACTACTCGCAAAAATGTCCATGAGATCTCACATTCAGCTCAACAGTTTACTCTAAGACAAGATAAATCGGGTTACGATTCACAGCTTCTATTGCTATTAACCAGCTCTTGAATAGCGCCTTGACAAATTCCTAGCTTTCCGTCCACTTAAAGAAGTATTCTGAAATAAGGATTTGGGTGCACAGTGTAATTCCTAACCTCTTGCATGCTAGACTCATGATGCAAATGGAAAATTCGACGACGAACAAAATAAATTTGATTGGTGGATTAATTGGTAGAAGAAGTTGGAGGGGTTGAGAAGAGAAGCACGCCGGTTGCGCGAGATTCGAGGAGGAAGAACGTATAGAACACGTGGGAGAAAGAGAGAGAGAGGGAGATAGAGAATAAATCTCAAATTTTATATCAACTGAACTATCTAACACAATAGCCAATCATCCTTTATATACGAGGGATGAGCTTACAAAAATAGAAACTCGAATTCAAATTGAAACTAATTATCCTAATTTGACTCTAACCGACTAACCGACTAATTTGAAATTCAAATCTTCAACTAATTAATTGAGATCACAGGCGATCTCGTTTATTTAATTAAAAACACGACAACTCAAATAAACGTAAATAAAATTAACGGATAAAAGTTAAATAAATGCAGCCCTATATTTCCATTTCATGCTGCATCAACTCTCCTCCGCTTGAAAAAATTGTCTCCCGACGAATTGCTGGATCTGCAGGCTTCGAGGTGGATAAATCCGAATCGGCGTCCTCGATCATCCCGTGGAAGAACTGGTGTGGAGCGAATCGTGGGATCCTTGCGTGTGGGATGCGAGTGTTGGCGATGCGGACTTCGTGACGGAAGAGCAGGTGTGGCGCATATGCGGGCTCCCATCCGGGTTTTATCCCTTTGACGTGGTGCTCGAAGAACTGGTGGGGCATCTTCATGACGATCCACTCGACCTTTGGAGAGTCCATAGCAAAGCAATGGCACAACGAGAGTAGAGGAGGAGAGGCGTCCAATGAATGAAGCCATGGAGCCTTTAAATAGGTGAAATCCATGGTCCTAGTCTTAATAAGATAAGGGGGTCACATAAATTTCTTTCTATCAGCCCTTCTTCTTAAATAATTCAGCAACAGGGGGTGGGTTGCAATTTCGTACCCCTTCATTTAAACAAATCTTGTAAGAGGTGCTTTTGAATTGCCCCTTTGAATAAGAACTTTTGCATGGGGGAACTTTTCTGTAATTTTTCCAGGTTAACTTCCAATCCCAAATTTCATGGGATTTGACTCCCGTGGATAAGGAGCCCTCTGCTAGAGATTTTTCCTTCGTAGGCTCGGTAACGGCAGCCCTATTCGCACGGGCACTGGTGGACCTCGTGTTTGAGGAAGTCGCGGGACGTAGGGTTGCTGGCGGCGGCTGCGCGTGAGGCACAAGCGGGAGCGACACAGGGTGGTAGGGGGTTGGGATGGGGCTGTCGGAGGCAAGGGTTGGGGGTTCGGTGGTGGAGCACGGATGGGAAAGGGGAGAAGGGGTAACTGAGGTAGGCATAGAGGGGAGGACTGGCGAGTGTGGGAGAGCGGGTGCGAGCGTTGGACGGGTGGCGAGAGGATGGTGGGGAACGGGGGTAGAGTGGCGGCGGGATGGGAAGGGCAGGGTTGAAGGCGGCGTCGGGGGGGGGGGGGCGAAGTGGCGGCGATCTGGAAGGGGGGTTTTGGGATCGGTCGCTGGGAGGGGTGTGCGCTGGGAGTAGGAGAGGTGTGGGGGTGACAGCGGGGGCCGGGGGCGGTGTCGCAGGGGGTACGGGGTTGGTGGGAGGTATCGCGAGGGGTCCCGGGTAGCGAGAGGTTGGCGGGGTGGGGGTAGGGGGCATCAACGATGGATCGTGGAGGGCGGGAGGGGGCGCTGGGGTTTCCGGGGAAGATGCGGCGGTGGTAGCGGGTGGTAGTGGCGGCGACGGGGCTGGGGTCGCAGAGGGGATCCACGGATGGTGCCGGGGTTGTTTTCGGAGGGATTTGCAGGTCTGGAAATACGTGGACCGTAAGCATTTCGTCGCCCTTTTCTTCTGGAATAACCTGGACAGCGAGTAATTCATTGACGACGACCTTTTTTTCCTTTGGAATAGGTTGGACAGCAAGCACATCGTCATCGGCGACGAGTTTTTCTTCGTCACAATTCTGGATAGCGGCTTTGGTAGTGGGAGATTTTGATAGGGCGGCGCACATAGCCTTGAATTCAGCCACTAGATCTCGACATTCGGACTGGAGAATTTGGAACTTACGTCGTGCGTCCATGTCCTGGTTGTAAGCTTCTTCGACTTGTCGTTTCCACTCCAACGCATGATAGTCTTTCGTCGCATGTCGTCGCGAACGTCTGGACGGATCGTTAGATCGTGAGGACGATCTGTAGGCCATGCTCTGATACCAAATGATGCAAATGGAAAATTCGACGATGGATAAAATAAATTTGATTGGTGAATTTATTTGGTAGAAGAAGTTGGAGGGGTTGAGAAGAGAAGTACGCCGGTTGCGCGAGATTCGAGGAGGAAGAACGCGTAGATCGCATGGGAGAAATAGAGAGAGGGGGGGAGATAGAGAATAAATCTCAATTTTATATCAATTGAACTATCTAACACAATAGCCAATCATCCCTTTATATAGGAGGGATGAGGTTACAAAAATAGAAACTCGAATTCAAATTGAAACTAATTATCCTAATTTGACTCTAACCGACTAACCGACTAATTTGAAATTCAAATCTTCAACTAATTAATTGAGATCACAGGCAATCTCGTTTATTTAATTAAAAACACGACAACTCAAATAAACGTAAATAAAATTAACGGATAAAAATTGAATAAATGCAACCCTATATTTCCATTTCACGCTGCATCACTACAACAAATTCCTCTTGGAAAGATGACATTACAGAAGTGCTGATGGCATACAGTATTAAAAATATTTCATTTCTTTTTGTAGCAAAACATCAATTCCTAGTAGCATATATGATAAGTATCAACATTTTTTTGAGGCCTTAAAGATTGGGGATACACTCAATGGTGTTCACCCCAAGATTTATTTAAAAGAAGGAAAAACAAGAAAAGACAAAGGGGAGCAAAATCTAAAGCAGGCAATTACATATCCCAATCTTCTATCAACCTCGCGGAATGTATCCCCACATTTTCCTTGTAGAATCTTTGCCCAGAAAAAAGGAGCGCATTTCTGGCAAGCCACAAGGCCCAAATAATGGCAATAGGTCTGAAAAGCTCCCGTCGTGATCTGCTCATGTTGCCAACCAAAGAGCCGCAGAAAGAGGCCAAGTCTGTCGTGCACAACCAAGCCACATTTGCCTCGTCCCAAATCTGAATCGTTCTCGGGCACTTGAAGAACATGTGCTCAAGGGTCTCGATCGCGACATCGATAAAAGGCATCTACCAGAGATGGCGCTAGAAGCCTAGCACAACGGTCTCTCGTCATCACTCTCTGCCTTCTGAACAACCACATGAAAAAGCCTACACGTTCAGAGAGGCCCAGACTCCAAAACAAGATGCAATCTCGAACCAAGTCCTCCGAGCGCGAAGAGGGAGGCCTGCAAATCGCCCCAAAAGCCATCCTAACTGTGAATGTGCCCTTTCGCCATCACCAATGGTCCCTTCCCACAGACGGTCTTTCCACCTCTTGATAGAATCCAATAACGAAAGAAAATCCTCGAGCTGCTGATCCGAGAAGTTAGTGGAGAAGGTTGGGAACCAATTACCATCCGACCAGCAAGACACAACCAGCGCATTCTTATCGACTGCAAGAGCATATAGGCGAGGGAACCGCGTGCACAATGGTCCCCCCTGTCCAATCATCAGTCCAGAAGGCGAATGATTCGCCATTGTTAAGCATCGGCCTAAACAGTGAGAGATGACAGGTAAAGACCTCCATCATCCCCTTCCAGAACGGTGTGGGCGACTCCACTCGAGTATCAGGACTCGACGGCGCACCACCTACACCGTAGATTTTGCGCAAAATGTTGCAGCAGAAATCCTCCCCAGGACCCAACATTTTGCTCGCCCATTTAAGGAGCAAAGCCTCATTCATTTGGTCCAGTCTCCGGACTCCCAGGCCCCCCGCTTTTTTAGGGAGCGTGACTACTGCCCCATAAGAACTTGCGCATCAGCTTCTCTAGACGGTTACGGATCCCCTTCGGCAAGCGTCGATTGGACAAGAAGAAAACAAGAATGGAGGAGAGAACAACCTTTAAGAGGACCAATCACCCCCCTTTGGAGAGAATGGCCAACTTCCATCCCGCGAGTCTCGCTTCAAGCTTCTCAACAACCTGGAACCAGTCACGCAGCTTCGTTCTTCCCACCGATCCAAGGTAGTCAATCGGAAGGGAGCAGCATTCCAAACCTAAAGTCCGTCCACAAGCATCAACCTCTTCCTCTGATAAGTCGAAAGGGGACAACCTTAGATTTATCCGCATTCTTGAAGAGACCAGAAAGCTCGCTGAAGAGATCGAGGGCCTCGGACATGCCAGAAGCCTCCTCAGCGCCCCCCTCAATGAAGAAGATAGCGCCGTCTGCGTATTGGAGAAGCGGGATCATCAAATCATCCCTCAATCATGGCCTCAAATTTCAGCGAAATTCGGTCGAATTTCTGTCGAATATCGATATCCAGTCGAAATCGAAATTCGACCGAAATGACAGAAATATCAGGGTCCTAGTACAAAAAATGACCGAAATAACCGAAATTCCGGTCCACCGAAATTCCATCGAAATTCTGTTTTAGTCGATACCGAAATGGTGACCGAAACCAACATTTAGGGCCTTGCCCTCAAGTATCCGGCGAGAGACCACAATCAGTTACACGGCCCACAATATGAGCCAGGACATCCGCAACAATGAAAAATAAAAGAGGTGCAAGAGGGCAGCCTTGCCACGCACCCCTACGTAGCTGAAAGAAGCCACCCTTCGGGCGACCATTCACCATGATCGAAAAGGATGACGTCGTAACCCAACGTTTCATCTAATAAATCCGTAGATCTGGGAGCCTCTCCTCCGCAGGACCGACCAAAGGAACTTCCAGTCTAAACTATCATAGACCTTTGCAAAATCCACTTTCCATAAAACTCCTTGTTTGTCCCTTCTCTTCCAATTCGCAATGATTTCCGAAGCAAGAATAAGGCAGTCCGAAATTTGCCTCCCCTTGATGAAAGCTGACTGTAGCGGGGAAATAATCGTCTCAAGAACACGGCTTAGTCGTACGGCGAACACCTTTGCCACAATCAGGTAAAGTGCATTAGAGAGAGTAATTGGGCGGAAATCCTAGGGTTACGACAACGACAACAAAGAGGTCTTGATTGACGGGAACTAGGGGAGGCCACAGCTACTGAGGTTCCCAGTGGGTCTGCTACAGGAACTGAGGAGGTTTCACGCGATCGTGCTCCTGCATCGTTTTTCCACCCTTTCGCAGTGTGGCAGTCAACTACTGAAAAAATGATGTATAGTAGAAAAAGGTGCGTAGCAGGACTTCAATATCCACGAGTTTCTTAGGGAGTAGAACATTGCCGGTCCAAAAGAAAGGCGACGGACCGATAAGCCAATTCCCTTGAAAAAGAGTGTGGTACTCTGAAGGAAGGGAGCACAGGCTAAGCATAGCCTCTAGCTTCAAGTAGGACCCGAGTGGAAGGTCAGGGCAAGAGTGCGAATAGCATTCCCGCTTCCCGCTTATATATCTAGTCGTGACGGGGAAGAAGCTGTGCGAAAAAGCCCTTCTCGGTTCCGGAACTTGGTCGAAATAGGGTTCTACCGGGAAACCATAGATTTTTGAGTTTGCTTCAATACGATCCGCCACCGTGGACTTAGGAAGGAGAACGATTAGAGACTTATTTATCCTCTCGAAACCAGCATTACCCTCACAAAACTCCGAGATGACATCGAGAACCTCGTTGCCCACAAAGTCCCAAAAATCTCTGTAAAAAGCAACCAGGAACCCATCAGGGCCTAGAGCCACATCCGCATTCAAGCTCCAAACCGCACTCTTCACTTCCTCCAAGGAGACGCCCTGCGTCAACTCCGCACACAAAGAGGACGGCAAAGAAAGAGCCCCAAAGCTCCGTCCACCTCCAAAGCCGGGGCATTGTCCTCGAGGAGAAGTCCCTAAAATGATCGATAATCGCCTTTCCCATTTGTCTGTCACCATCAACACGCACACCATTCACCGTAATCGATCTCAAAGCATTTGACCGACGCCTCCCGCTGGCTCCCCTCCCTGAGCCAAGTATTCCTTGACCTTTGTCTCCATTCAGTGATGCGCTTAAGGTCCTCGGCCGCAATTAATTTTTGAGCAAGCGAGCGAGTGGCCAGTTCATCCCCGTAGTGCATCAAGTCTGTTGACCACCTGCTCAGCTTCCAGCCTGGTAGCGCATCTTGCAGCCCTGGACTCCTTCTTGAAGGAGCTCAACCTCTTACGCAAAGACCCCAACTTCTGTACGAACATAGACGCAGCCGACCCAGACACCTCCGTGTTGGACCAGTGTGAGATTACCAACTCTTTAAAATTTTCCTCCAACAACCAGCTCTTCTCATACCTAAAGAGACCCCTCTGCGGGTGAGATTCGCCGGAGTCCCAGATAATCGGTGTGTGGTCAGATAAGGCATTCGGACGAGCCATCACAGTTGAGAGCGCGAAACAATTGAGGAGTTCGGCCGAGGCCAAAAAATCTGTCAATTCGAGAGCAAGAGTTGGAGCTCCTCCAAGTGTAAGCCGAGTCCCTAGCGTCCATAACCTCCAGGGCCATCGAATCAATAGCGTCTGCAAAATCATCTGAACCGGGTCTTGGCCACACCTGAATCGCGGTCTATCCGTTGTACTAATAGTAACATTAAAATCCCCCCCCCCCAATGAGCCAGGGGATACCCTCGAAAGTCCTACCTCGCCTCATGAAGGTCCTCCCATAATTCCCTCCTCAGAATATGATGACAAGGGCCGTAAGCACATGAAATCGCCAAAGGTGCAGAAGAATCAACACATACCAAGAGAACAGAAAGAACGTGTCTCCCTCGCAGCACCGAGGTAAATGCCAAGGACGACGATCTCCCAAGCCACGAGAAGCCCCCCAGATGTCCCGACCGCATCCAGCGTTCTGAACTCATCAATTCCACCAGTGCTGAAAGATCTCCAAACAACATCGGAGACGGACTGAAGCTTCGTCTCCTGTAGCATGACCACATCACAACTCCATTTAATGAAACGCGAACCAAGTATCCTTCTCTTGTCCAGCTCCCCGAGCCCCCGAACGTTCCAAGAGAGAATCTTCATTTAGAACATGGGGAGGGACCCTGAATGCGGATCACACCAGAGGCCTCAGCAATGATCGACTTTAAGGCCAAGCACGACTGTGGGTCAGTGAGTCGAGTCCGAGATCTCTGTCTGCGCCTGTACCTCTTACTGGATCTTTTGTCATCTACCCCTTCATCAGGACGAGAACCACCCTCCGCAGGGCAAGCGAAAGGAGAAAGAGCAGAAGGAAAATCATCCCGAAGTTGCCCATCCAAAACGCCGGCCAAATCCTGTCGAGTACCATCGGAAGACGAGGCGAAGTGTTGCGGGGTACCCCCAACAGAAAACGAGGGGGCGCCAATACAGAGCGGTGGTGCCGAACCGATATCTGCAGTCGGGTCCCAGGACCTACCAGAAGGATGGGTCCATCCCCCCATTGTCGAGCGGGTCAGGCACAACACCGGATCAAAGAGACCCAACCGGGTTGAGAATAACTGATTAGTCATGGGCCCCAAGAGGCCCATATGGCCCAATAAAAAAGAGGTAAACGGGTTTGGATCCCCTTGCGGACGAAACGCTGAAGGATTCGCGCGAATAGGCATGAGTCCTGGACCCGGAGACAAAGATAGAGGCGTTGACGAGAGAGGGGGCACCAAATTTGCCACCTCAGCAGACAAAGAGAAGTTTTGGGTGACGAGGCACACGACCCGAGGAGGGATTCCCAAAGGACGCACCGTATCGTCCTCGCGCCTCGAACCATTCAACGGGCCCCTCGGAAGCCCCACCGCCAGTGCAGAAGGCGAAGCGACGTCGGACAGGAGCGGGATCTCCGGGGAAGGCGGGGGCTCGACAATTTGCATCTCCACCCTGAAGCAGAATCACCCAACTTCCATGGACGCGAAGAAGACCGAGTCATCGGGAACATCCATAATCGCCTTGTTGCACTCCATCAGCACGAGCACGACATCCGGATTCGAGCCGGGTTTCAACCCTTCCTCCATCACCGCGAACACCGTGCCCCACCGCCGGAGGGCCGGCCCCAAGCAGTAAACCGATCGGGACAAGAACGGAACACCACGCACCTTAGCCACGCAAACCTCCGTTTCTGTAACCGCACCATCCGCAAAACGTAGAGGTCGCCAAAAACATCGTCCACCCCGCCATTCAAGAGCAGACGTTCTCGTTGCACCGAAGAGAGGCCACGAACACAGCATCGACGAACACCAAGAGATACGACATCTCCCGTAAACCACGGGCCAAGGAATCTAGAGAGGTAGACCTTCAGAGCTTTAAGAGAGATGCAACCTCGCATCGCATAGCCGATCACTGCACGGGTCTCCCCATCCTGCATGCCAAGCTTGATACCATCCGTAACCACTGCCTTGTAACTACGAAGCCCCCGGCGAGCATCGACCGCAGAGGATGGACGTTGCATGGATTGTTCTTCAGAGTTCCTCACAACAGCACGAGCGGTATCACGACCGGAAGCAAACCTGCATGTGACACGACAGTGGCCCACCCTCCCGCAGGCAAAACACCTCAGTGGGACACGGCAGAACGACGCAACGTGGCCTCGAACCCCACAGTGAAAACATCGCTTCTCCAGCTTCGTGTGGGAGACATGCACCCAACCCTCATCACCCCTCGCACCAAGCACCTCGCCGCCTTCGCCATCTCGCACTTCCCTTTCCTCCCCACCAACCACCCTCTTCCCCTTCCCACCTTCAGCAAGTTGACCCCCAGCGAGCAACCCAACTCCATTTCCTTCCAGGCCCCCTCCCTCCATTACGACACCACGTCCTACTGCAGCAGAGGACCCCACTCCCTCATGCCCCGTATAACCTGAGACCTCCCCACCACACTGCGATGAAACGGACCTTGCCAAGGAGCTTCCCGGCTGCACCAAAACCCCCAACTCCTACTTGCTTTGTACTCTCCACCACCCAAATAAGTATCAACATGGACTTTCTAAAATTTACAGTACATGGTTAAGAACTTACCCTTCATTTTATCAAGTCGATTCCATGGATCGTCACACATTCACATCTACCATGGAGTATATAAAGCTGCAAGAATGACTTAGACTTTTGTTCGCAACCCCCATACAATCAAGCATGATCATGAAAGGTCGTATCGGCGATATATCGCCGATATATCGATATCGACATGAGACCGATATAGGTACCGATATGGCAATATTTCCTCCTTTTCAAGCATTTCCTTCACAAAAACCGTCAATATGGGCGATATTTCGGCGATATATTGCCGAAATATCGAAATCGATATGGCCTTCCATGAGCATGATCTTGAGGGTCTTTGTGCATTAGTTTACAGTTTTTTTCATGTAGTTTAGCTATGGTATGATCATCATACAAATGACTAAATACACTTCTCACTGGAACTCCACATTATTTTTCTAGCAGGATTAAATTAAGAGCTTTGGCACTTGAAGCTTGAGTTCCCTAGCTACAGTGACACAGTAGCTACACAGATCCTCGTGGAAATCTTTTCATGGGGGACCTCATTGCTGTTTCCATCTTAATTTTGTATAATGCATCACATGCAACATTCCACACAATAATTTGTTGACTTGAATTTCCCAATAGAAATACAAATTAGGTTATGCTTTAGGCATTTTCTCTCATGTAACGGGTCATACCCGAGCCGTTACTTTTTTTTTGAAAGAAGTTACTTTTTTTTTGAAAGAAGTACGCGGGTGGCCTCCCAAGATGGGACACACACCTCAAAGGTTGCATATAACTTTATAAAAAAAAGAAAAGGATACATGTTGTTACATGTTGAAAAATATGAAGCGGAAGAGGAAATGATAAACAAAGCATAAATCTCAAGAAAGATAAACATCAAAGAACAAAGATTTTAGCGTGGAACCCTACTCCGAGAGGAGCGGGATGAAACCACGAGAGTAGCTCTCAAAGGGGCGGATATTGCATTTCTTTTTCTCAATGGATACAGGAGGTCTGGGACTCCTTATATAGCCTCTCCAGAGCTTCCAAGTCCCACCATTGGACAATGTGGGACTAAACACTGGATGGGGTAATGGGATCTTCTCCATGATTCATTTACCTTACTACAACTCAATAGGCGCACAAAACAAATACTCCAACACTCCCCCTCAAGTTGGAGCATACAATGCTCAGCTTGGACAAACAGAAAGAAACTCAACCCACGCTACAAGACATTACGAACAATATCAACCCAACGCGCACAACTACTGATGTCGAGGACATTGTTTCTCATGTCGTGCAGGTGAGGAGGACGAACGGGCTGGATTGTGAGTCTGTTGAATCTCCTCATCGGAGAGCATGTGCTCTGAACTGCGCCTATTAGACTCACTGCAACTGAAAAAATGAGTCTCCTCGTCGGAGAACTCTGGCCTGCCACAATATGTGGACAATTGCTCCATCTCTGAAATGGGCCGAACTGAAAAGAGATCCGTGGTTGTACAATCCTCGTCGGAGTCCACGGTCGCTGGAGAATGGAGTCTGAAATAAGCCTCCTCATCGGAGAACTGGGTCTCTCCCATCTGGCTCAGAGAATGGTGCACTGCTCTGGTGTACCTGTGTTACCACATGAAAACCCATGCCAACATGGCATAGGGAATGGTCCTCTACTCTGGAGTCCCTATGACTCACATGAAAACTTTGGCCGACAAAACAAGAATAATGATGGGGACCTCGAAACTGAAGATGCCAAACATGTGCTCATCTAAAAATGACCGCAAACATGTGCATGTCTGAAAACTAGAGACTCGGAAACATCCGACGTCGAGTCTGAAACCACTGATCAACTGTAGAGTCTGAACAATCTTTCTGGTCTGACGAATCCGACATCTCTGAAATCTGGATCTAAACTGAAGGTGATGCCGTCTGATCGATGCCAAAGAACAAGAACTCTACACAATACTCCCCCTTTCTCCCATACTTGTCGGAAAACATGAATGTAAAGTGGGAGAAGACAAGATAATGAAGTTATAAACAAAAGAGCAATAAGTCGTTCACACATTTGTCATTTTTTCAAATTAGTCGTCTTTTTTTATTTTTTTTATAAGTCGTTTGACATTTTTTATCGGCTTTTGCAACTCAATATTTTTTTTGAAATTGTGTATGACTTTTCTTTGTACGCGACTCTTTTTTTTCAACTGCGTACGGCTTTTTATTGTACGCGACTTTTCTTCTTCCTCCTCTTTTTTTTTTAAATCAGGCTCTCTTGGGCTTTATAATAAAAGCACTCCTTTTTTAACAAAACCGATCGTTCGTTTTGTTTTAAATAGAAGGGAGTACCACTAGGGTTACCAATTACGAAACCTTTTTTTTATTTCACGATGTCCGCCGCCCCGAGGGGGCACATGCCCTGCGCCGCATGCGCCTGGGCGAGCCATTGCCTAGGTGCGATGAAGAAGAACGCCACGCCGCTTGATAGAGGAGGGGGAGCTCAGCCTGGAAGTTTTGCACCTCTACGCAAGAGTGCGCCTGGAGTGCTCGAGCCGCTGGGGGTACGAGGGTACGAGGGTCGTCTGGCGCCCTCCGCTTGGATGCGGCGCGGGATCGCCTCCTAGATGATGCAGTGGGAAGAGGAGGGCGTAGGCGCACGCAATCTCCGCATGTATCTGGAAGACGCCACCGCCGCCCAAGATGGGAATGCGCTTTTGTCTGTGCAGCGCCTGGAGTCGTGTCTGGGAAGTCGCCTGCCGCAAGAGCTGGGTTGCCTGGCAGCATGATGGGTTGTCGCCAACTGAGACGCCTGGTGGAAAGGAAAGCGCGGAAGGTCGAAGATGCGCTGCAGCTTGAACTGGATGCCACCTGAGAGGGCTATCTCTCCTGGGATTGTTAGAGATTGAGGTTACGACGCTTGGGGTTTCGCCTCGCGCCGCTCGGAGGACTCGGATCCAGAGAGCCCATAATCTGAATGTGTTGCGTCGTGCAGAAAGCGCCGAACAGAAATTAGGGTCCCAAGAACTGGAACTCGGAATCCATGCGCCACCTGGAAGGGGTGCGGCTCCGTGCGCACGATATGCGATCTGATGCCTCTTGTTTGCTCCGTGGAGGAGCCTGGCAACGTTCACGGCTAGGGCTGATGCCGCCTGGTTTTGTTGCACGTGAGCGCCTCCAAGAAATCAGATCTAGGTTTTCACAATGAAAACTTAGTTGTCTTTAGACGATTGGAGTGCAAAACAAATTAGGGTTCTAGATATTGAACCCTAGAACAGAAAATCAAATCTGGAATATTGACAATCTTCATGACGATGAATAAATAATCTTCAAGAACGAACAATCAAACCTCGAACATAAATAAAGAATACAAACTCCTCGAGAATCGAACCCGCTCTGATACCATGTTGAAAAATATGAAGCGGAAAAGGAAATGATAAACAAAGCATAAATCTCAAGAAAGATAAACATCAAAGAACAAAGATTTTAACGTGGAACCCTACTCCGAGAGGAGGGGGATGAAACCACGAGAGAAGCCCTCAAAGGGGAGAATATTGCATTCCTTTTTCTCAATAGATACAGGAGGTCTGGGGCTCCTTATATAGCTTCTCCATAGCCTCCAAGTCCCACCACTGGACAATGTGGGACTAAACACTGGATGGGGTAAATGGATCTTCTCCATGATCCATTTACCCTGCTACAACTCAATAGGCGCACATAACAAATACTCCAACATTACATGTTCCAAAACCTACACAACGCCTTACAATGTTCAATTACATTCTCAGAATAAAACCTACCCCTCAAAAAATAGTGATATTCTGCAAGCACCAAATCGCCCAGTTACTGAGGAACTATAACAACCTACTGGGTTTAGATCCGGTTGAACTTGTTCACAACCACCTAATTTGCTTAGTCAAAGTTGCAAAATAGTAATTTCCCACCCTTATAACAATCCCTATAAGAGTATTAGATGTGATACTATGTTTGGTATGTTTACAACTTTTCTCACTTATATGGCAACATCTTCATTGTAATATTGCCCACAACTTATTCTGAGTAGTAGTCGTGATTGCATGCTTCGTTCGGTATTTTCCTCCTATCCCTTTGTAGGGGTGGTTTCAAGTCTCATGTGGCAATCTCCACTATTAAAGAGACCATGTCCTGATATTTTTTTGTAACAACAAACCTACACTCTAGCCGTTATAGAGAAAATTGGCACTGATGACTTGTTAGGTTAAACTCAACTGGACCTATTGATTACCACCCAAAATGCTTAAGCTCAAGTTAACAAGTAGTATTCCCCCACTCATAACACTCTTATACTTCTCGTATTAGACATGGGACTATGTTTGGGATGTTACAGTGTCACCCGAGCTAAGGTGGGCATATATTGTTATTTTCAAGTCCTTTTTAGAGGAGATATCTCCATGTATTTATATGTGTTATCCTTGCTTTGTTTGCTAGATTATTGCACAACCTCTGATCAACGTCTATTTGAGCTGGCCTCTAAAAAACCCAAGGAGAGGAAGCTGATGGGTGGAGCATACCAAAGCAACACATCACATGCAATTCAGAAACAAGGTGGCATACTATGACCAATCGTGGAGGGAGTGCACTCGTCGACGAGTATATAAACAACAGACAAAAGTTACTGAATAATGAAGCTTTGGAATTAGCAATTGGCTTAAATGTGATACTGGTGACAAAATATTTATATTTCTCTCCCAAAGATAAAGCAATCTAACTTACCCATCCAGTCGCCATGACAGGATCTGAATACTTGGACACCCACCTAACCATGACAGTTCCAATAGCCATGCTTTGAGCAGCAAGAAGCATCCACCACTCTCCGCTTCCCCATATTGAACTGCTTTGCTCAAAGTTGACTGCAGGAACCTACCCAAATGTGAAAGAACCTGGTCTTTAGCAGTTTTCATTCAAAGACAAGGTGTATTTAAGGAGCAACAAATTACCTCTCTAAATATAGTCACCAAAGATGCCGTAAATCAAAAGCAAGATGGGCAAAAATGAGTGAGGCATAAACATATCACAAGCACGTGATTTGCACATGCATCACCATAAAGGCATACAAGCAACAAATTCCAAGTGAAAACCATATTAAGAGTATTGTGCTATGACAGCATATTTGTAAATTATAAATAAAGCAGAAAATCTGTAGTCAGATCTTCACAAATGAAGCCGAAGAAGTTAGGTATGTGCATGAAATTAAAAAAAAGGAACTTTTTACCCCTGCGCCCTTCAGAGTTTTTCCAATAACACTTATTCCCCTGACTTTTTTACAACTACACATGTGTCCCTATATTCTTACCAAATCTACAGTATTAGCCTTTTGTTAGTATAAAATAGGGGCATAAGGGCAATAACAAAAGGGTGTTACCATAAATTTTGTAAGAATATATGGGAATAAGTATAATTGCAAAAGTTAGGGGCATAAGTGTCGTTGGAAATATTCAGAAGGGCATGAGTGTAAAAATCCTAATATTAAACGACACTGAAAGGAAGTGCAAGTGTTTTTATGGATGGTTAGAGAAGGGGAAAACACGATTGATGCCGAGAATTTTGGAAGGGTACAATGGAGATCCAAAAAAGGAAGCTGATAATTTATACTTTGTCCCTGATCCATAATATACTAACCATACATTATTGATTGGACTAGATTCCTAATTCCGTACCCGTAAAGGAGCATGGTTTTTCGGAACCATTTCATTAATTTAGAATCTTAGAACCACATTCCATCTTCTCTATTTTTCTACAGCAAACCAATCTTTTGTCAGATCCCAACCGTCAAAAATATATCTTCTAAACTTGGTTTTTCATGTCTGTTTTTTTTCCCATTGTATCCTTAGAATCGAAATCAATCGCATTCTTCAATTGATGTTTTATCCTCCTCATTGAAAGAAAAGGTTCTGTGAGTTCCTGCTGCTTATAAATTCCAAGCGCATCTTAAACTCCTGCTGCATCACATCAAAATTTTGAGGTTCACAGTGGATCATCTTCAGTTGAAAATTGGTGGAATCATCAGTAAAATGAGACAACTGATGCAGCAGAATATGAGGCTATTAGAAACTGTAAAAATCCTGCTGTATCAGTGGAGGGGGCTCGCAGGACCAGCTCCACCAAGTTGTTGTAAGTACATCACAGGGAAGAGATTGCACATGGGGGCTGCAACCATGAAAAGCAAGCTGCTTCTGCAAAACAAGTGCAGCACAAATGGCCACCACCTAGCACCAACCATCTGTGGCTGCAAAACAAGTGCAGCACGAAGAGCTGCCACTTAACGCCAACAACCTGTTGCTGCATGCCCATAGCATCTAGCTGTGAAACCTACTGCATCATGGGTACCTGCTGACAACCTGAAAAGTCAGCCACAGGTGACTCTAGCTGTGTGCCAATAACCATCTTAAAATGCCGATGCTGTGTACTTGTAGCAACATCAAGATGCAGTGACCACTCTCCTGCTACTTTCAAGTTCTAATTTCCATTACTACAATGTTGCTCCAACCCACTATGATAAACGCCCCCTGTTTTTTAGTCATCTTATGCACATCCTCCCATGTGATCCCCTTATCTTAAGATTTCATTCTTTCATTCTCAAGTAAATTTTTAACAAAACATTCCATGTAATGCAAATTATCTTTTCTTCATGCTATGGCTGGCAAGAAATGGTAGCTATGCATGACTAATGCGCCAACATCACTAGGAGATGCACCCACATTTGATAGCTTCAACTGCCAATAGGTCAACTATCATTTTGCTAGTGATGATAATCTTCCTGCAGACAGATTTGTACTAAATATATACTTATCAAAAGGCAACATGTAGACGTTTCTATAAGGCGATCCCCAGAAGGTACTTATCCTATGTTGTTCAAAAAATGATCACGGTGGGTAAGTATGTTCCAAGATTTAAGAGTGGTATAAAAAATTAGTTTTGTTATCTGCATCTGCGTATACATTCCTCTTTTTTATTCCCTAAAGATCCGTAACTTATCTTCCAATGAGTTTGAATATGAAACAAGTAAGGTTCCATGATAATTACTCCACTTTTCTCACGGTTTGTATATCTGACTGTTCATGGCCTAGGATACTTGTTGCCTCTTAAACAGTAATAATAGGGTATGCTTGACATCTTTTTCGGCCTCACATCATGCCTATTTTCCTTATCAATGTGCTTTTTAATGGTTTACATTTAATAACAAAATATTCCCTTTCGTATATCTACTTAACAGTGACATGTTCAGACAGGTAAAATTGCAAAATAGACAAAATTGTAAAGAGTAATTTTAAGTAGGGCAAAGCAGAAGTTGACCTCAAGAAGTAAAAGCCCAACAACACCAAGAGCAAGGCCAGTAGCTCCAACCACACCAATCGATTCTCCAAACAGAAGAGAAGCAAGTACAGCAACAGTCAGAGGCTGTGAATCAATTATCACCTGCATCATGCAAAATACCAAATAAATGTGTACTGAACATCCATAAGAGAACAGTTAAATGTAGCCACATGAGTAAAGAGAGATCCGACTTACACTGCCCAATCCAGCAGAAGTTTTCTGCAACCCTTCCGTAAGGAATCCCTACATGTTCAAAGTTAACGTCAATCCCATTTGGAAAAAAAACATTCAGCCCACAAAATATATCCTGAATCATATTAGACCATGTTTTAGCATCCCAAAAACCGTGTTTAAACTTGATTCGCTGAAAGTGATCAGGATTTTATATTAAACATGTTTTCATTCACGTAATTATGTTTGAATGACAATTTCTAAACAATTTAAACATCATAAATCATAACTTGGACAAAACTAGCACTATCCTATTATAACCACATTTTGGAACCAAGTTTCATCCTATTAAACACGATTAACAACTTTTAAAATCACCAAAATGAACAAAAAAATAATTAGCTGAAACGTATTCATATTTACATTTGTCACAACTAGGTTTGTACAACCATTTTTCAATGGGTAAATAGATCTGACGGTTTATTAATCAAGTAGTTTACAACTCCATTCAATATGTAATTAGATCCAATAATTTATTAACCAAATTTATAACGAAAAGCATTCTTTTTAAGAAAGAGCAATAGGGTAGTCTATTGCGGAGCATGGTTAGTACCAAGTTTGATTGTGTTTGAGACTTTGAGTCTACTTTGAGAGACACCTTTTTGAAAATGGTGTTTTAATTGTGCATGTTTATCGGCCAAATAACTACTTCTAAGTCACAACCTCTCTAGGAACTAATGGCCAAACAGCAGCGAAATCTCACTACCTCAAAAAAATCCGAAATAAAGTGCATAGGTGCTACCAGCTTAATATCGAAACATGGCCAACCCAAAAGCCAAAACAGCTACTGCCCATCTGATCCTCCTCAACACATAAAAGAACTTCATGAATCATTATAAACATCTCATCCCCCATTTCAATACAATCAAATGTTTGTGTAATCACATTCCCGCAAGAAAATTGGAATGTCTTAATCTCCGATCCACAAATCAATTATTCGCAAAAATTAACAAATGGAATCCAACCTGAAAGCACGTGGCATCGACGAAACCGAACAGTGCGATCGACAGCCACGCAATCACACTGCTCGGCGTCCTCCTCCCCCTCGCGGCGGCGAACCCGATGAGCATCATCCCCGCCGGTATCAACCGGAACGCCGACACGAAGAACGGCCCCGCCTTCGGTATCACCTCCTTCATGGCGACCATCGCCGTCCCCCAGAAAAAGAACGGCGACACCAGCAGCCCCCACTCCAAAACCCTCATCACCAAATTCTCCTCCAATTCGACCTTCTAGGGATCCGGTGACCGCAATCGTGTGCCGATACCGTTGCCGTCAGAGACGAAGCACTCAGCATCGATTCCCGTGCCAACGCAGTCGATTTCAGGAGGCTCGGGCTTGACCTTGGAGACAGTGATCGTAGATTTGGAGGTGGTGCGGTGGTCGTTGGTGGCTGCAATGGGTTTGGGGGTTCTTCTGGTGATGGTGGGGCGTAGGCGGGAGCCATGGAGAGGTGGTGGCGGTGGTTTGGGGAGGTAGGGGTTGGAGGATGTGAAGGAGAGATTGGAAAAGAGGAGGGGGAGAGATGGCGAGGTGGGCATTGGGGAACCGTGTGGTGCTCCTTCTCCACTTCCCACCTCACCCAATCACTGGTGGACGAGCGAAGGGGGAGGGGATCAAGTAGTGGATGCAGGTGTTCTATCTAACGAGGGAGATGGAAGTTCGGAAAGAATGGCAGGCGCTAGGGATGCAAACGGTGTATCTTTATTCTATCTATTTTCAAATGGATACGGATGATGTTATTTTAATATCCGTAAACATCTATATTTTTATATTTATATGTATATCAGTTTTTGTATATAAGTATAGCCATATATATTTTTAAGGATTTAATGAGTTATCCCCAACATGGCTGCCCCGTCCTCTATTTCGATATTTTTTTATTTTTTTTCGAAAAATATCGTCATGTATATTCATCCATATATTCCTCATATATGCCATTCGAATTTCGTCAGCATTCGAATTTCGTCAGAAACAGAGACTCCTACAGCCTCCATCGAGATAGTGTCGATTTAAAAAATCATGATATTTTTCATCCAGACAATCATTTTTTAACGGTTACATGATTTTTTAAATCGACACTATCTCGATGGAGGCTGTAGGAGTCTCTATTTCTGACGAAATTCGAATGGCATATAGGATGGATATATGGATGAATATACATGGCGATATTTTTTGAAAAAAAATGTCGAAAATGGTGCGGTGGTAGCCAACATGGCTGCCCCAAAGGGGCAACCCCATTAATCTCTTTTTCAATCCTATATAACATAATTCTATACTTTTTTACCATATTTGTATAATTTTTATAATACAAACACATTTAATAAATTAAATATCTTGTGTTTTCTATCTAATTCTTATATATTTAAATCGATTCAATAAACTATTTCTAACAATACTCATGTGCGATCAGTATCCGTTTTACATTCATATCCGTTTTTTAAGGATATGACAAGATCATTTTAATATCCCTCAATATTTATATTCGCATTTGCATTCGTGTTAAAAAATGGATAAGGATACTGTAATACACATATCCGTATTCGTATCTGACCGTTTGCATCCCTACTAGACGTCCATCAAGGCATGTTATACCACTTGGAAACGTTTGTGAGAAACTAACAACTAAAACAAATTATAAGGATGAATCCACTTCTATGATTCGTGGTAAATATTTCTTTGAACCAACGCGAATCAGTAAATCCCTATAATAACTTTGTAAGAAATTAGAACGATGTATTATTGGAATAAAAAGAGACAAAATAACTTAGTCGGAGTGGGGGTGATCGAAACATCATATTTATTAATTGTTCGGATGCATTATTTTGCATTTATCTCACATTATACCCTCTGAAATGGACGGTGAGGTCCACACTGTGTACGTCTTTTTCGTGTAATATTATCTCTTTCTACATTATATCATCGCTTTCTTACTTGACATGTCATGGAATATGATCTCGTCCAGAGATAAGGGATGAAAACGGTTAGATACGAATGCGAATATATGTATAATCATATCCTTATCCATTTTAAAAAACGAATACGAATGCGGATACGAATATTGACGGATGTGAAAAATGTGTTACTACATCCTTAAAAACGAATACAAATCGGATACGAATAACAACAGAAATATTTAATAAATTAACTAAAATAGACATGTTTAAGATGGTTTGCACATAAAATAGATATACTAAATATAGTAATTTCATAATAATTATATCAATAATGGTGAATGCAAGTATAAAATGTTATTACATACAGTTATAAATAAATCTATTAATATACTTATGTACAAAAATGAATATAGAAATATGAATGTGAATATTAGTGAATGTCCAAGTGATATTGATAAGCGCCCTACCGACTAGGGTTAAGTAAAGTAAATAAGCAAGGGTCGTTGTGACCCCAATCAGTAGGCAAAACTCAATAAGAAGAAAGTAGAAAAACCACTCAATCAGATAGATAAATCAATCAAGCACACAAAATGTAAGTGGTCTTCGCTATTTATTTTTACCTGGTATAACAACCAAGATCGAACACAAAGAGCATGAGTAAACCTACAAAGTAGTCAGAATTTAGAAAAGGGAAATATATTTTTACTAGTTTTACTTTTGCAAATTTTTATAATTTTTAATGAAGGACAAAATCAACCAATGAAGAAAGCAAGGCACACACAAATCTTTCCATATTTTTCTTCGTTGCTAAAATGCTCAGAAATTTTAAATAAAAATATTTTTAAATTTTTAATATTTTGAAATATTTTTAATAATTTTGAGAGATTTTCTGATGTTTTTGTGATTTTATAAAAAAATCAAATAAAGGCTAAGAATGTAAACAATGTACATCCAAGACAATATTGCAAGTTAAAAATGCTTAAAATGCCCTAAAATCCGGAAAGCAATTTTGCGATAAACTAGAAGGAAAATGCTATAAACAGAAACTGAAATGAGATTATTTTATTTTTCTAGAATTTTATATGATTTTTATAAGGTTTTAGATGTTTTACGATTTTTAGGGTTTTTGTGATGAGTTTAAAACAAAACCGGTAGCGTATACAAAGCACACAAAAACACACAATAAAAAATTTTTGTAGAATTTTAGGATGATTTCTTGAATTCTTAAGTATTTTTCAGAGATAGAACACTTTTTATGGGTTTTAATTTTTAGAAATTATTAAACGTAACTAAATTAATCCACAAAAATTATAATAAATATTACTTGTTAGAATTTTTGGGGCTAATTTGGTATTTATTTAATTAACTAAGGGACAAATAGTTTACAAGGGCCTATTTGCAATTAAAGCAAAGTTCCAGGCCAAACAATAGCACGGTAGAGAAATATAGGCCCTAAGTTGCAAAAAGCCCAAGGAAACACACGCACTTCATGTGAACAAGCCTCACAAGGTATAAATGCAAATGCTAAAATGTTGCCATATAAATCATAACATATATAAAGCATAGGGTACGAAATGCAAATATCCCAGATCGTCACGTGGGACTACACATGAGTTCACATAGACTGGACTAAATTGCAAGTATAAGAAACTATAAGGGTCTAATTGTAAACCATTCGAAATAAAATGAACTACAACAAATATTTACAGGACTAAATGGAAATCACAAAAAAGAGAGGGCCTAAGTGAAGTTTACCCCTTATTAAGGCGCAATCCAAAGGCTGAAGGCGATCCACTTATGATGGACGGCTGAGATGCAATGGTACCCCTTCGACGATGGACGGCTCGCACTCATCTGACGGTCAAGGCTTCCCGGTTGGTGGACGACTGAGATTAGAACTGGGGGAAGCCTTGATCGGATGGTAGGGTCGACGCCTGGAAGAACGCTGAAGAACTCGCCTCCGACGAGTTTTGATTGGCCAATACGAGATGCATGGGCATCCTTCAGAGCTGCTGTGATGGGGGGATCATCGTCGATGAGGGTCAACGGCTATTAGAGCACTCAGAAAGGCCCAGGACCAAGGAGGAGATCCTGGAGCGGTGTGGGGGCCTGGAGCTCCTCTTCCGTGGCTACTTGGCCTCCATATGAGGCCTTTCGGTTCTTTAACCATGCAAGAAAAAGGGATGCTCAGAGATACTACTCCGACAAGGGTTAGAGCACGAAATGGTATCAAGAACAGAGGGTGGAGGTGAGCAGGATAGGTCTCCTGCGAGATGGGGGACTCGACCTGCTAGTTGACTCCAACCCGGTGGCTGGAGTCAAGGGAAGGGTTGCGGAGCATGCGAAGAACTGGAGGATGGTCGGGTGAGGGTGTGTGAGTGTCGGAGTGAGGTGTGGCAAGGGGTAAGATGTGGTCGTCGGAGATGCTCTGTACGTCAGATGAATGATTGAATCAAGCAGGAAAGGAAGGATAAATGGAGTACTTACGGATGAAGGATGTCGCATGGGGGTCGTGGACAAGCCCACGGAGGTGATTCCCTTGATAGCCGGCAGATCCAAAGGCAGTATCTCCTCACGCTGGTGTTGAGAAAAATCGCCCCAAACCTAGGGTTTGCAGTGCTCCAAATGTTGCCCTCGCCATCTCCCTCTCGTGTTGTCACTCTATAAAAGGGGAAAGCGGGTGTAAGGTGGTGGAGCAGCCGAAGATGGTGAAAAAGGGGAGAGGGGTGCAAAATATATAGGGTTCCAGGTCCGGGAAGATAGGGGTGTAGCCCGCGAACCGAGGCGCGGATCGGATGGGATTAGATAGGGTGTGGGATAGAGATCCACGCCTCGTAATCGGGGTGAAATCGAAGGGTGAAGTACCATGATCGAATCAAGGAAATTTGGTGAAAATCATGATAAACTTGATTCGGGCAAAAAAGAGGAGGAGCAACCAGTTGACTAGAGTCAACATGGTCTAGGTAGACAATCAGGAGCGGCAAAGGAAATAGACAAAAACTGCCAGAAGACAAAATTGTTAGAAAAATAAAGATAAATGAATTAAAAAATGAATGGATTTAAATTAAAAAATGTATAAAATGAAAATATTTATTATTTTTCAAAGTATTTTTCTGTGATTTTTAATTATTTTTATGAAAAATAAATTAGTGTATAAATAGTATATAGTAGTATATACATGTATAATATACTTATGTATTATGTACTGGTATTTTTATTATTTTATTTTGACATAAATACTCTTATTTTATATTTTATTTATATACAACATGTTTTCATGAGTATAAAATATTTTTTATTTTATTTTTATAAATTATTTAGAGGTATATAATAAATAAAAGACGTGATATTTACATATGTATATTTGTACAATAAATGGAGCTTTTATTTTTATTTCATTTTTCTTATTTTTATTTTGTCTTATATTATTTTTAAAAATATATACAAGGGAGTAAAAATAATGATTTAATTTTATTTTGTCAAAAATAAATACATAGATACTATTTACAAATATAAGCAATATGTACACTACATAGTGATGAGCGTCAAATTTGCCTCTTTAATTATCGGTAATTGTCGTAGTATATGAGGCAAATTTGGTTCAGCAAAAACCACAAGTTTTGAATGCTGTGGAATATTTATACTTGGCAAGTGTACCAAGGTCGAACACATGGATACAGCGGCCTATTCTGAGTATTGAATTTTGATTCATGAAGTTCAATGTGATGTAATCTCAATTTCAGGTCCATATGCAATTTACAAGGTAATGCAAAGCGATGCTATGGTATATGTATTTTTTTATTTTGTTTTTACGCAAGTTAAAGTGATGCATGGGCGAATAATGCAAAGGAATATGCATGATGAATAAAATGCTACAATTATACCCTAAAATGAGAGCAACGCAATATAGTATGAAGTTAGAGTCAATTTGAACACATCATTAAAAATCGGTCATCAAATCAACCAAGACAAGTAGAGCATGGTCCCATTTTTCACATAAAAAATCACTTAAATTAAAACAGTGTCAAATGGAACAAATAAGTATGCTAGAATGTAGAGGAAAAAATAAGGATCAAAATGACACTAAAATCATGCAATTTGGACCTACGATGCTCAAGTTATGCAAAAAACAGTGCAAGGGCATAATGGTAATAAAAATGCAATAAAATAAAGGGATAAATATTGCATTTAGGTCCCTAGAGGGACCTAAATGCAAATATGAAAAACTGCTTGGGCCCGGTTGTAATTTTTCCATTTGTGCGCAGCATAATTGTAATTTGCAAAAAGCTGGAGGTCTTCCCTGTAAATAAGGCAATTCCTGGGTCTGGCGTGCAAATTTCTAAGGCACGTGAGGGCTAGGCTCGGGAGGAGACTTGTGGCTCGGGCCACGTGGCTGTGTCTGGACGTTCGGCATTAGGCTTGGAGGAACCGAGCCTATAGGTCTGGAAGGAGGCTCGGGTCCACCACGTGGCGTCCTCTTGACCGTCCGATCCTGATGATCGGACGGTACCTGTAGCTCCTTCCTCCTCCGCGGCTCACCTGAGGAGGCGGGGCTCCGGCAAGGTCTCTGGAGCTCCTCCGATTGTCGGCGATGCGCCTAATGGTCGGAGAAGCGAGCTGGGGGAACCGCGAAGACGATGGGACTCCGACGATGCTCCAAGGCTGATCGGAGCTGCGAGTTGAAGATGCATCGTCGGAGGAGAAGAGCGTGAAGATGCTCCGGCCTAAACTCCGACCATTGAACCTGCAGATGTCAGAAGAATAGCCGAAGCGTATGCGTGAAGGTTCTGTGAGTGAGCTGAGGGTCGTGGGATGACTGGAAGCGGGGGCCGGGGGTCTCCTTCTCCGGCGAGGCGGCGAAGGAGGTGATCGGGGTGTTCGGGGGTCTGGAGAAGAGAGAGATGGTTGGCGAGATTGCTGGTGGTCGGGTGGAGCTCGTGGGAGGATTAGATGGGAGTGAAAGTGGTTGAAGGTGGCGTAATTAATCGGAGAAAATAAAGAAAAATAAAGATGAAAATCTCCTCGCCGGAGCGAGGAGTTGGCGGGGGAAATGGCCTGGGATTGAGCTCAGATGAGCTCAGGGGTCATCGCACGACGGGGGCGACCCTTTCCCGGTGCTCGGCGGTGCGCGTAGACACCAGGACACGGCGGAGCGCCACCGTGGGTCAACACCAGGTTGAAACCGTCCTCGCCTCGACATTCCGCCCCTCCGCTGTCACGGGAGGGGCGGAGGATGCTAGGTTTAACCCAATAACGGTGGACACTGACTACGGTGGTGGGGGAGGGGTGTAAATAGGAGGAGGTATCCGGCGGTTACGGTGGTGACGACGAGGGTTTCAACGGCTGAAATGATGAAGAGGAGTAATGGAGATGGCGTTTGATGGGGTTCGCGAGGATGGCGGAAGTACGGGCTGCGAGAGGGAGGCGTTACGAGCAACGGTGGGTGGCTGGGACGGTGGCTAAAAAAGGAAGGGGGCGGCAAGTCGGAGAGGCGTAACGTTTGGGGGAGAGGGGGGTTTCAGAGGTTGAAGACGGTGGAGGACCGTTGGATCTGACGATCCAACGGCTGGGATGATGGCGTGAAGGGAGGGTTAGGATCAGATCAAAAGATCTGATCCGACGGTAGAGATTAGGCGCAAATGAGCGGGTTAGATGGCTAGGAGGGAAAGATCGAACGACGGAGATTGAAGGGTGACGTGGAGCCTTGTCAACCGTAGGATGACAGAGGAATCGGGTGGCTGTGGGGGAGAGAAGACGTGGCGTGAGGCGGTACGTTGGATGAGAGGTTGATCGGAGGGTTGTGGTTTAGAGAAGACGTGGCGCGAGGCAAGACGTTGGATGAGAGGTTGATCGGAGGGATGTGGTTTAGGCGCCAGTGTGCGGTTGAGATCTGATCTGAAGATCAGATCCAATGGCTGTGAACGAGGCGGGTTTGGGCGGCGGGGATGGAGGCGATGAGGAGTCGATCCAACGGTCCAGGAAGCGCGCCAGGTGGCGTGAAGAAGAGCGGGCCACGTGGGCGGCCCAGAGGGCGCCACGTGGCCCAATCAGATTAATTCAAAAATAAAAACAAAGAAATTTAGAAAAGAAATAGTTAGAGGCCGAATTTAGAAAAAGTCAAAACATGAAAGTTGCTCGTCTCGACGAGATGTACAACTTTCATTGTCAAAAAGCCAAAAGAGGTCATCTGTACAAAAACTATTTTTGGGGGTATTTTTAAGGGAATAAAAACACCAAGTTTGTGGCTTTGAGATTTTTTGTATTTTTTTATCTTTTTAAGGGTCAGTGAATTATAGACAACTTATCTACCTAATTTTAGGGGTTTTTGAGTGATAAAATAATTACAGAAAAATAAGGCAATTAAATACAAATAATTAAGGGTTAGTTATACACAATATAGTACATTATAAAATCAAAGAATTAAAGGTGATTTTATTGGATTAATTAAGACAGGGGTTTTAATAGAGAGTTTTTAGCATGATGAATACGAGATTCATCATACCCCTATACTTAAACTATGCTCGTCCTCGAGCATCTAAAGAATGAAGGAGTCGGATTAATTCCTGACAGTGCGTGTGAAATTTACAAGGCTTGATCTTTCGAAGACCCTTGACCTAAGTGATCCTAAAATTCCGGGTTTATCCAAGCCTTAGTCAGAAGGAATCCAACTTCTCTGATTATCAGACTCTCTTTTTGTACATATAATATAAGGATATGACATTTATTGTACTGTATTTCATGAGAGACGAGTCGATGCATCACCCAAGGTTCCAGTCCCGAAGACTCTTCTCTAGACCTAATCCTCAATACTAGGGAATAAGTATGTTCTTGCTTCAGTCAATCGTCTCTATAGTTTGTCAGACTTGAAAGCTGTAGATGGACGGTCATATGATGGAGGGACATGGGATTGTGTCTATTTTTCTCACCCTCGCATTGGAACAAGGGACCTCTCGAGTGCCTTTTACTCAACACATGTAAATTATTATTTTGTTGATCAATGTGTCCGTCAAGAGAGTTGGAATCGTCTGCACTTGTTTTTCTGGGAATACACCGGGGTGTGTCTTTTCTGAGTATCTAAGATACCTTCGACACCCAGACTTGTATCGCTTACGATGCAGGGCCCTTTTTGTGGTGTCAGTCCGACTCCTTGGTCCTAATTAGCGCTTGGTCCAAGTGGACACTTGAAAATGTTTGGGAGCGCTTGCCATTGGTGGAAGCTCATTTAGAATTTGACTTTGGATTTAGAGCTTTTCTTTGACATTTCATTTCTTTTGTTGGCTAGCTCCACTGCTTTTACCAAGAGATTGGCGCACACTGATCAACAAGTTTCTTTAAGTTTCATCACACCCTGGCACTTTTAGGTAAATATTAAGATAGCATATGAATCTTGTTCACATACTGGCTAGGGTTTTTGCTGACACTCAGGTTTTCTGAAGCCTTCATTAACTTCATCCCATCCTCGAATATCATAAGATCGGGTCTAAATTTAAATCTCTGATCCTAGTTCCTCAAGTGATATCTCATCTCAGCTCATCAATCATGCAGTTGTGGAAGTGACTGTGCTGATCATATTTTCTTGAAAGTAGAGATAAAGAGTGCAATATAGCACTCAAATCTTTCAAACCAGAGGAGTGTGGATATTTAAGTCAGGAAAACCCTAATGACTAAGGCATGTTAACTCAGACTCTCAAGATCCCAGCGATCCAGTGTCCTCAAAATCCTCAAGCCCTGCGTGAGTGTGAATGTGTCAGGAATACACCAACTCCATGGGTTAGTGAATTTTTTGTGTGATTTTTATCTTTTGCAGATTTTTATGGATTTTAATTTCTTTTATTTTTTATTTTTTTAATTCCTCGGAGAGACAATGACTGACCCAGGCTCAAATAAAAGTATACACTTTCAACCAGTATGGGTGTAAGTACGGGCCGAGGCCCGTGTTACTTGAGGACGGGGCCGTATGCGATGTCCTCTAATCCACCCACTCTGCTAAGGGAGACCGAGGTTCCCTCACTGAAAATGCCTACTAAACATAGTAGTCAGAGTCAACCTCCAAGAAAGATTTTCATTTTTTTCATCATTTTTTTTATTTTTATTTTTTTTATACAGGAATATTTACAAAAATTAAATCCTCAATTTTTAATTTTTACAGGTTTTTACTCAGTTCACTAGTTTACCAAAACCCAGCCCGAAAAATAAAATTTTAAAAAGTTTTAAAAACGCGAGCTAAGGCTAAAGTAATATACAATAATATACGGTATACCCCCCTATACTTAAAATTTGCTATGTCCTCATAGCACAAGTGCCATGAAGCCAGGGCTCGGTTCAAGTACAGGGTGATACAGCGGAACTGAGGAGGAGGATCCCCCTATACTTAGGCCAAAATTGGCCTAAGTACAAGAAGATGGGACGAGGGATGGAAGAGCAGGCAGGTCCCCCCTATACTTAGGCTACAATTAGCCTAAGTAAGGTCTGCGTTAGGGGGGTTCTATGATACAAGGGTGAGGGGGAGGGGGTTCGTGAAGAATAGATATACACAGAGAGAGGGAGATAGAGAGAGAGAGAGAGAGAGAAAGAAATATACAGGGGGAGGGTGGGGTGTGTATGTGCATGTGCAGTGTAGGTGTATGTGTGTGTGAAGGGGGTGGGGGGGATTTTTTTACAATACGCAAGACTGACAATAAATATGCAGATGCAAGTTTTCTTTTTTTCTTTTTTTTACAAAATGCAATGCAATTTTTGACTGCTGAAATCTCCCAAATCCTTCACAATTTCTTTTACGGCCTCTTCAGCGGAAGATCCTGACTTCATGCCTCCATGAGGATCAAGCGTCCCCGATCACCATGGCCCTGCCACAAAAGATAGACGTTAGAAAACCTGGAGACATTAAATCAGCAAAATTCAGCAAAGAAATGATGCATGAAATGAATACCTGGAAATTTTTGAAATAAATAAAAAATCAAAATCCAAAAATTAAGCAAAGTCGTATCCCCGGCAACGACGCCATTTGATGGGTGTCAAATTTACCTCTTTAATTATCGGTAATTGTCGTAGTATAGGAGGCAAATTTGGTTCAGCAAAAATCACAGGTTTTGAATGCTGTGGAATATTTATACTTGGCAAGTGTACCAAGGTCGAACACATGATACAACGGCCTATTCTGAGTATTGAATTTTGATTCATGAAGTTCAATGTGATGTAATCTCAATTTCAGGTCCATATGCAATTTACAAGGTAATGCAAAGCGATGCTATGGTATATGCATTTTTTTTGTTTTTATGCAAGTTAAAGTGATGCATGGGCGAATAATGCAAAGGAATATGCATGATGAATAAAATGTTACAATTATACCCTAAAATGAGAGCAACGCAATATAGAATGAAGTTAGAGTCAATTTGAACACATCATTAAAAATCGGTCATCAAATCAAGCAAGACAAGTAGAGCATGGTCCCGTTTTTCACATAAAAAATCACTTAAATTTAAACAGTGTCAAATGGAACAAATAAGTATGCTAGAATGTAGAGGACAAAATAAGGATCAAAACGACACTAAAATCATGCAATTTGGACCTACGATGCTCAAGTTATGCTAAAAATAGTGCAAGGGCATAATGGTAATAAAAATGCAATAAAATAAAGGGATAAATATTGCATTTAGGTCCCTGGAGGGACCTAAATGCAATGGGCCCGGTTGTAATTTTTTCATTTGCGCGCAGGGGCATAATTGTAATTTCCAAAAAGCTGGAGGCCTTCCCTATAAATAACCCCAGGTTCGCACGTGAGGCACGCGCCTGGAGGACCAAAATGCAAAATCCGGAAATTCCTGGGTCTGGCGTGCAAATTACCCAGCACCTCACGTGCAAGGCACGTGAGGGCTAGGCTCGGGAGGAGACTTGTGGCTCGGGCCACGTGGTTGTGTCTGGACGTTCGGCATTAGGCTTGGAGGACCCGAGCCTATAGGTCTGGAAGGAGGCTCGAGTCCACCACGTGGCGTCCTTTTGACCGTCCGATCCTGATGATCGGACGGTACCTGTAGCTCCTTCCTCCTCCGCGGCTCACCGGAGGAGGCGGGGCTACGACAAGGTCTCTGGACCTCCTCCGTCTGTCGCCGACGCGCCTAATGGTCAGAGAAGCGAGCTGGGGGCGCCGCGAAGACGATGGGACTCCGGCGATGCTCCAAGGCTGATCGGAGCTGCGAGTTGAAGAAGCATCGTCGGAGGAGAAGAGCGTGAAAATGCTCCGGCCTAAACTCCGACCATTGAACCTGCAGATGTCAGAAGAATAGCCGAAACGTGCGTGTGAAGGTTCTGTGAATGAGCTGAGGGCCGTGGGATGACTGGAAGCGGGGGCCCGGGGTCTCCTTCTCCGGCGAGGCGACGAAGGAGGTGATCGGGGTGTTTGGGGGTCTGGAGAAGAGAGAGATGGTTGACGAGTTTGCTGGTGGTCGGGTGGAGCTCGTGGGAGGATCAGATGGGAGTGAAAGTGGTTGAAGGTGGCGTAATTAATCGGAGAAAATAAAGAAAAATAAGGATGAAAATCTCCTCACCGGAGCGAGGAGTTGGCGGGGGAATGGCCTGGGATTGAGCTCAGATGAGCTCAGGGGTCATCGCACGACGGGGGCGACCCTTTCCCGGTGCTCGGCGGTGCGCGTAGACACCAGGACACGGCGGAGCGCCGCCGTGGGTCAACACCAGGTTGAAACCGTCCTCACCTCAACATTCCGCCCCTCCGCTGTCACCGGAGGGGCGGAGGATGCTAGGTTTAACCCAATAACGGTGGACACTGACAACGGTGGCAGGGGAGGGGTTTAAATAGGAAGAGGTATCCGGCGGTTACGGTGGTGACGACGAGGGTTTCAACGGCTGAAATGATGAAGAGGAGTAATGGAGATGGCGTTTGATGGGGTTCGCGAGGATGGCGGAAGTACGGGCTACGAGAGGGAGGCGTTACGAGCAACGGTGTGTGGCTGGGACGGTGGCTAAAAAAGGAAGGGGGCGGCGAGTCGGAGAGGCGTAACGTCTGGGGGAGAGGGGGGTTTCAGAGGTTGAAGACGGTGGAGGACCGTTGGATCTGAAGATCCAACGGCTGGGATGATGGCGTGAAGGGAGGGTTAGGATCAGATCAAAAGATCTGATCCGACGGTAGAGATTAGGCGCAAATGAGCGGGTTAGATGGCTAGGAGGGAAAGATCGAACGCCGGAGATTGAAGGGTGACGTGGAGCCTTGTCAACCGTAGGATGACAGAGGAATCGGGTGGCTGTGGGGGAGAGAAGACGTGGCGCGAGGCGGTACGTTGGATGAGAGGTTGATCGGAGGGCTGTGGTTTAGAGAAGACGTAGCGCGAGGCGGTACGTTGGATGAGAGGTTGATCGGAGGGCTGTGGTTTAGGCGCCAGTGTGCGGTTGAGATCTGATCTGAAGATCAGATCCAATAGTTGTGAACGAGGCGGGTTTGGGCGGCGGGGATGGAGGCGATGAGGAGTCGATCCAACGGTCCAGGAAGCGCGCCAGGTGGCGTGAAGAAGAGAGGGCCACGTGGGCGGCCCAGAGGGCGCCACGTGGCCCAATCAGATTAATTCAAAAATAAAAACAAAGAAATTTAGAAAAGAAATAGTTAGAGGCCGAATTTGGAAAAAGTCAAAACATAAAAGTTGCTCGTCTCGACGAGATCTACAACTTTCATGTTGGTCAAAAAGCCAAAAGAGGTCATCTGTACAAAAGCTATTTTGGGGGTATTTTTAAGGGAATAAAAGCACCAAGTTTGTGGCTTTGAGATTTTTTGTATTTTTTTATCTTTTTAAGGGTCAGTGAATTATAGACAACTTATCTACCTAATTTTTAGGGGTTTTTGAGTGATAAAATAATTACAGAAAAATAAGGCAATTAAATACAAATAATTAAGGGTTAGTTATACACAATATAGTACATGATAAAATCAAAGAATTAAAGGTGATTTTATTGGATTAATTAAGACAGGGGTTTTAATAGAGAGTTTTTAGCATGATGAATACGAGATTCATCACATAGTGAGCCCTATCTCTCTCTACTTGTTTTATTTTGCGATCATGTCAAGGTTTGACCTTCTCTTACGGTTTGAGGCACTCTGCATTTATTCTAAATACCTCGTTCTTTTTTTCCTTTATTCTTTTATTTTTACATAAAAGCAAGCTAATTATGCAATATTAACAAACATATATAATGCTAAGTTATCATATTCACAGATATTTACATGATGTTTTGTCAAAATAACTAGCTAAAATAAAAGAATAAAGAGTGAGAATCAGAGATTCATCAGATATCCATATACGCATCCATTTTAAAACAAATATGAATATAAATGTCAAAATATGTATAAAATGAATATTATAGCGGATCGAATACGAATATATTCACATTCGTTTTCATCCCTAATAAGCATGTGTCGGACTCTAGTGGGTTTTTGGCCGAATTGATATACGGAAAATTTTTCAAAGTTTGGCACAAGTCTAAGCTCAACCCGAAACTAATGAATCAGATTTCGGAGGAGCCGATCCAAACCTCTTAGACATCAAATAATAACCTCCCAAGCTCCCCACTCAACAATAATAATATAAGCATGTGCTCTTTTAATATATTCTTGGAAAGGGTCAAACTCCAATGTTCTCGTATAATCTCTTATTAAGGGTTTAAAAAAGTATTATAGTACACTTATAGCTTGTTATAGGAAAGGTCTCATGAGCTAGAGGTTTATTCAAAATAACACAGTATATTCACATTTACCAAGCAATTTAAAATGGATGGAGAACAAATTACCCACAATATTTTTTCATAAGAATGTTAGACCTTTTTTTACTCAACGTGTATTTTACATCAATTTTTCGATATTTTATTTTATACCAGATTACTAACCGGGTCGGGCTTGGACCAACCTCCACCCAAGTCCGACCCAAAAAGTCATATGGGCCTAAATTTCAGCTCAGGCTCATCCGTTTCAATTTTGAGCTTAGGCCTTAATAGTTTAAGAGGATGGGGGCATCTGGCCCTATGCTCCTCCCTAAGATCGATGAGCTTGACTTCTATGCTTTCGTCGCCAACACAATGGAGGGTGTGTTCTACAGTAGAGATGAGGTCATCACCCTCGAGCTCAATGAGATCGATCAACAAGAAGGCAATCAAATTCAGAGTAGGTGTGGTGAAGGAGATGGGGTGGGCAGAGAGGTAGTGGGGTTGCAATTGAGATGGATAGTATCATGGGAAGGGTCGGGATGGGGTGGCAACAAGAAGGGGGTGAAGAAAAGGGTGGTCGATCAGGATGTGATGGTAATGAGAAGGGGTTGAAGAACGAGGATAAAGGAAAAAATTAGTGTTGGAAAATATAAGAAATGTACAAAAAAATTAGAGGAACTAAATTATATTTCCTCATTTACTCCCTTTCATGAATCATGGCTTCATCATGCTATTGTTCTTAAACAATGCCAAAATTTGAGTCATGGCCATGCATTTTTATATCATATTTGTCCATAACACACATTGCTTATTATAAACCCTTGAAGATCAAAAAGAAATAAAATCCTAAATATAATCCATATGTAATGAATCAAAACTAATTACTCTACTTTGCAAATAAATATATGTATTATCTTTAAATATAAAAATACCAATGAGTAGTTGTATGATATGTTTATATTCGATATATACATTTATATGTTCATAAAAGATAATTTTTTGATAATATACAAGCTAAATTATCTCAAGCGGACAATACTTCTACAATAAATTCATTTCAACTCTTCCTTAAATGTTCTGTCTCATCTTCTATATAAACAAAAGAGAAAAATAAAAAATACACCAAAAATAGCATCTTCTATAATTGGGATAATAAGCCAACCCTAATTTGCTAAATCTTAATTTTCCAAGCATCCAACTATTTTCTTATAGAACCCAAAGAGTGATATGGTAGTAGTGTTGTGTGGCTACACCTTAAAAACCTGAGTTCGAATCCCAAGAGGGATGCTCCGGACCTCTCAAATTACCGGATCTACTACTAAAAAAATTACCGGATCTACTACTAAAAACACTATTTTCTTTATAAGTCCAAATCACTAGAACTCGCATTCATTTGCAACAGGGAACCTTACTCCAATATTGGCAATACTTAAATTTATTAAGGTGATTCAAACTTCTACTCATCTTCGAGATGGATCTTAAGATTTGCCTAAGTAAAACGATCTTATATGCACTCGTAATAAGAAACTAATTTTTTTTGCTGATTGACTTTTACTTCAATGGACTTAACCTAGTTGAAAATTCAGTCAACGTGGTTGTTTAAAAAGACTTTTTTGCACTGTTTAGAATAAAAAGATTACAACTTCTTTAACAACTGGTGTGCGCTAATAGACGGTATCATTTAATGTGGTCTATTCTCAATTTGAACAAATATATATATATGCTTACTCAGAGAGTTTTTCCTGCCACAAACCTTCACCACATTATTGAATATTTCCTACCAAAACCCTAAACCACAATATTTTGACTTTTCTCCACAGTATTCATTTAGAGAACTATAATTCTCTCAAAAAAATGTTTACACAAACTATGTCGATAAACAACCAAAATTCGAAGTGTGTTCCCTCACAACTGAGAAGTAACCATGATATATTCAAACTATAGAATGTTCTGAGTTGAATAAAGAGGCGCGACTAGGAATGATGATGGAGATTTGTTCCTTTCTCCTATTTATTTGGGAGATTTTTATTAATTACTATGCTAGTAGTTCATGTTCCTTACATCTTTGTGATTCTTGGTATTATGAAATAAGTGATAGTTATTATTGTGATTTTTAGTTATATGAAATAATTAAGTAGGGATGCAAACGAACGAATACGAATGCGAAATTCATGTCATACCATAAGCATATTCATATTATTTTACAAATACGAATATGAATGTTACACGAATGTAAAAAAATCAAGATCTATATCCTCAAAATACGAATATGAAACCATTACGAACCAATATTATAAAAAACATTCCACATTCCAATTTCCTTTCTATAAAAATTATTTTTATTTCTTGAAATTAACATTACAAGATTATAAATTTAAGATATTATACCAGAGTGGTTGCGATTGCAATTGAGAGGAAGGTTGCGGTGAAGGGAAATTACGGTTGTGACAGAGCAAGATTGATTGCGACATAGAATTTAAGATGCACCAATTAGATGAAAACTCCACATATAATTTAGAATGGGAATGACAATCGTAGGAAAAAAATAACCTTGATGAATTATGGTTATCCTAAAGAAGATTCTCGAGAATGCCAACAAGGAGATCAGGTGTCGTCGGAGGGAGGTTGGCAGGGGCGGCAAGGGAAACAGGGTCGGAGTAGGCAGCGGGAGGTCGGGTGGTGGCAGAGGGGGTTGGGTAGGAGAAGGTGGAGATCAAGGGGAGGTGGAGGATGCAGGTGAAGGCGGAGGGTACAGGGGGCGGCGGAGGGCCGCAAAGGGAGGGGGCGGCAGGGGGAGGCGAGGCAACATGGAGAGGTTGAGGGGGAGGCAGGGCAGCAGGGGGAGGCAAGGCAGCATGGGGAGGTGGGGTAGGTAGAGAACGCAGGGGGCGGTTGATGAATATAAAGGGAGGCGGGATGGTAGGTGGAGGCGGAAGGCACGTGGGAGGCATGGATGGCAGGGGAGGCGAACGATGCAGGGGGTAGTGGTCAAAGGGGAGGCAAAGGATGCAGGTGGAGGCGGAGGTCGGAAGGGGGAGGCATGGGTGGTAGCCTGTCGGTGGAAGAAAGTGGTCGTCGGGGGTTGGAGGAGGGGATGTTAATCTACTTTTATTTTAAAATATTAAATATATAATACGAACATCTGTATTTGTAACTGGATTCATTATTTTTTTTGTATTCTTATTTGCATTCGTTAACTCACGATTCGTATTTCAATTTGTATCCCCAAAAACATCATTTAAAATATTCGTATTCGCCTGTTTTAAAAAAAATAAGAACCACGTCCTCTTAAAAATAAATACAAATACAAAAAATACAAATATTACCACATCCATTTGCGTCCCTAGAAATAAGTGATAGCTGTGTTACTGAACAAGTGTTGTGAATAAAGCATGAGTAGTAATCATTGTTTAGGGGAAAAGAGATGAGAACTAAAATAGTTATCCAAATACTAAAGATTTATCCATTTTAGTAATAATGAAATAAATAATGAAAATCAATGATAAAAGAACAAGTCCTTCAATGAAATTGAATTACTCGTCATTTACGTGATTGAGTTTTATACGCTTAAAAAGTGTACGGTAAGTGCCTCTACCATGAGTTCTTCCTCCTCCTGCCTAGACAACGCCCCCTCCTTCCCCTTCAGGTGAGCATCTGGGCTTCCGAGGTGAAGCCGTGTGTCCTCCCCATCCATGGCAAAGACCGATCTCTGCTTCTCTCGCCTTCATCGTCGTCATCTCCTTCACCTCCACCATGTCAGCGATCGGTCACTGTCTTCCCCGCCTCCCTCATCGTCGTCAACTCCATCTCTTCTTCGGTGGCTTCGTGAAGCTCAAAGAGCTCCCTCACCATCGTCAACTACATCTCTTCTTCAGTGGCTTCGTGAAGCTCAAAGAGCGAACTACGACTCCATATCTAGTGTTTCCTTTCCGTTGGATCACCCCCCATCCATCTCCATATGAGATTCGACGGGCAAATCATGCCTCAACGTTACAACTTACACGATTGTAAATTCGGGATACATATGGTTATCACATTTTTTCATTTTCCCTTTTTCCCCTACGTAAAGTGCTTGTTCTTCGAGTGCTCTCAAGATTTTTTCTCTTCGAGAGAGTGCTCTCAAAGTTTTTTTTTCACTGTGAGTCTTCGTGACGACATCAGTCTCTTCTTTGTTTGTTGTTCTTTGCTTCTTATTTCATTCTCCCTTATCTCCGTGACGACATCAGTCTCTTCTTTATTTGTTGTTCTTTGCTTCTTATTTCATTCTCCCTTATCTCTTTGAAGGATATGGCTAGATCCTCAAACGCATCACGGAAGTGTGAGCGTCGTATCGAATACGACGAAGAACGACTAGTCGTACTAGTTGTTCTATGCAGCGGAAATCAAAAATTTTTCATGTGATGAAACCATGATCCAAGAACACTTCTCGGATCATTTCGTCTAAACTACAAACAAGTATTAGGGTTACCTCTTGAAGCGTGGTTGCGATCGAATCTCTAAACAAAGAGACCTCCTGTCTCAAGTCCGATCCGACGGAGGAGACGCTTGCTAGCACAGGGATGAACCGCATGCTTCTCGCAATCCATATTGATGATCGAAGCGGTAGGATCTCCTGATCTCGACACACGAGATCCGACGTCTTCTTCACGAGCGAGGCGCACCGAAGGAGACGGAAATCTACGAGCAAACAATCGGGCAGCATAACGACGACGCTGCAGCGATGAAGAACCTCTCTAGGGCATCCATGGTGGACGGCCATGAGAGAAGAAGAGAGAGGGTTGTCGTGTAGAGAGAAAGAGAGAGAGAGAGAGAGAGACTGATGTTCTCTTATGTGTAAATAAGAGTGTGGAGAAAAGAAGGTTTTGTTATGTTTATTCCAATGGGTTTAGGGGTCCTTATATAGGAAAAACCCTGGAAACCCTAAATAGTCCCGAAAAGGGAAAAATACAGAATTGCCCCTTATTGGGGTTACAATAAGAAACGTCTCTTAACTACTAACAATTACTAACACTCCCCCTCAAGTTGGAGCATATTTATCAGTCATGCCCAACTTGGATATAATCCATGACAAGCGTTTCTTTGGTAATGCCTTTGTAAAGGCATCTGCAAGCTGTAGATCAGTACTGATGTGTGGAGTGGTGATTCTTCCAATTTTGACTGCATCTCGTATGAAGTGATAATCAATTTCTATGTGTTTGGTTCGTTCATGAAATACAGGATTTGTGGCAATGTAGGTTGCAGATTTGTTGTCACAGTACAAGGAATAGGTGTAGTGACGTTAATACCAAGCTCCTGAAGAAAGGTCAATAACCACGTGATCTCACATGTGGCTTGTGCCATTGCCCTATATTCTGCTTCTGCACTTGACCTGGATACGACGGTCTGCTTCTTACTTTTCCAGATAACAGTGTTTCCTCCAACCATCATAGCATAGCCTGTAGTCGAGCGTCGATCTTCTGGAGAGCTTGCATAATCAGCGTCTGCATAGGCAACCATGTTTGTATGTCCATTCGCTTTGTAGGAGAGTCCACGTCCTGGAGATTCCTTTAAGTATCGAAGAATTTGGAGAACATCCTGCCAGTGGCTGTAACATGGCTGTTCCATATGTTGGCTTGCTCTGTTTACTGCATAGGAGATATCTGGTCTAGTTATAGTAAGGTAGAGAAGTTTACCAACGAGACTTCTGTATCGGGAGACATCCTCAAAGGCTGAATCAGATGAGGTGGTATGCTTCTTTGGATCAGCAGGAATACCAGAGGGCTTGCATCCAAGAAGTCCTGCTTCAGTAAGTATGTCCATGCAGTACTTCCTTTGTGAGAGGTGAAGTCCTTCGGTAGTGCGAAGTACTTCTATGCCTAAGAAGTAGCGAAGAGATCCAAGGTCCTTGGTAACAAATACCTTTTGAAGGAAGGCCTTGGTTTCTGATATCCCATTATAGTCATCACCTGTGATAACCATATCATCAACGTAGACTGCCAGTATAACGGTTCCAGTTGCTCTTTTCCTGACAAATACAGAATAATCAGATGTCGTCCTTTGGAAACCAAGAGTGGTTATTTCTGTAGTAAGCCTGTCAAACCATGCTCTTGGACTTTGCTTGAGACCGTATATGGCCTTGCGAAGTCGACATACATACTCCCCCTCGACTTCATAGCCCGGAGGTTGTTTCATATAAACCTCCTCATCAAGATCGCCATAAAGAAAAGCATTCTTTACATCCAGCTAAAAGAGGGGCCAAGATTTGTTTGCAGCAATAGAGAGAATAGTACGGATAGACCCCATCCGTGCAACAGGAGAAAATGTCTCAAATAGTCAACACCATAGGTTTGTGTAAAACCTTTAGCCACAAGGCGAGCTTTTAATCTATCAATTGTGCCATCCGGGGATTGTTTGGTCGTAAAGATCCATTTGCATGCTACAGGTCGAACACCTTTCGAACACTGAACAAGATCCCATGTCCCTCGTGAAATCAGTGCATTCATTTCTTCATTCATTGCATGTTTCCAGCCAGAGTCCTGTAGAGCACAATTATGGTCTCGTGGAATGGATACAGTCATAAGAGCATCAGCATACCGTCAGTCATTGATAGATAATCCAGCTGTGGATGTGTAGTTGGATATGGGGTAAGTAGCACAGTGTCTTCTACCTTTTCGTAGAGCAATGGGAAGCTCTAGAGGATCATCCGGGACATGCTTGGAGGGGACAGTCGAAGAAGGCATATTATCCTGCAAAAAAGGGACTGGTAAAGGGATGGCTGGTTGGTTTGGAGCGTTACTTTGATTATAGACGTTGGGTGGTGGAGTGAGATCCAGTGTAATATCAGTGACTGAATCTGAGAAGAAGCTAGTTTGCTCAAAGAATGTGACATCAGCAGAGATGTAATATCGATGTCCAGCAGGATCATAGCATCTGTATCCTTTCTGAGTACGTGAGTAACCTAGAAAGACACATTTGATAGCCCGTGGTGAGAGTTTGTCGGTTTTATGAAAATTATGGACGAAGGACACACATCCAAAGATCCGTAGAGGGAGAGGAAATGGAGAATCATTGGGATAAAGAAGGGAGAAGGGAGTGGATCCATGAATAGTAGGTGATGGTACTCTGTTTATAAGATAGACGGCTGTGAGAATGGCATCACCCCAGTAGGTTTTGGGGACCTTCATCTGAGATAGAAGAGAGCAAGCAATATTTAGAAGATGCCTCAGTTTCCTTTCTGCTATCCCGTTTTGTTGGGACATGTAGGGACAAGTAGTTTGGTGGATGGTTCCTTCGGAGGCAAAGAAGGAGGCAAGGTCATGTTGGATGAATTCTAATGCATTGTCCGAACGAAAAATTCGAATGGTAGAGGAGAAAACATTTTTAACATAATGAAAGAAGTTCTTTATGATACGATTAATCTCCGAACGTTCTTTGAGCAGAAAAACCCAAGATAACCTGCTGAAATCATCTATAAAGACAGCAAAATACTTATGACCACTTAGACTTCGGACCGGACAAGGTCCCCAAATATCACAATGAACTAATGAAAAAGGGACAGAATGACGAGGCTCGGTGTGAGCCGGAAACGAGGCTCGATGATGCTTCCCAAACTGACATGCCTCGCACTCAAACGGCTTGAGTGAAGAAAGTTCAGGAAACATCATAGAGAGAGCTTTAGCGGATGGATGACCAAGACGAATGTGCCATAGTAGAGGATCGATGGAGATGGAAGCCGCACCAGAGAAACCAGAATCTGTAGGTATGTTGAGATAATATAGTCCATTCTTTTCATGCCCCCACCAAAATTTTCTTCGTCCGGATGTCCTGAAAATAACAGCAAGATTTATCAAATATCACTTTACAATCAAGTTCACTGCATAGCTTATGAACTGATAATAATCTTAGAGGGAAGGCAGGAGCACAGTGAACCCCTGTTAGTCGTAGTGTGGAAGAGAACTCCATAGTGCCCACACTAGTGATAGGCGAATAATCTCCATTGGCAACCCGAACCGATTTCACGACCGAGGAAGGTCGGGAAGAGGATAGAAGGCTACCTTCTCCTGTGAGATGAGTCGAGGCTCCTGAATCAATGATCCAGGCAGACGCAGATGTCGATGCAGTGCTGGCAGTAGTACTCGAGATTGTTGCAAGGCTGGCAGTAGATGCATTGGCAGTAGTATCAGCGGGAGTATTCTGCAGTAATTGTCGCAGTCGGGCATATTCTGAGGCAGTAAAAGAGGGCTGACTATCACAAGTATGTTGTTCAGATGCATCATAGTAAGTATCAGAGAGGGCAGATTCATATGCACTATTGGCATTAGGGGGCATGCCAAATTTGGCCCAACATCGTTCTGACAAGTGGTTCATGCGACCACAATGAGTACAAGGAGGAAAACGATCACGTCCTTGGCCGCGTGCTGAGTCGCGGCCCCGGCCCAAAGTTCGGCCACGTCCCTGGCCAGAATCGCGTACACGTCCTCTAGAGTGAAAAGATCTTCCTCTTGCAAAATGTGCTGAAGTCTCAGCAGACGGAGGAGGATGTGGAGACTCAAGTTCTTGGAGACGACCAAAAATGGTCTCAAGACTAGGTAATGCTGCAGCAGTTAGAAATTGATCTTTGATAGGTTTATATCGAGGATGTAAACCTGATAAGAATCTGTAAACCTGCCATTCTGCCCGTTCCCCTACCTGCTTATCACAACAGGCAGGTTGAAAAATAAGAAGTTCTTCAAATAGACCTGTCAGTAGCCTGTAATATTCGATTAATGATGTGTCGCCTTGGCATGTAGACCAAATCTTAGTGTATATATCAGAAAGCCTAGATTTGGTTGTTTGTTGTGAGTATGTATTTTCAAGGCTCTCCCACATCGCCTTGGCAGTCTCCTTATAGAGAAGATTAGAGGCAATGGAAATGTCAACACTGTTCGTCAACCATGTAATGACTTGACAATTATCAGCATACCAAGTATCATAATCCTTGTCAGTTGCAGCAAGCGGGACAGTGGTAAGAACATAGTTCTTACGTTGGCTACCAATGAAAACCTTGAAGGACCGGGACCACAGAACATAGTTCTCGGATCCCTTCAATTTATAGTAGTGCCCTGAGCCATCATGGAAGAGGATGGATACAGGGGCTTTGAGTCCACAGAAGTGGTGGTAGATGTCATGGTAGCCGAGTAGAAGGAGCGGTAGAGAAACTAGAAAAGAGTAGATAATCTAGGATATCTCAATGATCATGAGAACCTATGAGAGCATCACCATGCGATAAATGAGTTGACGTCGTTCAAGGAGTACCGTGCGAGAAGGTGAACTTGTGTCACGCCTGGAGATGGCCTGTAGATGGCGTGGAGGCAGTCTTGAGACGGCCTAGAGAGGGCCTGGAGGCAGTCTGTAGATGGCCTGGAGGCAGTCTTGAGACGGCCTGGAGAGGGCGGCCTGGAGAGGGCAGCCTGTGGTTGGCCTGGAGGCGAGGACCTGGTCGATACGGCCTGGAATCGGCCTGGACGGACTGGAGGCAGTGTCTTGGCAAGGATGGCCGGAGAGCGGCCTGGAGGCGTGGGCGCGGACTGGAGGCGGGGTGGCCTGGTGAAGAGGGTGGCCTGGACGACCTGTAGGCGATGTCGAGGGCACAGACTGGAGGTGGGGATCCCGCGTTGGTGGCCTGGGCGAGGGCGGTGGATGCGAGAACCCAGCGGAGGTGGGGACTGGAAGTGAGGGCCCAGCGGAGGTGGGGACCCTGCGGTGAATGCGAGGGTGACCCGGTGGTGGCAGCGAGGGCGCGGAGATGTGGTGATGGCTGCCTGGAGGCTCATATTGGAGGCGATGGCGCGAACTGGAGGGCGTGGTGTGAAGGCGATGGCGCGGGTGGCGGCGATGGCGCGGGTGGCGGTGTGGAGTGGAGGCGATGGCGCGGATGGCGCGCGTGGAGTGGAGGCGATGGCGCGGGTGGCGGCGTGGGGAGGAAGGCGTAGGTGCAGTGGGCGATGGCGCGGGTTTGGATGAAGGCGTGGGGAGGAAGTTGCGGGTGAAGAGGCGGCGGCGTGCACGGTGGGGTGGGGAGGCGCTGGTGGGAATCCCTAGGGTCTAGGGTTCCCGCATTACGGGGGGGGGGGGGGGCGGGGTGTGGAGGGGATTAGGTCAGAGCCTAGGATTTGGCTCTGATACCATGTGGAGAAAGAAGGTTTTGTTATGTTTATTCCAATGGGTTTAGGGGTCCTTATATAGGAAAAACCCTGGAAACCCTAAATAGTCCCGGAAAGGGAAAAATACAGAATTGCCCCTTATTGGGGTTACAATAAGAAACGTCTCTTAACTACTAACAATTACTAACAAAGAGCAAGGGGGTGCCTATCCTTTTATATTATTTTGGGATCCATGGATCTCAATCCATGGGCAACACAAATCCAATGGCTCTCATTGATTGTGTTTCTTTTAATGGCCAAGATTTATATTGGTAAAAACCAGCAATGATTAATTTAATTTAGATTAAACATATATTGATAAATCAATATAAATCAAATCCAAAATAAAATCAACAACATATGGGGATAATGGAAAGGAGAGTGCCTCCTTCCATATACATGGAGTGGACGGCCTCCTTTTCCTAATAGGAATAGGTGGTCGTCCCTCCTATTAGTATGGAAGGAGCATCTCAATGTAATCTCCCTTGATTACATTATTCCATGTATCTTCAATTTATTACAACAACAATTGTTGTAAATTATTCTACAAAATAATTCATGATTATTTTGTGAATATTGCAATCTTGCCATTGGAAATTGTGAATCATACTCACAACCCAAAATAAAATGTTAAATACACTTTAAATTTAATGTCCAATGTGAATCCAATTCACATTAACATTTACTTAACAAATGTAAATTACAAATAGCTCTCTCTTATATATTATAAATCACATCTATAATATGTATGACTAATATGGATATTGCTATCCACATTATTCATATCCATGATAATTAAATCATACTTAATCATCTTGGATCTCTATTCTCATGTGCCAAAATAATGTATATCACATTCATATTATTTACTTCTTTGATAATTAAATCACATTTAATTATCTCAGATAACTCTCCTTATAATATGAATCGAATTCATATTATTCATGATAATTAAATCACATTTAATCATCAATTTTCTCAATGCTCGGATACATATATCAACAATAGAATTATCCATAAACTCTTTCAAGGATAATGCACTTTCTCCCGCGAATACTTGGAGATATGGACAGTGTGATTATATTGTTCCACATGTAGTGACTTGGATATCGAGATCATATCTCAAATCCAGATCGCGGGCCTCCCATAGATGCTTGATTAAATAAAGACCGCAAATCTAATCTTCTCATTGTATTTGAATCACATTCAGATCAATGTCCAACATTTGGACCAAGATCAGATTACTTCTCTACTGAGAGGAGTCACTAAAATCCAGACCCGTTTCATAACTCCCTAGGAATGGAAGCGTCATGGTTATACAATCGTTTATGATCACATCACCCTCAGGTATTCCCAATACCTGTACATCCTGCATACTGGAAGACTCAGAATAAACCCGAAGTATTGGATCAACTTTATACTATCTACTTCATAGTTTTATCAGTAAGTTTCTCATTCGGTCATTGGGAGTCGGTATCGATCATATACTTTCCAAAAGCATATATCATACCTAGGTTTTGATCATATACTTTCCAAAAGTATATATCAAACCTACAAATTCAGTCAAGCTTCCAAAGCGAGATGACTGTGCGCACGGAATTTGATTCTTCCCAATATCTCATGAGTGAGCTCATGTCTTCCGGTTCAGTAACTGAACATGTATGATCCTTTTGAGAGATCGTATTACTCATATGTCCTTATATGCACACCAGCACGCCGGTGTATAGACCTTGGTTAAGTCATCAACCTATTGGTCTGCCAAATGTACATACTCAAACATATAGTAACACATCTGTCTCCGGTCAGAGGATGCATGTCTGTATCGTGACAGCATACGATATAGGACTTTGGTTATCTCAATCTCATTAAGTCAACTCTTTGACCTAACTAATCTGATACCTCTGAATCTCTATTCCTATGCAGAGGACCTGCATCAAGAGGTCGGTCAAATATCAACCTTTAGAGATAAGGATTGCCATATCCTACTCAGACTGGAGATCATCTCTTAACAATCATTTGACGGTGCTTGATGATTCCTCAATCTAACTCTTTAGATATTCATCCAAGCACCAGCCTCTATGATTCAATATTTGAATCAACGACTGTATGATCATTAAGATGGCCATAGTACATAGCCCTAATTGTACTAAAAGACCTATTATGCAAATTATTCATTCTTCATTTCAGATCAGGGAATGATATTCGCAATAACATTTATTTCATAATGGCTTGCCGTGAGCTCACATGTCCAACACTCTTACCATCTCATTGTAGTAGAGAATATTTTAATCTTGTACTGTATCTAGAATTGTTAAACGAAAATTCCCTTTCTTTCCCAAAAAAAATTCTTTCCCAAAAAAAATGAAAATTTGTTAAACGAAAATTCTCTTTCTTTCTCAAAAAAATGAAAATTGAATCACTATGGTAAGTAATGTTAAGCAATTCCCGCTGATATATCATTCGAATTTTGTCAGAAAAGAAAATATCTATTACAGCAATGAAAGGTATAAGAATCTCTCTTTCCAAGAAAATTCGAATGACACATGACACATTGAAAGGATATATAGATAAATTTACATGATGATATTTTAAAAAAATAAAAAAATACCAAAAAAATGACAGGACAACTCTATTTTTTTCTTTATAAGAAACCAATACTAATTTTGAGATACAAGGATATGCCCTTTCCACTTCCTTCCTCCTTCCAATGGAAAAACCGATTCTCGACCAGCACATAATTCCAACATAATTACAGTGTTTTCATAGCAACAACTCCGACTTGATTAAACATGTAGAACAAATGTTTCCGTCGCGTTTATTAGCTATAATAAAATTTAAAAAAAAGCACGGCCATCAACATAGGTATAAACACAAGCTTCAACTTCAAGAGCCCAACCACACAAAGACTACAAAGCTCTAGAAACCACACATGCGGCACAACTCTCCTAGTAGTCCTCGGGCGCCAGCGGCTGGTGGCGTGCGTGGACGACTCGCCGGGGATCAGCAGGTACTCGTAGATGATTCCCGCGAGGGCGCCGCCTACGAGCGGACCCACCCAGTAGATCCAGTGGTGGTTCCAACGCCACCCGACGAGCGAGGGCCCGAACGTCCTTGCAGGGTTCATTGACGCGCCGTCGAAGGGCCCGCCGGCAAGGGTGTTGGCTGCCGCGATGAAGCCGATGATCAACGGCGCAATCGTCCCCATGCCGCCACGTTTGGGGTCGATGGCTGTGGCGTAGACCGCGTACACGAGCCCGAAGGTAAGCACGATCTCGAGGACCAGCGCATGACCGACTCCAACGCCGGATGCCACGCCGAACCCAATTGGCCTCTGCAAGTTCAGTAGATGTGTAAGGAGGAGAGTGGGAAAGTTTGAATTCAATAATTGTTAGATCACCAAACTTACGAGTTAACTATATAGTATGGATTAATTTATATCTAAAAAATAACTCATGACGCCATTAATCTATTTGGTGCAACCATACCATGCCGGCAGTGGTGAGCCTGAGCAGCAATGACGCAACTATGGCGCCAAGGATCTGGGCTACCCAGTAATAGATAGCCCTGACCAGCGATATCCTCCCGCCAAGGAGGGCTCCCATCGTCACCGCCGGGTTAACATGCCCGCCCGATAAGTTGTACGCCACTGCGACGGCGGTCGCTAGCGCAAGCCCGGTCGCTACCGCCTCCGCGATCAAGCCCCCCGCCGTGCTCGTGTCCCTGAAAATCTTACCTGCAACAAAACACCATCATGCATGCAAAAATCTTGTCGAACAATTAAAAAATATGGCAACTTCCAATTTCTCTTATCTCCAAAATTTTGTTTTGCATGGAAGTAAAATTTGCATGTCAAATATCAAATTAAGGTACAAACTCACATGGTTGCAATTTTAAGATTTCAATTACAATATCTTTTCCACGTTTTGCCCCCAGATTATGAAAACTTACGAGGGGAAAAATAAAACATTATTTTTGAATAAATATTATATCACGGTAAATACCGAGCGCGAGAACGGAGCCCTCGGCGGCGAAGACGAAGATGGCGGTGGCGAAAAACTCGGAGAGGGCGGCGCGCATGGTGTCGGGGTGGTACGCATCCTCCGTCCTTCCCCAAGTGAATCTCGACCTCGGAGGCATGACTTGATCGGATCAACTCAAGTGATGATCGAGATTTCGCAGGTCAGACCCAGTGGTGCTGCACCAAGATGCTGTGGGGATTGCGATGGAGGCGGAGGGAGTGGAGCGAGAGGCGGAGAAATAGATAGGGAGGTGGTGAAGTGGAGGGGACACGTGTGCTGGGGGAGAGGGGGAGGGGTGGCACGTTGAGGACGGGCCGTGGCGGTACTTATCCCCGTCTCCACGGCGTGCCAATTCTTATCTGGATAGCGCTACGGTTAACTTCGATGTGCAGTGGAGATCGGCCGAGTTGCCGCGACCAGGAAGGGGTGTTGTTCGCATCTGCATGTGTGCATGTGAGCTGCGCGGTTGCCGGTACCACGTGGTGGCGATGAGGGTGACACCAACGTCGATATGTGAAAAATATGGTCTGGTTATTTGGATCGAACCGGTGTCCTTCCCTTTTTAATCCTCATCCCTTAACATATTAAAGTGTCAAAAAAAATTAAAATTTCGGACATAAATCTAGATTGTGCCCTTAACCTTCGCCGCACATCTCAATTTTACCTCCGTGTCCCAGTCATCTTTCCCCTGCCCTTACAGGAACTCGACCCTCCTCCCCCTCTTCCCAACGCAACTCCCTCGATCTCCCTCCGCCGGTGACTCATCTTCCCCTCCCCTTCCTATCTCGAAGGTGGCCTGAGAGCACCTCCTCCATTCCTCTCTGTCGTTGGAGCCCCATCCCAAAACCCGAAACCTTAATGGCCGACCACCAAGACGACGACTAAAAGTTTGGTTGCCCCCAAGATCTTCCTTTTCTAAACGTGTAGACATCAGTATTGGGAACACCATTAGTTTAACAGAACTTAGTCAACTTTTAATACGTGATTATCGTCTCACGTCGATATACTCAATCCTCCTACAAAAAGCATGACCTCTTCAACAATCCACAAGCAATTCCTCCTCCTCTTCTTGTTCCTTCTCCTTGTTAACGTCGGCGCAAGGCCGAGGCGGAGGAGGCAAGGCATCGGCATGGACCCGATCGATCGATGTTGGCGGCAGGATCTCAATTGGGCAGCCGATAAGCAGAGGCTAGCCATGTGCTCCGTTGGCTTGTCCATAAGATGCCCAACAATGAGGGTCGAGGCCTGAGGAGGTATACTGATTCGGACAACGGTGACGATCCTTTGACGCAGCCGGAAACATTGCGGTGTGACGTGATGGTGCTGCAGGGGAAGGTCTGGATCGATTTCAAACGTGACATGGTAATTGTCACGTAAATCTCAAACTTCGATTTTGAGATTAACCTATGCAGCGTTAGTTTCTTGTAAGCTAATCAATCTTTCCCTTTACGTGTAGATATACACCAGCACATCGATTAACTACCTCGTTAGAACACTCGAACATAAACACTAGCACAAAGACACAAGAGCAGTGATACAAAACCTTTTTGTATAAGCAAGAGACTCACTTTGAGTGTATTGTCTGCAAAAAAGCTCTACCTCTACTTATATAGACAAGTCGGAGGTAGACGAACGGACACCACTATTACATGTACAATGAATGAAAGGACTTTTAGTCTTATACGAAGACCTTTCGTCTTCCGAAATGACTCTTCACATGCCTTGGCTCTTCATCTTTCGTGCAATCCTTTCGTCTTCTGCAACCGACGCCACATCACCCGCTCCGTCAGTCCATTTCGCTGTGATTATATTTGTTTTTTCAAAATACAATCATGTATTTTCATCATTATATCCCTATAATATGACATTCCAACTTCGTATAAAAAACCCATGTATCATCCATCTAGAACATGTAATTTTAACGGTTTTAGAATCGTTATAATCGACTTGTTTTAGATGGACGCGTATGAGTTTATGTTTCTAACGAAATTGGAAGGGATTTTTATCCCACGAACCCTATGGACTTTGCAAATGACCTTTACGACCTTTAAAATATAGTAATTCCTCCCTTATCCATGTAAACTTACTAACCCTTACCCAACGAACCCTGTATTAACTCCCATCAATTCAGTCGTTAAATGCAACTGGATTATGTTGAAAAGAGGTGTAAATTGCCTTCTTTGTTTGATAAAATTACAAAAAATGACAGTCTCCTCCACCTCCTCCCATGCACCCTAATCCGGGAGTGACCCATCTACAGATTCCTCTTCTATCCACCTACCACCATGCCCGCAAGCTCAATCCATGGCACCGGTGCTGTTGGGAGGAAGACCAGTGTGGTGTGGTTCAGGGGACATCAGAGGGTAGAGGACAACCCTGCTCTCGCCACCGACGTCAGGTCCGTACCATGGTGGCCTTTTTCATATGGGCGCCAGAGGCGGAGGGCCACTACTACCCGGGGAGAGTCTCCCGATGGTGGCTTAGCCAGAGCCTCCTCCATCTCGACAGCTCCCTCAGGAGCTTGGGGACCTCTTTTCTCACCAAGAGATCACTTGATATTGTTGCTACTCTTCTAGATGTTGTTCAATCCACTGATGACACTCAGGTCCTCTTCAACCATCTGTATGGTCAATAGCTCCTCTCGATTTCCTCATTCGATTGTTTTCTTCTGTGGTTGGGATTTGATTTGGCGATATGTTTTTCCGCCTCTACCCGCAGTCGTTGCCTCTTCTTCCGCCCCTTAATCTTCCACCTCTACTCCCCTCCCCCCACCCCACCCCGCCCCATCCCCCCCCCCACCCCCCTACACACCTCCCTAACCACTGCCTCCTCTCCTTGCTCCGCCCTCAGAGACCTCCACTTTCGTCCCCACCACCTCCTCCTCCCCTCACCTTGCTCCTCCCTAGTCGCGGACTCCTCCCTTGGCCCAGTCCCCATCGGCCTCCCTTTCTGCCCCTTGCTCCTCCCCAACAGCCTCCTCATCCCCTTGCTCTGCCCAATCGCCTCATCTTCCCCTTACTCCGACCCAACCTAGAGAAGGAAGAAACAACACCAACCCAACTGCAATTCCACCTCATGCGGAACATCAAGCTCGGAGCCGCTCCAACGAATCCTGCATCGTCATTGAATCCATGTTCGTCAACACCCTCTTCGACCGCTCCAGTGATGCCCTCTAGGTATTTGTTGACTCCCTCATGAACCCGAAGAACCAGATAATGAATCACATGCTCCGTCCCCAGCATAATCGACTGCATATTTGTTTAGGAATATCAAATATTTTGTCAATCGATTCAAGAAATCGTCTCAAAAAAATTGAGAATCGCAAGGCGTGGGTTACCTATGAAAATAAGAAAATTTTTGTGATTCGATAGATGGATAGAGATGAGGTGCATGGAGAGAAGGTAAAGAGGAGGAAACATAAGATGAATGGAAGAATACAAAAAGGAGGAAGGAGATGATGAAGATTCACCGTGGAATGTTCCACTTGTTAGTTAACCCAAGGCATTCACTCAAGTAAAGCTAAATTTAATGGCATGATTCATTGAGTAAGACGGAGCAAGTTTACGGGGTCGAGGGAGGAATGACGACGTTTCAAAGATCCTAGAGATCACTTGCAAAGTTAATATGATTCGTGAAGTAAAACTCCTAAATTGAAATGTTTATTAAAAGGATATTCATAAAAAACATGATGGTATTTTTGAAAAAAGAAATAAAAAATTCACCAGAAAATAGCACGGTGGCTACACATTTTCCCTCTATTGCAAAGGCATCCTTTTGAACTCTACTCTTAAGAAGGTGACAGACGTGATAATCCACGAGCTCCACTTCCACCACAACAACGTCCAGCCGTCGGTGTCCGTGATGGGATATATAGGGATATATTGATGAAAATCCACGGGAAATTTTTTTTAAAAAAACCGAGCAAAATGGGACGGGCCCCCATGAGGGCAGGCTCATTTTACCAATATATATATATATATATCAGGAAAGGGAAGCTGCTCCATGGAGCAGCTAAGCTAGCTGCTCCATGGAGCAGCTAAGCTGGCTGCTCCACGGGGCAGTTTCCCCTTCTTTTTTATTTTTTTTTTAATTTTTTTATGTATGTTCATCTATATATTCCTCCTAAATGTCATTCAAATTTCGTGAGAAACAGAGACACCTATACCCTCCATCTAGAACAGGTAATTTTTAACGGTCTGGAATTTGCTGTAAAGTACCTGCTCTAGATGGGGGGCATAGGAGTCTCCATTTCTCACGAAATTTGAATGACATGTAGGAGGGATATATATATATATATATATATATATATATATGAACATACGTGAAAAAAATTTCAAAAAAATAAAAAGGGGGGGGGGGAAATTGCCCCGTGGAGCAGCCAGCTTAGCTGCTCCATAGAGCAGCTTCCCCGTCCTCTATATATATATATATAGGAGTGATCATATGAGAATAAAAAGTTGTGAGAGCATGAGAGGGATGATTCTGGACCACATGATTCACCCAGGAGAGAGAAGATCAAGAGAGAGAAAACAGAATCATGTGGTCCAGAATCATCCCTCCCATGCTCTCACAACTTTTTGGATCACTCCCATATATATATATATATATATATGTATGTATGTATTCATTCCTCTGAACCTTAATTTATTTTCATCCCTCTGAACCATAATTTATTCTCTCTATAAAAACTAAAGCTATCAACAAGATACGCATCTCATCTCAACTGTAGGAAACATATACATCCACTTCTCCTTTTGTACACATACGTGATCGACACCCTCCATGGTTATTGACATCATATTCTTTGGGAATTTTGATAAAAGTAGTAATTTAGAGAGTGCAATGTCGTGTCTTGCGGAAAACTTTGCAAAATCATATCATCCATATTGTGGGGGTGAAACAGTCTCTAAAACCATTCTACTCAATGTGCGGCGCATTTCTGTCATATTTTCCTTTCTATTTTTCCTATTTACTTTGCTACGTGTATTTTCCTTTGTTGGTAGTAAACATTATATTGTATACACTATGTTCTCCAACATTTTACATCTGTGGGAAATGAAAAGACGAACTAGAGATGTGACGACATATGATATGAGAAATGTGTTGGGGAAGACGAACTAGAGATCTGATTTTAGATTTCGAATGCCATACCGAGGATTTATAATATAGCTTGCTCAACTGATAGTGAGAGTAAGCGAGTTGTTGAAGTTGGAAATCGTGGGTGTTTGAACGAATCAACTAAGGTGACTCCGTGCTCAAAACAACTGTCGGCAATTGGTGTCAACGGTTGCGCAGACCCGGTCTAACATCCCGGGCTTAGGTTCCCGGTCCGTTATCGAGGAAAACTGACCCTGACAACTTATTGGGTTCGGATCCAAATGGATCTGTTGACAACCACCCACAATGCTTAAGCTCAAGATGTCAAGTAGTAGTCACCATCACTTATAAACCACACCCACACTTCGTAAGTTTTAGATGTGGTATTATGTTTAGGGTTGGGGTGTTACACCCGGTCCCTCGGACGTGGAAGGAAATTCTTTCCTCATGAATCAATAAAGAAGTATTTCGCCCTCAGACAGCTTAACTTAATAGGACAAACTCTCTCCCTACTATATATCCTCACAAAGAAGCTATCTATATGCCTCTTCACTTAGCAACTGCTTTGCTCGGAAGCTATACAGTTCTACCTACAGAGAAAACAGTAAAAGCGAGAAAAGGAGAAGCTGACAATACAAAAATATTCGGAGCAAAAAGAGGGTAGAAATACATAACATATATGATACAACTCACTCTAGTCCCTACCATCTTCTTACGAATATTCGTTTTCTTAATTTAGTATGGGCATTTTAGGTGCGTGGATGCTCTTTAGATGTGCAAAGCACGAGAATCTATGATATATGGATTGCAATATTTTTATTTCTGGAGGGACATGACCTCGGCAGCTTCGTTGTAATTAAGATGTCCTTTATGGAGACCAAATACTGCAAACCTCCCCTGCATTGTTTCCAATCAAAAACCTCATCAATAATCCCTCAGAGCATATCTCTGACCAAAGAATTAAACCTCGAACTTTATCCGAGTTGCTGCAAATCGAAGCCCTTGAAAGGCCGATCTATCTATCCAAAGACAGAGATTGCACTGCCAGACAGAGAACTGTGTTGCAGCATATCCTTGATAGATTTTGTTATGCATGCGAGGGAGAGATGCTGCATCATGTAACATTGTCCAGGGCATCGTCTAGAACAAGTTCCATTATCTTCCACGGCGTACGCGATCTGGCAAAAAAATCCCATAGCCCAAATGTCCAAGAACCATTCATCAACGCTACATTTGAGACTGAGCATTGGATGTTCAGTTGTATATGATTTTGTAGAATGCAATGAAATTACCTTCCATAGCAGAAGCTGGAAGGATAACGCCAATGTTTTGCAGTGCTCTTTAACCTGGAACTGGTAGAATTGGCAAACGAAAGGCTTGGCTTTAGTTTCTGGGTGATCCCGCAGAGGATTTTCTAACAACAGAGATCATGATATGATCAGGAGTGCCATAATGACATCACCATCTTCTACTCTCTGTACAGCCCAGACTCAGATATAATCGGAAGTAGGCAGAACAGCAAAAAAGAAAGACAGAGAGAAAGGAAAAGTGTGTTTCGGGTTTAGAACACGAGAGCTAAAAGGAAAGAGTCCTGAAGAACAATCAGTAGGCAGATTTGGCAAAAAAAACTATAAATCGCCGTTGCCGGGGATCGAACCCGGGTCACCCGCGTGACAGGCGGGAATACTCACCACTATACTACAACGACTGAGTTGTTTAATGTCTTGTGCTCTGTTTGTCGTAACAAGACAAATTCGATCTCTCAGCACCTTCGAACTTTCGTGGTGTCCCTGTGTATCACTAATGTTGCAACTTGTCATACAAGATTATTGACGAGCTATAGGTAACCGTTCACATTTGGCTCTCCAGATTATCCACCACGCGATGTCTATTTCCGCCTATGAAGTTTATAACCCATATCGATTTATGTCCCCCTGTGGGTACTGGAAGAACGCTGTCACATTATACCGCACAGCAAGGGCTAATCAGATAGCTGCGAAGCTTCCATTGTAGTCGAAAATCCCTGTGAGTGCATCATCGAATCCGGGTGGGAGGAGCTTCATCATTGGATTGTAGGTGCCAGGAGCTACATCGTCAAGTCGAAGGTGGGAGGAGCTTCATGCCAGGTCGCTCGCTGATCGCAGATGTGCGCTTCACCGAGCAGAAAGGGGGCATGGATCACCACTCCTCATTGCATGGATCGCTGATCGCAGATGCTTATTTACCTTTGGTATCATAAACATAAGAGATGCCATTTATAATCCATCTCTTTCTATATATGGAAAGTTAAAGAAATCATCATATAATAGTCAAGATATTGTAATAGAAAAGAAAAAAGAATGCAGCAGTCCTTGACGACTGCCCTCGGTAAAATTACTAAAATCATTGTTGTCATCAACTATATTCCTGGCCCCAACTTGTCTTGTACTTTGGTTGAGGTATCATCACTCTTCGACTTCCTAACCCATCCTGAGTAGTCATGACCTCCACTCTCCAAGAGGCACCGCCGACCTCTAGTTACTACAACCTCAGGAACTCGGGGAAACAACACCGCAACCCACCGTGCGCAAATCAAAATCTAGCACCACCATCATGCCCCTTCTCGGTGCTACTTCCTAGTAGCAGGCTCGAGACTATAGACTATGTAGGGCATACCGATAAAAAAGTAATAATAAATGAAAATAAAAAATTAAAAAATAATAAGCATCCATATTCGTGATGATATATATATATAACGATGTTTTATATAAATTGCAAGTTTAAAAAATCCATACATGTACATAAAATTATCCTCATCTAGTTTTCATATTTTCAAAATAATTCATAATATCATCATCATTAATCGAATCAAATATCTCTCTTTCAATAGATGTGTGTCAAGCATCGTTCATCCATTTATCTCTCATTCGATTACGCAGTCGACTCTTGACAATAGTCATGGCTGTAAATGCTCTTTAACAATTGTTGGTGTAACAAGTAGGGTTAGTGCCAATTTAATCAATAAATATACTAGTGGATAAATCATATCCTTTTAAGTTTTCACCATTTTTATGCAAGTTATATCAAAGAATTCAGTCTCGGGAACTTGATAATCTTGTTTACAATAGTCTTCTTCAAGACCTTACACTTGATAATCTCATAATCAACAACGTCTGCTTGTCCTCCAAAAGATTACAACTGCGTTCTCTTCCATCGCAAGAGAGGGTCCCCGCTCCTGGTGATGTCAAATCACCCGCTTGAATGGAATGGATATCTTAACCCACCAAGCTTCAACACCAAGCGCTTCCTGGTCGAGCCATCCACCACCAGGTTGTTCCAGAACTCAAAAGCCAGTACTGCTCAAATCTAGAGAACAGCAAAAAAAAGGTTCTTTCCCTAGTGTTAGGAGGGGATAATCTGACCGTGAACGAGGAAGGGAACAAACCTCACTAGCTGAAACAACTCCAAAGCCTTCGTAGATGACAGAATATGTTGATCCGCAACTTAAACAAGGAGCTTCTCCGATGTACTCACTATTGGTCGCATCCAAGACTTCTAACTCCATGTCACCCACGAGCTCAACGAACAAAATGAGACCTCCAATGCAGGCCACCCCTTTCCTTATGTTATCGTTAGAGTATGTTCGGTTCGGGAATAAGAAGGAATAAGGATGTGGAATAAGGACAATAAGGGTCTATTCTTTGTTCGGCTGGAGGATAGGAATAAGGAGAATAAGGTGAAATAAAGGTAGGTAAAGTGGGATAAAGATAATAATAAGAGTGAAATAAGATAGAATAATGGGGATAGTCGTACCACTGGGAACCGTGTCGGGAGGAGAATTGACCCCTTATTTCAGGGCCTATTCTCCAACCAATCAGAGGCTAGAGAACATGTTAAAATATCCTCCCACAAACCAAGCCAAACTTGGAAATCTTGTACTCACTTCCCACGACTCTGCCCAGAGCTCCACATTAGGAGAGGAACCAATTAGCCATAAATCCATGTGACCACCAATTGGGTGCCACCACGAGAGATTTAGCAGAAAGAAACCCATCCACCTTGGTGAACATATCCCTGTTTCCACCCAATAACAATACCACCCGAGATGCCTCTTGCATCTATGACCATGAAATCAAACAAATGAGGACTCAATATTGATCTCTACCTTGTAGTATCCTAATGCTAAATCTTCGTCACTTCTAGACAAATGATGTCAACCCTTGGGAGTTGAGAGATGCTCTCACTGCTGTCCTCTTCTCTTGCTGTCCCAAGTCTCTCATACTTCATGTCAGAATCTTCATTTTGGAATTGAGGGGTTAAACCTTGCCATCTGAACCCCAACACACTTTGCAACATCATGTAGGAAAGGTGAAATTTCAGTATGACTCCCTCGTGCTAAAGAAAGAATATCATCTTAGTTGGTGCATTTGCCATGGGACCATCCCTAGCCACCTTGTTGACACCTATACTAGATGCATCTTCAGCCACTTCCCTCGGAAGAGCCATGGAAATGGTCATATTTACCTCTTCTTCGAGGCCCCTCTCTGATAGATTGCTGAGTCCCAACTTAGAGCATCAACCTCCTCCGTTTCCAAGATAAAACGAGAATATGTTTTTGGGAAAAAACCCATCCCCTTCAACTGCCGATCATTGCCCACATGAGCTGTAACACCCCAACTCAAACATAATATCACATGGAAAACTCACAAAGTGTGGGTGTGGTTTATAAGTGGTGGGAACTAGTACTTATCAACTTGGGCTTAAGCATTTTGGGTGGTTGTCAATGGGTCCATCTGGGTCCGTACTCAACAAGTTGTCAGGGTCAGTTTTCCTCGATAACGGATCGGGGACCTAGGCCCAGAACGTTACAAATGGTATCAGAGCCAAATTCCCTCTGATAGTGGAAAGGGCTACCCGAGAGGTGGAGCCGCCCCTACAAAGAGATTAGAGGAAAAAGCTACCCGGAGCGTGCAGCCGTCACTATCACTGGGAATAAGTGATGTGCCATGTCGCAACGAGGACGTTGCGAATATAAGTGAGGAAGGTTGTAACACCTCAACCCAAACATAGTACCACATGGAAAACTCACAAAGTGTGGGCGTGGTTTATAAGTGGTGGAGATTACTACTTGACAACTTGGGCTTAAGCATTTTGGGTGGTGTCAACGAGTCCATTTGAACCCGAACCCAACAAGTTGTCAAGACCAGTTTTTCTCAATAACGGATTGGAGAGTTAAGCCCGAGACGTGAGCACTCGCCAACCAACAAAGCCTTCACTGTTGCATTACCCCTGAACCTCCTTGGAAATTGCCAGAGCATGCACCCACCAGGGTCCACTGCCACCAATTTGGGAGTTTGGTCCTTTGCATATGCATTAGGAGCACTCAACACCAATCGGGTTGAAAGAGCCATGATAAGTTGGTTATAACTTTTTTTTGCTCGGTATACGTTACTGTATTTAATTCCAAAAAACAAAACCCGTACGTACAACTATTCAAGCAGAGCTTACAAACACTTGCTTGATTAAAACTTTTTTTCCCGCATGAGGGTTTGAACTAGATTGGCATCTCCGTTCTGCAACCCTCAACTCTAGGTTCCTTGAACACACTGTATGGGGCCCTGCATTATCATCACCATCACCAAAGACTCGCCTGAGCTCAAATCGATGCTAGGGATTTTAATTAATGTTCCCTTCGGAGCAATAACTTCCTTGATTCCCTCCATCAACCAACAACAGAGATGTACCCCAAACACTCTAGTCTCTAGCCTTCTTCTCGTCCCCAATCTAGAAGCGCCAATCTAAATATCAGTGTGATTAAAACCGCACTCTTAAACCTCGAAGCAAGGTTTTTTGAAATAACGATATTGATAACATATCATTTAGCCCGAAAAGAGATATATTGACAATATCGGTGGACATTTCGAAAATGGCACAAAAATGATTTATCACAAATTAAGACCATCTTAGTTCTTAAAATAATAAATAACATACAAACACATACTTATATAGAAGAATGAGGTGTATTCAGCACGTCGATACACTTTATATTGCACATATCATTGGTTGTCGATGCTAAATATTGACTGCTGACTGCTTGATATTGAAAGGTATTATAAAGGAAATGGTGAAATTCAAACAATAACAAATTAGAAACGTAAAGGATATGTATTTAGCACATTATATTTATATTACACCATGTAGAAAAATGTTGAGCTAAACAAGAAAATGAGCATAACATATTTTAAAGAACATCATTCATAATAATAATATTTTTTAATGAAAGGAGATGGATTAATATCCGATTGGAAACAAAACTTTTCTAGCTGAAGTAAAGAAAATCAATACCGATTGGAGTATGTCACTAGTCTGTGATTTCGGATCATAGTTACTAATACCACTTGGAGTAAATTCCGAATATGTGATTCTAACTTGATCAACTTCAGAGTTGTTTCATCTCCGTTACTTCACCCCACAAGTTAAAGAATCGTCGTATGCAACCCCCTATCATGCCATACCCTAGCAGAAGGGGGCATCGCTGCTCGATCGACAAGTCTAGGTGCTATTAGATTAGAGCTATTATATTCTAGTGTTAGGGAATATATAGTTGGTTCACGATTGAGAAAGGCAAAGGTGAATTCATTCCAACTATCAAAAAAGAGACTAGTCACCCATCTTCTCTCTGATGTTTCCCTGTTCTTCGAGCCACTCGCTTCTCCCTTCAAACTCAGTTGTGACACCTTCGCGGGAGATGGATTCTATGAAGCTTAGACCGAGACGTCAGTAGGCATTACTGCCCCATACTAGCTTTTTGGTAGCAAGTGAGAGGCTTGCACTTAGGTATCGACAGACATCTTTTGGGGGAGAAAGGGTTCAGTAAGAGGGAGGGAGTGGTGCCAATGAAGACCAAGCCAACCAACCTTATAATGAGGCTGGCGGGGAGTCTCGTTGAAAGAATTCCATTGGCTTTGACCCTAATTTACTAAGTCATTTTCTGCAGTGGGTAAAGTATACACAGAAAGGGCCTATTAGAAAAAAAAAGAGATTCTTGGATTGTACTTTGTATACTTATGTGTAGCCTCATTAAGTCAATCCCTGGATTCTCTGATGGGAAAGGGATTCAATGAGAACTATTGTTGGTTGCTCCTGAATAGCTGCGAGAGAGGCAGGAAAAAGTGAAAAAGGTAGTAGTTAGTATGGCTCCTCAACCCGAGAACAGATAGAGCGAGTCAAAGGCTCTCTTTCCATGTCAAATAAAAAACAAACTATATAAAGCAAAAGGTTATACTAAACTCGAGAGCCATTCTCTTTCTAGTCTTCAATCTTTTGTCCTATATCTCATCTAGTCCTTTCACCTATCGACTCTGATTCAAAGGAAGAATTCATTTCAACCTCCCCTAGATATAGATATGAATTTGTCGAACTCTTTTCTGAGACAACTTTTCCACTTCTCGACCTCTTGATTGAGAGGCAAAAGATGACCCGCTTCTCTACAGGTAGTAGGCTTTTTTTCAATGCAGTGCAACATCTCTCTTTATACTCGCGTCGAGGTTTCCCGATTTATATATATATATATATATCTTCATAATAAGCTCACTCACTTCTTTTGACTCAATCCTGATTCTCGACACCCCCTCTCTTGTTTGATCTTTGTTGGTGCTTCAGTACTCTCTCTTCTGACTTTTTTCTAGCCCGAACTAGTGTAGTTAGAATCAGTCTCAGAAAAGGAAAAAGTGGCAGGGGTGGCTTTTTGAAAGGTCCAAACCAAAGAGGGTGGAAAAATTATCTGAGTTTGGGAGTTTGTCGACCCCTTGACTTGGAGTCTCAAAAGCAAAACATCTCACCAAGCAGGCACACCTTGGCCATATGCTCACTGTGCCGCAACTATAACAAAAGATTTGCTTCACCGAGGGAGGACGAGATGCACACGAACACTGACCATCCTGAGACACTGCCTCCGAATGCAATACCCCCTTCGCCTTCGCACGCGGTCCCAAAGAATCAGTCACCCCAGATATCTCCATAATGCTCTCCATTTCGTTTCTCCGACCTGTTGTTTAAATACAATTTTGGAAAATTGTTTATGTATATACGGAGAAATAGAATATTGTGAGTTGTGAAGATCAAATCTGAATTCAAATAATTGTACAAGTCTTTTGCATGTTTAATTATTGTAAAACTATTTGCTGTATCAATGGTGAAATCGAGTACTGTGTCAATCAATTTTGACACTTCTTTGCAAACAATTTTTTACAGGAATTTGACGAATTTCAGATTCATAAGTGCAGTATATCCATTGGATTGGCTAGTGGGGTGAAGAGAGGAAGGTTAGCTTTCATTATTTTTCTCATATTATACGAATTATTGTCTAAGAAAATGTCCTCATATTTGCTGACTTAAATGGTTACTGGAAGGTGTTATTCGTATCACGTTGGCCAGCCTATGTAAAAAAAACACTGGCTACATTATCTTTCTCATGTTCGATATTCGTTCAGATTCGCTCGCTAAAAGTTCGATTCAGATTCGATTCGAAGATAAACGAATCGAACCTAGACACGAGTTTGGGCTCGATTAAATAAACGAATCGAACCTCAAAATCATAGGTTCGGTTCATTAAAAGTTCGATTATATACATACATAAAAGTACATATATACGTACATATTGTATGTATACAAGGAAAAAATACATTCTATATTAACCTAAAGGGCATTCACTTATTTTTCCAAACACATCCAGTCATCCACTCCCTAAGTCCCTATTTTCTATTATCGAAACCCCACAAAACCCTCCCCCTACAATTGAGGTTTTTCCCTTTGAATAGAAACGCATGCACACCATTTATTCTTAAACGAACCTTTTAACGAGCCGAACCGAACCTTAACGAACCTTACCCGAGTAGAACCGAATCTCATTACAGTTTTCATTTTATTGAGCCGAATCGAATCTGAGCCTGAAAGTATGCTAAACAAGCCGAACCGAACCTGGATTGGTTCGTTTAGGTTCAACTCGTTTACTCCCCTACTTGCACACAAAAGTACACATGAGTCGGCAAGTCTGTTTGCCGAAAGCTCATCCTGGCGCATCGTGCACTAGACATGCAGCTTTCCAGTTTTGCCATTTTTTTAAAAAATATATGAACAATTATTTTTGTCCATCTTTTTGCAGTTGTTTAGATGCAGCTTCGGAAATAGCAGCACTTCCAGGTTTCCATGGGCATCTTGGCGAGATAACAATAACATGTACTTTCTGACTTTTCCTATCATCATGTGTCATCTAGTTTGATTATTTTTGTAACAGAGATCACCCTCTGTTTAAATTAACTGAATTATATAGAAAAACTGGGGTTTATTTCGGATTTTTTAAATTACCTCTTTGAAGAAAAAGAGGCAAGTTGGTGCTTGTATCACATATGGTTCCATATGAAATGTTTGAGATTAGGTTGTGTCAGGAGAGAAGTATTGTGAATGTGCTTCATTACATAAAGGATAATTCTGGGAAAAAATGCACGACCATCCAATTACAAATAGTATATAACAAAAACAATACCAACCCTCTTTTAAGTTGTATCATAAACTTTTGTCTGTATACGAAATCTTAGGCCATGTTTGGATTGAGGGTTAACTCTCTCTCTAGGGGATTTACCCCCTCAAACCTTCCTTTTTCTCTCTCATGTGAGGCCCACTCTTCATCTCTTTTTTTATAAATTAAATAAATCATTTTTCTTTTAGCTATTACAAAAAAAATTATACCATTATATCATTTAAAAATATAAACTACTCAACTTCTATCAACTTTTTCAAACTTTAACACAATCACACCACAATAACTATTCATTTTTCCAAACTTCAATACAATCACATTGCAACAAACCCTCTTAATCCAAAACTCTCTATCCAAACACCAAAACACAAAAGGGATATTTACCCAGCAGACCCTAAAATCTTTCTAAATTACCTCTACGACCTTTGAAACATTGATATTCCTCCGTAGACCCCGTAATCTTGCTAACCATTACTGCGTAGACCCTGTGGTTTAGGGTCGTCAAATTTTCCACTGACGGACGTTATGTCTCGGATGAAAGCCCTATTTTACCCCCAATCTATGGACCGTTGGAGGTGGATGTCCAAACATACCCCTCCATTTCCATGCGTGCGTAATTAAATCAAAACACAACAACTCACATAGGAATTTGGTACGTGATGTCGAGCGCGAACGGCAGCAGGCCGCTGTCGCTGCCGCCGCCACGCCCGGGTGTGTCGAAGATGGAGAGGAGATTGTCGCTGATGAAGTCAAAGAAGTTGAACCGGAGCCAGACAGGGGAGTTCGATCACAACCGTTGGCTGTTCGAGACGAAGGGGACGTACGGGTACGGGAACGCCATATGGCCTGATGGAGACGAGATCGACGACGGGGATGGGAGGGTCAATGGGCACCCCTCGGAGCTTATGAGCATGCCGTGGCGGCCGTTGACCAGAAAGTTGAAGATCCCGGCTGCCATTCTGAGCCCTTATAGGTAGATTAAGATCAAGATTGGCACACATGTATGTTACAAAGAATCTATAACTCTAATGTTTGGTCCATACAGGCTCCTGATCGTAATACGTATGGTGCTGCATGCCCTCTTCCTCACTTGGAGGATAAAGCACATAAACAACGATGCCATATGGCTATGGGGGATGTCTGTCGTTTGCGAGCTCTGGTTCGCCTTCTCGTGGCTACTCGATCAGCTCCCCAAGCTCTGTCCGGTGAACTGCGCGACGGACCTCGCGGTTCTTAAGGAGAAGTTCGAGATGCCCGGCCCCCAATCCCACCGGAAAGTCCGATATGCCCGGCTTGGACGTCTTCGTCTCCACTGCCGATCCCGAAAAGGAGCCTCCCCTCGTCACGGCCAACACCATCCTCTCCATCCTCGCCGGCGAGTACCCAGTTGAGAAGTTGGCATGCTACGTCTCCGACGACGGTGGTGCTCTCCTCACCTTTGAGGCCATGGCGGAGGCCTCGATCTTCGCAGAGATATGGATCCCATTCTGCCGGAAGCACGACATCGAGCCGAGGAACCCCGAATCCTACTTCACCCAGAAGAAGGACCCGTACAAGAATAAGGTGAAAACGGACTTCACCCGCTCCTTAGATGCCACCTTCACCATAGCCTCTACCGCCGCCTTCGACGCGGTGTAGACCCCGTTCCCAGGTACGGGACCAGCCACCATTGAGGAGGTGATCATGACGATCCTTCCGCCACCCCCGCGGGCGATGCGGTTCACCGCCTCGTGTAGGCAGAGGAATGCGCCGCGCGCATTAACGGTGAAGACGGTGTCGAATTCCTCGAGGGAGATGTCGGCCAATGCCAGGCATTTATCGTCAACGATGGCGGCCGAGTTGACGAATATGTGGGGTTTGACGAGGAAGGTCTCCTCGGCGAAGTCGAAGAGGGACTTGACGTCCTCGGGACGGGAGACGTCGACGCGGGCGGTGACGGCGCAAGGAAGGGAGGTGGTGGTGGTGGAGGAGGAGTTGATCTCGGTGGCAAGCGCTTCTGCGAGTGAGGAGTTGGCGACATAGCCGATGATGAGACGGGCTCCGAGGGAGGCGAGGTGGGAGGCGATGGCACGACCGATGCCAGGGGAAGCACCGGTGACGATGGCGACACGGTCTTGGAGTGGGAGGTTGCTCGTGATGGCCACCATTGTTGCGTGTGTGCTCTCCACAGGAAGGGAAGGGAAGGAAACTCTCGTGGATGAAATCAAATTGAGAACAGAGAATGCTCTTTTATTACTCATAATCGATCTTAAACTTCCAAAACAAGATTACGGTGTTAAAACATCCAAACATCTTAAACATCAGAGCTTCCCGCCATAAACATCACCGAGGACACGTGGCATGCTTCGGACAATTTTACCGTACAAGGGTTACTCAGACAACTTCGGTTAGGTTACGAAGGAGACGGTGCGCTGACGGAGGGTCCATGTGGTAAGACGGAGCAAGATTACAGGGTCTACGGAGGAATATCAATGTTTCAAAGGTCGTAGAGGTAATTTAGAAAGATTTAAGGGTCTGCTGGGTAAATATCCCAACACAAAAAGGTTGGGCAGGGTTGGGTTGGCCCAACCCAAGGTACCCCTCCTTCCAAACATCCCAGTCCTCCTCACAGTTTACTATTCACAGGGGTACCCCAACTCAACCCAATCTTGTCCAACCCTGCAACCTTAATCCTAACTCTCGGTAAACGGCGAGAGCGCTTGCGGTGTGTGGTGCGAGAATGGGTGAACAAACGGAGGAGGGCTACCAACAAGGGTGAGGGAGAGGTGCACGAGAGCCACCACCAAACATGAAGTGGAGAGGGAAGAAGAGGGCTGGGGCATTTGTCTCTCGTCACAAACGTGGCCAATGATGCTATAGGCGTAGGACTTTTGGTCATCAGGGTGGGTCCTGCATGCATTCTCCTCGTTGTTTTGGTTGCAGTAAGGTCGGGCATCGGAAGTTTGTACGTTCTCAGACGAGGAGTCTTCCGCAACCTAAGAGCGCCATGGAGCCAAGATGCGTTCAGAGGTCAGATTTGCGGTCTGCTATGCGGACATATGCGACAATAGTTAGTGAATGCAAGTTTAAAAAAAAAAGTTAGTGAAGGCAAACCTGAATTCACATCTGAGAGAAAAGATTTGGGCACTCCAGCAGTTCTGAAAGCTTTGCAAAAAAAATTGCTTGACTTGTTAACATGAGATGTTGCTTCACTGGACTCCAAAGCTTGCTGTGCAAGAGGTCTAATGAAGGTAGAGACTGATGTCCTTCACGGTGATTGGAGTTTCGGAGTTAACTGTCGTCTCCCTCGTTTCATAGATGGGGATGCTTCGAGCAGTAGGTCGAGGGTGGCTCGCATCTATGGTGTCTGTCGCTTTCGGTCGAAGTTCTGAAGCCAGCGCTGAAAGGGATAGGATTGGTGAGAGCAATTTCCCCGACAGGGCATGCTCTCCGAGCAAATGCCCCGTCAGGGCATGGCTTTTTATTTTTTCCCGAGTTGGGCACCGATCGGCGAAAGTTTCGCCGATCGGCGAATGGGACGCCGATCGGCGCCCCCCCCCCCCAACTCAATCACTTAGCGTGGGGGCAGTTAAGGAGTTATTTATTTAGTTATTAATTTTTAGTTAAGGAGTTATTTATTTAGTTATTAATTTTTTGTATTTTTCGTATTTAGTCCTACGTAATATTTATTTACTATTTAGTGATTACATTATTAAATATGATAAAAAAGTGTGATATTTTTTATATTTAGCGAAACTTATAAAAGAGATAGAGCATCCAACATATTTTGCAAAGAGGTAAATACTATTTATGAAAAACATAGAACATCCATTCATCATTTTTCATTACAACTAAAAATGCAGTACTATTACATCAGAATACTTCCAACACTACATGAGTTTATCCTATTCACTGCCGACGAACACGCTCCCTGCGTAATACGCTCAGACGAGCATATTTTAGTGCAATCATGTAATGTAAATCCGCTAAGTCAGCGTACAGATCCTCCTCCTCGTCACATATATCATTTTGCGGAGAAGTCTCTCTCTGCGAACTATCGACCATAGCAGGGGGCATGGTCTGAGGCGAGTAGTCAGTGAATGGAGACTCCGCCGACTGAGCTTCTCGATCCAGCAAACGCTGCTCCTCCGAAGGGTACTCTGTAGGGGCCTCAGATGGCCCGTCTGAAGGTGGAGAGGGCTGCACAAAGTCTGGTACCGGGGGAGTCGCGGAAAGCGATAGTCGCGGTGACCCTAGTGGAATGGGTGGTGTCCCACGAGATCCATGTGGAGTGTGTGGATGACGTACTGCCAAAATTTGATTGTGCGGGGGCGGACGCACCGACTTACGTGCAGTGAAACGAGTTTTTGCCATAACCTGCACGGGTACAAAACAATTACGTGAGATATTTTATATATTGAAAATGTTTAGTGCTCATTAAAGAAAATATCAATTGCATTATATGAGACACTTACTGAAAAGTTCATCACGAAACATTTAATAACAGAAAAACAAAGTAAAACTTCTCATTAATATTAAGAACTTCATTATAGTGATTAGGAAAATGTCACCGAGTATACATTTCTACTCTAGTCGAACATATGTCGCGTCCTACGTAATATTCCTGATAATCTAGCCCTACGACCTCTACTACCTCCACCAGAGGTACTTCCACTCTCCACACTTGACTCCCGTGTTTGTTCTCTAATTGAAGTTGTTCTGTCAAGCTGAGGAGATTGTTGGCGATGCTGCAATGGATATTGTGGAGGATCATCTTCCTGCTGGGGTGGGTACATCAAATCCGGTCGCGGCTGAGGTATATTATAGAACGGAGGAGGACGCTCTTGGCTCGCATAGTATAAAAATCCAAGAAAATGCTGAGGAGGAGTAATATGGGTGGGTTGGGACTCAGAGACTGTCTACGTAGGGGGGGTTAGACCTCAAAAGTCATCAGCCTGTGATGGTTGCGTCAGCTGAGTCTGTGTTGCATGCCTTGGCTGAGATGGGCCTGCCTCGACATCATGAGTACCGACAGCAGAGGTAGTTCCAGCAGCATCACAACTTGTGGGGAAGAAAGGGAATGTTGATGGCTCATTGGAATAAGAGTACCGCGGTTGGTACTATGTCAATTGATCCGCCAATCCAAAGGTATGCAACGCGGAGTCCAGCAAACCGATAACATTCTACAATTCTGAGTTGCGTTCGTAATGCTCAAGAATCCCACGTGCCTCATATACACTTTGAACCTGTGATAGTAACATCATTACATACTACTCTTACAGGAGATCAGTTTAAGTAACCAACGAGATAAATTGAAACTCATACCCCAGGCCTGTATCTAGAAGCGTAAGGCTCATATGCGAGCCGTGGTGCAGGGATGGATGTCTGAATCCAACTCGGGTAATTTGCCAATACCATTGCATGTATCTGGTTACCTGTTGTTCAAAAGTTTCCAGCGATGCTCTCTCCACCATAATTGTTTGTCGTCTCCGATTCCATTGAAGTACCTGCTCACGAAGACGGTCGGCCCAATCGATCGGATCGTTATCCCTCTGTCTAGTCCGACGCTCAGGGAAAAATATCCTTGGCATCGGCTCAGGGATATGGGGGCCCAGATCAAATTGTCGCATGATTCGATCAGGCATGTGCATCACCACCACGTTAAAATAAATCAGCACTGTTTGTGACATCCAGACCTCCACTCCTTCTCGGCAAATTGCGGGTAGGTTATTTACAACGTCCATGTCAAATGGAGACCACCTCATCTGTTGAATATTTCCAATTAGTAGTTTGTAGGTTTCCGGTGCTCATCGTAATGCACAAACAACATACCTGATGTTCCTGCTGAGTATCTAACTCATTGCGGTAGAATGGTAGATTCGTAGTCTCTACATTTTCTATGAAGGACCTCCTCCCTGATGTCCATCTGTACTCAATTACATATCAGTTTCATGTTATAGGTCGAAAGTACAATACTATAATATGTTGTTCCTTTATCTGCATGAGTAGGGATCCCGATGCAGAACATCTTGCTCCAGACGATATGGACAAGGAACACCAATGTGTATATGCTCCCACGATCAAGTCTGCAGTAAGGTCAGGAAGGCATAACATCTCTTGGATTTACCCAAGGAGCACTGGTCCAATTGTTGGTACAATTGTGCGAGTACTGCAGCCCCCCAAGCCATCTGTCCACACTCTTCTAAGTTCTCCAACAAACGAAGGTACCGCAGTGGTACCTTATCTCCCGTCGAGTCTGGGAGGAAGGACTCTCCAATTTGATATAAAATAAAGGCACGAACTATTCTCATCAGACGATTTGCATCTTGTTCTAAAAGATTAGTGTCTGTGAGAATGTTTTCACAGATCCAAGACAGCTTAAGTCGTCCGCTTGATACGTTCTCCCCTCTTCCAGCTGATAAATTTCGCATTGCACTGCCTGTTATCTGTTAGAAGGACTGGATTTCGACATGTATGTTCATCTCGATACGTCCGGACTTTCCAAATTTCACCCTTCTTACTGCGACTCGCATGTAACCTCCACTTGCAGTTTGGCAAGGCACACCCAATGGTGTATATATCTTTCTTCGAAGCTATTACTTTGTATTGGACATACTTGGCCATACTCCACGTACTCACAGCATCAATTAAATCTAACTTCGAAGGGAAAGTTCTATTCTGCCAATACTCAAGTCCACTACGATCAGGGTAAATGGTCTCTTGGGGCTCGCTCAGGAATGGTATCTCCTCCGCATATGTGTTTGTTATCCAGTCTTCATCCCGAAAGATATCTGGCAACTCCGGCATTGGATCCAGTGTAACAACATAGTCAACAGGGGGATCGAAAAATAGGTTCATTGCTTATTGAACCTATAAGTGATTCTTGCCCGTGAATGTCCTCATATGCGACATTCAGATCAGGGAGAACCCCCTCTTCCTCAATGCCAGTATCATCATCAACTCCATTTACGTCGTCACAGTTTTCATCCTCTATAGGCAAATCTTCCTCCACTATTCGTCCTCGAGATGATTGCGCGACATTGGATACGTCGAAATGGGGATTTTCTATTTGATCTGCCTCGACCATTAACTGCATCATTCCGAGAGAATGAGCAATATTTAACATCAAATCCGTCGTCTGATTATCGGAGACAACGACTGGACAGAATGTGCTGACATTCATCGGCCATCTACACGTCACTCGTACACTGCAGTTGTCTTTATTATAACCAGTCACAGCACAAACACTGGATATGAGATCTTCGAAGTTGGTACCTAAGGAAAGGCCTATCATCTGACTTCTACCCCCTTCGTAACTAACACTTCCATTTTCAAAGATGATTCTTCCACTCCAAGAGATATACAATGCAGCAAGATCGGCCATAATCTATGAATGAGGGGAGTCAGTAATATGCTTGCCTAAATAGACTTATTTATCCCTTTCAATTAATCTAATTACATCCATTAGGTAGTTACATTTTTTAGTAAAATACAATTACTTAACTTAAGTCCAATAGTTAATTAGAATTAGAATTAGTTAATTTAAATCTAATTTAATCTACTTAGTTAGAATTAGTTAATTAGTTAATTACGTTTATTAGTAATAAATAATTAATTAACTTAATCAAATTCCAATTAATATAATTAATTACATCCACTAGGTAATTACATTTTTTTAGTAAAATACAATTACTTAACTTAATTTAAATGTAATTAATCTACTTAATTAGAATTAGTTAATTATCCCTTTCTACTTAATTAGAATTATTTAATTAATCTACTTAATTAGAATTAGTTAATTTAAATCTAATTTATTCTACTTAGTTAGAATTAGTAAATTAGTTAATTACGTTTATTAGTAATAAATAATTAATTAACTTAATCAAATTCCAATTAATATAACTAATTACATCCATTAGTTATCTTCATTTAAATCTAATTTAATCTACTTAGTTAATTAATAAATTATTTTTCATTAATTACAATACAATAATGTATTAAATACACTTAATAACTAAATAAATTAATTTCAATACTATTTAAAATTGCATTCATTAATTAGTTGTTAATTACAAGATAATATACATAGTTAATTGGATTCAAAATTCCTAATTATCAACTAACCTAAATTATTAATTTTGAATTAATAAAAACTATTGATAAATAATTTATCATAATTAAATGAAACGATTTTTACCCTTAATTGTTAAGTTAAATAGCCTAAATAACCCTAACAACAACCACATGATGTCTCCTTCTAACGTGGGCATACAAGGACAATCAAAGGCTATTAATTCTCCTATACAACAAATACGCTAACTTGCAAAGGATAAATTAATTTGTTAAGCAATATAGAGATTATTTTATTTAAACTGAGAGAATCACATTTGTGGAACTACATTTGTTAATAAAATGTTAATCACAACAATGATCTAAATTTTTAATTAAAAAAGAACTACATTTGTTAACAAAAATGTTAATCACAACAATAATCTAAATTTCTAATTTAAAAAAATAACTGCTTTAAGGGAAATAAATAAAATAATCCGACGTACCTCGATGGGAAAGGGAGGGCGAGAGGAACAAAGCAAGAGAGGAGGGTTGAGAGCAAGAGAGGGAGGGCGAGGGCAAGAGAGGAGGAACTCACGATTGTTTGTGAGTGGGGTGAGTAGAAGTGAGGGGATGGGGGGACCTTTTATAGGCGAGCAAGGGGGCTAATTCGGCGAACCATTTGCCGATCGGCGAATGGTTCGTCGATTGGACCCTCAAAGACCGCGCCCTCACTCTTGGGCACCGCGCTGCACGCGCGCGCGTGCGCGTTGAGGACCGCGCCCGCGTGCCCCGACCCTCGCCTCACGTGCCCCTCGCGTTGAAGATTGCGCGCACGTGCGTAGACCCTCGCCTCGCGTGCCCTCGCGTTGAAGACCGCGCGCACGCGCATTGAATGCACCTTTGATCGGCGAACCGTTCGCCGATCGGCGAATGGGACGCCGATCGGTGCCCAACTCGGGAAAAAATAAAAAGCCATGCCCTGACGGGGCATTTGCTCGGAGAGCATGCCCTGTCGGGGAAATTGCTCGATTGGTGACGAGAGCACTTGCTGATGACCATTTCCCTGGATCAGATAAGATGTCAACCTTAGTGGTCCTGGAGGGGTCGAGATATAGCCACAGAGTTCGTTTGTGTTTTAAAGGTGCTATGCATTCTTCCGACTGCTGGTGTAAGTTCTACCACCATCGCCACCGCTTTCTTCCAGTGATAAAGGCCATTGCAAACTCACAGTCAACGTCGTCGAGGACGAGATGACAGTTACAAGAAATCACAGAAGATCCTTCTCGATTGATGCGACTCCATATTTGGAAACTTTTCAAAAGAAGAGAATAATGGAAGGCGATTGGGAGGTCTGGCGACTAGGGCGGAGGAACAGAGATTACGAGACGAGATCACCCTCAACGGGAGTGGAGAGTTTATTGAGGAATTGCGAAAGGTTCGCAACGCCTTCCCTGATGCGTACTGGATCGTCGGAGAGGGAGGGGGGAACTTTAGCACTACATTATTTCTTGAAGATTGTCCTAGGAGGACGGGCGGAATCGATAGAGGGTCGTAGATGCTCGCTGAATTTTTGGAGGATTATGGCCTCAATGTGATTGACATTGATGGCTGCAGATACACTTGGAGGAGCTCTAGATCCAGATCGTGTATTCATAGATTCATGCTTTTTACGAAGATGTTATAACGGTTTCCATTGGCTCGTGCGTGGGCCCTCCCTCGTGCGTACTTTGATCATACGTCGATTATTTAGTCTTCTGGTGAGGATGGGGTCCCTCAAAACTTCTTCAGATTTGAGCGTGCGTGGCTATTGGAGGACAGATTCAAGGATATGATTACGTCTTTTTGGGGAGGACTACACCATATCGGAGTATCGGTTCGGCGGTATTGCGCTTTGCGTCTAAGCTCTCCTTTTTACGGAGACATCTCTGGCAGTTTAGTAGGCAGACTCAGGAAACCATAAGGGCTACTAGGAAGTTAGCTCAAGAGGAGGTGGTCTGACGGATCAATTGGAGGATATACGAGACCTATCAGTGGAGGAAGCAGAACATAGGAACAAATGTTTAATTCACATCCAACTTGAGGATAGAAAGCAGGAGTAGGAACAGAGGCAATGCTCAAGGCAGAAATGACTTAGGGAGGGCGATGAGAACACGAGGTGCTTCCATGCGCTAGCAAGTAACAGAGGACGACGTAATTTCATTCACCGCCTTTGGGTGGATGGGGTGGAGATTAGAGGCGACGCTGAGCTAGGAAGAACACTCAAGAGTCGGTTTACTACCTGCAGCAGAAGGTCCACCAAGAATGGGTGGGGTTGGAAAGGGAAAGGGGTTCACAGTATTTCGGCAACACATGCCGAGACGCTTGTGGCTACATTCACTGAGGAGGAGACCAAGCGGGCGGTATTTCTGCTGAATGCGAACGACACCTCTGAACCGGACGATTTCTCGATTGCATTCTACAAAGAGTTTTGGGAGGCGATCAATGATGACATCATGTAGGTTTTGTCAGAATTCAGGGATGGAAATGGTTGTTCAAAAGGTTGAACAAGGGCTTATTTTCTTGCTGCTGAAAAGGGACAACCCAACATGAGTCGAGGATCTCAGACCAATTACGCTCTCAAATGGTATCTTCCTCATCATTGCAAAGGTTTTGGCAAACATGATGCGGAGAGTTTTAGATAGCGTCATCTCTCCAGAACAATTGACCTATATCACGGGAAGGCATATGGTAGATGGATGGGTTTTGGTCTCTGAAATTATACATGAGTGGCGGCAAAACCATGCTAAGGGCATAGTTTGGAAGGTGAACTTCTCGAAGGCATACGACTGTTTAGACTGACACTTCATTTGGATCTCCCTTGAGAAGAGATGATTTCTGAAAATTTGGATTGCTTAGATAAAAAGGTGCATCACAACGACCTCACTTGCCATATTAGTGAACGGTCGTTAAGAAGGTGGTTTCTTTCAGCCACAACATGGTGACAGGCAGGGGTGCCCCCTGGCTCCCTTGCTTTTTGTTGTTGCGGCTGATGCTTTAACGGTCATGGGCGGATGGACGGAGACGAACTCCGGCTGGTGGGGTGCATCAAGGTGTGGGTCGATCACAATACCTTCTACCACGGCCAGGACGGCCTCCTCGACGTCACCCACGGCTCCACGGACGTGACCATATACAACAACTGGTTCCACCACCACAAGGTGATGCTCCTCGGCCACGACGACGTTCGTCCGTGATCGGACCATGAGGGTCACCGTCGCCTTCAACCGCTTCGTTCCCGCCACCAATCAACGCATGCCGAAGTACCATTACCGTGAATAAATTAATCAAATTCAAATTGTTTAAGAATGTTTACAACATGACCCTTATAAACTATGTCAATTACGGAACAAGTCTTGCAGTATTCATATTTACCACACAGCCCCTGCAAATCTACGCTGTCCCACACTACGATCGGTACCAGATTTAACCACGAAGATCAGAAATGGATATGCGCATGTGGTGAACAATCTCTATATGACGGGCGGGGGATATACGCCATAGTCGGTAGCGCGGGACCCACCATTAGAAGTGAACCTAACTTCTAAATAGCTCCCATAACAGAGAACAACGATGTAAGATAATTTAATATTTTTATCTATATACTAGTGCACACCCGTGCTTTGCACGGGCAAAGCTCGCAATTCACACTTACACATACATACACACACGTAATTTTAAATGAAACATGTTAACAATATACATAATTGACATAATGTATGTTGATGTAACATTGAGTCAACAATAAAAACTCATGGTTTGCACAAGAAACAGAAATTATTGACGGTCAAATTTGGAGGGGTACGTCTCTGTGTGTAATCCGATAGAGGATAAGATGCAATAAAACCACTTAAGGAGGTTTAGCCATTTGCAAAGCAGGCCAGCTGATGCACCAATTAAGAGATGTGAATTTTGAGATGTTGAGCCGACCAAGAGAGGGCAAGGAAGGCCCAAGAAGTTTCGAAATGAGACTATACGAAAGGATCTTAGTCTTTTGGATCTAAGCCCAAGAATGACCCAAAATAGATCTGAATGGAAGCAAAAAATCCATGTAGCCGACCATACTTAATGTGGGAAAAGACTTTGTTGTTGTTATTGTTTTTGTTATGTCTCTCTCTCTCTCTCTATGTAAAAGAGTTTATGCATAATATATTTTATGATCATATCACTACGCATGTTCTAAAATTATGTAAATTACATAAAAATTTGTCAATTGTACACAGAATTAAATGTCCTATGTAGATTTTAAAAAAGCAACACCGTATAAGAATTTTATCAATTTAATTTTAGATTGCTAAAATTTACTTATTTGTATCGTCTCTTCAACCTTAAATCATATAAACTCGATTTTCAAGTAGAGACAAAATTTAAAAGTTCAATGTGACCTGGTTGTTTTTTTTAAAATTCACGTATGATATAGCAATTGTGAGTAAGATTTAGAAATTTTCACGTTTGCTTTAAATACTTTTCGAGATGTTTATCCGGATTTGGAAAACAAATAAAATCTATACATCTGTGTCTAATGTCGATCATATTACAAGTCATATGCAGATCTATTTATCATGAAAATGTTAACATTGAATTTCGAACCAAGTAATATTCCCGATATCATCACCATTGCAAGGAAACATGGCTTTTTGCCTTAGGATAATTAATAAATAATTTAAGGGCAAATTGAAAATTTTCACACAGAAAATAAATGGACGGTGGGTTTTGAACGGCAACCTGACATTATTTAACTAACGAAGGGTAAAATCGAAAATTTCAATGCCGAAAATTAATAGCGGACGTTGAATGAAATTTATCTGCTGCAAAATTGCTACAGTAACATCCCCACGTACTATAATATATAGTAAGATATGGAGGAATAATATCTATAAATTTATTAGACTTTTTTTTATTTTCGTATGCTAACATAAGCGTTTGATATGAACTGTGTTAACGATTAATCATGTTGGTTTGAGCTTTCCGTTACCATTTGTATTAGCGTATAACTAATTTTGATGTTTGAGTAACATCCATAACTGCCTATCAAATGTTTTGCAGCATCAAGACCTATACCGTCCATTCTTTCCCAAATTACCAATACTTTTAAATTGGTATTGAGGTACAAAAGCTATTAACTGATTAACCAGAACGAACTTATCTTGAGTTAATCTGCACATTGCAAGTGAGATATTCTAAATCAAGTATTTGCCAGAAACCTTCATGGTGAACGATAAACGAGAGAAAATATGCAATTTTACACGAAGTCGATCCAATTTCATTTGTGCGTCAGGTGACATGGAAAGATGGTGGAGCAGCAGCAAGCTCATGGAATTGGCAGTCGGTCGGCAACGTGTTCATCGATGGTGCTTTCTTCCACCAGACAGGCAGCAGAAGTGCCGTCCCAGTGTACAACAGAGATCAGAATTTTCTGGTGGCTCGTGCTGTCGATGTTAAGATCGCTTATGAGGAACACCGGTGCACTGCACTGCCTTAGAGGATATAGATGCTGACCTGATTCGTATGCGGCTTTTTCCTTACTATGTACTGCAATTTTTCACTCTTGAGAATGTCAGGGATATCGGTCACATGTATCCTGTATCCACTTCTTGTATATATAAGCAGATTCATTATATAATATAAAGTTTGACTGCTAAAGTATTTAAGCAAAGTAGGATCATCCTCGATCAATATAGCATTTTTTCAGTGCAGAATTATGAGATTTCTAATGTGCTTGAATTAAATGACATAATATGTGTTTTATGTGGTACTAGTTTTTAGAGAAGAAGAGGAAGGCATTACCGAATACCGAGTAGGTCGGCAATATGCTTAAAACCCCAGTAGTTGAAGAACTCTCGTCTGCCTACAGCGAGGAAGAGATAACTGTTACATTCTCACAAAACCACACAAGCATCTCTGTGGATAAAAACCACAAAGCCGGCCTCATCGCTGTGTAAGTGTCCGTATCCTCTATGCATCTGTTTCTACACTACAAAGACATACATCACGAACGATCTGCTCGCTCATCCTCAGCAACTTCAGGTTCTGAACCTTCGGCCATCTTCTCGAGTGACTCGACATCACCACTTTCAGAAAGGGTGTGAATACGGAGGGTGTCTGCATCCTCGCTGGCCAGAGAACAACCATAGAGGGGTAAGGTTTATAAAAAGATGATATCTCCAACGAACTCAAGTCATAAAATGATTCTCAACTCAAGTGAGTAATAAAGATATAAAACTTAAGTTTCGATAACTATAAGAAATAAATGTGAAGCCACGGATCACTTTCATGCAAGGTAAAAAATTCCTTCAATCAGGAAATCATCCTGCTGGTTAAAAAAACACAAGGAAGGCACATACTCCGTTACGCCAAATATTTCTTTGACCATCAACGAGCTATCCCTCGAACAAAATTCGGGCAGCTGTCGTCAAAATGGGGGAAAAGCAGAAATGTTATGTATTAGTAATACCAGTCAAAATGCATCTTATCAGAACCCATTCATAAATGGAAAATCGGTTATTTTGTCAGCATAAAGAAAAGGGAGTTTCTGTGGAAGTCGTCCCAAAGAGCATACTGGATAGAAGCAGAGGAAGCACAGTACACAGAATAAACATTTAACTTCAAAGAAGAATCGCGATGGGGTTGACCAGCCACAAACCTCTGATAGATACAGCATTTTGCCAAACAGAGCCTGAACGGCAAGTTTACGCTTGAAACCTTTCTCTGTAAATCCAGAAATATTCATTACGACTGGACCTGAGGAATGTAAAATCAATATGTCAGGAAGCATGACTAGAGGGAGTTATGTACAAGGTGAATAATTCTCCTGCATAATTTTAACGAGTCTTGGCACACAATTATCTCCAAACATAACTGGATTGAAAATTCACATTTTTTTGCAAAAATCAAAAACTTCAATATGCAAGTGCATGTGTTTGTGTGTGACTGTGTTTATGGGCATGTGAGTGTGAGTGTGTGTGTGCTGGTCTAAGTGATGTGTGCCCAGCACAACTATGCAATTTTAGAATAATAGTAGAATGTTAACATTTACTTCCATGAATTAAAGGAACCAGATCTACAACAATAAACCTCAGACTTGCAGAATTCAACTTAACTCTACAGAATTGTCCAATAATTTCGGACAGAACTGTAACAGAAATAAAAAATAATTTTGATGTCGCAGAATACGCACATTGAAGCCCCCGACGGAGGAATAGTACATTAGGTAGCAAGTAGAGAGCAAAAACTTAATCTTTACAATGAATTAATAGTGTGTAAAAGAAACTAGAAATCGTCATCGGAGTCATCCAATTTCTTAATGCCTAAAATCCCAGACGTGGGGATAGATATTTTTTGAAGTGACTAATTCAAGAATGCTCTAACATAAAATGGGATAGATTTTTTATATGGATTTTTCTGTTTTGGTTGGTATAGCAAACCCCAAATATAAGATGTACATAACACGGAGTAAGGTTTTATTCCATGAACAAAGAAATTTCACGGTTTTGGTTGGTTTGTTGATATTGCAAACTCGAAATACAAAGTGTCAAAGAATTCCACGAACAAAGAAATTTCAAGCTAAATGAAAGTGAGCATAACGACATGTATCATGAGATTCATGACAAGTTAGATTACATGTCCACCGTATTTGACTACTAAACAAGAAATACACCTTGGATCATTGGCAGATTTTTATGTGCAGAGCCACTGAGAACATTTAACAAGTATGGAATGACGTCCAAAAGTTTTCTAATAGCGGTTTGTTATTTCCATCACTACAAAGAAGGCATAGTGGTAACCCCACCATTTATTAATTTAATATTAATAAAAATCAATGTCCTATCAGGAAGATTTGCAACTCCCGATCCTCTTGTCTTGCCGGCAAAAATTGACCTTTTGTGGAAAGACTCATCATTCGGATCGACATGAGGGTCCTACTACACTGCATTGTCAGAATCCATGTTGTAAATTACAAACAAGTTGGCATTGTCTCTCTTCTCTTATGGTACCACCTTCTTCCCACTGAGCACTCTTTCTTCTTGGCCCATACATATACATTGTAGAATGGGTGCTAGTTCATCAAAGAAGAAAGGACTCATCGAACCTGTAACACTAACTAGTACTACTATAACTAAACTAATACTAATTACTAATATAAATTAAAATTGCAAAAAGAGGCATCATTTATAGGTTCCAAATAAATAATGATCCTAATAAATATATTTTTGTTGAAGTGTCTTGAGTAAGCAATTGGATCTCTCCAAATCCAATTACCATCCCTCTTGTTTACTCCCACATCATCTATTGGTGGGACTTTCGTGTGTCAGTGGGGCTACATAGGAGCCCTACACCCATGTACTTATTGAGAGAATATTCAATAGAATGACCATCCCTTTGGGATGTTCTCCCGTGATTTCATCCCACTCCTTACAGAGTAGGATTCCATGCTAAACGCTAGTCTTGTTATGTGTCTCTCTGATTATTGCTTATGTATTTTATTTTCGCATGGTATCAGAGTAGTTTGATTTTGGTATCCATCTTTGAAATTTTTCAGTGATTACGACGATGGCTCTATGGTTTGTTCTTGTTAAAGAAGCAGCGCAAAAGATCGAGATTATTAATCTCTCGATGAAGCCCTAGCAGTGCCACTGAGGACCTCCAACATTGCCCACCTCTTCTCGTGTGCAACCCTGATCACCTCCAAGGCCCAACATCATCCATGTCGTCTTCTCGAGATGGTAACATCAGCTTCGGCTATGAAAACAGGCGACACGACACACGTCCATTTTTCATGCACCGTCAATCCTTCTTTGCATCCTCTCTCGTGATGATTGCTTCCCTAGAAGTATTTGCACCTTTTCTCGTGATGGTTGCTTCCCTAGAAGCCGAACATATTGCCTATGTTCTAGTGCTTCCCTTGCATGATCTCGATCCCCAAGTAAAGCTCCAACAGGAGCCTCCCTCCTCGCATCGCCAGCCTCTTCTTGCGTGCGTCTCTCTTGCATGCGAGGGCTGTGGCAGTAGGATCCAATCGATGCCTCCAGCAAGCATCAGCGGTCTCCCCACGTTGCTGCCCCTCCACGCATGGGTAGCCCCTCCATGCCTCACCTCCAGGCAGTGCCACCACATCAGGTGGATGCCTCTAGGCATGAGTTCTTTTTCTCTAGGAAGCGTGGCGACGTTGATAGGTTCTCAAGAGTCAAAATGGAGAACCCTAGGTATTGATCCCCCCATGCATAAGGGAAGAAGGGAGCGGTCCCTTTCATCTTTTTTACACTTGCAAAAGGCCCAACTATAGGCCACAATGTTTAACATAATAGCTGAAAAAAAGGGGGAGTAACCATAAAAAAAAGTGGCAGCAATAGAAAAAAGAGGGGGAAATGTTTCTAATTCGACTCCCTTTTCATTTGTTCTCCCAACTTGGTTGAGCATCGCCATTTTTCGACAAGTATAGGAGAAAGAAGGAGTGTTGAGCAGAGGTTTCGACCCTACCATTGGTTGAGATACTCTACATTAGAGTGACCCAGCTTCTCAAAGTTCTCCAGATAGAGACTCATTGCAGTCAGTGCAGGCTCTATCTTCCAGCAATTGTGTACTCCAGTACGAGATCATTCTTAGGTTCCTATGAGAGAGAACTGACATCTACGTGGATATTCCCACGGCTTTATTTATTAGGCTCCTCGGAGAGATGGAATGATCTTCAGTCTTCCACATGTTGTGCAATCTTCCACATGTTATTGGCCACAGGAAGACTCATTTCAGCAATGGTAACTCTGATATAGGGTATACAAGCCAGTTCTCGATCGATATTTCTCTACGGATCTTCATTCGCATTCCAACCCTCCAGTTCCTCATCAACATGACATGAGAAGCAATATCCCCAACAGCAACCAGCAAAGTGTCCATTGAGTTGATATTATTTGTATCATCTATTCAATGTGTGAGTAAGTACCTTCTTTCTATTTGTCCAAGCTGAGCATTGCATGCTCCGGTTTGCAGTGGAGTTTTGAAGAATATCTTAAGTGGGTAGTTGGATCTCTCCAAAATCCAATTACGACATCCTCATGTTTAATCTCACGTTATCTACCGGTAGGACTAAGGTGCATCCTACACCCCGACGCTCATTGAGAGAATTCAATAGAATAACCAGCTTTTTGATATGTTCTTTCTTAGTTTCATCACACTCCTTAGTGATTAGGATTCCACGTAAAACCCTACTCTTGTTATTTCTTTCTATGTTATTACTTTCGCAAGTTTCACAATTTTGCCAGGCTTAGTTACTTTAAAACATCATATTATTGATGCCCCAACAGTTTTTTATATACACTATTGGATTGTTTGTTCTTCCCAGCTTCATCTCTTCTTTCTCAGATTCTTCCTTTCACCTTTTCTAGAATAGTAATGGTAAGGTTAAAAATCTGGTTTTCTCATTAGAAACTCACATGCTCTGCCACGGTGGCCACCAAACCATCATAATGGGCCCTCCTTTAACCCATCTTCTCTTTCATATGCATGACCGGCCACCTCCAAAAGAACAAACAAGAAAAGAACATAAACCCACCCCAAACTATCCCTCCTGATCATAAAGAAAAAAGACCACACCAGCTATTTCCTTCGTCATCCTCCACATCACCTATAGTGGATGCCAACCATAGCCAACTTCTCTTTTCCCCATTCCCGTTCAGTGCAAGCTCAAACACCACAACCCAACACCCTCACATTACTTTCCTCCTACTTGCAATTTCCCACAGCTCCAATAGAACTACTGCTTCCCCCATTCCATTCATTCCCACTACAACGGCATGCCACCCTTTTGCCAATCATCATCCACCCCACCAGGTTCTGACACACTTCCTACATTTCACTCCTCACTGCAGCAGATGTGAAGCTCCCACGATACTCAGTGGGTGAAGAGAAAGTCGAGGATGTAGGAAGGATTAAGGAGAGAAGCAACGGGTGCTAAGTGTTGATGCTGCAGAGACTAGAGGAGCATACCAGAAGAGGGATAACAATATATTAAAATAAGAGCAAGAGGACGATTTTCCAAGTTAATGAAATCTTCTACATCCTCATTATGGCTCATAAACATAGAGGAGAGAATGAGAAGGGGGCAGAGGTATCTGGTGATTCTGATGGCATCGGGTAAATTTTGGGTAAAATATTTAAAGCCAAATAAGGGTACAGCTGGAATTGAAATTGTTTCGACACTCAGAAGTCATAACATGCGTATTGAGAATGGGTGTCAGTGGAGATCCACTGTGGCAGCGGAAAGTCTACTTGAGGCAGTGGCATCCTGCTGGAAGACGCAAGTGTAGTGACTGGAGGCCACAAGGCCGCCGATGGTCGGTGGGAGGCTGCTAGGCTGATGACCTCGAGCATGGTGCAGTAGCAGGGGGCACTGATTGGCAGCGAGGGCTGGAGAGATGGCGTGTTGGTTTGGGGTCACTGGTGAAGTTTTTGGTGGTGAAATATGAGGTAGGAGATCAAGTATAAAACATCAATTTATCAATTTATGATCACCACTCTAATACCATGCCAGAGATCACGTTTTTCTAATTTGATGAACAAACCATAATCATTCTTTTATAGGAGAAGGGTATTGGGTAAATTATAAGAAAAGTCCGGGAAAATAATATAGGGATTTTTACAGCCATAACCCTGACTAATTTCGCAATAACATTCATAACCCTATATAATTGCGAATTACATGAAAACCCTGAATAGTCACTCCGTCTCACATTCATAACCTTCCGTTAGTTTAACATTTAACTCAACCGTATGAATGAGTTAATCTAACTCATCCTCAATCAAACGGTTAGAAACAAACAAAAAAACCCTGCTTCCTTCTCTTCATCCTGCGGCGTTGCTTCAGGTGGGACGAGCATTCAGCCTCGAGCACCGGGGGGGCTTTGAACTCGCGCGGGGGAAGATGAGGGGTTTCAGCTTTGACTCCGGGAGCTCTGTCGCGGGGGGGAGGGGCGCGAGAAGTGGAGGAGTGCGGAAGGGGGTGGGCGAGCACCCAACCTCGGCTGCGGGTGAGTTGGGGGGGGGGGGGGGGGGGGGGCGAGCAGGGGAAGAGCGCGGGGGGGCCTCGGTTGCGGGTGGACGAGCAGGTGAGGAGCGCGGGGTGGGGGGCTCGGCTGCGGGTGGGTGGGGGGAGCAAGCAGGGGAGGGGGGTCTCGATTGCGGCAGGGGAGCACCACCTCGGGCGAGGGGTAGGAGGGGTTCGGGGAGGGAGCAGAGGGGGCGGCCGTCTCGGCAGCGCAGACTCGGCTTCGTAGAAGGGGGAGCAGGTCGGCACAGGGGGTCCACACGAGGGCTTGGATGAGGGAACCGGAGACCTCGTCGTCGACAGGGAGAGGGGGTGCTCGAGTGCGGGGAAAGGGGGAATCGATATTGGCATATTTTGCAAATAAAAATGAACAATAAGGGTATTTTGGTCATTTTAAACAGAAATCGTTAAACATAACGGGTGTCTCAAATGGAACATAACATAGGGTCATGCCATGTAAGAGTTAAGCATTACTCAGGGTTTTTCATGTAATTCGCGATTATATAGGGTTATGAATGTTATTGCGAAATTACTCAGGATTATGGGTGTAAAAAACCCAATAATATAACAAAGTTTTTTTCCACATTAAGTAGGGTCGGCCACATGGATTCTTTGCCTCCATTCAGATCGATCTAGGGTCATTTTCAGGTTTAGATCCAAAAAAAACTAAGATCCCTTCATATAGTCATCCCAACACTTCTTGAACCTTCCTCACCCTCACTTAGCCGGCCCGACCTCCCAAAACTCGCATATCCTCACCGGTGCATCAGCCAACCTCCTTTGCAAATAGCCAAACCACCTTTAACGATTTTCTCGCATCTTATCCTCGATCAGAGCTACACCAACTTTCCTTCTAATTGCATCATTGTGAATCTAATCTTTACGTGTGAGTATGTGTCCACACATCCACCTTAGCATTTTCATTTTTGCGTTGCACATATCTATGGTTCACAGGACAACATTCAAATCCATAAAGCATAGCAGTTCTCACGGCAGCTTTGTAAAACTTTCCTTTGATTTTGAAAAGAATTTTCTTATCATAGAGAACAGTAGAGGCTCCTCTCCACTTTATCCAACCTACATTTATTCTATTAGTAACATATCCATCAACTTCTTCATCATGTTAATAAAATAAATCCCAAGTATCCAAAAGAATCTCTCTTCTAAACGTTATCATCACCAACATTCACCTCGATTCCTTCACCATTGCTTCCATCAAAAGTGCACTCCATATATTTAATCTTAACCCTACTTATACGAATCCTTTAGTTTCCAATGCATGTCTCCAGATCTCAAGCTTCTCATTTACTCCATCTCTAGTCTCGTCAATCAACACAATATCATCATCGCATACACCAAAGTATATCATCCTGAATGTGACTTGTCAACTCATCCATAATCAAAGTTGAACCTTGATGCAGACCAATGTTGATGTTAAAATAGTCAGTTTTTCCAGATTATATCCTTAAACAAGATGAAGCACTATCATGCATATCTTTTATGAGGTTAATGTATAGGACGAGTACTTGTCTCTTCCCAAAAACTCTCCACAATATCTCTTGCCACAAGGATAAAATCTCAACATCGATTTTGAGATTAACTTGTGTGGCGTTAGTTTCTCGCAAGTTAACCAGCCTTTCCCTTTGCGTGTAGACGTACACCAGCACGCCGAGTAACCACGCCGTTAAAATACTCGAACACAAGCATTCAAGCACAATGACACAAGAGCAATGGCACTAAACCCTCTTTGTATTAGCAAGAGACTCACTCTGAGTGTGTTGTTTACAAATGAGCTCTACCCCTCCTTATATACATAAGTCAGGGGTATACAAAAGAACACCATTATTACATGTACAATGAATGCAAAGACTCTTCGTCTACTACGGAGACCCTTCGTCTTCTGAGATGACTCTTCACATGCCTTGGCTCTTCATCTTCCATGTAATCACTTCGTCTTCTACAATCGATGACACATCGTCCGCTCCGTCAGCATGCCATGTCTACCTCATCAACACGCCATGTCAACATGCCACATCATCAGCGGACTCCATGCTCCTACGTAGGATGTTGCAATTCCGCTCTGTCAAGTGCCGCCGAACACTTATGTTAAGGCAAGGGGAACCTGCGGTCTCCGACCTTCCTGCGGTAAACCCCATCCTTAGTTGTCTGTAAGCTAAGGTGAAGCCCTCCAGAATTTCATTGCATGGCCTAAAATTTCAGCGAAATTCGGTCGAATTTCTGTCGAATATCGATATCCAGTCGAAATCGAAATTCGACCGAAATGACTGAAATATGGGGGTCCTACTACAAAAACGAACCAAAATGACCGAAATTTCGGTCGAAATTCCACCGAAATTCCATCGAAATTCTGTTTTGGTCGATACCGAAATGATGACCGAAACCGACATTTAGGGCCTTATTTCATTGTGTGGCCACCGAACCACACAAGCGTACAATACTGATATTGTATGCTATTCCCGTACTTCAAGAGTTAGGATACTCCTCCAGGATCCTGTTGTACACCACTATGTCATCCAAGTATACCACAACAAAGAGGTCGATATACTCGCGGAAGACATTATTCATCAAGAACGGAAAGTAGTCGGGCATTTGTCAACCCAAACGGCATTACAAGGGATTCAAAAGAACCATAACGCGTAACATGGGCAGTCTTCGGTTCGTCTCCCTCCTTGATACGGAGCTGATAATATCTTTACCTGAGATCCATCTTTGAAAAATACTTGATCTAGCCCAAGCGATCGAACAGGTCTTCAACCTTCGGGATAGGGTACTTGTTTTTCATTGTCACCTTGTTCAATGCGCGGTAGTCTACGCACATTCGCAAGCTCCTATTTTTCTTCTTTTGGAACAACATCGATGCTCTGTAGGAGGCTTTGCTTGGACACATCAAACCATCGTCCGCCAGCTTCTTGAGTTGTCTCCGCAACTCAACTAGATGTGTAGGGGGCATCTTATATGGTGCAAGCGCCGGGGGCACCGTACCTGACAATAATTCAATGGCGTGATCCACGTCTCGCTTCAGTGGAAGCTCTTTGGGCAGCTCCTTTGGCATCATGTCCTTCAACTCGCCCAGCAACTTATGTACTGCCTTGGGGCATGGATGTATCTCCTCACCATTTTCTTCAACGTGTATTGTAGTCAAGTACGTCGTCTCCTCTTTCTTCAGCCCATTGCAGACTTGCATTACGAACATGGCTCCAATCTGTCATTTTCTCTTAATAGCCCTAATGAAGCAGGGGCTATCTACAGTCGCGAAGAAGAGTCCTCCCAGATAAAGAGTCACAGACGCCTTCGATTTCTTCAAGAACTCGACTCCCAAAATGACTTGGAATTCGTCGAGAGGTATAACGAGGAAGCATACATTTCCATGTCATTCACCCAACTGGACAGTGCAGTTTGTCATACCTTCGATCTGCAGCAACTCGAAGTTGGCAAGCTTCATGCAGCACTGGCTCTTCTCCAAAGCAACTTCCAAGTTCTCGAACTCTCTGCTGGAGAGGAAGTTGTGTGTTGCTCCAGTATCTATAATGGTTGAAAGGGTCTTCTTGTGTACCACGATGTCGAGGTACATCGACTCTGGATCTTGCTCTCTACCTCCATTTTATCCTTTTTGTCCGACTTCAGCGGACACAAGCGAACGTTGTGCAACAACTCGAGATTCGTCATGCGCGTCTTTTCGTCCGCGCCCAATGTAGTCTGTCGTAAATGAAGCAAACATTCCCCTTAGGTTGCTCGATCTTCTTGGAGGATTCTACTCCCTCCCTTAAAATTTTGATGTTGCCAAACTTCTTGAACTTACCTTTGCTTTTCTCTTTGGGTTTTCTCTTTGCCTTCTCGGTCTCCTTCTCATCGATGGGTTGAACTTTGTAGTCGACCAATGCATCCGCAACAGCGACGGTCGTCTGGAGGTCATTCACCTCTTGCCTCCTAAGCTACGCCTAAGCCCAATTTTGGAGATCCACCATGAAGTTTAAAAGTTTGTCTTCTTCAGACATACCTTTGATATCTAGCAGCAGTGATAAGAACTATCGTATGTACTCCCGTATGGTTCCCTTCTGCTTTAGCTTTGGAATGCCTCCCTTGCTACCCAAACAACGCTAGTGAGTAGATACTGCTCCTTCGCTCCTTCACCAACTCATCCCAAGACGAGATGTCTGATCTTCTTTTAGATGCACGGCTCCTCTACCATAGCTTTGCATGGTTGGACAGGTACATCCCCGCCAAGGATACCTTCTCTGCTTCAGGAGTCTTGATAGCTTTGAAGTATACCTCCATATCGCAGAAGTGGTTCTCCAAGTCTTTGGCACACCACGTACCTGAAAATGACTTGGGCTCTGGGACCTTTGACCTTCTCGCGTCACAGAATCTGCCCCGATTCACGATCGCCTTCTTGACGATGGAGAGTTTCTCATATAGCTCAGGCATCAGGGACTCGAGCTCCTCTAACTTCTCCCCAACTGCTTTCACTACGTCAGCCGAGCACGGACTTTCGTCGAGGATGCCTGACAATCCCATGCATGTGTCATCCTCCAAACGAATCGAGTGTTAGGCATGAGTACCCAATTGTGACTGGATCTCCATCACGACTCCCCCCAAGGAAGTAATGCAATCTCTGGTGTTGGGCGTCGTTTCTCGTTCTGATACCAGTTGTCACAGGGATAAAATCTCAACACCGATTTTGAGACTAACATGTACGGCGTTAGTTTCTCGTAAACTAACTAGCCTTCCCCTTTACGTGCAAATATATACCAGCACGCCTAGTAATCACGTCGTTAGAATACTGGAACACAAGCACTCAAGCACAAAGACACAAGAGCAATGGCACTAAACCCTCTTTGTATTAACAAGAGAGTCACTCTGACTGTTTTGTTTACAAATGAGCTATACCCCTCCTTATATACACAAGCTGGGGGTATACGAAGGAAAATCATATTACATTTACAATGAATGCAATGACTCTTCATCTTCTACGAAGACCCTTCGTCTTCCGAGATGACTCTTCACATGCCTTGGCTCTTCATCTTCCGTGCAATTTCTTTGTCTTCTACAACCAATGCCACATCGCCCGCTCCGTCAGCATGCCATGTCGTCTGCCTCATCAGCATGTCATGTCAACATGCCACATCATCAGTGAGCTCCACGCTCCTACGTAGGATGTTTCAGCTCTGCTCTGTCAAGTGCCGTCGAACACTTGTGTTATGCCAAAGGGAACCCGTAATCTTCGATCTTCATGTGGTAAATGCCATCCTTAGTTGTCTGCAAGTTAAGGTAAAGTCCTCTAGAACTTCATTGTTTGGCCACCGAACCACATAGGCGTGCAATACCGATGTTGCACACTATTCCCGTACCTCGAAAGTTGAGGGTGTTACATTTTCCATGGGACATAATCATAAGCCTTCTCTAAATCAATATAAATCTTACGGAGGTTCTTCCTATTAGCTCTATAAATCTCAATTGTTCTCCTCAGCAAGTGGATGGCTTTAATAGTTGAGTGACCTGGCATGAATCCGAATTGATTTTCTTTTACTTTGGAAACTTGCCTCAACCTTCTTTCGATCACGCGTTCACAAAACTTCATAGTATGATATATCATTTTGATATCTCTGTAATTTGAACAATTTCGAATGTCTATTTTGTTCATATAAAGACGTACCATGGTGCTTCTCCTCCAATCTTCAGACATTTTCTTGCTTCGCCAAATAACATTGAGTAAATTTGTAAGCCAAGTCAAACCACGTTCACCTAAAACTTTTCAAACTTCTATAGAAATGACATCATGTCATACATCTTTCCCACATCTCATAACCATCAAAGCATCATCTACTTCCTTCCTTTGTATTCGTTTATAGCTTGTACAATTCAAGTAACTTTCACTACTAGGTAGATTTCCCGAAGTGATCTCTTTATTTCCTCACCCAATGAAAAGCTTGTGGAAGTATTGCTTCCATCTAGTCTATATATCCTTAAGCACATGGCCTTCCTCATCATTAATGCATCTCACTTGAGAATGGTCTTTGATCTTTCTTTCTCTTGCTTTAGTCAAACTGAATATATCCTTCTGGCCCTCCTTAAAGTCGAGATTTTATACAAAACTTTATAAGTTGTTGACTTAACTTCGCTTATAGCCTTCTTTGCTTCCTTCTTCGTTATTTTGTAGTTTGTGATAATTTCATATAATCTATCATTATACATAGTTATAAAGCATGCTCTTTTAATTTTGAACTTCTCTTTCACCCTCCCACTCCACCACCAAGCCTCTTTTTGGTATGGGGATCCTCCCTTCGACTCGCCTAGCATCTCTTTTAGCTACCCTTCGAATACAAGATGCTACAGTCTCCTACATCTTGTTCGCATTTCCGTTACAATCCCAAGATAAGCCTTCTAAAACCTTATCCCTGAAGCTTGATTGCTTCAATTGAAGATTCCACTATCTAGTTCTAGTGATCTTAAAATCATCATTTCCTTTACCAACCCTTTTATTTGCACATCAATAACTAACAAACGGTATTGGGTGGTCAAACCCTCTCATGGGTTTATTTTGATGTCTTCGCAATACAACTGATCTCTTCTCCTCAACGTAAAGTAATTTATATGTGTTCTAGTCAGGTCTTTATAAGTAATTAAATGCTCCTCCCTCTTCTTGAAGAGAGTGTTTTCCATGAAAAGATTATAATCCGTTACAAAATCCAGAATATCTTTTCCTTCTTTATTTCTATACACGAAGACATATCCTCCATAAAAATTAGCACACCATGAATCATCCTTTCCCATATGTCCATTAAGATCTCCAGTTAGGTAAATCATCTCTTTGTGGGATTCCTTGCATAATCTCATCCAAATCCTCCCAAAAAACTTGTTTAATCCTTTCATCTAAACTAATTTACGGTGCATAAACTGAGATGGTATTAAGAATTTCTTCTTTGAGCATCAGTTTTAGCAAAATAATATGATCGTTGAATCTTTGCACATCAACGACACAATCCTTTAAATTCTTATGAACAACCACTCCAACACCATTTCTGTCATTATCTTTACCTGAATATCACAGTTTAATTCTTGTCTTCTCGATCTCCCTTACTTTCTCTCCAACACAGTTTGTCTCTTGAAGACATAGTATCTGAATCTTCCTCCTTTCCAACGTATCAACTATCTCCATCGATTTGTCAGTCAGAGTGCCAATATTCTAACTACCTATATGTAACTTCCTTTCAATCTCTATCGGACTAGCTACTTTGCTCACATGTGTCCATCATGCGAAAACTCTCGTAAATTTTGGATTGTGTCAGGGTGGCGATGCAGCAGAACTAGCTTATTTACTCGCATGTGTTCCTCATGCGAGAACCCTTGCAAATTTTGAACTGCATATGGGTAGTGATGTAGGGGCCCTTGCCAACTTCTCATTGTATTCAGGGGATGCAACACGTCGTTAGTAAGGAACGCTCCAACGAAATCTAAATGTTTGCTTAAATCCATGTTGAAAAGATCTGAGTTGTTTCGAAAAAGAACACTATTTAGGAATTTGTCTCTCTTGCGCTGGATGACGGCTACCTAACGCGCACCCTCCTCAATTTACCCGAGCTTGGGACCGACAATGGTTAAGTTAAGTCTAAGAAATAATATATACAAAAATGTGCATGATAAGAAAGACAAATGACAAACATGTAGACCATGAAATAGCTGTAAAATGGCCTCCCCTATTTCAATATGCACAGTTGCCTCCCAAGTCCTTCCTGTCCTAGGCATATTGAAAACAGGTTACTGTGCACACCCTTTATAGCCTATGGATAAATGTAATATGCAGCATTTAGACCCTAGCACATAGACATGGCTCCATACAAAGGGGAAATTGATGTATGATGATCTAATCCATTATAAAACATGTATTCAAACATCATGTGTACACAGCCAAAAGTGAGCAGTATTGTACATCTGATAGGACCAAGAAATACATGTCTTTGGTTGTTCACAACGAATAATAAGTTCGGAAATTCATAGGTTCGAAAGTCTAATTGACGAACGATCAAATCCATGCATAGCAACTCACAACAACGATAAGCAAATGTGAACATCGTGCATTTTAAGAAAAAATGTCGGTCTGCCATGATGAAATGGAACTTGAATTTCACCATGCCATGAGAATGCAAAACGCAATTCGTGTGGGTGTTTGCTAACCGCGGGACAAGAAATATCGAGCAGCCAATTTTTTATGGTATTCCTTATCGATAATCAAATATTCACAACAACAACAATAACAAAACTTTTTCTCACATTGAGTACACGGATTCTTTGCCTCCATTCAGATCTCTTTTAGGTCATTCTCGAGCTTAGATCCAAATAACTAAGATCCATGTGAATACTCGCAGTGTTCAGAAAAGCGGCCGAGTAAGCCGCATACTCGGCCGCTTACTCGTAATCGGGGGCCTTGCCGCTCCGAGTATGATGAAACGGCCATGTATGCGGGTTGACCCGCATACTCGGCCGAGTATACCCCTAGGCGGCCGCATACTCGGCCGCTTTTCTGATAGAAATTTTTTTATTTAATCAAAAACCAAATAACCCCACCCACATAATAACATAAAACCGCATACTCCCCGCATAAAACCGCATACTCCCCGCATAAAACCGTATATTCTTCCGCATAAAACCGCATACTCCCCGCATACTTTCCCGACTGAGAATATTAACATAATATTAAATATTAATTTATATTTTTAATAATAAAAAATACCAAACCACATAAAACCGCATATTCCCCGCATACTCTCCTGCATACCGCATACTCTTTATGCAGTGACCCCTCCGACTGAATATCGCATAGCACCTTTCTGAACATTGGTGAATAGCTTCATTCCAACACCTCTTGGGCCTTCCTCTCCCACTCTTAGCCATCTCAACATCCCAAATCTCGTATCCTCTAACTGGCGCATATGTCAACCTCCTTTGCAAGCGGCGCAACCATCTTAACCGGTCTTCTCTCATTTTATCCTCTATTGGAACGACGCCAACTTTCCTTCTGATTGCATCATTCTGAATTCAATCTTTTCGTGTATGACCACGCATCCATTTTAACATTTGTATTTCTGTTATTATCATTCTCTGTACATGTCTATGTTTCACATGCCAACATTAGCAGGTCCCACAGCTGCTTTATAATATTTTCCTTCGATTTTCAAAGGAATTTTCTTATGAAATGGAACAATAGAGGCTCATCTCCACTTTAGTCATAAGTAAAATAGATTTCCCCATCATGTTGCAAAATAGATCCCTAGTTTCTAAAAGAATCTTTATTTTGAATGTTATTGTCTCCAATCTTCACCTCGATGCCTTCAACATGGTTTCAATTAAATGTGCACTCCATATATTAAGTCTTAGCCCCTACTTATACAAAATCATTTACTCTCCAAGGCATGCCTCCAAACCTTAAGCTTCACACTTACTCCATCTCTAGTCTCATCAATCAACATAATATCATCGGACGAATAGAATACACCAAGATATTTCATCCTGAATATTGAAAAACGAAGCCTTCTCCACTTTAAGTAGGGTCATCTACATGGATTCTTGCCCAAATCCATGTTGAAAGATAGGACTAATTTTTATGATGGCTGAATATTCATTCAAAAAAATATCAAGTCAATTTAAAACTACCAACTTATAGTCCTTTTATTCCCTATGAAGAATTTCTATTATGAATATTGTTGCGAATAAAAAACTAGTAGAGACATCACGGAAAAGCCATAAACTAACAACCAGGCCTTTTCCCACTTTAAGTGGGGACATCCTAGGAAACCTACGTGGCAAAATAGTGACCTCTTTAAGCTACTAAATACAGACAGATGCATTGATAAAATCAATATTTGGAAAAAGAGTTTGAGAGTACCTTTATCTTTTACCGTTCGTCGTGAAACCTCATTTAGAAGCTCAGCAACTTGGGGATCATCCAGTTTTGATGCTTTCCTGATGCTAATGAGATCCATTACCACATCTGGATTGAAAGGCTTTTCATTGAGGGTGTATCTTATGTACTTCCGTAGAATCTCCTCTGCACTAAAACCTGTCTGAATATAAAATCCAGGAAGCTCAGGAGAGCAAGCTTTTTTTATCCTTTTTTCTCTTAAAAAAAGTGGCAGTGTCCGGTTCACTTTAAATACAAGATTAAAATATGCAATTATGCCATGAAATAATCTAATGAGTTTCAATTCAACAAAAGTAATTGTCCATTTCAATTCAGATTTCAAGCTCACGCGACTATTACTTGCAAAATGGGAACCGCGTCAAGTACTTCTTACAAAGCTATCTTTGGCAAAAGTCTCCACACTTGACCATGGAGAAGGATGTAAATGAACTTTGTAGAGGGAAAAGAATGAATTTATTAATGAGAGGCCCAAGGATTCTCTTATATAGGAGAGGAACCTATCAGGCAAATTACAAGAAAAAGATCAAAGAAATAAAAAATACGAAAACAATAATAATAATAACAAATATATCAACACTCCCCTCAAACTGGAGTGTAGATAACGATCAGGCTCAACTTAAAACATCTCTGATAAGGCCCTCTGGCTAGGGCCTTAGTAAGAACATCTGTTGTCTGGTCTCCAGAGATGACATGCATAGTGGCGATAAGAATCTTATGTATCATATCACGAGTGTAGTGACAGTCCACCTCTATGTGCTTCATCCTCTCATGAATGGTTGGGTTGTTGGCCATAAAAAGAGCAACATGATTGTCACATTGGAGGTGCATGGGAAGAGGCACCTCTATAATCAAGTAAGTAAGAATATATCTTACTCACATCATCTATGTGGCATGTGCTAGCCTGCACCATACCTTGTATTCTGACTCAGCACTCGATCTGACAACTACATTCTGCTTCTTGCTCTTCCATGAAATCAAGGAATTCCCTATGAACACAACAAAGCCTGATGTAGACCTCATATCCTTTGTACACCTAGCATAATCTATATCTGCACATGCTGCAACTGAAAGACGTGTACCTCGGTGAAAAGAAGTCACATACCATGTGAAGTCTTCATATATCTCAGAATCATATGGACTACAAGCATATGTGCCTATCTGGGTTGATGCATAAAATGACTCACTTTGTTCACGACAAAGGATAAGTCAGGTCTGGTAATAGTCACATATAGTATGTTACCAACAAACTCCTTGTACCTGCTCTTGTCGACCTTCTCAATGTCATCGTCATAGAGCTTCAGCTTCATGCTCGGGTCAATAGGAGTATTGGCAGGTCTGCAATCAGCCATGTCTGTCTCTGAAAGAAGATCTGTAACATACTTCCTCTGGGTCATCACAAGACCTCGTTGGTTCCAGGCAAACTCCAGTCTAAGGAAGTAACATAAATGTACAAGGTCATCGGTCACAAACTGTTGACCTAGGAAGTCCTTGGCAACCTGAATGTCCTGCTCGTCATCCCCAATAACAATGTCATCAACGTAAACAAGAATGACAATAGTACCTATCTGGGTCCCCTGCACAAACAAGGAGTGATCGACAGTCGATCGCACAAACCCATGATGTTACATCAAGTCCGAGAGCTTCTGAAACCATGCTCTTGGATTCTTCTTAAGGCCATAGACAACCTAGTGTAGCATGCAAACCTTCTGACACTCCCCCTCAGCAGTTAACCCAAGTGGCTGCTTCGTGTAGACCTCCTCCTGTAGATCACCATAGAGGAAGGCATTCTTCACATCAAGGTGGTAAAGGGGTCAATCTCGTGTCATAGCAACATAAAGTAGAATACACAGAGTAGAATGTCTGGCAACTGAAGAGAAAGTATCTTGATAGTCCACCCCATATGTCTGGGTGAATCCACGTGCAACAAGTCTCGTCTTATAGTGATCCACACTGCCATCCGCACGGTGTTTCACAGTGAACACCCATTTGCATCCCACAACGGATGCATTAACTGGAGCAGAAACAAGACTCCACGTACCACGTGACTGTAGCGCGGTCATTTCCTCCTTCATGGCTAACCTCCACTTATTGTACTGAATAGCCTCCTGGTATGTCCGTGGTATCTCCACGACAGAAAGTTTCAAGGTAAATTTCCATTCTCCGACATCCTGCTCAAGGAAACCTGAGTTGCAAGAGGATAAGTAGCACACTTACGTTTCGGCTTACGCAGAGCAATTAGCACACCAAAATCATCAGCCAAGTCCGTAACCTGTGAGTTCCCCTCTTGAGACGGCACATGCTCATCTTGTACGGAATCATGTTGCACAAACAACTCAGTAGTGCCACGGTAGAAACAATGTGCCCATTACATACCTGAGGCGTGCTGGATGACAGGCAAGACCTGTGAACAGGGGGAACTGAACGAGACATGCGAGTAAAACACGTGGCAAAAATAAAGTCACAGTAAATGGTGGAGCTACATGAGCAGGTGCAGGTGGTGGTGATGGTGGTATGACAGTTGGAGGTGGAGGCAAGTAGATCTCAGCATCAAAGTCAGACAGAGCTAGTTTGTCACCTATAGGAGAAAAATACATGACAAACTCAAAGAAAGTGATGTTAGCACTGATAAAGTACTTCCGTCTGAGCGGATCAAAGCAGCGGTACCCCTTTTGGGTACGAGAGTAGCCGATAAAAACGCTATTGACAGCTATGGGAGAGAGATTGTCACAACCAAGAGAAACATCATGAACAAATGCAACAGAACCAAACACACACAGTATAAGGGAGAAAAGATCCTTCTTGAGGAACGCAATTGAGAAAAGAATCTTCTCTCCCAACACAGACGAGGGCATGCGGTTCACCAGATAGCATGCAGTGAGGACAACATCTCCCCAGTAAGCGTGAGGAGCACAGCTCTGTATCAGTAAGGTTTTGGTCACATCAAGTAAGTGAGGGTGTTTACGTTCGGCAACACTGTTCTGCTGGGAAGTATAAGGCTATAAGCACATGAGGTCTGATGAACTGATGCAGTCGAAAAAATGCAACGGTGGAAAAATAATTTTTGGTGAAAGAAATATAGACGAAGAAGAAATGAGAAGATAAGAGAAAAGAAGATCACGCCAGCTGCGTGGGATGTTGGAAAGGAATCGCAAGATTGCGCTAAGGGAGGGAGAGAGAAACCAGAGAGATAAACTCAAATTTCAATATATCATGAACTGTCTCCTATAATAGATTATCAACCTCTTTATATAGTAGAAATTGAATTACAAAAATAGAAAGTGAATCGAAAATAAAATCTGACTCGATCTTAATTAATTTGAATCAAGATTCAAATCTACATTATCCTAATTTGACTCTGATTCAAAATTCGAAATTCAAATTTAAAATTAACTGACTAATTTCGAGATCACACGCGATCTCTTTATTTAAATAAAAAGTGCAATGACTCAAAACGTAAATAAAATTAACGGATAAAATTATCAAGCCCTATATATTAATTTTGTGTTGCATCAATTCTCCTCCGCTTGAAAGATTCGTCTCCTGACGAATTGTATGATCTTCAATTATAGTTGGAATTAATTAAACGAAGCTTGATCCGTTGATTTCCCCCCATTAATTCGTTGCCTCCTTTTCCATATTACATTTGTAGTTTCTTTTCATTAAGGGGCATGGCTGCAAATGTTCTACCCCTTCAATTAAAATAACACACCTTAATTGGCCACCAACTTTAACCTTTAAATAAAAGGGTTTTGGTGGAGGTGTTTTTCTGCAATATTTCCAAATCAAACTCCCATCCCAAATTTTATGGGATCCGAATCCCACAGATAATAAGCCTCCCGTTAGGGTTTGCCTCTTCTTGAGTTGGCGGCGGCGACGTTCTGAGAAGGGAGGGCGTAGGCGACGGCGGCGGCCTCCATTGGCGCGGCACTCTCGTGTGCTAGGATGGTGTCGAGCTTTAACGGGGGGCCAACATTGGTAGCAGCGATGAACTATGCGGAGGCGGGAGACCCATCGTGCTTTTGTTGTACGTGGCCAATGCCAACGCCAGTGGCGGCGACTAGAGTTTTGGTTAACCCTATCCCTTGTGTGTGGTCCCAAGCAGTGGAAGTTCCGCTCGAGGGTTGCGATCGAAGGACGGGGAGGTTGAGACTGCCTCTGGCTGTCCCAGCGACGGAGCTTGTGAACATCAAGGAGGTTGTGGTGACATCTTGCCCTGTGGATAGGCCTCCAGAAACTCGAGCGACGGTATCTGTCGTTTATGTAGGGAAGGTGTTGACACGGGAGGCACCTGTGTTCTTGCCTTTGACTCAAGGAGCCAACCTCTCGGATGTTATTAAGATGGTCGATGACATGATACGAGGGAAACGACAGGGCGAATGGTGATGCAGGGATCTCGACAACTTCCACCGTGAATAAATCGAGGATTCCGGGGTCTTCATTCTCGGGCTCATTATCAAATATGGGCCCCAAATCTTCATTTTTTTTCATTTTTTGATTTCTGGACAGCAACTTCGACCTCTGAAATCTCGACGATTTCATATTCTTCTTCCATAGGATTTTAGTGGAAGATGGGCCCTTGGTCCTCCTTTTCTTCTTGCACAATAGTTGTATCAAATAAACCGTCGGTATGAATGAAATACCTTTATTTTTTGCCTCAAAATCGGGTTGAATAACAGCCACAGCAGTTTGATTTTTGTTGTCGTCGGGCGATTTCTGATTTTTGTTGTCGTCGGGCGATTCTTCATTGATTGTCGCGTCCAACCATTCTTGGACTTTAATGCTTGATACAAAACGTTTCTTGAACGTTCATTGCCGTGAACGAGCATGCGAACCATGAGATATGCAACTGAAATTGAGTTGCAAACGTCAATACTCGACAGGATCGTCGAATCGTAGGAACGATTCAGTTTCTGTGCTCTGATACCACTTGACACAGTCAGAAAAATGCAACAGTGGAAAAATAATTTTTGGTGAAAGAAATATAGACGAAGAAGAAATGAGAGGATGAGAGAAGAGAAGATCACGCCGGCTGCGTGGGATGTTGGAAAGGAATCGCAAGATTGCGCCAAGGGAGGGAGAGAGAAACCAGAGAGATAAACTCAAATTTCAATATATCATGAACTGTCTCCTACAATAGACTACCAACCTCTTTATATAGTAGAGGTGGAATTACAAAAATAGAAAGTGAATCGAAAATAAAATCTGACTCGATCTTAATTGATTTGAATCGAGATTCAAATCTACATTATCCTAATTTGACTCTAATTCAAAATTCGGAATTCAAATTTAAAATTAACTGACTAATTTTGAGATCACACGCGATCTCTTTATTTAAATAAAAACTGCAATGACTCAAAACGTAAATAAAATTAACGGATAAAATTATCAAGCCCTATATATTAATTTTGTGATGCATCACGAACAATGCCCGAAGATCTAAGGAACTCAGAAAGCTGTAAAGTGCAGAACTCTAAAGCACTATCAGAACGAAGGTATTTGACTTTTGCAGAAAAAAAATATTCTTTACCTCATTAATAAAATATTTGATCACAAATCCAGCCTCGGACTTATTCTTCGATAAAAAGACCTAGGAAAGTCTAGAAAAATCATCGACAACAACTAGCCAAAAATGGTGTCCATGGTGATCAGGAAGACAGGAACACGACTTGGACCCCAAATGTCTAAATCTAGGAGCTCAAATAAGTGAGAACTGCTCCGACTCTGGCGGGATGGAAAGGAGGAACGGTGATGCTTCCCAAGCTGGCATACCTCACACTGGAAAGAGGATCTCGTAGAGATATGAGGGAGAACATGACACAGCTTCTGCAGAGGAAAGTGACCAAAACAAATGTGTTACATATATGATGAGACTAGTCCAGTAAGTAAAGTAGAAATGTTGGCATCAGGAGGTTGGACCAATCTGTAAAGCCCATGCTACTTACGGTCACCTCCAATCACCCTACCCGTGAGTATGTCATGAAACACAAGAGACGAAGGGTTAAAATGGCACGACGATGAAGATCCTTAGTAATCTGACTAATGCAAAGTAAATTCATAAGAAAGTCAGGAACATATAAAACATTCTGAAGGCACATGAACAGCGTCAAATGCACCTCCCCCTGTCCTGTAACGGGTAAGTGGTCACCATTAGCAATGACAACCCATCTGCCAAGTAGTATGGTCCTCTAGGATCTCAGTTGCGCTATGTCTCCACACAGGTGGTGTGAAACACCAAAGTTCATAATCCACTTTGTAATGTATGACCAGTACAACGAGTAAAGGCATAGGTGATACCTGAGGATCTCGAAGAGGCGCTGGTTGCGGCTGTGATATCTGTAGTAGTGGTGCCAGCAGTATGAGTCATGATCTCTCAAATACGAGAGACAATCATCCAGGCAAGGATTGACTTGGGAATCTGTAGTCTCTAAAGGCACAATTTGTTCTGCTATGCGGTCAGAAGCAGGATATCCATGCTTCTAGTAGCATGTATTCTCTGCATGTCCACGTCGACAATAGTAAATGCAAGGACCACGCTGGCGTCCACTGACTCCGTCACGAGGGGTGTGTCCTCTAGACTGGATCATCCTTCCTAGGCCACGAGAAGTGGCCATCGTTGAGGGTGGAGAAGTGGTTGTACGAGACATTATAATCCGATTGAGACTGTTATAGGCCTCCTCTATGGGAAGTATGGTAGCTCCGGTAAGAAACTGAGTACGTGCAGCATCATACTCTGTATCAAGTCCAACCATGAAGACTCCAACCATCGTGGAGTTCCTATACATCTTCCGTTGCTAAGTAGATGTCGTAACAGGCATGTAGCTATGAAGCTTCTCGAACATGCCACGGAGTGAAGAGTAGTGCACGTGCAGAGGATGGTCATTCTGCCTGGCATTGTAGATATTGAACTGTAGCTGAAGAATTTTGGCCTTATTCTTCGCTTGAGCATCGGTGGATGCCAAAATATCCCACATCGCCTTGACGGTGGGCTGATTTAGAATATCATTGGCTATATCTATGGTAAGGGTCCCACAAAGCCAAACACGAGAATACATTTTGGTTCCAAGAAGCATTTTCTCCGGTCTTATCCTTCAGCTCTGGATCTGTCAGAATGTGCTCCTCGTTGTTGCACTGCATTAGGGTGAGAAATTGCATGGACCACAAGTCATAGTTGGTCATATCCATCTTAACGATGAGAATCGGGCCCTTGAAGGTACCAGAAGAAAAATTTATCACCATTGTTCTTGTAGAGATATATTTGTTTACGTTATTTATTTCCATGTTTATGTATTGTTTCTTAATTTCATGTACTTATGAATGTCTTATGTAATTTACGCATAGCTACTCTCCTATATAAGAGAGCCTGAGGTTCACGAAATAAACACATCTCTTATTTTCCCCAACAAGGTATCAGAGCGACGGTCCTAGACCGAAGCTCTCGTATCCGAAACCCTAACCCTACCAGCCACCCTTTCCCCCTTCTCCTCTCCTCCCTCATGTTGTTGCACCGCCCCTACCAGCAGCGCCACCCCTAGTTGTTGCGTCGCCGTCGCCAGCAACGCCGCCTCTAGCAGCCCCTCCGTGCGCTCAGTCCCTTCGTGCATTGAACCCCCTTCTGTGTGTTGAGCCCCTCATTGCCTAGTGCTCCACCCCCGCACGTGCTCGGCCATCTAGTGTTGCGTTCGTGCATGGTTCCTTTGCACGCGAACCTTGTCTGTGTGTTGCGTCTAAGAAATCCAGCATCAGGGCCTCCGCCTGGGCAATGGATTTGAGTGCATAAGTCTACATATGCATTCAAATACATGTATGGTTGTGTAGACATTGATTATTGGTCTAGAAAGCCCCAGTTCTCTACATTTGACAATATGTCAGAGAGCAAAGTCAATGTATCCGCCACAGGCACCTTCAGAGGTCCAACGCCTATTGTCAAAATGGACGGGACAAACTATGAACTGTTGATTATGCAGTTCATGAGCATGATGAAGTCTACCGTAATAAACACATTCTTACCGACGAGGAGCCAACTGAGAAGACCGGGGGTTAATGCCTCATGGGAGGCGGATGATGCGTATGTCAAGGTTTGGCTTTCAGGCACATTGGCATAGAGATCGTCAATGATATACTCCATCAGCCCACAGCCAAGGCGATGTGGGATATTCTTGCTGCCACTTATTCCCAAGCAAGAACGAGACCAAGATCCTACAGCTCCAGCATGATATTTTTACTATCAAGCAGAATGGACGACCACTTCACTCGCTTTATACCTCGTTGAGTGGAATGTTTGAGAAGCTCTATAGCTTCATGCCTCTTACATCTACTCCTGAGAAGCAAAAGACATATAGGAATGGCACCATGGTTGGTGTATTCCTGGCAGCCCTAGATCCTGAGTATGAGGCGGTCCGTTCTTAGATTTTGGCAGACTTTACTATTCTTTCTATGGAGGAAGCCTTCCACAGGCTCAGTCAGATCACTGTTCCATTTTCTATTGCCAGTCAGACGTCCTCAGCAATGGCAACTTCCCGAGGTCGAGGAGGATCTTCTAAGTTTCGTGGTCGCGGACCTAAGGGTAGAGGAGGCCGCATTCGTCAGTCATGTACTTTCTGCCATCTCGTCCTGGACATAAAGAGGATACATGCTACTCCAAGCATGGATTCTCTGCCTCTGCTTGAATGGTTGAGCAGATTAAGCCCCCAGCTGCTTCCTCTCTAGATCAACGTTTTGAGGATCTTGTAGCGCGTTTAAGGGGTATTATACCTCCTTCCGGCTCTGTGACACCTTCGTCAGCCCCTGGGAGTCATTCAAATGTAGTTGCTTCAGCCTCCTCCAGTACCTCAGGTGGCACTTATACATTCACTAGCAGTAGTGGACATGATACTATATAATGGATTATGTACTATGGTGCCGCACATCATTTGTGTGAGATAAGGGTCAACTTACGAGCTACAGATAGGTTCCCCCAGGATGAACTGTGCTTATTGCAGATGGGATGCATTCCCTGATTACAGGAGAGAGGGAGATTAGCTTGACACCCTCTATGCATTTACAGAATGTGTTGTTTGCACCAGATTTCTCTATGAATTTATTGTTTATTAGCCAGATTACGAATGACTTACATTGTCGAGCTATTTTTGACCCATCCTCTCTTGTTTTTCAGGAGATCCTTACATGCGAGGTGATTGGTTGTAGTCGTGAGCAGGGCGGTCTCTATCGCCTCGTCCGAATTTCCTATGTCGGACTCTCCTCTCTAGTTGTTGGACCTGTCTCACCATTACGCGGCACATGCGCTTCGGTCATCTCTCATTCCAGAAATTATGTTGTGTTCTGCCTCAAATCTCGCCTCACACGTCATTTCTATGTGATGCATGTCAGTTGGTAAAGTATCATCGTTCTGCCTTTCCCAATCGTCAGAGTCGAAGCAGTAGCTCCAATTTTGAGTTGTTTTATATTGATATTTGAGGTCACAATCATGTTCATGAACACCAGGGGTACAAGTTTTATCTAATTGATGTGGATGATTTCTCTCGTTTGTCATGGATCTTCTTATTAAAGAATAAATCTGAAGCTAGAGATGTTATCAAAAATTTCTTGACCGAAGCCCAAAATGTCTTTTCTGCTTCTGTGAAAATTGTGCGAACTGATAATGCCTTGGAATTTTGTACTAATAATCTCTCCAATTATTTTTCAATCAAGGGAATTATTCATCAAACAACATTTGCATATACTTCCCAACAAAATGGTATTGCAGAAAGAAAGCATCGTCATTTGCTTGATGTGACTAGGATGCTTCTCATTGAGAGTCGTGCTCCTCATTCCTTTTGGGGTGATGCAGTTCTAATGACATGCTATCGTATTAATCGCATGCTCTAGTCAGTCCTAGGTGAGAAAATTCCTTTCTCTCTTGCCTTTCCTGACAAGGAATTGTTCTCACTCACTCCTTGTGTGTTTGGATCAGTCGCCTTCGTCCATCAGTCGTCTTCAGGTATAGACAAGCTCTCTCCTAGAGCTGTCAAGTGTGTCTTTGTTGGGTACTCCAGGACACAAAAAGGATACAGGTGTTATGATCTAATGCACAGGAAGTATTATGTTAGTGTTGATGTCACCTTTTTTGAGTTCATGATGTATTTTACTCATACATGTGATCAATGATGTCTTAGATACTGATGATAATATATATATGCCACCACCACCATCATCTCCCACACCTCCACCACCACCACCTCCTTCCCCACCAACATCACCACTTCCTACGCCACCTTCACTTATTATAACAATCCCAATTCCACCATTGCCACATCATTATACCCGTCATCCTGCTTCTGCTCATGGTCACCGCTCATCGTCTAGCACGCATGAGGTGTGTTCTGATAATACAGTTTCTAATGATGGGTCTACGGGTCTACCTGAGCAGGATTCTTTGCAGGGAACAGATGTAGAGGCTGCGGATTTGGACCTACCTATTGCACCTCGGAAGCAGAAGCATAGATGTGTGTCATATCATTTACCTTTCATGGTCTCCTTTGATCGCTTGACTGACGATTTCAGGAATTTTGCAGTTGCATTATCAGTCGTGGCAATTCCAAGGAATTATCAAGAGGATCTGAAGGGCAGTCAATGGCGTTTGGCTATGACAGAAAAGAAGGATGCTCTTCAGTCGAGAGGCACTTGAAGCTTCATTCCAGCTCCTACTGGAGTGTCTACAATAAGTTGTAAATGGGTGTTTACAGTCAAGCATAATGAAGAGGTAGCATCAACAGATACAAGGTGTGCCTGGTTACACGAGGGTTTACTCAGACATATGAGGTGGATTATCTTGACACATTTTCACCAGTTGCTCGTCATTCCACCTTATGGATTCTTCTCTCTGTTGTTGTAATTCGAGATTGGTCGTTGTTTCAGTTAGATGTCAAGAATGCATTTCTGTATGATGACCTTCAAGAGGAAGTCTACATGCAACAACCACCTGAATTTGCTGTTGAGGGGGAGTGTTTACAGGTGAGTAGACTTCCGATTTATGACCCTAAGCATAGTCCTAGATCTTGGTTCCAGAAGCTCTCATACTTATTTGAGAAACATGGGTACAAACGTTCGAATGCAGATCATTCCCTTTTTATACAGAAAACATACAGAGGTATGATCGCTCTTATGGTGTATGTTGATGATATTCTCATTACAGGAGATGATATATAAGGAATCGAGAGGGTGAAAGAATATCTAGGTGATGCAGCGTGGAACGAGAATATAGGGCTGCATATGTGTGTATATATATATATATCAATTTTATTTACGTTTATTTACGTCGACGTATTTTTAATTGAATAAACGAGATCGCCTGTGATCTCAATTAGTTGGTTAGAGATTTGAATTCTAAATTTAGTCGGTTAATTAGTTAGAGTCTATTTAGGATAATTAGTTGTCAATTTAAATTTGATTTCTATTTTTGTAATCACATCCCTCCTATATAAAGGGATGGTGGTCCATTGTTTTTAGACAGTTCAGATATATGAAAAAATGAGATCTTTATCTCTATCTTCGTCTCTCACCTTTCCCGCGTGGTCTACACGTGTTCTTCTTCTCCAAAACCCTTGTATTCCCGACGAGATTCTTCTTCTCAACCCCTCTATTTCTTCTACCAAAATCCACCATTTAAAATTTCAAAATTTTATCGTCGTGCCAAAATCTCAATCCGCATTATTTGGTATCAGAGCATAGCCTACAGATCGTCCTCACGATCTGTCGATCCGTACAGACATACGCGCCGACACGCGACGAAACACCATCATTCGTCGGAGCATAAACGGTGAGCTGAACAAGACTTCCGGACAAAATGGCAAGAATTTGAGGCCCAAGATCGATATTTCCAATCCAGATATCAAGAGTCCTAGTCCAAAAGTCGAGAGATAATGGCTAATCTCAAGGCTATGTACGCCCTATCGAAGCCTCCAAGCATCGAACCCGAAGTTGAAGATGAAGATCTAGCCGTCAACGACAAACATCTCGCTGTCCACGAAGAATCGGCCGCGGTCCAGGACGATTTAGAGGGAAAAACGGCCGAAACACCTGTTGTCCCGGAGGTTTCAGACCAGCCACCACCGTCGAAAGCACCCCCGATGACAGTTCCAGCATCCCTACCGTCCGACCTTGGCAGCCCCGCATCCGCGGGACCCCTTTCCGCAACCACGGCGGCCCCCCTAGCCTCGTCAGACCCCTCCACGATCCCCCCCAACCCCGGCAGCACCAGCCGCAACCCCTGCGCGGCACCCCCCAACCCCAACACCCTCCCCCATCCCTACGCCACCACCCCCTCAAAACCAACCCCAGTCCCTCCACCCACCAACCTCGCGCCCCCAGCGGCCCCTGCCCTAGCGCCGCCTTCCCTCACCCCCGCCCCTTCACAAATCCCTCCCTGCAGCCCCCGATACCGCCTGACCCCCCCAGCAACCTCCCACAGGCCGCCCCTTCACGACCTCCACATCACCGCGCGCCGCCTCCAGCACGGATACCCGCACCCGCGCGATCGCCCTCGCGCACTCGTGCGCAGCTACTCGACCGCGAACCCCAGCCCGCGTCGCCCGGTTCGGCGCCGCCCTTGGAACCCGAGGCCACGCCGCCGCCAACGCCAAGAGAAAGCCCTAGGCGCATTTCCTACGGAGATCGAATCCCGTCAATTGAGGGTTAAAAGGTTAAATTAGGTTAATTACAGGAAGACCCCTACTCCCACAAGTTTTTATCAAGAGATTTATTTGGAGGAATTATGCCATGACCACAACTTAAGTGAAGGGGTACGAAAATTGCGGAGGCGCTCTCCAATTGGAAAGAACTACAAACGTAATGTTGAAAAAGATCTAATTGCAGGCTACAATTTCAAAGACGATTTCTCCAACGACGCATCTAGATCAAGCAATTCGTCGGGAGACGAATTTTTTAAAAGCGGAGGAGAGTTGATGCAGCGTGGAACGAGAATATAGGGTTGCATATTTAATTAATGTTATATATCAATTTTATTTACGTTTATTTACGTCGACGTATTTTTAATTGAATAAACGAGATCGTCTGTGATCTCAATTAGTTGGTTAGAGATTTTAATTCTAAATTTAGTCGATTAATTAGTTAGAGTCTATTTAGGATAATTAGTTGTCAATTTAAATTTGATTTCTATTTTTGTAATCCCATCCCTCCTATATAAAGGGATGGTGGTCTATTGTTTTTAGACAGTTCAGATATATGAAAAATTGAGATCTTTATCTCTATCTTCGTCTCTCTCCTTCTTCCCCGCGTGGTCTACACGTGTTCTTCTTCTCCAAAACCCTCGTATTCCCGACGAGTTTCTCCTTCTCAACCCCTCTATTTCTTCTACCAAAATCCACCGTTCAAAATTTCAAAATTTTATCGCCGCGTCAAAATCTCAATCCGCATCACTGGGTGTCGACCTGCCACCACACAAAGGATCTTGGGGCTCTTAGATACTTTTTAGGACTGGAATTTGGCAGAAATCAACAAGGTCTTGTGATGAGCCAGAGGAAATATGTCACTGATTTACTAAGTGACATGGGTCTGCTTGGATGTCGACCTGCTACCACACCCATGGATCCAAGCAGGACACTATATGATGATGATACTGGTGAGGTTGATAGGAGGAGATACAGAGAGCTGGTAGGAAAGCTTCTTTATGTTACCATTACCAGACCCAATATTTCTTTTGTTGTTAGTCGGATGAGCCAGTTCATGGAGCAACCACGTCAGATCCATAGATGCTATACATATGATACTCAGGTATCTTAAAACATCTCCAGGTGCATGCCTACCATTTAGAAAAGGCAAGGAGGTCACCATCTCAGCATGTGTAGATGTAGATTATGCAGGGTGTCCAAAGGTAGGAAATCCACCACTGGATTTGATGTATATGTTGGAGATTCCCTTGTCTCATGATGGAGCAAGAAGCAAATGGTTGTAGTTGAATCTAGTGTTAAGTCTGAATATAGGGCTACGACCCAAGTTAGTACAGAAATGATGTGGGTTCAAGTTGTTCTTACATATCTATATATAGAGGTTCCCCTTCCTATAGCATTGGAATGTGACAATTAGGTTGTTGTATTTATTGCAAATAATCCAGCATTATATGAGCGCACCAAGCACATCGAAGTTGATTGTCACTATATACGAGATATGATTCAGAAGGGTATTATTTCCGCATCTCATGCCAGCTCAGGGAATCAAATTGCAGATATCTTCACCAAGGCCTTACTCAAAGGACCTTTTCAGAAGTGCTCGTCCAAGCAGAGCATGATCGACATCTATGCTCCATCTTGAGGGGAAGTGTAGAGATATATTTGTTTACGTTTTTTATTTCCATGTTTCTGTACTATTTCTTAATTTCCTGTACTTATGAATGTCTTATGTAATTTACTCATAGGCTACTCTCCTATGTAAGAGAGCCTAGGGTTCACGGAATAAACACATCTCTTATTTTCCCCAACGGTTTCCCAACATGACGGAAAAACGGTTGACCAATGGAATTCAACTGGGGAGTAGATCGATATGAATAAGTCTACACGATCATGCGGAGGATTGGTTGTACGTGTAGACTCATATAACCATTCTCATCAATCTCCGTTGCTCTCTAACATCGGAAAACACGATTTATAGGTCTGAAATCGTATTCTTTGGTCAATGAATTGATTAATAAGAGGTCCAAGGGTTCTCTTATATAGAAAAGAAACCTATTGAGCAAATTACAAAAAGACCAAAGAAATAAAAAATAAAAAACAATAATAAACATAACAAATATCTCAACAAACTTCATATGACTTAAATGTAGGACATTATAAATGAAAACGGATATGGATACATTCATATCTGATCCACTATTTTCATACCTTTTTGTACTGATTTTGATATTTGTATATCTATTTTAATATATAAATATAGTCACGTATTTATTTGTAACTATATGTAACAAACTTTTATTGCTTTCTCATCATATTTAATATAATTACTATGAATAAATACAATTGATATATTTGTTTTAATGTAAACAATCGTATACATGTATATTTAAGCAAAAGTATAAAATAATTTTATGACTATATGTACCATATATGCATATCTTCATTTTACATCCATATCCATTTTTAAAGAGGTAACACACTTTTCATTTTACGTCCATATCCATTTTTAAAGTTACGGCAACATACTTTTCTTATCCATCAATATATATGTATGTGCATAAGTATTTATGATTTAAAATGAATAAGGATATGTTAGCACTGTATTCGTAGTCGACTATTTTCATCCCTACTTGAGAGTGCAAAATTAAGCAACTAATATAACATTCAAAGCATGAATAACGATGCCATCACATGCACTGTGGAAAAGAAACTATTTCCTTGCTCGAAAACGAGCCAATTGCTCCTAAATCGTTCATCGAAAGAACAAGAAAAGAGCATTATACCTTACTCATAAGCCCTTTGAATGCGGAGTCTCCCACGGACTCCCTGCCGGTTAGAAGCAACTCATCGATGGACTTCAACAGTTCCGCATTCTTGTTCACCTGAGGCCACCCGACACAAGAACAGCATCAGTAGCGGCAACCATTTTTTCAGTGCCATAACAAAACAATTTTCTCTCCTTTATTATTAATCTCCAGAAGTGCGAGAAAAAAACCTTGCAGTAAGGGGTGGGAAAGACCAAAGAAATGTTCGAGGTAAACTACTAAGAAAGATATTGTTTTTTTCCGGATATGATTAAACAATTTGTTTGGACTCATAAATCCATATAGACAGCTCCAGTAAAAATGAAGAGAGAGGTTCGGGTGCTGTTGTTATTGCTGGATATCCGTTTGATCGATCAAACTGTGAGATTCGAATCCTCGAAACGACGAAAAAAGCCTCCTCTCAATTAGCTAGAATTTGTTAACCAAACAAACGCTCGACGATTAAAATGCAGCTAAGATCCTCAATCGAAATCCAGTGAAGATCGAGCCGAGCTAACCAGCCTCTTCTTCTTGGCCTTGGGTGACGTGAACCGCCTCGCCGTCTTGACGAAGGCAATGACGAAGGTGATCCCCAAGTACGCCAACGGCACGGCGAGGATCCACGGGAGCTTGCTGCCGCCGACGCGCGGGCCCGGGATGGCCTGCGTAACAGTGCCGGTGAACTCCACGAGGTCCAGCGCCTTCTCCTGTATCCACGGCAGGTCCTCCTCAACCTCCTCCTCCTCCTCTTCTTTGGTACTCTTGGGCTGCTGAGAGGTCAGGTCTCCGCCGCGGGCGGTGCTGCTGCTCCCTTTGGCGCTGGAGGAGGGGAGGATGAGGCGGCGTGGGAGATGAAAGGGGGAGAGGAAGGGGAAAGATGGCTTGGAGGGGAGGGAGGCGGCGGCTCCCCATAGGGGGCGGAGCAGCTGCAAGGAGGAGGTCATTTTGGCGGGGTTGTGGCCGTTGGGGGTGATGGGAGTGGGAGGATACACGGTGGGGAAGGTAGCTGAGAGTAAAATATATTGATTTTTTTATAACAATTAATTAATTACTTTTTAAAGCCCATTATTGATTGATTTTTTATAGGGATATTTGCATTCATGGTAATTTCGTAATTATAATCATAACTCTACATAATCGTGGATTACACTCAGGATCTTCAATAAATGCTCTGTTTTACATCCATGACCTTTCGTTAGTTTAGTCCACTAACTCAACCAAATGATTGAGTTAATCTAACCAATCTGCAATCTAGAGACTAGGATTAATCAAAAGTAAAAAAGAAAAGAAAAAGAAAAAAACAGTGATTGAATGATGGTGGAGGACAGGAGGATCGACTGGGGCTTGCAGGCCGAGGGGAGGGGGCTTTGATAATAGTGGAGGTTGGCGGCCTGCAGGCGGCAGGGGTGGGGGGTCGACGGGGTGCAGACGGCGGTGGCGGGGAAGGGGGGGTCACGTGCACGTGAGGGTGGGGAGCCTGCAGGCAGGGTGTCAAACCCCGTGCGATAATCGGCTACCGGGCTTGCAGCACCTGCGATCTTCCTCCTCCTCCTATGGATTGGCGATGCTTCTGGATGGCTCTGTGGCAGAACCCCGTTGGGAGACCTAGTGTTGTTAAAAAGATGATATCCACCACGCAGAAGGGGAAGCAGCAGAACACGACGATGCACTCCACGGTCATGTTTCCGTGACCTCTCCGCAGTTAGGTTTACTGTCGGGGTTGTGCTTGCGGATGCAGTGCTCCTTGAGGGGGAGCAAAGGGCAGAGATGAAGCAGGTTGGGGGAAGAATACGGGGATGTGAAAGGGGAGGAGATAGGGTATGGGAGTGGAGAAGGGAGGGGATGGCCGACCCTTGAGATGGAGGGTGTCACTTGGAGCAAAGACAGGTGGCGCTCATCGCATGGGAGGATGGAGTTGGCCGAGAGATCAGAGGGTGAATAGTTATGACAATTTGTTAGAGGAGGAGACTTGCCTTGCCTTACGGGCTGCAACAAGGGTGGGAGGCGGTGGATGGGGAGCTAACTGGGGGGCTTCATGATGTTGAAAGGTGGCGGCAGGGGTCGGGGGGTCGAGAGCAGCTTGCTTGCGAGGGGGTGAAGCTTGCAGACAGTGGGGATCGATGGGGGAAGTGGGAGGCTTCTTATGGTTTGATTTCTGGATGATGAAGTGAAGGATGTGGTGATCAGTAAGTGAGAGGAAGAGGTGGGTGTTGGAGGATGAAGATGAGGAGGAGGTCGCCGAGGAAGGGAGTGGTCTCATTTGTAATAGTGGAAACTTAAATGGTATAAAATGTAAAATATTTGACTGATATCGTCATAATTAACAAAAAGTTGGATTGAAGTTCACACAGGGTTATGGATGTAAGAGAAGTACTATTGAGGGTCATATGTGTAATTCACTATTACACAGGGGTATGATTGTAATTATGAAATTACTCAAGGTTATGGGTGTAAAATTCCCTGTTTTAAAGTCATAACTCAGCTATGGTCCGTCCCCGTCCCAGGTAATTTGAAGAAGGCTGCATGTTTAGTAGCCAACAAGCAGCATTAGAGAGACGAGTTCCTAAATAGTGTTATTAATAACGCATGCGAGTAAATAAGCTAGTTCTAATGCATCGTCGCTCGCATGCAATCCAATTTTTGTGGGGGTTCTCGCATGATGGATGCGTGCGAGTAAAGAAAATAGTCCAAAGGATGTTATGAATAGGTAGTTGGAATATCGATACTTTGACTGGCAAAATGATGAAGATGGTAGATACGATGGAAAGAAGGAATATTCAGATATTATGTCTCCAAGAGACAACATGAGTTGGAGAGAATCAAGGAAGATTGAGAAGACATGCTTTAAACTTTGGTATCCATATAAATATAATGGTAGAAATGGTGTTTGAGTGGTTGTTCACAAGGATTTGAAGGAGTGTATGGTTGAGGTGCAAAAATCTGGGGATCGGATTGTGTTTGTTAAAAATGATGCTCGAAGAAGAAATAGTAAATATTATCTCGATTTATACCCACGAATTGGTTTAGATGAAAGGATTAAACGATCTTTTTGGGGAGGATTTGAATAAGATTATGAAGGAATCCCACAAAGAGAAATGATTTGCCTAGAAGGAGACCTTAATGGACACGTGGGAAAGGATGCTTCGGGGTATGCTAGTATTCATGGAGGGCATGGCTTCACGGATAGAAATGAAGAGGAAAAATTCATTTTGGATATTGTAATGGCTTGTGATCTTTTCATAGAAAATGCTCTCTTCAAGAAGAGGGAAGAGCATTAGTTACTTAAAAGAGTGTCCAACTAGAATATAGATAGATTACTTTAGGTTGAGGAGAAGAAATTAGTTGTGTTGCAAAGACTGCAAAAGTTTCAAAAGAGAGAGTGTGACCACCCAACATCATTTGTTAGTCATGGACGTGAAAAAAAGGTGATGGTAAAGAAAGCGAGGGTTTTTAAGATCATTGGAACTAAATGGTGGAATCTTCAACTGAAGCAATCAAGCTTCATGAAAAATGTTTTAGAAGACCTATCTTGGGATTGTAACAAAAGTGCAAACAAGATATGGGAGCCGGTAGCATCATGTATCCAAAGGGTAGTCAAAGAGATGATAGGCGAGTCAAAGGGACAAACTCCAGACCAAAAGGAGGCCCGGTGATGGAGTGGATGGGTGCAAGAGAAGCTTAAAATTAAAAGAGCATTCTTTAAAGTTATATACAAGGATAGAACATATGAAAATGTCACAAACTATAAAATAGCAAAAAAAGAAGCAAAGAATACTGTAAGCGAAGCTAAGTCAAAAGCTTGTGAAGTTTTGTATAAAAATCTCAACTTTAAGGAGGTCCATAAGGATATATTCAGGTTGGCTAAAGCAAGAAAAAGAAAGATCAAAGACCTGTCTCAGGTGAGATGCATTAATGATGAAGGTCACGTGCTTGTTACTCAGAAGGATATATATACTAAAAGTAAGTTGTAATTTCGTAAGATTTTCATATGGTAAGGAAATAAAGAGATCGCTTTGGGAGATCCACCCATTGGTGAAAATTACTTGAATCGTGCAAGCTGCAGACGAATACAAAAGGAAGGACATAGAGGAGGCTTTGAAGGTTATGAGATAAGGGAAAGGTGTAGAACTGATTGACATTCACGTAGAAGTTTGGAGAGTTTTAGGTAAGTGTGGCTTGACTTGGCATACAAATTTATTTAATGTCATTTGGTGAAGCAAGAATCTGCTTGAAGATTAGAGGAGAAGCATCGTGGTTCCTCTTTATAAGAACAAATGAGACATTCCGAATTGTTCAAACTACAGAGGTATTAAGCTGATGGGTCACACTATGAAAATATAGGAACATGTGATCAAAAGAAGGTTGAGGCAAGTTTCCAAAGTAAAAGAAAACCAATATGGATTCATGCCAGATCGCTCAACTATTGAAGCCATCCACTTGGTGAGGAGAACAATGGAGATTTATAGATCTAAAAGGAAGAACCTCCATATGACTTTTATTGATTTGTATAAGGCTTATGATTCTGTTCCATTTGGAGAAGAGACAAGTACATGTCACATACATTAACCTCATAAAAGATATCTATGACGGAGCTTCATCTTGTGTAAGGTATAGTCTGGGAAGACTGACTATTTTGACATCAACACTGGTCTACATCAAGGTTCAACTTTGAGTCCATTCCTTTTTACTTTGATTATAGGTAAGTTGACAAGTTACATTCAGGATGAGATACCTTGGTGTATGTTACTCGATGATGATATTTGTGTTGATTGATGAGACTAGAGATTGAGTAAATGAGAGGCTTGAGGTCTGGAGACTTGTATTGGAGACTAAAAGATTTCGTATGAGTAAGGCTAAGATTGAATATATGGAGCGCACTTTTGATAGAAGCAATGGTGAAGGAATTGAGACGAAAATTGGTGACGATAATATTCAGAAGAGAGGTTCATTTAGATACTTGGGATCTATCTTTCAACATAATGGGGAAATCGATGGAGATGTTACTAATAGAATAAATTTAGGTTGTCTAGAGTGGAGAGGAGTCTCTACTATTTTCTATGCTAAGAAAAATCCTTCGAAAATCAAAGAAAGTTCTACAAAGCAGGCGTAAGACCTGTTATGCTATGTTGTTCCGAATGTTGGCCTATGAACCATAGACATGTGCAGAGAATGGCAATAGCAGAAATGAAAATGCTAAGGTGGATGTGTGTACACACACGTAAATATCGGATCCAAAATGTTGCAATATGAAGAAAGTTAGTGTAGCTCCGATCGAGGATAAGATGCGAGAAAATCACTTAAGGTGGTTTAGTCATTTGCAAAGGAGGTCAGCTGATGCACCGGTGAGGAGATGTGTGTTTTAGGATGTTGAGTCAGCTAAGAGAGGGCGTGAAAGGCCCAAGAAGTGTTGGAATGAGAACATACGAAGGGATCTTAGTTTTTTAGATCTAAGCCCGATAATAACCTAAGATGGATCTGAACGGAGACAAAAAATCAATGTTGCCAACCCTACTTAATGTGGGAAAAAGCATTGTTGTTGTTGTTGAAATTTTAAAGCCCGTCAGTGTGTTACTTCTTCCTTCTACAATGTCGTTAGCTACAGATCTCCCACGTAGCTATGGTATCGTTCGATGTTGAATGAATAATTTTTAACCTTTTCTTCCTATTTTTAAATGAATAAATGATCCTCTTTTCCAAAAAAAACAAACCTCTCGTCCCTTATGTGCATTCAGTTTCTTTTTGCAAAGTTTACATATAATTACAGTTATTGCCTTACAACTCCATCCCACTTCTACCACTGCATTCTCCACGTGTTATTGTGTCCTTTCCATGCAACTTCTTGAGGACATGTTTTCCCCACTTTGATGTGGTGCACATGCAAACAGTACTCACTATGAAAGGATGTATTTCTCATATAATACCCTCAAAGAAGGTATGCTTCTTCTTGTTGTTGTAAATGTAGCTATTAGTATTGTTCGTTGCTTCATAATCATCTATTTATCTTGTTGGGATTATGAGTAAAAGTGATATATTATTGTTATCCATGGAGAGGTGACTATGTGTTCGGAAAAAAAATCCTTTAGATAGGCGAAGTTCGAGAATACATGAAGTAATCACCACTATTAAGGGTTGCACCATGTTACAACTTATAGTGTATATCTTGGGTGATTAGTCCAAACATTTGAGGAAGCATGGGAACCTACTCCTATGTTAGTTGTCCATACTTAAAAGTTGGGGAGAAGCATGGAGAAATCCACCGATCTAGATAAATCATGTTGTAGATTCAAGGACAAGCACACAAATGTCTGTAAACCTAGCTAACTTAAGCCATGCCTCCTCTCATATGGGGACAATTGCACTATGGTTCAAGGATCTTTGTGGAACACACCATCGAGGATAACTACCAAGTACGCGAATTTTGATAATCGACCATTATGCCAAGCATAATCTAAGATATCTAGAATAGCTCCATGAGGAATGTTCGTTGAGCATGATATGCGCAATAGACCCTGCAACCATACCGTTCACAACAAAGGATCCGAATGGAACATGTTCATGCCGCCTTTGGCTTGTTGCTCTCATCACTTTTCTCGTGAGCGATCGTGACCATTCTCGCTAAAAAATACGTGGCTATCACATAACATTGGAAGTGGTGGTGCTAAAGACAGATGTGGAAACGAACAAGATCCATATCTATTGATGGTGTTGGGGATATGGCACACAACCATGAGTATCCATAGAACTGTCCTGCAGCAAAGATGACACAACAAATATATATTCCCCACACAGGAACTCAATAGCAACAATGATAGCACAAGCAATCACAAACAAGCAACCACGGGAGACGAGGATTTTTACATAGAAACCCTTACTCAATGTGAGCAAGGGAAAACCACGGGGCAAGACCGGCAACAAATCCACTATGGTCAAATGGAACCAATGTTCTTCCCGATTTTGTTGCCTACAAAATCACGGTACAAGCCATACACACAATGGATACTTCTTCAACAGGTATCTAACTATCCCTAGGTATATAACAATATCAATATTGTGCTCAAATCAAGAAGATAAGTGGCTTCCCTTGTGGGCTTCCGGATGGAGACCCAAAACGACCGCTCCAGCTTCTTGAGGTCGTCAACAACGACCTCCAACTGCTCCCTCTCGAACCCGCCCAAACGGTGGCTTCTCTCCAACACGCATCCCTAGCCGCTGCTCCTCTCGATCCCAGGCTGCTGTTGCACAAACTCGAGATGCTACTCTTCGCGAGCCCAAGCTCGAGCTCTCTCTCATGGAGGAAGATGTTGAGGGTTTCAAAAACCCTTGCTGCTGGAATGGGAGAAGGAAAACCCAAAGCTAGGGCTTCGTTCCCTGTTCTAGAATGGAGTAGGCGGATCCCTGGAATGGCTGGAAAGGGGCAGCCGAATAAGTTATGAAAATAACACATATGCCCCGGCAAAATGGGCGAATTGCTACAGCCTCAAGTTGGGACTGGAAAACTTCAAAGATACCCAACAACCTCCCCCTCCAGTCCCAATGGGGAGGTATGGCTCAGTGACGGAGATCAAGAAGAAGTGACACCGCTCAGCTCTCTACAGAGCTGAAGCTTGTCACGAGTGACTGCCTTGGTCAACATGTCTGAGGGGTTCTCATCATTATGAATCCTCTTCAACATGAGATGCTTCTGTTCAATTGCATCCCTCAGCCAATGGTATCTCACATCAATGTGTTTTAGCATGATGCATGGTACTCTTGCTCAAGTATATAACACTCTGGCTATCACAAAACACAACCGGCTCACTGTAATTCAATCCGAACTCACCAAGAAAGCGTTGTAGCCACAACACTTCTTTCCCAGCCTCTGCTGCTGCAATGTATTCTGCCTCAGTATTTGAGAGAGCAACACATTTCTGTAGCTTGGATTGCCAGTATATGGCTCCCCCTGCAAATGTGAAAATGTAGCCTGCAGTGGACTTTCTTTGGTCCATGTCTCCTGCCATATCTGCATCAGTGTAGCCACATAGTTTGGGATCTGACCTCCCAAATACAAGACACATACTTGAGGTCCCTCTCAAGTATCTCAAGATCTACTTCACCGCCTCCCAATAGTCCTTCCCTGGATTAGACATGAATCTTCTCACCACGCCCACTACATGGGCTATGTCGGGTCTAGTGTAAACCATTGCATACATGAGGCTCCCAACTGTTGACTGGTATGGGATCTTGGCCATCTCTACTTTCTCCTCAGAACTAGAAGGACATGACTCTTTGGTTAGCTTGTAATGAGAGGCTAAAGGTGTGCTGACAGGCTTGGCATTCTTCATGTTGAACCGCTCCAACACGCGTTCAACATAACTTTTTTGTGACAACCACAACATATGCTTCTTCTTGTCCCTTGTAATCTGCATCCCAAGGATGTGACTAACCTTGCCTAAATCTTTCATCTCAAACTCCTTGGAGAGTTCTTTCTTGAGATTTGCAATCAAGTTGGAATCATGACCTACAATCAACATGTCATCCACATATATCAAAAGAATGATGAACCTATCATTGGGAAGATGACGAACATATACACATGGATCGACTGTTGTCCTCTTGAAGCCTTTCTTTGACATGAAAGCATCAAACTTCAAGTACCATTGTCTCGGGGTTTGCTTCAAGCCATAAAGACTCTTTTTCAACCTACAAACCATGTGCTCTTTCCCTTTCTCTTGAAAACCCTGTGGCTGCTCCATGTAGATCTCTTCCTTTAAATCACCGTGAAGAAACGTCGTCTTCACATCCATCTGCTCCAGCTCAAGGTCCATGCTAACAACAAGTCCTCGCACCATTCTCACTGAATTCATCTTGACCACTGGGAGAAGATCTCATCATAGTCCACTCCTTCCTTATGGCTGAACCCTTTCACCACCAATCTGGCCTTGTACTTCACCTGCTTTCCACTGCCATCAGATTTTAACTTGTAAACCCACTTGTTCTTCAAGGCTCTCTTCCCTTTAGGAAGCTCAACAAGGTCAAAAGTGTGATTCTTTCTAAGAGATAGCATCTCTTCATTCATTGCATTGCGACAATGACCCTTATCCTTGTGCTCCTATGCCTCCTCAAAGGTGTATGGCTCACCTACATCTGTGAGCATCACATACCTGGAAGTGGGGTAACGGGATGATGGTTGGCATGTCCTCTCAGATCTCCTGACCTGAGGCTTTGCTGCATCTACATGTGGATGAGACTGCTCCCCCTGCCCTAGGTCCCCTGGACCTGCATCAACGGGATCTGCATCTACTTCATACTGCTCTAGTTGTCCATCCTCTCCACTTGTACCCTGTACTGGAGAGGGATCTGTGTCCTCATCACTATCATCATCCATGGAAAACTCATCTGCATCACCACTCTCAGTGGTATCCTCAACCAACGTCTGGTTCTCATAAAAAATGACATACATGTGCCTGGTGTCTGTCTTCTTCTTTGGATCCCAAAGACAGTATCCAAACTCCTGATCTCCATAGCCAAGAAAAATACAAGGCACCGCCTTGTCATCTAACTTTTTCCGCTGCTCCTTTGGTACCAATGCATAGGCCTTGCATCCAAATACCCTCAAATGAGCATATGAGGGGTCCTTTCCTGTCCCAACACGCTCTGGAATCTGAAAACCTAAAGGAACTGATGGAGATCTATTGATCAAGTAACAAGCGGTGCGAATCACCTCGGCCCAAAAGGTCTTGGGCAACTTCGCCGTCTTCAACATGCAATGAACTCTTTCAATAATGGTCCTGTTCATCCTTTCAGGTAGACCATTGTGCTGGGGTGTACCTGGCTCTGTCCTCTCATGCCTGATGCCGTGCTCTGCGCAGTAGCCTTGAAAACGATGGGAGATGTACTCTCCCCCATTGTCCGTGCGTAGACACTTCAACAATTTTTCTGTCTCACACTCAACCATGACATGGAATTTCTTGAAGCAATCAAATACCTGATCCTTCGATCTCAGCATATACACTCACACCTTTCTAGAAGCATCATCAATGAAGGTGACAAAATATCTGTTGACTCCCTAAGAGGCTATGTCCATGGAACCACAAACGTCAGAATGAACCAACTGTAGAAGGTCTCCCTTCACCTTGGATCTGGCTCTGTATGGTGCACTCCTGCTCTTCCCAACCTCACATGCATCACAAGGAGACAATGTGATGTCATTGTGGTAGGGGATCAACTCTCTCTCTTGCTCTGTAAGCCCTTCTGGCTCATGTGCCCATGTCGACGGTGCCACAAATCTGATGTGTCTGCCTCACTGGCATGCAAACTGCCATCCATGGCCTTCACTCTAGTCATGTAAAGCGTATGACACAACTTGCCTCTCGCCATGATGAGAGAACCCTTGCTTATCTTGCACTTGCTGTCGCCAAACTTCAGATGGTAGCCTTCACTATCTAGTTGTGAATCAGAAATAAGGCTAAGCCGCAAGTCAGGAACATGCCTCACATTCTGGAGGGTCATTGAGCACCCAACATCCGTCTGAATCGAGATGGTGCCCATGCCAATGATCTTAGAGTAACTTTCGTTACCCATCAAGACTCTCCCATAATCACCCCTAGTGTAGGTGGTGAAGAATTCCTTATGTGGAGTCACATGATAGGAGGCGGTCGTGTCAACGACCCACTCCAAATCACTCCCCGCGTGCAAGCACTGGTCCTGGATGGTGAGAATCACCTCATCTGCACTGTCATCTGCCACGACTGCAGCTTCATTCCCATCTTCCTTTTTCTGATCATTCGTGGCTTCAGCTTGCTCTCTCTTCCAAACCCTGCAATCTCTCTTCCAGTGATCGGGTTTCTGGCAATAGTGACACTTTCCTCTGCTCTTGGACTTGTCTATAGATTTCTGCCTCTCCTGTGACGCTCCTTTGCTACTGGATCTTCCTCTCCTCTCAACTACATACATATGTGAAGAGGAGGATGCCTCTCCGGATGAGCGGCGTCTAATCTCCTCATTGAGGAGACTGCCCTTGACTATAGCCATGGTCAACTTACTGTCCTTCACAGAGTTGCTCACGGTGACTATTAAAGTCTCCCAACTGTCTGGCAATGAGCCCAAAAGGAGAAGTGCCTGCAACTCGTCGTCAAGTGTCAAACTCATGGAGGTAAACTAATTGATAATGCTTTGAAAGTCATTCAAGTGCTCCGTCACTTTGCATACATCTTTGTATTTCAAGTTCTCTAACTTTTTGATCAAGAAAGCCTTATTTTTTACGGTCTTCTGATCATAGAGTTCGGACAATTTATCCCATAACTCCTTTGCATTCGTCTCCTCGGCAACATGATGGAACACAGACATGTCAAGCCACTTCCGAATGGTCCCAATGGTCTTTCGGTTCAACTTTGTCCACTCTCCTGTGGACATGTTCTCTGGCTTGGCGCTCTCTCCCTCCACGGGATCATGGAAGTCCTTGCAATGCAAGGTATCTTCCATCTTGACTTTCCAAATCTGCCAGTTACTGCTTGTAAGCTTAATCATAGTATCTTCATCATCTTTGCCCATTTTTGCTCAAACCTGAGCTCTGATATCACTTGTTGGGGATATGACACACAACCAGGAGTATCCGCTAGAACTGTCCTGCAGCAAAGATGGCACAACAAATATATGTTTCCTACACGGGAAATCAATAGCAACAATGATAGCACAAACAATCACAAATAAGAAAACACGGGAGACGAGGATTTTTACGTGGAAACCCTTACTCAATGTGAGAAAGGAAAAAACCACGGGGTAAGACCATAAACAAATCCACTATGGTCAAATGGAACCAATGTTCTTCCCGATTTTGTTGCCCACAAAACCGAGGAACAATCCGCACACACAATGGATAGTTCTTCAACAAGTATCTAACTATCCCTAGGTATCTAACAATAGCAATATTGTGCTCAAATCAAGAAGATAAGTGGCTTCCCTTGTGGGCTCCCGGATGGAGACCCAAAACGATGGCTCCGGCTTCTTGAGGTCGTCAGCAACGACCTCCAACTGCTGCCTCTCAAACCCGCCCAAACGGTGGCTTCTCTCCAACATGCAACCCTAGCCACTGCTCCTCTCGAGCCCAGGATGTAACACCCCCCCAAAAAAGATAATCCCATACCGTGGAACATGAAAAGTTCCGGGTGGGATAAATAGCGAGGAGCTTACTACCGAGCAACCCGGCTTGAGCATTTTGGGGGTGGTTAATCGGGTCGGTATGGGCCCGATCCCAAGAGGTTGTCAGGGCCAGTAATGCTCCAATAACAGACCAGGGACCTAAGCCCGGGACGTTACAAATGGTATCAGAGCTGAACGTCCTCTAACAGTGGAAATGGCTACCCGAGAGGTGAAGCCGCCCCTACAAGAGGTTGGAGGAAATGGCTACCCGGAGCGTGCAACCGCCACTGTCACTGGGAAAAAGTGATGAGCCATGCCGCAACAAGGACGTTGCGAATATAAGTGGGGGAGGTTGTAATACCCCCCAAAAAAAGATAATCCCATACCGTGGAACATGAAAAGTTCCGGGTAGGATAAATAGCGAGGAGCTTACTACCGAGTAACCCGGCTTGAGCATTTTGGGGGTGGTTAATCGGGTCCGTATGGGCCCGATCCCAAGAGGTTGTCAGGGCCAGTAATGCTCCAATAACGGACCGGGGACCTAAGCCCGGGACGTTACACAGGCTGTTCCTCGTGAGCCCAAGCTCGAGATGCTGCTCCTCGCAAGCCCAAGCTCGAGCTCTCTCTCGTGGAGGAAGATGCCGAGGGTTTCAAAACCCTTGCTGCTGGAATGGGAGAAGGAAAACCCAAAGCTAGGGCTTCGTTCCCTGTTCTGGAATGGAGTGGGCGGATCCCTGAAATGGCTGGAAAGGGGCAGCCGAATAAGTTGTGAAAATAGCATATAAGCCCCATCAAAATGGGCAAATTGCTACAACCTCAAGTTGGGACTGGAAAACTTCAAAGATACCCAACATATGGTAGTAGGAATGTTAAATTTATGAAACTTTTGAGTCAAATGCGATGTACCAAAAAACAAGACTTCTAATTTGTACGAACAAAATGCATATAGAATCGGATATTCTTCTATATTAATTACAAGTGGCAGGAAGGTGAGAGGAACATGTTGATAATAAAACAAAAAAAGGAGTTTGTTGGTTTGCACTATTTGAGTCATTTGCATTCATACCCCTCATTTGGAGAAACAAATTGAATGTTTGGTGATTTAGACTTACTATTATTCTTCACAAATTTAAAGAAGCAAAAGGCACCGATTTGGACTTGCACTTTTTTTGGATCATTTACATTCCTATCTCTTTGAAGAAACAAAAGAAACGTTGGAGGCTTTAAACTTACTATTCTTTATCCACCAATTTGGGAAAGCAAAAGGGAAGATATGCATATAAATGATCCAAAAGAGTAAAGTTCAGGTGCCGATTTGGTTCTCATCTCCTGATTTGGGCATGACTCCCCAAATCAGTGCCCAAGTGCTAATTGATAACTGTTTTTTTTAAATATCCAAACCTGAAGCCTTTTTAATTAATTACAGATATTTTAATAATTATAAAAAAGGCATCATAAGTAACTGCAATTGATGTGTCCAATGTAGCTTAAGTCTCCCTATAATCTTTCATCGTAGATTCCTCAGTGTCTCTTTACGCGGATCATGAAATAAAAAATAATATAATAATCCAGCAAAGATATGTTCATGTGTGTGTTCGCGCATCGTTCGTGTGTATATGCACGCATGCTTGTGTTTGCATGCGAGGCGAACCAAGCACTAACTATAGTGTGTAATGGGAGATTGCTAACACTCAAAGAAAGTTAAGCTATCAAAAGATAATTTATAACATAAGCAACTGAAATTATGGCTTGAGCAAGGTCATGTATTCACAATCTTAACATCGACAATCACCTTGAAATATTTTACTTAATCCCTCGCATGTAATATCTAAACCATCATAAATAGCAAGCAGAAGAATTACTGAGCAAGTAGAAGTACTAATATTAAGATTGTTATTATTACATCCATGGCATGGTAGTTAATCTTAACTCTATATTATACCGATCTTTTCAGCTACATGTTTTAACTAAACTGATGTATTATGTTCATCTTCTGTAGAATACAGTTAGCTAATGGTAGGCGTCTGACTTGAATTTCCTTCCTTTCATATTCTTGCATTATGTATGTCTTTATTTACGATCTAATAATCCTCGGAGATCATAACTCTCATCTGATTATTACCTTATATTAGTCACGGTTTATCTTGATTCATGCTCTTATGCCATTCCCATTTACGTGCATCTCAATGGTCAAGTGAACCCTAACCACAAACTCAAGGAGTTATCTGGTGGTAGTGCAATGTGCCTACACTTTAAAAGAAACGGGATCAAATCTCAAGATGCTTCAGACCTCGAAATTATCAGGCCTACTATTAGTATCACGTCCCGGACCTCGAAACATGGGGAAAATTGCGGAAGCATCCCAAAACAATGAATTTTTTTTCGAGTCCAGGAGCGAGACAAAATCTCAATAATCCACAAATAACTTTCAGAGTGCCATACATAATGGAAGAATAAAAGAAATTAACCAATAAATAAAAGACTTATCAAGTCTGAACTATACAATAAAACTAAATAAGTCTATCCGTACAATGAAACTCTTCAATCCAGCCAACGGCCAATCCTCTTGCTTTCCTCTAAGTTGCAAGTTTATAAATCAATATTAGCCAAACGAATTTGACTAAGTATGCACCAATAATTTATGAGACATACCATCATAACCATATACAATGAGTAAAAAAAATATACGATGACAATTCCATAAGATAAGGAATATAAGTCAATAAATACACAATGAACTATAAAAAGACTTTTCAAGTATGTCCATCATTATGGGATAACAATGACAATTCAATCAATTTTCTTGAATATCACAAATTTTGTGACCATAATATCAAAATCCATATCAAATATATATATCAATCCCATCTGCCGACACCGGGCAGCCCGAGCTTGGATAGAAGCCACCCCGTTCCCTTAAATCAAAATTTTTAAACTAAAACAAATATCAATACGAGGCCTCCTATCCAAACCCCAATGCAATGGACATCAGTACTGAGTCAACCGCCGTAGCGGTAAATTGTTTGGAAGTAGTGTAGCTTTACCCGCCTACAACGGTCAATTGGCGGAATTAACCGTCCGCGCGGCACCCGGTCAGGTCAAAGCCTCTAATGGGCCAACAATGAACAATGTCTACTCCCTCACAATGATGGTGTCAAAATCAACAATAATTTTCCAATAAAATAATTGAATAAAAAATACATTTTAACCTATATATTAAAAGGCAATAATGTATCTATCTCTTTACATTTAACAACTAATCAATGAATAAAAATTATGGCTAAATATCAACTTGGCACCTAATTACATAAAGTTGTAACACAGAGATATATCAAAAAAAGTTTAACGAGATATAAAAAAACTCCATTGCAATAACTAATAAAATCGAATGTGGGGTATAAATGACAATGGTAAGAAACATAAATTAGTGTACATACCTTTCTTAGAATTTTGAGATGGATATATCCGTAAGGTTCTCCGTCCACGAAAATAAATCAGTTACCACCTAAACATAAGAGATGTATTTAAATGTTATGCGCGTGTCGTAATACATCTTGTCCTTCAATCCGAGATCCCAACCGCCGAGATTTACACGTTTAAGAAAAGTCCAGTTCTATCCCTTTTATTTAAATTTTTATGTTTAACAATCCTGTGTGTAGTCATTCTTAATCTAATATTGTTCAACCACTTTCATCATTTATTAGTCAACACCATTTTTAGGAATTTAATGATATGATGAATCCTTATCAAGGCAAACCTTCAAAAAAACCTCAAATCTCACAAACTATTTGGGTGTGATCGGTAAGATTTTTTTTTGTTAACGGTGTTACCTAATTTTAAGATCATGATAAAAATCATATTAATCAAGGGTGCACTGATGTGAGACTATTTTAGAACTTAAATACCAGTTTCTCTAGCATCCTAATGGACCTATTACAACACCAATCATTCAAGGTTGATCCATTAATCAAACAGAGATGGAAAACACAATATGCGTGCCAAGTAAAGTGACGTGAAATTTTATGGGTTGATATCTTTAACAAATAATAAATCAAGTTTCATGCTAACATAACTTGATCAAAGTGGGTAAAGGTTCATATAAAGTATATTGCATTCAAACGATAGGACTAAGAGATTATTGCATAAGGATTCGAGAAAAAAATGTTGGAAGAATACCTCGGAGGAAGTTCTATATAGGCTGACTTGACTCGATCATGGACTTCCCTCGACACTGCCCGTCGAAACTGGCCGGCTATACGAAGCTACTCACGGTAGACGGAGGGGAAAAAACACGAGATGCATTGGGGTATTTTCTGGAGAGGACGTGCACTATTTAGACAAGATGAGATAAGTGATAACGACATGGATTTTAAAAAAATAAGGTCGTTCTCTATCTTGAGGACTCGGTCAAAAATAGCTTACCAACTCTCCTTATTTAATATTTTTTTTACAACAATTAAGTTTCCATCGTACGTTTTCTTCATTTTTTTCGTAAGGTGTCGTTTCTTTGGATATTGTGTTTTTTTTATTGATTTAGTGTGCCGTTTTATTTTATTTTTTTTATGTTGATAATTAATGCTATTATATACTTGATACATAATATATTGTTTATTTAATTTTGATGTTCCATGAATTCGTTGTTTCATTTTTTAACAACTTTTTTGATATATTTAAATAATACACTCTTATTCCTTCTATATTTTTTTATATAGAAGTTTCATTTTTTTCCAAAACACCCCCTACCTAAAATTTAGGTGTTACAATTAGAAAAAAAGTATGCACTAATCAGGCTGCACCACACATGTTTTATGGTTATCTTTGTTATCCAATTGATCAGAGACTAATAACCATGCATAGAAACTAATCATCGCATTCATATTTATATATCCATTTTAGTACATAAATATAGTCATATATTAACATATAACTCTATCTAACAATATTTAATTATTGTATTTATTATTTTTAATATAATTGTTATGAAATGAACATATTTAGGATTTATATTTTACGTGTAAATCATCTTAATGATGTTTATTTTTGTTAATCTAGTAAATATTTTTGTTATTACTCATATCTGATTCATTTTCAATTTATATTCGTTCATTTTTAAGGATATGTTAACACATTTTTCATATTCGCCAACATTTCGTATCGGCATTCATATTCATATTTTAAAATGGATAAGTACATGCTTATACATATATCCATATTTGTAGGGCATTTTCATCCCTAACTAGTTGTATTTCCACATCCATGGTGTGTTTGCTTATGATGCCTATTTTAGGAGAAATTTCTCAATGCATGCTATTGTTTTATGGATGATAAATAATTTCTCAGCTTACAATGATTGATATGAATGGAGTACTAAAGGAAGACTTGTGTCTTATTTTTAGTAAGGACACATCATCTAAATGATTAATACATGGGAAAAATCAAGCCTCCCACTTACATTATTGTTTTGTAAAAGAAGACCCATTCAATGTACAGTCAAGAGTGCACTGAAATTGTTGTTCAGAATGGAAATTCTAAACTATTTTAAAGGATGTAAGAATCACTTTGGTAAGGAAGTTATACATACAAGAAAATGTCTATGAGTTGGATTGGAAGAAGATGATGACGCGCAATATATTGAACTTTATTTAAAATATAATTTTAATTTACTTACGAGAAATGATTATTGCAATGAGTTCTTAAACACATGGGATTACAATCTTTAACACATATTAAGATAAACTATGGGCCTATAATGCTCCACCTACATGTCGATAAGTCTCATGAAAATATTCATTTGGAGAGAAAAACTAGAATGGAGGGAGGTGGAGAAATATCTCTATCACTTGGAGGGCCTATAAATACTGCTCAAAAGATCCTCATTTGAACATTACAACAACAAATACAACACATCCACTACCACCATAGAAACAATCAACTGTACGCCATCTTCTGAGTGTTGTAAGTTCTTCCTCTCTTGTAATAAATATTTTAAATCGTCTTTTTTTGTAATAAAACCAAGTCTTATATGTAATTTTAAATTTATTAATGAGAAAAAGTTTTTAAGATTCACCCAACCTTGTGCATCGATCCATATTCACTCTCCCTAAACTTGCTTCTATCCACCACCAATTTTCTGTTGCCCCGATAAGTTTTCTTATTTTTGGAAAAAAATGAGTACCTTCGGGTAATTGCCTTACTAGAAGCATCTCTTGATTAAATGTAAATTAAATAATGCATATTATTTAACAACATATATGTGAAAACATTATATATAGAATAATATAAATTAGTGAAAGAATTAAGGATAATGTCCGATCGCACTTGTATTTAGAAGACATGTGGATTCGACAATATCTCTGACCACAAATGTTATCCAGTGGTCATTTGTTATTGCCTTCAAGATGGTATAATATGTTTAAATTGGAGTTTTTTTATATTCTTATATCAATAAAAGTTATATATGGCTACTTTTTAAATATTTCTAGGAACAATAATTCAAAAGAGAGAAAATAGTTGGATTGAAAAACCATGATCATCATATTCTCATGCAATTAAGTTTCAATTGCAATAAGATCTTTGCCGCAAGATTGCACGTATTGTAGCGAGTTATACTCTGAAATTATTGAATAAATGAATTTTTATTATGTAAGATGAAATTGTCATTACCTTTTGTGATTTAGAAAGAGTATTTCCGCCCACATATTCATTTAGTACTCAAAAGCGAAGGTTGATGGACATGTGCATAATCGATGGATGTGCATATCTATTAACTCTCAAAAATATCTTTGAAATGTGGGTCGTCCTAAAGGTTCAATTGTAATGATTATTTCAGAATGCACGACATTTTGTTCTCGTTAGCTTACAGGTGAATCTAAACTGAATCGTCAAGTGAGAAGTATTGATTAATATAAGATTGGAAGAGGAATAGCTCACCAACTTGGCACCACGAGTTCGAATAAAACTCATAATTATATTCTTTTCAATACATAAGCCATGGATACATTTCGAAGCTACTTTTCCTATTATTTTGAATTTATGATATACTTCGAATTTCTCTACTTCTTGTTTGGACAATTAATCTTGAAGTTGCCATATTTACTGCAACCATGGCAGAACCATTGTGGGTATCCTCCGCTTTTTCCTTTGAAATTCATTGTGGATGGTCTAGTTGCTTTTTGACGTGTGTTGTGCTGTTTCATCTTATTCTATCTCAAAGAACTCAACTTTTGATCTTAGCTTTGAAAGATCTTGCTCAGGTTCTAATTATTCAGGTAAGTTCGTCACACTCGTAATGGTATCGTTCATCCTCAAGGATGCGGCGATCATGTTAAATGATGGTGGGAAATTATATAAAAATATTGGCAATTGTATCCTCTCTGGAATTGCACACTCCGCAACTGCAAAATCATTAATTATCATGATCTTGTTTATGTGCAAAAGGATGCCTTTAGATTCCTTCATTTTATACAAGTTGTACTCGTGTAAAAGAAGCTGGATGGTCACTTCTGATTTGAAGTGATATTTGTCTCTTACTAAGTTTCAGAGCCCATATGCCATATAATATGTCTCGAAGACCCTTATCTAGTTCAACTCTATACGAGTTAACGCAAAACTTCTAGCTATGTTGTATGCTTTCCATTGTTCACGAGATCTTATTTCCTGCATAGTTGGACTTTCAAATGGTGTAGGACCATATGTGTTTATAAGGAAGTGAATACTAACGTGCAACATCCCAAAGTAAGTTTTTCGGTATAATAAGTAGTTTACACCATTAGGATATTCACTTTTTCTCACTTCAATTGCAATGGTCTCGCTCGTCATTTTGGATCAATTCAAGCAAATGTAAAATAAATATAAGATGATAGAATCATGATTTTAAAGAGTGACACCACAATATGTTGAGGTATATGCCTCTCCTTAGCAAGTCATCCAAAAAGTACCTTAAGGTGTAGGCCTCCCAGTGTTTAGAAATGCAGTCTAAGCAACCACGTATGCATATTAGGTCACCAGACCAAAGAACATATGCCATATGCGGCATTATGCGGTCAAACCACATATGTGGCATATGTTGCAGCATATGCAACTGCATATCTAAATATGGGATCTTGATGTCCATATTTTGTAATCGTACTTCATTTATTTTATAGGGTTGAGCTTATTAAATTTATTCATTTATGTCTCATTCCAGGACAGCTAGTGAAATCAAATAGAAATTTAATTAGTATCCTCAGTTGTGTTTTCTTCTTGTTTCATGTGGAGGTTGCAACAATTATAAGAATAACATGTTTTACACTATTACTTAGGGTATTTTAAGGATTGTGGCATGACCAGAAGCAACAATGACTTGCCTTGTGGTTGCATTATCATATCATTTAATCGAGTCGTTGAGACATTGTAGTACATTCATGCAATTATACATTTAGTTAGGTAATCTAGTGTACTTCAATTGCATCAATAGTGGGGGACTTTCTATTTAGTTTCTCCATTTGTAAATTATGCTAAATTTGGTCAAATCCTTTCGTTTAAGATTTTGTTTGGCTAAAATCGTTAAGAGATAAAATTGATATTTTTAAAACCTCGAACTCTTATTACCTTTTACGTAAGGATTATTAGTGGAAAGTTGTAGGCTTATATTGGTTATACATAGTAACTTTTAAAACAAATAAGAACAATAAAGCCTTTTCCCACATTAAGTAGGGTCAGCTACATGGATTCTTACCTCCATTCAGATATATCTTGGGTCATTCTCGGGTTTAGATTCAAAAACTAAGATCCTTTCGTATAATCCCATTCTAACATTTCTGGGGTCTTCTTCACGCTCTCTTAGCTGGCTCAACATCTCAAAACTCGCATCTCCTCACTGGTGTATAAGCTGACCTCCTTTGCAAATGGCCAAACCACCTTAAGCGATTTTCTGGCATCTTATCTTCGATCGGAGCTACACCTACTTTCCTTCTGATTGCACCATCACGAATCTGATCTTTACTTGTGTGTATCCACAAATCCATCTTAGATTTTCGTTTCTGCTATTGTCATTCTATGCACATGTCTATGATTTACAAGCCAATATTCAGATCCATAGAGTATAGCAGGTCTCACAACTGCTTTGTAAAACTTCGCTTCAATTTTCAAAGGAATTTTCTTATCATAGAGAACAGTAGAGGCTCCTCTCCACTTTAGCTACCTTGCATTTATTCTATTAGTAACGTCTCCATCAATTTCCCCATCATGTTGCAAAATAGATCACGAGTTTCTAAAATAATATCTCTTCTGAATGTTATCATCACCAATCTTCACCTCGATTCCTTCACCATTGCTTCCATCAAAAGTGTACTCCATATAATCAATCTTAGCCCTACTTATATGAAATCATTTAATCTCCAATGCATGTCTCCACCTCAAGCTTCGTATTTACTCCATCTCTAGTTTCATCAATCAACACAATATCATGGGACGAATAACATACACCAATGTAGCTCATTCTGAATGTGACTTGTCAACTTGTCCATAATCAAAGTAGAAAGGAATGGACTCAAAGGTGAACCTTGATGTAGACCAATGTTGCTCTCAAAATAGTTAGTCTTTTCAGACTGTATCCTTACACAAGATGAAGCCCTGCCATACATATCTTTTATGTTGTTAATGTATAAGACAAGTACTTGTCTCTTTTCCAAAACTCTCCACAATATCTCTCGTGGGACAGAATCATAAGCCTTCTCCAAATCAATATAAATCATATGGATGTTCTTCCTTTTGGTTCTATAAAAATCCATTGTTCTCCTCAGCAAGTGGATAGCTGCAATAGTTGAATGGCTTGACATGAATCTGAATTGGTTTACTTTTACTTTGGAAACTTGCATCAGCCTTCTTTCGATCACACGTTCCCATATTTTCATAGTGCGACTCATCAGCTTTATACCTCTGTAATTTGAACAATTTTGAATGTTTCTTATAAAGAGGTATCACGATGCTCCTCCTCCAATCTTCGGGCATTTTTTTGCTTTGCCAAATAACATTGAATAAATTTGTAAGTCAAGTCAAACCACACTTATCTAAAACTCCCCAAACTTCTATAGGAATGTCATCAGGTCCTACACATTTCCCAGGTCTCATAACCTTCAAAGCCCCCTCTACTTCCTTTTTATTCTTCTATAGTTTGCACGATTCAAATAACTTTCACTACTAGCTAGATCTCCCAAAGTGACCTCTCTATTTCCTTCCCCAATGAAAAGCTTATGAAAGTATTGCTTCCATCTAGTCTTTATATCCTTCTAAGTAACAAGCATATGACCTTCCTCATCCATAATGTATCCCACTTGAGAAAGGTCTTTGGTCTTTCTTTCTCTTACTTTAGCCAACGTGAATATATCCTTTTGACCTTTCTTTAGAGTCGAGATTTTTGTTCTAAACTAAATTGCTGAAATAAAATTTAAAAAATCTTAATTTTTATTTATTGTTGTGCAGAGGATCGTTAAATCTACTCATAATATTCCCCAACAAGTTGGAGTATTTATGTGAATTATGCTAATCTTAGATATGCATTGACATAAGGTGCATAATGTGATAAACATATGATGAAAGAGTAATTCCTGAAATATCCTCATATTTATGATATTAAAAAAATAAATATCAAGATTTGAGCTTGTATTAACTTGAAGCTTTTGATTTTAGATTGTGTCGAATCGTCAGCTATAAATGAAATTTCTAACACTATAATTAATTATTACATTTATTTAATATTTTAAATTAAATATTAGAATCCCAATAATCCTCATATGCCCTCTCTACTCCTCCGCATATCCGCTTAATCGCTTTTGACCGCCTGAGCGAACAAATACCGTATACCGCATTTCCGAAACTTGAGGCCACCCACTTTGATGTGTGCACCTAACCTGTGCGAGTGGGTGCCAGTATGCCTGAGGTGCCAAGATGAAAATAAGGCGCATGCCTTGCTATAATTAGTCTCAAATCCAGACTATCTTCCACCAGAGAATACGAAAGGGTCGATTACACACTTATAAACGTAATGTGGGGTCTCAATAATGCTTCACATTTCATCTGACCAACTGACAGATAACATATTCACGAACTAGAAGACGCACTGGGAATTACATTCTCAAAGGTGTCATGTATCCATGTCGATTACATAGTTCTATATCATGAAAAAGATACGTTGGGATATTACCAAAATTTTTTGTGAATCTTTTAACAAACAATCTTCGCCAAGACTTCCATTGTTCTTAAATCAATTGATAATATAGAAATATACTCCTATTTAGTGATGGTTACCGACTATGAAATTTGATAGCTGTAAATATACTGCACTTGAATATACGTTAAAAAACTAACAAAAATTATAGGCCATTTAACATTAACAAGTAAATAGTTACGTAGTGCATGCATTTAAGCTTGTAACATAATTGTACTAGATTTGTTGATTGCATACTTTGTAATATACTTCACTGGTAGATTTTTTTTAAGTCTAAAAGGTAGGGGAAACACTCGATGGTGTCCGCCCCACGATACTTCATTGGTAGATGACAAACTTGGATGCTAGAATCATCTTTGAAACTTGATGTGCTGCATGAAGTGGGATGAAAATATGTTATTTGCGAAGTTTTTAGGGTTTTATACTTGGTCTAATTTTAGTTTTGAGGAACATTTTGCGGCTTATGCCTCGAACATCTTGAGGCTTACGCCTTGCCTCATTCCGACTTTCATTTTTTTAAACTTTGTGCAAAATTAACCAAAAAAGAATATATGAATTTTAACCTATGAAATAAACAAGCATTGATTCAAAAATCCAATCAATAAAAAACGTATTTGTACATGTTATGCAACTTTCTTTTCAAAAATTAGGCCTAATAAAATGGAAAAACTAATTTTTTAATCAATGAAAATCTGAACAACCACAAAGGTGCTAAGTTTTTTTAATCCTAATGATGGTTGGAAGGCAGATATAGAAAAATGTAATAAACGAAACACATGGATCATACTGATGATAAATGACAAATAGTGAGCCAACAAGACCGCGAGTTCACATATGGACGGATTGCTATGAATCCGTTCAACATTTTCATCCATCTTAGTTATTAATCCTAATGGTTGTGTCTTTAGCATTCACAGAATACACAGCTTTGTTTGTGCAATTTCACGTGTAGAGAGTATGTGTGCGATGATTATTGCAATTTTCTTCTCTGTTACCGATATTTATCTTTTACGTGTCACGGAAAAACCTGATTCATGGTGTGAATTAGTGGAGTTATATTTATATCTTTGTACAGTTTTCCTATTTTTTCCGTTCTTCTGTCTATCATATGTAGTTTATCCATAGGTCTCTCCGCTACCTAAGAGAGCCTAGGGTCAAGAAATAAACTATGTTTCATTCTTTTTCCCGACGTGGTATCAAAACGGCGGTCCTAGGCCAGATCTCTCGTACCCTAACCCTAGCCCTACCACACCCTCCACCCTCCCTCCTCTCGGCATCACTACCCCTCTCTCCTCTCAGCGTTTCTCCTCTCCTCGTCGTCGCGCATCCTCTTCGTTGGGCAGCGGTCGTCGCTGCTGCCATCTCATTCAAGTCAGCCGTTGCCGACCTTCCGCCACCGGGCTGGACTGTCGGTGCCATCGGCCCTCTCACCCTCCTCTGTGGGATCGACCCCCTCTGCTGTCAATCCTTGATATCGCCAACGGATCTCCCTATATCTCTCGTTGCTCGTATCAAGGTCCGCTTGTATTGATAGATTTGATTGCATAAGTCTACACATGCAATCAAATTCCTATATATCTGTATAGAGCTTATCTATTGGTCTACAAAACCCTAGATTTCTTCACCCGACAGTATGTCAAAGAGCAAGGTCGATATCCCTGCCACAAGCGCTTTCAGTGGTCCAACGTCGATTTTCAAGATGGACGAGACGAGCTACGAGCTCCGGGCCATGCAATTCATGAGCCTGATGAAGTATACGGGTAAGAAACACATTCTTACCAAGGAAGAGTGTGTAGAGAAAACCGAGGTTAACGCCTCACGGGAGGCAGATGATGCATATGCCAAGGTTTGATTTTCAGGTAAATTGGCAATAGAGATCGTCAACAATGTGTTACATCAACCCACCACCAAGTGATGTGGGATATCCTCACTGCTACTTATTCGCAGGCGAGGAATGCGACAAAGATTATGCAACTCTAGCATGATATTTTTACTATCAGGCAGAATCGACAACCCCATCATTCGTTATATACTTCCTTGCATGGGATGTTTGAGAAGCTTCACAATTTCATGCCTTTTACATGAATCTACTCCTCCTGAACAACAGAAGACTTATAGGAATGCCACCACGGTTGGTGTATTTATGGCAGCCTTTGATCTTGAGTATGAGGCTGCTCATTCCTAGATTCTAGCAGATGTCACTATTCCTCCCATGGAGGAAGATTTCCGCAAGCTCAGTAGGATCACTGTCCCATCCATTACTGCCGGTCATACTTCTTCAGCAATGGTTGCCAGCCTGCCTCTCAAGGTCGATGAGGCTTTTCTCAGTTTCATGGACGTAGACCTCGTGGTAGAGGAGGTCGTATTTTTCAACCCTGTAATTATTGCCATCGTCCTGGACATACAGAGGATACATGCCATTCCAAGCATGGATTTCCTGCTACTGCTCGAGTCGCTGAGCAGATTGAGCCCCCTGTTGCTTCCTCTTAAGATCATAGATTTGATGTCCTTGTAGCATGATTGAGGAGCGTTATATCTCCTGTCAGTCTTATTACTTCTTCATCGGTCTCTAGGAGTCATTCATATGTGACTAATTCAAAATCTTCTAGTACCTCAGGTAATAATTATGCTCTTACTAGTTGTAGTGGATCTAATGTTATAGAATGTATTATGGACTCCGGTGCTACACATCACTTGTGTGGAGACAAAGGTCAACTTACAACATACAGATAAGTTTCTCTAGGACAAACTGTGGTTATAGCAGATGGGACTCATTCTCTGATCACTGGACAGGAGGAGATAAGCCTAACACCCTCTATGTGTCTACAGAATGTGTTGCATGTACCTGACTTTTCTGTAAATTTGTTATCTATTAGTCAGATTACAAAGGATCTACATTGTCGAGCTATCTTTGACCCATCTTCTCTTATATTTCAGGACATCCTTACGAGTGATTGGTTGTGGCCGTGAACAGTGTGGTCTCTATCGCTTGGTTCGAACACCTTATGCTGGCATTTCCTCTTATTCTGTTGGACATGTCTCACCCTTTATGTGGCACCTGCGCTTTGGTCATCTTCCACTCCAGAAAATGTGTCGTGTTCTGCTTCAGATTTCTCCTCACTCGTCCTTTCAATGTGAGGCATGTTATTTGGGAAAGTATAATCGGTATGCCTTCCCCAGTCGTCAGAGTCGGAGCAGTAACTCCATTTTTGAGTTATTTCATATAGATATTTGGGGTCTCAGTCGTGTTCCCGATCATTAGGGACACATGTTTTATCTTGTTATTGTTGATGATTTCTCTCATCTATCTTGGGTCTTTTTATTAAAGAATAAATCTAAAACTGGAGATGTTATCAAGAACTTTACCAATTGAGTGCAAAATGTGTTTTCTTCGTCTGTGAAATTTGTGAGAACTGATAATGTTTTGGAATTCTATACTCATACTCTTTCCAATTACTTTTCGACTCGAGGTATTATTCATCAAACATCATGTGCCTATACTTCGCAGCAAAATATTGTTACAGAGAGGAAGCATCAACATTTGCTTGATGTTACTAGAACTCCTCATTCAGAGTCGTGCTCCACATTCTTTTTGGGCTAATGCTTTTCTTACGGCATGCTATCTTATTAATCGCATGCCCTCGTCGGTCTTGGGTGAGAAAATTCCTTTCTCTCTTGCATTTCCTGAGAAAGAATTGTTCAAGCTTACTCTTCGCATGTTCGGCTCGGTCGTCTTTCTCCACCAATTGTCTTCAGGTATTGACAAGCTCTCTCCTAGAGCAGTTAAGTGTGTCTTTGTCTAGTACTTCAGGACACAAAAGGGGCATAGATGTTATGATCCAATGCGCATGAAGTATTATGTTAGTGCCGGTGTCACCTTTTTCGAGTATGTGATGTACTTTTCTCCTACAAGTGATCATTTGACTTACTCAGACTCCAATGATGAAATCTACATGCCACCACCACCATCGTCATTGCCTTCACCACCTCCTTCACCACCATCGCCACCATCGCCACCATCACCACCACCTCCAACTCCTCGTTATATCCTCAGCACCCTTTATCCCATCGTTGCCGCAATACTATGCCCTTCGACCTGCTTCTACTCATGGTCACCGCTCATCTAGCATGCATGAGGTATGTTTTGAATACATAGTTCCTAATGATGGGTCTGATTATCTGCTTGAGCAAGGCCCTTTAAATGGGATGGAGATGGAGGTTGATGATCTGGACTTACCTATTGCGCTTCGGAAGAAGAAGCATAGTTGTGCATCATATCCTTTAGCATCCATGATCTCCTTTGATCGCTTGATTGGAGAATTCAGGAAATTTGCAGTTGCATTGTCTGCAGTGGACATTCCACAGATTGGCGGCGATTAGTTATGGGAGAAGAGTTAGTTGCCTTACATTCACGTGGTACCTGGAGTTTGGTTCCTGCTCCTGATGGAGCTTCCGCCGTCAGTTGAAGTGGGTATTTGCTGTTAAACGCCGTGCAGATGGGAGTTTGGATCGGTACAAAGCCAGATTGGTTGCCCGTGGCTTTGCTCAAACATATGGAGTGGATTACCTAGACACATTCTCCCTAGTGGCTCATCATTCTACTCTACGGATTTTTTTCTATTGATGTACATGACTGGCCTCTCTTCCAGCTTGATGTTAAAAACACTTTTTTATATGGGGACATACAGGAAGAAGTCTATATGAAACAACCTCCTGGGTTTGCTACTACGGGGAGTATCCGCAGGTTTGCATACTTCATAAGGCATTATGACCATAAACAGAGTCCTAGGACATGATTTCCAAAGCTCTCGGATTTAGTTGAGAAGCGAGGATTTAAGAGGTCGAATGTGGATCATTCATTGTTTGTACAGAGAATTCCTAGAGGCACAATGGTTATTGTCACAGGGGTAAATCTCAAACTTCGATTTTTGAAACTAACATGTACGGCGTTAGCTTCTCGCAAGCTAACCAACCTTCCCCTTACGTGTAGATGTACACCAGCGCACCGATCAACCACGCCGCTAGAACACTCGAAATACAAGCACTAACACAAAGACACAAGAGCAGTGGCACAAAACCCTTTTGTATTAGCAAGAGACTAATTCTGAGTGTGCTATCTACAAATGAGCTCTACCCCTCCTTATATAGACTAGCCAGGGGTATACGAAGGGACACCACTATTACATGTACAATGAATGCAAGGACTCTTAGTCTTCTACTTAGATCCTTCGTCTTCCGAGATGACTCTTCGTGCGCTTTGGCTCTTCATCTTCCGTGCAATCCCTTCGTCTTCTACAACCGATGCCACATAGCCCGCTCCGTTAGTATGCCATGTCGTCTGCCTCATCAGTACGCCATGTCATCTGCCACATCATCCATGGGCCCCACGCTCCTACGTAGTATGTTACAGCTTAAGCACCATCAAGTGCTGCCTTGATTCGAACCTGGTAATGCTGACCTGAGATCTATCTTCGAGAAATACTTGGCCTAGTGCAAGCGATCAAACAGGTCTTCAACGTTGGGGATGGGGTACTTGTTCATCACCGTCATCTTGTTCAGTACGCGGTAGTCCACGCACATCCGCATACTCCCATCCTTCTTCTTCTGGAACAACACCGGTGCTCCATAGGGTACCTTGCTTGGACGCATCAGACCAACATCCGCTAACTCCTTGAGTTGTCTCCGCAACTCCTCCAGGTGTGCAAGGGGTATTTTGTAGGGTGCAAGTGCAGGGGGCACCGTACCTGACAGTAACTCGATGGCGTGATCCACGTCTCGCTTCGGTGGAAACTCCTTCGATAGCTCCTTTGGCATCACATCCTTGAATTCATCCAGCATCTTCTTTACTGCCTTGGGGTATGGTTGTGTTTTCTCGTCATTTTCTTCGATGCGTACTGTAGCAAGATACATCGTTTCTCCTTTCTTCAGCACGTTGCAAATTTGCATCGCGGGCATGGCTCCAACCTGTCCTTTCTTTTGATAGTCCTGATGAAGCAGTAGCTATCTGCAGCTGTGAAGAAGACGCTTCTCAGGTAAGGCGTTACTAACGCCTTTGCCTTCTTCAAAAACTCGACTCCTAAAATGACTTGGAAGTCGTCAAGAGGTACCACGAGGAAGCGTACCTTTTCCTGCCATTCTCCTAACTGAATAGTGCAGTTTGCCATACCTTCGATCTGTAGAGACTCAGAATTGGCAAGCTTCACGCGACACTGGCTCTTCTCCAAGGGAACTCCCAAGCTCCCGAACTCTTTGCTGGAGATGAAGTTGTGTGTCGCTCCAGTGTCGATCATGGCCGAAAGAGTCTTCTTGTTTATCAAAACATCAAGGTAAACTAGCTCTGGATCCTCACGCTCCACCTCCACTTTCGCCTCTTTGCCCGACTTCAGCGGACGCAAGCGAATGTTGCACAACAACTTGAGGTTCGTCATACGTGCATGTTCGTCTGAGTTCTCTTCTGTAGTCATGGAGTTCAGCTTCTCTCTCTTCGGGTACTCCCGCGCCCGATGTGGCCCGTTACAGATGAAGCAGCCCTTCCCCTTGGGTTGCTCGACCTTCTTGGAGGATTCCGTACCCTCCCTTGACGTTTCAGCCTTACCGAACTTCTTGAACTTTCCCTTGCTCTTTTCTTTGGGTTTGCTATTGGTCTTTTTGGTCTCCTTCTCGGTAGTGTGTTGGACTTTGTAGTTGACCAATGCATCCGCAGCAACGATGGCCGTCTGGAGGTCCTTCACCCCTTACCTCCTAAGCTCCGCCTGAGCCCAGTTTTGGAGGCCCATCATGAAATTAAAGAGTTTGTCTTCCTTAGACATACCTTTGATATCCAGCAGCAGTGACGAGCACTGCTTCACGTACTCCCGTACGGTTCCTGTCTGCTTTAGCCTTCGGAGCGCCTCTCTCGCTACCCAAGCAGTGTTAGTGGGTAGGAACTGCTCCTTCAGTTCTTTCACCAACTCATCCAAAGACGAGATGTCCGGTCATCCTTCGGATGCACGGCTCCTCCACCATAGCTATGCATAGTCGACAGGTACATTGTCACCAAGGATACCTTCTCCGCCTTAGGAGTCTTGTCAGTTTTGAAGGATACCCCCATATCCCACAAGAAATTCTCCAAGTCTTTGGCACTCCGCGTACCTGAAAAGGACTTGGGCTCTGGGACCTTTGGCCTTCGTGACTCGCTGGATCCGCCCTGTTTGCGACCGCTTTCTTGACGATGGAGAGTTCTCCATGCGGATCTTGCACCAGGGATTCGAGCTCCTCTAGCTTCTCCCCGAGTGCTTTCACTACGTCAACGGAGCGCTGACTGTCGCCAATGACGCTTGATGCTTCCATGCCTGCGTCGTCCTCCGGACGAGCCAAGCGTTGGGCATGAGTACCTAATTGCGACTGGATCTCCAAGACGACTCCCTCCAAGGAAGCAAGGCGATCTCCGGTGTTGGGCGCTATTTCTTACTCTGATAGCAGTCGTCATAGGGGTAAAACTTCGATTTTGGAGACTAACCTGTGCGGTGTTAGCTTCTTGCAAGCTACCTTGCGTGTAGATGTACACCAGCACATCGATCAACCACGCTGCTAGAACACTCGAAATACAAGCACTAGCATAAGGACACAAACCCTTTTGTATTAGCAAGAGAGTCATTCTGAGTTTGTTATCTACAAATGAGCTCCACCCCTCCTTATATAGACAAGCCGGGGGTATACGAAAGGATACCATTATTAAATGTACAATGAATGCAAGGACTCTTAGCCTTCTACGGAGACCCTTCGTCTTTCGAGATGTCTCTTCGTGTGCCTTGGATCTTCATCTTCTGTGCAATCCCTTCGTCTTCTGCAACCGATGCCACATCGCCTGCTCTGTCAGCATGCAATGTCGTATGCCTCATTAGCACGCCATGTCATTACGCCACATCATCAGTAGGCCCCACGCTCCTACGTAGGATGTTGCAGTTCAAGCTCCATCAAGTACTGTTGAACACTTGTATTGTGTCAAGGGGAACCCGCGGTCTTTGACCTTCATGCGGTAAACCTCATCTTTAGCTGTCTGCTAGCTAAGATGAAGTCCTTCAGAACTTTATAGTGTGGCCACCAAACCACACGTGCGTACAATACCGATATTGCATGCTATTCCCGTACCTCGGGAGTTAGGGTGTTACAATTATTATGGTATATGGCGATGACATATTACTCACAGGTAAAGACATGCAGGGGATAAAAAGGGCTAAAGGATTTCTGGGCTAATAGCCTGTTACCAAGGATCTTGGTACCTTACGATATTTCTTGGGATTAAAGTTTACTAGAAATCATCAAGGTCTTTTGATGACCCAACAGAAGTGTGTGATATATATGCTAGTTGAGACAAGAATGATTGGATATCGGCCAACCACCGCTCCTATGGACCGTACTGAGGTTATATGATGATGATACAAAAGAGGTGTACAAGAAACAATTCAAAGAAATAGTGGAGAAGCTTCTTTATGTTATTATAACCAGACTGGATATCTCATTTGCAGTTAGTCGAGTGAGTCAATTTATGGAACAACCCCGACAAGTACACATGAATGCTGTATATATGATTTTGAGATACCTAATGTCTTCTCCAGGTGCAGGATTGTTATTCAAAAAGGGGGGAAACACTTACAGTGTTGCATGTGTTGATGCTGATTGTGCAGGATGTCTAAAGATAGAAAGTCCACTTCGGGTTTTGCATTTTTTGTTGGTAGCTCTTCTCGTTTCTTAGAAGAGTAAGAAACAAATTGTCATTGCCAGGTCCAATGCTAAATCTGAATATAAGGCTATGGCACAAGCTAGTACAGAAACGATGTCGGTTTGAGCTGTACTAGCATATTTACATATAGAGGTACCTATTCATATGCAACTACAATGTGATAACCAACCAAACCGGTCCATTGTAAACAATCTTGCATTTCATGAGAGAACCAAGCATATTGAAGTGGACTGCCCTACATGAGGTATATGATTCAGAAAGGGCTTGTCTCTACCTCTAATGTCAGCTCAGGGGATCAAACTGTAGATATCTTCACAAATTGTCGTTGCAGGTCCAGTGCTAAATCTGAATATAGAGCTATGGCACAAGCTAGTACGGAAACGATGTGGGTTTGAGCTGTACTAGCAGATTAACATATAGAGGTACCTATTCCTATGCAACTACAATGTGATAACCAATCAGCCCTATTCATTGCAAACAATCCTGCATTTCATGAGAGAGCCAAGCATATTGAAGTGGACTGCCCTACATGAGGGATATGATTCAGAAAGGGTTTGTCTCTACCTCTAATGTCAGCTTAGTGTATCAAACCGTAGATATCTTCACTAAGGCTTTGCTCAGAGGGTCGTTCCAGAAATGCTCATCCAAGATGAGCATGATTGACATCTTTGCTCCATCTCGAGGGGGGTGTAGAGTTGTATTTGTATTTGTACTGTTTTCCTATTTTTCTGTTCTCCTGTCTATCATATGTAATTTACCCATAGGTCTCTCTTCTATGTAAGAGAGGCTAGAGTTCAAGGAATAAACTGCCTTTCATTCTTTTTCCCAACAATTACCTTGGATACTTATGTTTAGTTATTAATGTTATGAGCTATGCACTGCATCAAAATGACATTTCTTCGATTCAGGGGTTAAGTCAGATATGTTGTGCCTTCGATACTAGCTATTTTCGGGCTTCTCATGCTGTGGAACAAGTACAGAAATAAAGGAAGTCCTCTGGAAGCATTAGTAATAACACTTTCTGGAACTCGGAGCCCTGTTGAACAACTCTTGACCTTGCGAGAAGCCATTTCTCAATTCGAAGCCCTTGCACAGGTAGGAAATATTTTTCTTCTTAAGCTATATATTCTTTGCGGCTCTTCCTCAGGTTAACTTTTATGAAATACCAAATTATTTTATGCACAGTTCATTTATGAAAAGCATTCTAAGTGGCCATGAAGGCATGAATGAATCTAACAGTTGACATCTAGATTAAATTTTGATCTTTAGTTTTGTTTAGGGTCAATTACTGTGCCTGACCATTGTCCTTTTTTAAGTTGGAAAAAAAATCTTTCCATGTTATTGGCACCAATTCTTGCAAAACTAGACTTCATGCCTGCACAACGCTTTCTAAGCAGATACCTGAACTGAAAACATAACAATTCATTGCTGGTTTGAGAACTTTATTATGCCAAAATGATAAGTTTGCTCGTATGCATTCTTAATGACTGATCAGGCAACGATTAATTTCCAAGAGCACCTCTGACACAGGAATAATCCTGGTTGGGAACATAAGAGCATCAATATGGTGTGGGCTTCCTTTAATTAGAACCTTCCTTATTCGGGAAAAAAATATTAGGAATTTGTGAGGAATACAATCTAATTATTGTGTTTCTTTATCAGGCCACCAACAAGGTTGCCTTGGCACTGTTTTCTGCTGCAGTAATGTTTGCACTTGAGCCTTTAAAGTTTAAACTACTTGGTGATGTTAGGACTCCTTGAGTTATTTACCACAAATATGCAATTGAGAAAAGCAATGGGGGAGAAGCTTATAAGGAGAATGCGAGAGTGGTCGATTCATATACGTGCAGCACCTGTTGAATTGATCAAACCCGACGAGAGCAAGAAGAGGAAATAAGTCTTGGTCAATAGCTGTTGCTAAATCGGATCTTGGTTGCAGAGACAGTCCCAGGCAAGTAAGTGCCACGATATCTTTCTTCGACTTTTCCATCTTTTGAAAATCATTAATCTTACTGTAACAGAACACGCAATTTTGAGTGCCATGGATTCATATATATGCTTTGTAGCCCATGGTATCTTTGACTGTTTCCGTGATATGAAAACCATGAATCTTGTTGTAACCGTGTATGTAGTGAATGAAAGACAAACTCACATAGAAAAAACAATTATTTAATTTAATAAATGAACAAGCGATTGATTTTATCACATATGCATTGATTTATATATTGTACATGAATTGAGAACACGAGGCAACTTAGAATCTTCAACCATCCAAGATCATTTTAATGGCCAAGATGGTGACAATAGGATTTTGCTTTTTCACATCCACAATAGTACCAGCGGTCGATATCATAAAAAATGGTGAAGGTTTCTCCCACTATAAGTAGGGTCAGTTGCATGGATTCTTGTTCAAATCGATGTTGAAGATTCGATTATTTTTTTATGTTAGTTGTTGATTACCTAAAGCAGCCCGTATAAGGGGAGATTTGAATCCTGATACACTGCAATACTACTATACCATTTAAGTTACCATATCATAAATGGTTAAATTTAGAAGGGTACAGCAGTTTTAATGTTTTGTTGGAATGATGCCCTTTTAATAAAATCATAAATTAGTTAAAATACTTTCAACCATCGCGCCATAGAGAGCTTTACAGATATGGTAATGGTCACCTCGTTCCTATTTCAGATGTGAAAATCTTCCAGTTCCATGTCTTCAATAGTAAACAAGAAACCGAAGAGAAATCTCTTATTATCTCCCAAAGAGTAGTCTAAGACATCATATATTATTAGAAATTTCAGCTTCCATGTATATCCAAAAAAATTCAAAAGGATGCTTTCCCAAATGGACAGAACTTATTTATGCACAGCTTCTATCTTGAACTAAACTATCAGTGCAGCTTCGAGTCTATTTCTTATCAGCCAGTTGCCTAATGTTCTATCCATCTTTACCAGAGTTGGTCTGTCCAGGCTTTCCAGCATCAATCGGCGGCCTCTGCGGAGTTGCCGAGTCCAGATTCGTGGTGTGTTCCATGCCTAGCATATGTACAGTAAATATAATTTTACATGGTCAGTTAAGTGTAAAGATCATAAAAAACCAAAACTGCTTATTGGCAACAGTATACCTGTCTCAGAGTTGTTATGTGGAGATTTTCCAGGATCTATAGGTGGCGTTTGTAGGCCTCTCTGTAACAAACCAAACTTAGCAAGAAATTCGAGCATCTTTTTACCAAAGTTGATCTGGGGAGGCTTTCCGGTGTCAACAGATGGCCTTTGTGGACGTTGCACGACGTTCTCCATGCCGCCTTGATATACTGCATGGTAATATCCAGACAATGGTTAGATTTGCATCAGAAAGAAAGCAACAAAATCCAAAACTTTCTCATGTAAACTGCAGCTTTAGACTGATTCAGATATATAAAGGCAATCTAAACAGCATTATGGAGTTCTCAAAGAAAGAAGAATGTACCTCAACACAGAAAGGAAAAGGAAGCTAAGGAAGGTTGAAGGTGACTGTTGATGGGGGATGCGTGGGTCTGTCTGGGAGTGAGACTTTGGTATTTATAGAGACAAACGAAGAGTGGGAGAAGAATATATCGGAAGAGGATTAGGACTATGGAGTTGAGATGATTACCTGTGATTAGGATTAGGACTTGAGATGATTTCCGAGAATAATGATCGGGACTGGGAATTTACAAGATTTCTGAGAATATTACGGACGAGAACAGAAGCGATCTCGATTCCAAGTCTCCCTTGATTTCCTTGAAAGTGATTTTCCGAGTTGACAGCGTGACTGGCATTTTTATCAATCCCAGTTTTTAATTTTCGGAGAATATTACGGCAGAGAAGATATTATTTTCATGTTATTTTTCTTTTAATTTTCTTGAAATTGATTTTTCGAGGTGACAGCGTGACTGGCATTTTATCAATCCCAGTTTTTCACGTCGAGGCATGTTATTTTTAAGAAATCAAGGAGGCAATTTAGATAATATGAAACCTTGATCCAAAATACTATTATCGTCAGCCTTTCATTTTTTAATGGATGTTAATCAAGATTTCAGTAGATGAGGAATTGAAATTATATTGAGAAGGAACCCTTAATCAATCTAAAGCCATGTTATTGTTGTTTTTCACTATTTTATTAATGTTGAGTTGTACTGCCTAATTGGGTAAACGGGTCTTTGGATGAGGGACCGTTTACCCATTGTCCTATATAATGTACTCATCCCTCTTATTGGTTTCTTAACCTAGTGAAGAGAGGACCCTAAGGTTATTATCATGGCTGCTGAAGATACTGCTGATACAATAACCATTAAGATGGATAATGTTCCCACTAGTGTCACCACGATGAAGTTAACAAAAACCAACTATCTAATGTGGTCTGTGATGTCCGCTCCCGCACCCTATGTTAATTCGGTCAAATTAATGGTCCAAATTACTTTTAAGTGTTCGTTGCAGTCGGATACGGGAGGGAATATCAAAAACCACTTAAGTCAGATGTTGGTCAATTTTAAGCGGTGATATTTTTTTTTTACTTGGTGGAGTCCAAGGTCGATCTCAGGGAGGCAACTGTCTCCTTAGGTGAATTACAGCAATTTACAAGTGTTGATTTTCGAGGAACAATATTTTTTTGGTCTTTTTATTTCTTATGCAGACATATGCAGACAAATCTTAGCCAATTTAACTTTAAAGTTAATTTGTGTATCAAACTAAGTCCAAAAATGATGAAAATTGGCCAGATGATTATTTATGATGAAAATAACCTATACTAATTTTTTTGGAATTTTTCGACTCAAAATAATTTTTCTGTGAATTAAATAAACAGACAGAGTGATTTTCAGTGTTTAATTTTTAATAAATATCAAATCACAATGTTTTCAAGAACTAAAATTATCCTAGGATGGTCTAATGATCAGGAACCTAGGAAAATTAACAGAACTTAAATTTATGGTGAAATGAATTAATTAAAATTAATTTAAGAAAATCACTAAACTATTTATTGAGGCCTCGTTATGCGTGCAAACGATATGAAATTTTTATGGAGTGTTGAAAATAATGTCCTTAAGCTACTGTGAATTTTTGGTGATTTTTGAAGGCACAGATAATTAATTAAAAATCAAAAGGCATCATTGGGCAAAATATGACACAAATGAACCAATTAATTTATTAATAATTCAAGCATACCAACAAAAATCAAACACGTGTACTAACAGGTAGAGGACAAGATTCTCAACAACTTGCAATTTTTAGAATTTCAAAATGATGAAATATGCATGCTATAGACACGTGCAAACACAAGGGTATAAATGCAATACTGGAAAATAAAATTTCAATAAGTAAACATGCTGACAGGGACTAAAATGCAATTACCAATAATATGCAGGACGTCTATGCAATTGTTCCACAAGACACGTGCTCCTCACGTGGTGTCTGCTTCACAGGGACCTTTTCGCAATTTGTGAAAGCTCCAGGGGCGTCGGTGCAAATAACCCAGGTCGCACGTGCTCCTCACGTGGGGCGACCTAGGTTCGGAGGGCGTCGGAGGCTCGGAGCGAGGCTCGGGTCTTCTGGAGGTTCGGCTCAGCTTCGATGCAGCTTCGGGTCACCCGAGCCTAGGCTTGGAGGCCGAGGCTCGGATAAGGGGACGTGGCGGCCTGAAGGCCCTTGGATCAAGATGGATCCAAGGGATGTCGATGAAGACGCGTGGCAGCTGGAGAGTCGTCCGATCCGAGGGATGATCAACGGTCGAGGATGAGGGTGGCGAAGTGGACGCGTGGAGAGGCGAAGACCGTTCGATCAGAGGATCGAACGGTTGCTGCTCCTTCTTCTCTATCGATCCTCCGCCGCCTGCGGAGGAGAGGGCTGCGCTCCGGTGAAAGCAGCCGAGCTCCGCCTCGGTCGTCAAGCTCCGGTGGTGAGCTTCGTCAGCTCCCACCTTGCTCGGAAGAGTCGTCAGTGCGCGGCGAAGGCTCCGGTGGTCTCTGGATCCCTGGAGGAGGGCTGGAGCTCGGTGTCGATGAAGCTCGAAGAGAGCTCCGGTGAGGCTCCGGCCAATGATCAAAGGAGTACCTGCAAGTGTTAGACGTATAGCCGAGGCTTGTGCGTGCGTTTGTGGAGAAGTGGTGCTGGTTGGCGAGGCCTAAGGCGTCGTGAGGTGATCCGGTGGACGAGCTCCGGCCAAATGGCGGAGCTGTTGGTCGGAGGATGGTGATGTGCGTCGTAGGAGTGCGCGGAGGGTACTGCGGTGATCGGAGCTTCGACGCGAAGCTCGCCGAGGTGATTGGAAGGTGCGAGGGTGGTCAATGACGGCGAATAAAATCGGGAAAAAGCAAGAAAAAGAAGAACAAGATCGGAGGAGGAATGGAGGGGGTTACCTGGGGATTGGGGCTCAGCTTTGAGCTCCAGGTCGTCGCTCAAGAGGTCGGTAAAGCCCCGAGCTCAAGCAGCTACGTGGAGGGCGGCTGCGACACGGCGGTGGCACCGTGGATCTCGCCGGAGAAGGAGGGCTGTCTTCGCTCAAGGATTCACTCAATTCCTGTCACCAATCGAAGGTTCCGAGCTCTAGGTTCCTCTCTGGAGTGGCGGATGGGGATGAATGTGGCCGGAGAGGGGGTATTTAAAGAATGAAGGTGACGGTCTGGCTGGGTGGATGGCGAAGTTGGTGGCTGTCGTGGGGCGAGTGTGGCGGAGATGGTGGTGTTTGAGGGAGCTTGCGAGGGAGAGGGATGAGTGGGGTGTGTCGTGGGGAGGTCAGCGGCCGGCGAGGGTGGCTGACGTGTGCCCAAAAAAGGAAAGGGGGCGCCCCTCCCGCAAGGCAGAGATCGTGGGAGAGAGGGGCGCCCGAGGTAGGAGACGAAGTCTCCACCGTTGGATCTTGTGATCCAACGGTGGGGATCGAAGCGAGATGGAGCGGTTACGATGAGATCTGGGATGCCCAGATGAGGGGTTATGAGAGCGCCACGTGGCGCGTTTTGGCGAGGCGCGAGCGGATGGCTCAGATGAAAGGGTAGGGTTGATCTGAGGGTCGAGATTCGCTGGAAGGTGGGCGGCTGTGATGAGAGGATCGGGGGCGCGATCGAGCGGCGTAGATGCCGCCACGTGGCTCGCTGAGAGCGCGGCGCTAAGGGACGGTGGAGATGAGGTATGGGCTTTGATCCTACGGTCCATGTGAAGGGCGTGCGTGGCAGCGGCTCGGCCGTTGGATCAGGATGGCCATCCAACGGCGGAAGGCGCGGGCGGATCAGACAAAGGGCAGCGGGCCGCGTGGCGCAATCAGAGTGCGCCACGTGGCCTGCTGTGAATGGTTGGAGGGGAAAACACGTGTAGAGAGAAGAGGAAGCCGAATTTGGAAAAACTCAAAACATGAAAGTTGTAGATCTTGATGAGATCTACAAGTTTCATGTTGACCAAAGACGGAGATGAGGTCACATATAATACATAAATACAAAGATACATAAATATACATATGTAGTATACAAAATGACCCAAAAACCCAAGTTTCTCATACAAGCTCCAACTTCGATGAAATTAGTCTCATTTTGAAGGTCTTTTAATATATAGTATTCTAAGAGTGAGTAGACCTAAGTAGGGGTTTGTATGCGGGCTTTATGTGTGTTTTAATGTACAAGGGTTCTCAGGATATTTGGGCTATTTTACAAGGGTGATTTGTGGCATCCTTCCCTATATTATTAAGGAGTATACACATCTATTATAGAGAAGGAGTTATTTGATGAAGAGGTCTTTTACAGGGGATTTTTGGCTTCTTATTTAAATGCAGATGAGCTGCTATAATGCATGAATTATGGATGCATGCATGAGTGTTATTTATGCAAGATAAAAGGAAATATGCCTCTATTTTCTCGGGAACAAGGCTCTATTTTTGACTTTTGGAGTGATGAATAACAGATTCATCAACCCCCTATACTTAAACCTTGCTCGTCCCCGAGCAACTAAATGAAATGCACGAGTGAAATGAAATTGGGTTCCATACCAAGGTCATGAACAAAAGTTTAAAAATAGAGCTAGACTTGACCTTTGGATTAATCATGTGTCGGAACCTTATTAGGATCTGAGTTTAAGACTTAACAGACTTCAAGTTCCACAAGTCTTCTATTCAAGACTCCTCGACTTACCTAATCAGAACAAGTCTACATACACAAACCCTAATGACCATGAATCCTTTCATGCAGTGTAAGTGATAGCTGACTCCCCACCTCAGAAGTAGCAAAGAAACAACCTCCCCTAACCTGGTAACTCTAATGCCTCGGTCTAGCAACTCTTTCCTCGAGAAGCGGGGTATTCCCTTCTAAGTTCAAGTTCAACCGGCTCAAGAAGAGGAGGAAGAAGTATAGACTTTTGGAAGCTCAGCCAGTGTAGCTAAGTCTCCCGCTGCAAGTACATGATGACCACAAGCTTTTGCTTTTCTTGACTACATACACTCCGGTGGGGTTATTAAATTTTCAATCCGACCCACCACTTTTTTGGAGTTCTTTTTGGCATTTTTTTTTCATGCCTTTGTACAACATATATACATGGTGCAGCATAGATAAGAAATTTCCTCTTGAGCCAGTAGACTATCCCTCTTTTGAAGCTTTATTGCAACCCACTGCTTCTGTCCTCAGCCTTCATCACCACTAGTCCAAGTTGAGACGCACTTCCTTCACTAGAAGAAGAAGAGAGGTTCCGCCTAGAAGTACTACCCTCATATGCTACCCCAAGCTAAAGGAAACTGTCTCCTCATCACTTCATCCGTAGAGAGCCATGTGTAAAGTGCTGGTGCATGTTAAGCCATTGTCTCCAAGAGTCATGTGTGTGTTGTTAAGTGCTCTATTCAGGCTTGTCAAGATGACATATGAACATAGACTTGGAGACTTAAAGAATTAAGTCATCTGACCTGAAAAATCTTAACTCCAGTTCCTAGAAGGTTCCTCTGAAATTAGGTGGATTAAGATCAAATCAAGTCCATCCTCAATATCTACTCATAACTTGGTTTAGAACCCACTAACTTTTCACCTTGCATATGCAAGATATGTAGATGAGATGAGATGTCATGCTATGAAAATGCAAGACTCTTTTTCTATGCAGAGATGATATGCAAGAGTAAATAAGAAGCCTATTTATTAAAGGATTTTTTTTATTTTTATTATTATTTTTTTTTTCATAAATTTTTTTTTTCGATTTTTACCCACCCGTAATTATTGTATATATATACAAAAATACGTGCAAGTACGAGCTATGGGTAAAGTATATATGTAATATATACACGCCCCCCTATACTTAGCGTGTGCTATGTCCTCAGAGCACTAAGAGCGAGGAAAAGACATAGCTCGTGCTAAGCGTAGGAGAGCCAAAAAGGTGTAGAAATCATCTCGCCCCCCCTATACTTAGGCTATGGAAGCCTAAGTAAAGAAGACGATCAAAAAAAATGGGGCAGATGAGGGAAAGATGGGAAATGGATGAATATATACATGCGGGCATCGGTCCCCCCTATACTTAGGCTCTGGTTAGCCTAAGTATAGGACAGAAGGGAGTATGAGGACCGATGTGATCTGGAGGATGTACAATGAATCGACTCAGGTGACCTCTCCCCCCTATACTTAGGATCTGGTCATCCTAAGTATAGTCTGAGATAATGATTCGATGATGTGGGGATGGGTTACTAGAATCGTGGAGGTAGAGGATAGGATATACAGGAAGAATGATATGTACAGATGAGTCGGTCTGAATCTTTCGAGATGCTGCAGATGGCTAGAGTTCACTGCTGCAAGGTTTCATACGCGGCTTGAGATTTATCTGCTGTATTTGTCTCGCGTATGAATACAATCTTCTCCACATGGACTAACTGTTCATTGGATTCGACGAAGTGCTTCAATAGCTGCCCATTCACTAGGAATGTCGGTGCGTCATCTGCGAGATCTGAGATCTCGACACATCCACTATCATGCACCGTTCGGACAACGAATGGTCCCGTCCACTTGGACTTTAATTTGCCTTGGAAAGTCTTCAGCCTGGCATTGAACAACCATACCTTCTGTCCAGGAACAAAGGTCTTTCGTCTGATATATCTATCGTGCCAACGCTTTACCTTGTCCTTGTACACCACACTGTTGTCGTATGCTCGGTTTCTGACTTCCACAAGCTCATTCAGATCCATGTCTCTCTGTTTTTGGCCCAGGTGTGTGTTCCAGTTAACTTTCTTTATTGCCCATTCTGATTTGTGCACTAACTCTGCGGGCAAATGGCACGGCTTTCCGAAGACCATTCGGAAGGGGGAGGTGCCTAACGGTGTCTTGTAAGCCGTCCTATACGCCCAGAGGACTTGATCCAAGATCTGAGACCAGTCCTTCCTGTCTGGGCGGACAAGCTTTTGCAATATGGATTTCACCTCCCTATTCGACACCTCAGCCATACCATTGGTTTGTGGGTGGTAAGGACTAGCGACACGGTGTTCGATGCCGTAGTCCTTCAGGAGTTTCTTCACCTCCCGATTCACAAAGTGGCTACCCCCATCTGATATCATTATTTTAGGGATCCCGAACCTAGAGATTATGTGCTCTCTGATAAATTTACAGACAGTCTTGCTGTCTGCGGCTCGGGTCGGGATAGCCTCCACCCATCTGGACAGATAGTCAACCGCAAGAAGGATGTATTCAAACCCGTGGCTGACAGGGAATGGGCCCATGAAATCGATGCCCCAGGCGTCAAAGACATCACAAATGATGACCGGCTGCATTGGCATCTCATCCTTGGAACCAACGGTTCCTCCCATTCTCTGGCAGACTGGACACGACTTCGCGAAGGTGGTGGCATCACGAAACAGAGTCGGCCAGTAGAAGCCACACTGAAGTACCTTCCATGCGGTCCTCTTCCCGGAGTGGTGTCCTCCTGCCTCTAAGCTATGGCATAAAGAAAGGACACTCTGGTATTCCTCTTGAGGAATACAACGTCTCCAGACACAATCCGGTCCTTCAAAGAAAAGGATCGGATCCTCCCAATGGTAGTGTCTAGCATCCGACTTGAGTCGGTCGATTTGGCTCTTGGGCCAATCCTCGGGAACTTTCTTGGAGACAAGATAGTTCACGATATTGGCGTACCATGGGAGTGAGTCGATAACAAAAATCGACTCGTCAGGGAAGGAGTCTCGAATTGGTGAATCCTCGGAAGTATTAAGATCTTCGAGACGGGAAAGATGATCGGCCACTACGTTCTTCTTACCAGGTTTATCACGGATATCCAAATCAAACTCCTGGATAAGTAAAATCCAACGAAGAAGACGTGCCTTTGCGTCCTTCTTCTCCATTAAATATCGCAGTGCCGTGTGGTCTGTGAACACGGTTACCTTGGATCCGATTAAGTGAGATCTGAACTTGTCCAAGGCAAACACTACCGCAAGCATTTCCTTTTCGGTAACTGTATAGTTACGTTGAGCAGAATCAAGCACTTTGCTTGCGTAGTGAATTGCAAACGGGACGCCATCTCTTCTTTGTCCCAATACAGCCCCAACAGCATAATCTGAGGCGTCCGTCATGATCTCAAAAGGTAGAGACCAATCTGGGGCTTGTAAAATGGGTGCGTCCATGATCATTCCTTGTAACAGCTTAAAGGCCTCAAGACACTTGTGATCGACAATAAACTCCGCGTCTTTGCCTAAAAGCTCAGTTAGCGGTCGGGCAATCTTAGAAAAATCCTTTATAAATCTCCGATAAAATCCGACATGCCCGAGGAACGACCGCAACTGCCGTACGTTGGTTGGTGGCTGGAGTCGTCTGATCACGTCCACCTTGGCAGGGTCAACCTCCATTCCTCTCTTGGAGATGACATGCCCCAACACTATGCCCTCCGTCACCATAAAGTGACTTTTCTCTCAGGAGAGCACCAGATTGACCTCACAACATCTTTTTAGGACTCGGTCCAGATTCCTAAGGCAGGAATCAAAAGAGTCGCCGTGGACCGAGAAGTCATCCATGAAGACTTCCAGGAATTCGCCGACCATTTCGGCGAATACAGCAATCATGCACCTTTGAAAAGTACCTGGAGCATTGCATAACCCAAAAGGCATGCGCCTGAAAGCATAGGTACCAAAGGGGCATGTGAACGTGGTTTTTTCCTGGTCTTCTGGAGCTATGGCTACTTGATTGTAGCCCGAGAACCCATCAAGGAAGCAGAAGAATTCTTTTCCCGCTAATCTTTCTAAGATCTGATCAATGAATGGTAGAGGGAAATGATCCTTCTTCGTCGCGGTATTCAAGCGTCTGTAATCCACACAGACGCGCCACGACGTGGGCACTCTCGTCACGATCTCCTCTCCGTCCTCGTTGGTGGTCGTCTGAATTCCCGACTTTTTCGGGACAACATGGATTGGGGCCACCCACTTAGAGTCGGAGATTGGGTAAATGAAACCCGCGTCGCACCATTTTTCTATCTCTTTTTTCACCACTTCTCGTAAATTTGGATTCAACCGACGTTGGAATTCACGAGAGGGTTTGGCTTCGTTCTCCAAATATATATGGTGCGAACACAGAGCGGGATTTATCCCGTGGAGATCGGAAATGCTCCAGCCTATTGCCTTACGGTTCTTCTCCAGGATCTCTAGCAAGCGAGATTCCTGCTCCTCGGTCAATTGCGAACTGATAATGACCGGGAATTTCTTGTCTTGGCCCGCAAGGAAGGCATACTTCAGAGTTGTGGGTAAAGGTTTGAGCTCAGGGATGGTATGATCGTCTAAGAAGTCTGGCTCAATCAAATCTGGTTCGGTGTTGGAAGTGGCTGGATCCTGTTCTGTAGTGGCTGCCACCAAGCTTGGCTCTGGAGTCGGATCGTCAAAGGTCTCCATGCAATCGGCAAACGCCTCGTCCGTCTCGTCTTCCTCATCTTCCGATTGTCCTAAGGAGGTAAGGACTGACAGGCCCACTTGGGCCTCTATGTCATCGAAGATGAAGGGCGATGCAGGCTCAGAGCTGTACTCGTTCCTGAGGATCTCGCAGACTGATTCATGCACTGGATCATCTTCAAAGGAGATGGACGCTTCGGTGCTGGCTGGGTTCTGTCTCCATGGCCCAACTAAGTCTACATGCTCTCGGTCTGTTTCGATAGAAGAGTACTCGGTGCTGGATTCGGAGTCTGGTCTCTGCCATCTGGTTTGCTTCATCTCTAGTTCCTCATCTCCGCCTGGAGTTTGGAACTGAATTTTCCCATTCTTATAATCGAATAAGGCCCCTGCTGTTCTGAGGAAGGGCCTACCCAAGATAATCTGGGAATCTCTCCAATTACGAGGGGTTTCCATATCAAGGACAGTGAAGTCCACCAGGTATTCTTGCCCCTCGACTTTTATCACAATGTTCCTTAACTCTCCTTGGGACCTCTTAGTTGATTTGTCTGCAAACTGAAGAATAGCTCTAGATTTCCTAAGAGGTCCGAGATTTAGCCGCTCATAGAGGGCCGTGGGCATCAAATTGATCGAGGAACCATTGTCCAGGAGAGTGCGTGCAAACGCGATGTTATCAACATGACTCACTACATAGTGTGCACCCATGTCTCTTCGTTTCCGAGGAAACGAGTTCTTTATTGCACAAGTCGTGGCTACTGATAGAACGTGTTTCTCAACACGGCTTTTGGTCTTCCTGCTAACCCTAGTAGGTGTGCATCTCACCTTAAGGTATTTTTGGAATGCAGGGGTCATCTCCACGAACTTGTCAAAGGGGATTGTGACCTTGATGTGTTTGTTACAAAACTCGGCCATCTCAGGGTCATCTTTTTGGATTTTTGTGTTTTTCTTCTTCCCACCCTTGAGAGCTTGGGGGAAAGGGATTATTAACTCAGGTTCTGGAACTGAAATATCTTCATTAGCTGCTGAAACTGAGTTTTGAACACGACTCTGACTCGGACTTTTGTACAGACTCTGACTCTGACTCTGACGAAAGGGAAAATGCTTGGGCGAAACCGGTGATGCTTCTTCCGCTTCTTCTGGCTGGTCCTCCTCAGATGGAGGTGCGGGCTCATCGGTGTCGTCGGACTCTGGATGACTGCGGGGCTGGTGCTTCGAGGACTCAGATGTCCTCTTCTTCTGCTGGTGGTGGTGCTCCTCCTTTTCCTCCTCCGAATTCTCCTCAGGTCGAACTTCGGAGGTTCCTTCCTGTTGTGCCCGTGCCCGATCAGGTATGGTCACGGTCCTTCCGCTCCTGAGGGACATATGATTAACATTATCGTACGAAAGGATCTCATGTTCAGATAAATAATTATCTGAATAGTATACCTGATCTCGGGGTCGGTTCTGGCCCTGATGCAGGCTGTTTGGGTTGGCCTGAACCTGTGCGGGAATTGGGGTCCTTGGCGCCATTTGTTGGTCCTGGGCACGAGAAACCCGATTGATGTCGGTTCTCATATCCAAGTAATCATTCTGTATCTGTTGGACCCTATCAGACAGGGTCTGGATCGCCAAGGTGAGTGACTCCAATTCGGTGGGCTGGGCTTGCTGCGGTGTTGATGCCGTCCTAAATTGGCCCTGCTGGCCATGCCGATACTGCTGCTGATGGAACGGTGCTGGCCCCTGCTGGGATGTACGCTGCTGCGGCTGGTACCCATGATCTGGCCTGGACTGGTATCGCGGGACTGTGACGGGCCTGGTCTCTTGGTAAACTGGGGTGGGGCGGTGTGCCTGATCCTTCCCCATCTCGATTTGCCGGACTAGTGGGTCCCGGCTATACCAAAGCCCGTTAATCTCATATACAGGCGGAGGCTCCTCGTACTCTGTCTCAACTGGTGGGGGTGCATGATGGTTCTGCTGGGTGTAAGTCTGATCCCAGCTGCTCTGAGACCCCGGTGCCTGTTCCTGTACAAGATGGACTCGATGTACAGGCACAGGTGGTGCAGAAGGGGTGGGTAGCTTAATCTTGGCTACCTTTTCAGAGAGTTCCTCCACCTTCTTGGGAAGGCTCGAAAGAGACTCCATCTCCGCGACTCTCTTGTGGATATGCTCGACCATAGTAAGCTTGTCTGCAATCATCCCCATGCTGGGGATGAGGTCCTCAGTCAGATCTGCAACAGTCCTTCTAGTTGTCTCATTGGATAAGATTGAGGGAGACAACTGATAGGCCCTTGTGGCCTGTGACCTGCCGGTTTCTGCCATCTGCTCTAGGATTTTCCATACAGCATGCTCGTTCTTGTTCAGATAGCTTCCTCCACAGGCGGCACTGACTAACCCCTGCATTTCTGGGGTTAATCCACAGATCAAGGTCTGGACTAAGATCGCCTTTGAAATGCCGTGGCAGGGGCATTTCTGTACTAAGTCATTGAACCTATCCCAAGCCTCATGGAACGGTTCGCAGGCTCCTTGAGCAAAGCTGGCGATCTTTGTTCTCATCTGATTAGTTCTACTGAGAGGGTAGAACTTCTTTAAGAAAAGGTCCTTGAACTGCATCCAGGTAGTACATACCACCCCTAAATTTTTCAGCCAATGAGCAGCCTTATCACCTAAGGCAAAAGGGGTGGCCTTCAGCCGAATATAATCTTGGCCAATATTGGGGTGGCTAAGATTGTTGCACACTAACTCGAAGTCACGGAGGAAAGTGTATGGTTCTTCATTAAGGTTTCCGTTGAACTTCGGGAGCAGACTAAGGAAGTGGGGCTTCAACTCAAATGCCTGGGCGGGAACTGCGGGTGCCAACCAGTTCTGAATCTCGTTCTCCGCCGGGTTATAGGTATCGACCATTGGTCGGTCGATTCCTTCTGCTGCTATGATTTGTCCCATCCGTGCAGTGAGATCTGCATTCCTCTGTTCGGCATCAGCAAGGCGGGCAAGAATCTGTTTGATTTGTTCCTCATCTGGTGGAACTTTCGGCGGCATCTTGTCTTCTAGTTCCGGGGATTGGAAAATAAGACCGGTGTTAGAGGGCAAATCAAGGAAGGGATTACCGAGGCAATGATCTTCCTCGGTAATCTCGGAGGAGATAAAAGGGTTGGTTTGAGAGTAACCACCCTGAGCATGTGGGAACCAGGACTCAAGAGGGTCATGAGTCCTGGGTGGTCCAAGGTACGCTCGGACCGAGGAAGACGAGTTACTTGGGGGACTCATAGAGAGATCAGTGAATAGTGTTTCGAGATCTCCCCAATCACTCATCTTGATGAGGGAAGAAGATAGGATTTTACTCCTACCTGAAGCAAGCAATAAGAACAATCCAAGACCCTGGGTTCACACTCAACACAGTGAAGGACTCAAAGTTGAGTCCAATTTATCTTGTAGTTTTTAAGTGTGATATTCAAGCAAAAGTAGCAAGGATTACGCGGCCTAAAGGAAAGTCGGCTTAGAGCCGGATGCGTCTTTCCTGTTTATCCTGTCGCCTAAGATACCGCCGATCCTCCCTTTCTTTGCTCCTATCCGGAGTGGGGACTCAATGACGTGCCCCTATCTACCTGCACTGAGGCGGAGGCTGACAAAGTTTTTAGGCCTTGTCGCAGAGTACCGCTGGTTCGCCCCTATCTACCTGTGAGGGCGGAGGCTACTTGGTACTTGTCAAAGAGTTTAAAAATATCCCACTCGCGATACTTGCTAAGATCAGTTGGCTCGTGATATGAAAGGCGGGGATTTGGGCTCTGCCTTAAGGTGTTCACACACACTCAAGTACCCTCACTCAGCCTGAATACAAGGTCGGGGATTAATCTCCCGCAAACAATTTTCAGATTTTATTCCTTTTTTTGGTCAATACTGTTAGCAGTCCCGATTAAAGTTAAGTTGTCACTGCAATTAGTCCACCACAAAGCACGCCTATCGGACAGTCCCAATTTCCTTTTTAATTTAAGTGAGAAAATCAGGGGGGGGGAAATCGAGAAAAGCCGATGCAAGTTGAAATCGATGATGCGTATGCTGAGTAGAGAATACTTACAGTGATCCTTTCGCTTTTTATGCAGGATGCAATACAGAATTGAAAACTTTACTCTATATGCAAATGCAAGCGATGAAAAGCCGCTCCTAGACAGGCAGTTCTATTAGCGTGAAGAACAGTTTTAATTTGAACTAAGTCCTGCGGTCTAGGTGCGTCTTTTATGTGTAATGTGTGGTCCTATTGATTACGAGCACAAACAAGTCCTAGAGTGGCTCGAGGAGCCGCTAGTGCAAGCTAAGTTACAATTCACCCACACAGCACACGGGACACGGTTTCCACTATCTTTACACACGCGAGATCCCGAACGGGAACCGCTGGAAATGATGCGAAAAAATGTGGAAAATTATTGAAATTACAGGTTCTCTCAAATCACTCAAACAAATTCCAATGCGTGATCCTCGAAGCGTCTTCGACTCCGGTGTCCCTCGCACAAAAACAAGTTGAGGTCAGATAAAGAACGACAAAAATTGCAAAAATTTAAAAGACAGAGAAATATTCACAAGAAAAACCGGGGGTCAGACTACCCGGGGAAGGAAAATCAAACACTCAAAAATATGCTACAATTAACCTAAGCCGTGCCTCCCCGGCAACGGCGCCATTTTGATGTCCGCTCCCGCACCCTATGTTAATTCGGTCAAATTAATGGTCCAAATTACTTTTAAGTGTTCGTTGCAGTCGGATACGGGAGGGAATATCAAAAACCACTTAAGTCAGATGTTGGTCAATTTTAAGCGGTGATATTTTTTTTTACTTGGTGGAGTCCAAGGTCGATCTCAGGGAGGCAACTGTCTCCTTAGGTGAATTACAGCAATTTACAAGTGTTGATTTTCGAGGAACGATATTTTTTTGGTCTTTTTATTTCTTATGCAGACATATGCAGACAAATCTTAGCCAATTTAACTTTAAAGTTAATTTGTGTATCAAACTAAGTCCAAAAATGATGAAAATTGGCCAGATGATTATTTATGATGAAAATAACCTATACTAATTTTTTTGGAATTTTTCGACTCAAAATAATTTTTCTGTGAATTAAATAAACAGACAGAGTGATTTTCAGTGTTTAATTTTTAATAAATATCAAATCACAATGTTTCCAAGAACTAAAATTATCCTAGGATGGTCTAATGATCAGGAACCTAGGAAAATTAACAGAACTTAAATTTATGGTGAAATGAATTAATTAAAATTAATTTAAGAAAATCACTAAACTATTTATTGAGGCCTCGTTATGCGTGCAAACGATATGAAATTTTTATGGAGTGTTGAAAATAATGTCCTTAAGCTACTATGAATTTTTGGTGATTTTTGAAGGCACAGATAATTAATTAAAAATCAAAAGGCATCATTGGGCAAAATATGACACAAATGAACCAATTAATTTATTAATAATTCAAGCATACCAACAAAAATCAAACACGTGTACTAACAGGTAGAGGACAAGATTCTCAACAACTTGCAATTTTTAGAATTTCAAAATGATGAAATATGCATGCTATAGACACGTGCAAACACAAGGGTATAAATGCAATACTGGAAAATAAAATTTCAATAAGTAAACATGCTGACAGGGACTAAAATGCAATTACCAATAATATGCAGGACGTCTATGCAATTGTTCCACAAGACACGTGCTCCTCACGTGGTGTCTGCTTCACAGGGACCTTTTCGCAATTTGTGAAAGCTCCAGGGGCGTCGGTGCAAATAACCCAGGTCGCACGTGCTCCTCACGTGGGGCGACCTAGGTTCGGAGGGCGTCGGAGGCTCGGAGCGAGGCTCGGGTCTTCTGGAGGTTCGGCTCAGCTTCGATGCAGCTTCGGGTCACCCGAGCCTAGGCTTGGAGGCCGAGGCTCGGATAAGGGGACGTGGCGGCCTGAAGGCCCTTGGATCAAGATGGATCCAAGGGATGTCGATGAAGACGCGTGGCAGCTGGAGAGTCGTCCGATCCGAGGGATGATCAACGGTCGAGGATGAGGGCGGCGAAGTGGACGCGTGGAGAGGCGAAGACCGTTCGATCAGAGGATCGAACGGTTGCTGCTCCTTCTTCTCTATCGATCCTCCGCCGCCTGCGGAGGAGAGGGCTGCGCTCCGGTGAAAGCAGCCGAGCTCCGCCTCGGTCGTCAAGCTCCGGTGGTGAGCTTCGTCAGCTCCCACCTTGCTCGGAAGAGTCGTCAGTGCGCGGCGAAGGCTCCGGTGGTCTCTGGATCCCTGGAGGAGGGCTGGAGCTCGGTGTCGATGAAGCTCGAAGAGAGCTCCGGTGAGGCTCCGGCCAATGATCAAAGGAGTACCTGCAAGTGTTAGACGTATAGCCGAGGCTCGTGCGTGCGTTTGTGGAGAAGTGGTGCTGGTTGGCGAGGCCTAAGGCGTCGTGAGGTGATCCGGTGGACGAGCTCCGGCCAAATGGCGGAGCTGTTGGTCGGAGGATGGTGATGTGCGTCGTAGGAGTGCGCGGAGGGTACTGCGGTGATCGGAGATTCGACGCGAAGCTCGCCGAGGTGATTGGAAGGTGCGAGGGTGGTCAATGACGGCGAATAAAATCGGGAAAAAGCAAGAAAAAGAAGAACAAGATCGGAGGAGGAATGGAGGGGGTTACCTGGGGATTGGGGCTCAGCTTTGAGCTCCAGGTCGTCGCTCAAGAGGTCGGTAAAGCCCCGAGCTCAAGCAGCTACGCGGAGGGCAGCTGCGACACGGCGGTGGCACCGTGGATCTCGCCGGAGAAGGAGGGCTGTCTTCGCTCAAGGATTCACTCAATTCCTGTCACCAATCGAAGGTTCCGAGCTCTAGGTTCCTCTCTGGAGTGGCGGATGGGGATGAATGTGGCCGGAGAGGGGGTATTTAAAGAATGAAGGTGACGGTCTGGCTGGGTGGATGGCGAAGTTGGTGGCTGTCGTGGGGCGAGTGTGGCGGAGATGGTGGTGTTTGAGGGAGCTTGCGAGGGAGAGGGATGAGTGGGGTGTGTCGTGGGGAGGTCAGCGGCCGGCGAGGGTGGCTGACGTGTGCCCAAAAAAAGAAAGGGGGCGCCCCTCCCGCAAGGCAGAGATCGTGGGAGAGAGGGGCGCCCGAGGTAGGAGACGAAGTCTCCACCGTTGGATCTTGTGATCCAACGGTGGGGATCGAAGCGAGATGGAGCGGTTACGATGAGATCTGGGATGCCCAGATGAGGGGTTATGAGAGCGCCACGTGGCGCGTTTTGGCGAGGCGCGAGCGGATGGCTCAGATGAAAGGGTAGGGTTGATCTGAGGGTCGAGATTCGCTGGAAGGTGGGCGGCTGTGATGAGAGGATCGGGGGCGCGATCGAGCGACGTAGATGCCGCCACGTGGCTCACTGAGAGCGCGGCGCTAAGGGACGGTGGAGATGAGGTATGGGCTTTGATCCTACGGTCCATGTGAAGGGCGTGCGTGGCAGCGGCTCGGCCGTTGGATCAGGATGGCCATCCAACGGCGGAAGGCGCGGGCGGATCAGACAAAGGGCAGCGGGCCGCGTGGCGCAATCAGAGTGCGCCACGTGGCCTGCTGTGAATGGTTGGAGGGGAAAACACGTGTAGAGAGAAGAGGAAGCCGAATTTGGAAAAACTCAAAACATGAAAGTTGTAGATCTTGATGAGATCTACAAGTTTCATGTTGACCAAAGACGAAGATGAGGTCACATATAATACATAAATACAAAGATACATAAATATACATATGTAGTATACAAAATGACCCAAAAACCCAAGTTTCTCATACAAGCTCCAACTTCGATGAAATTAGTCTCATTTTGAAGGTCTTTTAATATATAGTATTCTAAGAGTGAGTAGACCTAAGTAGGGGTTTGTATGCGGGCTTTATGTGTGTTTTAATGTACAAGGGTTCTCAGGATATTTGGGCTATTTTACAAGGGTGATTTGTGGCATCCTTCCCTATATTATTAAGGAGTATACACATCTATTATAGAGAAGGAGTTATTTGATGAAGAGGTCTTTTACAGGGGATTTTTGGCTTCTTATTTAAATGCAGATGAGCTGCTATAATGCATGAATTATGGATGCATGCATGAGTGTTATTTATGCAAGATAAAAGGAAATATGCCTCTATTTTCTCGGGAACAAGGCTCTATTTTTGACTTTTGGAGTGATGAATAACAGATTCATCAGTCTGCGGCAATGGAGGTTGCCCTAACTTCACGTGGTAGGGGAGGATATATTGACGGTCGGAAGAAAATGCTTCCGATCACTGATAAGTTATATGACCAATGGTACATTGAAGATAGCCAATGCCGAAATTGGATAATCAATGCTGTATCCTCTGATATTCAACCCCTGATTCTTCGAAAGAAGTCGGCTAGAGACCAATGGCTCACTCTTGAGAGCATGTATGGTCAAAAGAAGCAAGATATCCGTATGTACCAATTGAGCAGGGATGTTTATACTATGCGGCAAGGAGAACTAACGGTTGCTGGATATTACGCTTCGTTAAAAACCAAATGGGAGGAGATCGATTACTACTGTGACGATACCTGGTCTAGTCCTGTTGATCAGAAAAAATACAGGGATGAGTACATTATATAGGACAATGGGTAAACGGTCCCTCATCCAAAGACCCGTTTACCTAATTAGGCAGTACAACTCAACAATTAAAAAAATTCTACACTTATACTTAGTTTCGTTATTGGAATTATTATTCTTGATTTCTTACAAGTTTCGTCCTAATTTAAGTTTACCTTCAAGAGAATAAAAAATTTATCCTTTCTTGTGGTATAAATAGGGATGAAAACGGATCGGATATGACTATTTCCATATCCATATTCGTTTCATTTATATCGAATAAAAAGTGAATCCCAATATGGATCCAATAAACATGAAATCCGAATACGGATTGAATAAAAACCATATACGAATATGAATTAATTTTTTTTTATCAAAGTTCATAATGATTTTAAAAATACCAGTGAAATATAAATAAGTTGCGTCATGACAAAAGAGTGTCGACGTGACATGTATTCTTGACCGGAAGCAAAAAGGGGATAGGATTTCATAAATTTTGTAAGCGCTCATACCCAAAGAAATAGAGATTTATTAATATCGTTAATATATTGTATTATATAATGTATAATACTAATATAATAGCATAAGGTAGTAGCTTAATTATATTAACTAATATATAAAATAATATTAAATATTGTATTCGGATATCCAGATTTGAATCCGAATATTCAAGCTATTACCATATTCGTATCTGTATTCGAAATTTTTTTACAACATATATCCATATCCGATCCATATTCGATTAATATTCGGATACGGATATCCGTATCCGATATTTTTTCGAATACGGTAAGCAGATATTCGGATATATCCGTATCCGTTTTCATCCCTAGGTATAGAGTCTTTACTTTAAATTACAGTTAGCAACTATTTTTTTAATGTAGTTAGTTGCATCGTTAATTAATGATATGTTAGAATTTTAATCAGCTCGAAACTCGTAATAATCTAAAAGAATACTTTTCTTGTTATTGTATTGTTTTTTAAACAATGATAAAATATACTTGCCTTGGCATGAAAGTTTTTGATAGCGCAATGATGAAATTATTTCCATTTATTTAATTTTTAATTAGTTAATAGTTATATGTTGGTCTCGTAGAAAGTTTGTCTTAAGAATTGAAGACGCGGGTTTAAGCCTCGACGGGACCAATCAATTAATTTATGGTCTTTCAACATAACCACCTAATGATTATGACATTTGCACTACTAATCCTAATTAGATATAGACCTATTTTTAAGGTAAAATTAACACGTTAAAAATTTGAATACATGTATATCCCTGCAACAACATAAATGTACATGTGACTTCGTATGATCTTCATCTCGATTATGTTGATGGACAAAAAAATGTTTATGTTATCACTTCAAACATGTCTTATTATGATTATGTTATCTCAAATATCAAAACTACCAAATTTACACTCAATCGAAGCATATGTAGGCGTGGTTGTACAAAGAACCAACATTTTTTTTTGAAATATAGGACAATCGATCTACTTTAGGTATGCACTCAATCAATAGAGTAAACTTCATCCACCTTTATACTAAAGTAACATTTATTGATCAAGGTGATTGTTGAAATCTAAGATTAAGAGCTAGAAGATGAACACAATGATTTACGTGGAAAACCCTACGATGAGGGAAAAACCACAGGGGCACACACGAACCTAATCAGAGATTAGGGTCCTCTCTTCACTAGGTTAAGAAACCAATAAGAGGGATGAGTACATTATATAGGACAATGGGTAAACGGTCCCTCATCCAAAGACCCGTTTACCCAATTAGGCAGTACAACTCAACACTCCCCCTCAAGTTGGGCATACATATCGACCATGCCCAACTTGCCTACATTTTTATCAAAAATCACCGTAGGCAGCCCCTTTGTGAAGAGATCAGCAATCTGGTCACCAGATTTCAAGTAGGGAAGACACAACTGACCATTATCAATCTTCTCACGAATGAAGTGTTTGTCTATCTCCACATGCTTCGTTCGATCATGCATAACAGGATTATTTGCCAAGTTTATCGCAGCTTTATTATCACAGAACATCTTCAGTGGCATGATCGGTTCAACTCCCAATTCTGCTAACAGAAGTTTCAACCATATGACCTCAGTAACCCCATTGGCAAGTGCTCGGTATTCAGCTTCTGCACTAGATCTGGAAACAACATTCTGTTTTTTGCTTCGCCATACGACAAGGTTACCGCATAAATAAACCACGTATCCTGATGTTGATCGCCTGTCGTCAACAGATCCGGCCCAATCCGCATCGGTATAACCTTCAATACTCACATTATCATGTTTTCGGAACAGAAGACCTTTACCTAGGGAATTCTTAATGTAGCATAAAATTCTGATTACCGCATTCATATGAACCGTGGTTGGTGCATGCATGAACTGACTGACCACATTTACAGCATAGGTGATGTCAGGTCTTGTGAGAGTAAGGTAAATTAATTTCCCAACGAGTTTTTGATACCGTCCCTTTTTCGCTTCAGAGAGAAGTTCACCATCTGTTTCGCTACTGGTAACTGTCATAAAGATATAGGTGAATTAAAGACGTGGCATGATCGATTGGGCCATCCTGGTTATTCTACTCTTTCTATTTTGTTTCCTAGACTATGCAGTAAAGTGGATCATAAATTGTTCTGTTGTGATGTGTGTCAACTATCAAAACATACTAGAACTATTTATCCTATTTCAAATAGTAGAAGCATTGCTCCTTTTCAATTGATTCACTCAGATGTCTGGGGCCCCTCAAATGTGATGAGTCTAGGAGGTCACAAATATTTTATGACTTTCACTGATGATTACTCTCGTTATACCTATGTGTACTTGATGAAAAGTCGAAGTGAAGTTCCTACAATTGTCCGTGACTTTATCCTCATGGTTGAGAATCAGTATAATGCCAGAGTGAAACACTTACGAACTGATAATGCTAAGGAGTATTTGGAAATGTCTCTTCAGGTCTTTCTAAGAAAAAAGGGGATTGTTCATGGTACTTCTTGTAGCTATACTCCTCAGCAAAACGGGGTTGCAGAGCGGAAAAATAGATCTCTTTTGGAAGTTACCCGTGCCCTCCTGTTTCAACATAACGTTCCTAAGCAATTTTGGGGGGATGCCGTGCTTACAGCCACTTACCTTCTTAACAGACGACCTTCCATGTCTATTAAAAATAAGGTTCCTTTCTCTGTTCTACATCCTGACAAATTTCCCTTCACTCTTGCTCCCCGTGTGTTTGGTTGCGTGTGTTTCGTTCACAATTTTGGTCTGAACAGAAGAAAGCTGGATCCACGGGCGATCAAGTGCATTTTTCTTGGCTATTCTTGTACTCAGAAAGGGTACAAATGTTATGATCCTGTATCAAGGAAATTATATGTGAATAAAGATGTCACGTTTCATGAATGTCAATCATACTATGGGAAGGCTCCTTCCCAGGGGGAGTCAACAGATCATAGTAATGATACTTGTTTCTTGGATGAGGGAAAAACCACAGGGGCACACACGAACCCTAATCAGAGATTAGGGTCCTCTCTTCACTAGGTTAAGAAACCAATAAGAGGGATGAGTACATTATATAGGACAATGGGTAAACGGTCCCTCATCCAAAGACCCGTTTACCCAATTAGGCAGTACAACTCAACAGTGATATTTCATCGTAATTAGGATAAGTTTTGTAATTATAAATCCACAAAATCCTACAAAAGTCATAGTATGGAGCAACATAATCATTATTTAAAATTAGATTAAACCGGATCGATGATGAGAAAAAGTGGTTGAACCAGCTAATCAAACTGAAATGAAACAAAATGTATATAAAATATACACTTAAATATACTTGAAATAGAAATAAAATACATAGACAATGTATATATTTCACTGCACATAAAATATTTTTTGTATGCACCATCAAATGTCATACATATCTTATATGGGTAAAATGGGACTGCCCCCATGAGGGAGCTAACTTAGCTCCCATGCCCCATTTCGCTCGTTTTTTTTATTTTTTTTTGAAAATTTCTTCCGTGGATTTTCATTAATATATCCCTATATTATGTCTTAAAATTGCGTGTGAAATAAAGACTCCTACGACCTCCATCCAGATGTGGTCATTTTTAGCAATTATGTTACCGTTAAAAAATGACTGTCTGAATGGAGGCCGTAGGAGTCTCTGTTTCGTATGAAATTTTAACGACATAATATAGGGATATAGTGATGAAATTCCATGGAAGAAATTTTAAAAAAAATAAATAAAACAATCGGACGAAATTGTGTGGGGAAGCCAAGTTAGCTCCCCCAAGGGGCAGTCCCATTGAACTCATATATATATATATATATATATATATATATTATTTGGATTAGATTCTCTATAATATAATAGTAGTTTAATTATATTTGAAACTCATTACATGTAAAAAATGTGTTAGAGTAGTTGGTTAGAAATTGAAATAGATAAATAAAGAATGAACATGGATAAATCGAGTTAACAATAATAGGTTGAACCGACTGATTGATTAAAATTTGAACATTCGAACCGAACCGACAATAGCCGTTTAACCGAACCGGTCTAGGCCCGGTCCACCGAGGATTGGTTGAACCGACCGGTCCGATCTGATTTTCAAAATGTTGGTATATAGATTAAATTCTATTTTGGTACAATGGGATGAACAATGACATTTGATACATAAGTTACAAAAATAAAGTCAACTGAGGTCATTTTAGTAGATTTGATGCCTAAGGTATCATAAACAATTTTTCACCTCATTTAAATATTCGATGCACCAATATGAGCATAAGCATCTTCTTTCAGTACCTGAGGTGCCTAAACATGCTTATATTCGGAACATCTTATTATGATGAGTTTTCAAAATAGTATAACTAATCGACATTTATTTTTAGAAAATATTCATAATTACATGCTCTCATTGATATAGATCAAGCTTGCAACATTGCTCTCAAATTGGGCGTGGAAATGCATGTGATAGAATCGATTCTTATTCGAATGTCCTAACAAATTTTGAAGTTAATATCATGGTCATTGATATTAGTGAAGCATGCATCTGTGATGCTTCCTTTTTCTTTATTCGATCATAGATCTTCTAATTATTTTTTTTTGTGATTGGACATGATTAAAACAAGGAGATTCCTTTTGTCCAATAATTTGACTATGTTGAAGATGTGTTAGACATGTCAGAAAACCTCTTGAGCAGGATATGAAGAAACCTTTTTATACATATTAAAGAACACAAGCCACGTCTATTATTTATTTATGGGACAATAATATTTACCAATGTCTCTAAAGATTCTTTGTGTAGCTTGATATAAAATATCTTTAGGCATATGAATATGCTTCTTGGAAAAAAGTGAATAAACACAAGAGTAATGTTTATGTCCCTAATAAATGAAAAAGATAGAGTAAATTTGATACATTTGTTACAAGAATGATGAAAGGGGTATTTCCGTTCATCTATTTTAGTTGTTACATGGTGAAGGAAATTACACAAATGAATTTTTTGATTCTCTTATAACATCTATTGAAATGAAGATGGAGTCGGAAAATAATCTCTTCTATGTTGAGGTAAACTTACATTGATTAGACATGTTTATCCAATACCCATATACATACCATGTCAGTTCTTGATGTTCCTTGAGGAGCCTTGATGTAATGTCCCGAGCTTAGGTCTCTGGACCGTTATCGATAAAAACCGATCCTGACAACTTGTTGGGTTGGCTCGATTGAACCCATTGACAATCGCTGAAAATCGTTAAGCACAAGTTGTCAAGTAGCAATATTCATTTACATGAGGGAATAACTTTTGATAAAAGGAGGAAACATATTTTTTTATAAACAGGAGGAACAATATTAGACATTGTCAGGCCAAAATTCCCTGAAGAAAGCCTGTTGAAATTCTCTTCCATTTTCTCCTCCTCTTCAAGCATCTTTCGTATTCTTTTGGATACAGCCTTCCTTCTCTTCTTAGGTTGGAGAAAATCCTATCAAACAAAATGTCAGCTTAAATGGAATGTTTATTAATCAAAGGGAAACATGCAGTTATTAAGGTGTTTTATACTGCATCAAAGGAACCATGTTAATTAAACATGGTGGACTTTCAATCCATCCCCTGATTAAAAGACACGTGGCAAGTACACCCTAAATATAAATTGTAGAGTTGCTCTGCCACCCTGATTCAATGAGAAACCTGTGCTCCAATCATAATGATTAATTACTATTTTCACAAAGTCTAAAATCATTTGAATAACTACTCCACCATCATTTTCAAGCATTGTTTCATATTTCACGAAATTTCGACGAAATTTCGGCGAAATTTTGGTTTCGACAAGGGATCGAAATCTCGAGCGAAATGGCAATATGAGGGCAGTTTTCGATCATTTCTTCACAAATGGTGGTCCATATGGGCGAAATGTCGTCGAAATTTCGTCGAAATTTCGACGAAATATCGTATCGACAGGGTATCAATACGATATCTGAAACCAATAATTTAAACCCATGTTTTCAAGTCAGACAAAGATCGAATCAAAATTACATGAATTGTATGGCTAAACTTCATTTTAAACAACAAAACCTACCTTTTCCTAACAACACAGTGAAAGAAATAACTGGGGCTGTAGAGTCAAAGTGCCAAGTGGATATCATTATATGCATATTGTGAGCCATATGGTTTAAAAGAAGCTTGTGCAGTTTATAATGGGCTCTGTTTTGATAAATTCAAAGAGAAAGTCATCAGGACTTTATAAAGAAAGATAAGAAAAAGAAAAACAGAAAAGCTAAAGTTCTCCATGGCAAGAAAGAAATGAAGAACCAGCCTCAAATTGCCATGTTTGAAAACCTAGATCTTAATCACAATTCAATATAGGGTCAAGTACTAATTTTGTCCATCTTTCTATGTGCAATGAACAATGGTACACAAATGGATTATAAAGCAATGGTTCTAATGACCAACGACGAACAAGCACTCAACACTTACACTTCCACTCTTCTGACCATCTGAACTGCCATTCTTTTTAGATTTAATCTTCTCTGCTCCAATACCAGATTTGTTTTTCTTTGCACAAGCTTGCACTGGTTCCAATCTGCCCTGTTCAACCATAATAAACAAAATAACATTTATAGTCTTGTCATTAAAAATTGCAACATTTAATAAACCTCTTTAATAAAAGCCAACAAAGTTGCACCAAAGAAATCATCACCAAGAGGAAGGATACTGAGAAATTGAGAATACTGCTACACTACTGTAATGGAAATATAAACCAAATAATTAGCACTAACACTGCAAAACTAATGCACGGTTTCAATTGTGATCAAACAGTAGGATCATATAGGATCAATTTCAAAATAACCCAAATGCAATTCTCAGACAACATAACAATGAACATTCCCAATCTAATAATGATATCTGAAGGTAGTCTTCAAATCAAATTAATTTGGCTAATAAAACTATTAGCAACAGATCACATCAATGATATCCAAAACAGGACCAATGCAACGAATCAAGACAGACCTGCTCGGAGATTCCCAGACCTGTGCCTTCCTTCCAGCCGCACTTCTTCAGCAACTGTCGCAGAATCACAATGAAATCGCCATTAGATCACGAAAAAGAAGATAACAACGGTGTTCAACCCTAATTGCAAACCCTAGAAAGTGAGGGGGGGGGGGGGGGGGGACCTGAAATCCAATGTTGGAGGAATCGATCGCCTTTCGAGGTCGACCATGACTGTTCTTCCATCGTTAGAAGATTCGCACGGAAAAGGACGACGACCGCCAACTTATTCGAGCTCCGAGTGGTGGCGGTAAGCTCATCGGATCCCTCGATTTAAGGATTTATGCTTAATGTAATTGGCCTCCACAAAACAAATTGCAATGGCTAATCATGATAACCGGTTGATGGGAAAATTAACTACAATTAATCCTTTTTAACGTATGGTACTACAAACTGAACTTATTAACTGAGAAATGAGCATATCATTGTTCTTATGAATGGGACACCTCTAAACTCTTCCTCACGAAAAAGTGCAATTTAGCAAATTTTTGTAAAAATCAAATGAACTAGACGATTCAACTCTAGTTAAAACGAGAACCAAAGAAAAAAAACCCATACCAATCGGTTTTTACTTAAAAATAGAAACCAGCCAAAAATGATCAAAACCATGTTGGACTCCTTAACTCGGTTGAACCATTTGAACAAATCACATGTTCTACCCTTCAATTTTTGACTTATATGCATGTATATTATCGTATAAAATGCAACTCTTATAAATATATTCTTTTCAACTATAACTTCTAGTGTGTATTTCTTTGACTCTTCTCCTTCCATGTTTTCATCAACGCAAGTTTCCTATCCTTCCCAAGTTCACGTAAAAAAAACTATGGTTATGTTCCTTCAGCTACTTAATGTTGAGAGCGAGAGGTAATCAGGCCTTCGATGGAGCGGGCGCGTCGATGGAGTTGAGTGAGACTATGTGGAGAAAGGAGCCAGTGGCAATTTGGACCAGCAGTTGGTGGTGCTTTTTGACCTGGAGGTTGTCGTGCGTGATAGAGATGGAAGAGGGGAGTGAGGCATTGCTGGTATGGGTGCATCTTTGGCTCGAGGTAGAAGTCAACACGATATCAAGTGCTAGCAGCAGTGGAGCAAGCTACTAGCACACAACCTAGAAAGTAGCATTCCTCACATCGTAGGATCTTCACGACCCTCCTCCTTTGCCCCTCCTTCTCGATACACATTCTCCATGTAAAAGTTCAGGTCGAAGGATGATGTAGAGGAGGAAGAGGGTAATTTGGATAAAATTTAAGGTGGTGGTAGTGCATGGGTTGAGTTTCCTAGAAGGGAGAGGAAGGGTAAGAAGAAGGGGGTGTGAGAATGAAGGAGAGAGGGGAGGAAAAAATTCTCCATTTTATTTTATTGTGGTTTGATTGACTAAAGAAAAGTCATCTTGATGATCATTACTAAGGTATTACGCAGAGCAAGTTTTATAGGGGTTGTGTGAATCTTCCTTGAAAGCTTCTAATGGAGAATATATATTACAAAACTTCTTTGGCAAAAGGTCCATACAATTAAAAGTAAGATGGGAAACATAACCAACCTCATGCAAAATATGACATACAGAAAGAAAAGTTACAACCCCCATGCTAAAAGCTCGTATTTGCATAATCGCTAATTGGTTTGGCAGTAGAGGAACGAGCATACCACCTAAAAGACAAAGATCTGAAACCTACTTATCTGAAAGTTTACACTACTAGCAACCTCATGCAAAAATATGACATATGAAAAATTGCCACCCCATGCTAAAGCTCGCATTTATTTAGAGCAGTGAGCATACCATCTAAAAGACAAAAAAACAAACCATATTTACCTTATAAAATTTACATCTTAATTGCATATTGTTGATTGTGCCCTCTTTTCTCTTCCCTTTGCAATAAGTTAAAAATCAAATTGTATAATATTGAAGCTATGTATTTTCTTGTCGGTCTATCAATTTTCATATTAATCCAATATATAGAACTTGTGTATCTTAGCAAGTCAACATCCATAAATACTTTGACATTTATTATTTATTGTTGGGTGTTGATCAACAAATTTGAGTAAATTAGATTTAATAATAATTTTTAGAGGAAAAGTGTAAATTCATTTATAAGGTTGGTGGTCATATTTAAACTCCTAGAAAAAATGATGTAGTATCCATGACAAGTAGAAGATTGATTGTCTAACATGCAAAATGTCCATCAAACCTAAGTATGGCTTCCCTCCTTGAGAGAAACTCTCTAGCTTGGGTCGTCATTGCACGGGAGCTTCGACAAATCGACTTTAACGATCATCAGAACTCGAGCCAACAACACCAAACTTCCTTCTTGAGAGGAAGCCTTTCCTTCTTCTTCCTCCTCATAGAGAAGGACCTGCCACAACATCTACCTTCGCTCTCCATAAATGTAACAACTCCTCGGAGTAAGGATACCCTTTGTTCTCACTTAAATCTCCCCTTCCCCATCAGTCCATGTCCCTACTCCCTTGTAACACAACTAGTCCTCAAGTGCAGTCTCCTCTACCTTTGTCTTCGATCATCAGTTCATTCCAGCTTCCAGATTCCACAAATTCCTTACGGTGGAACTTCTCTGATTTGTCTTCTTTGCGAGCTCCAGCTCTTTGGAACGTTTCAATCAGGCCCTTCATGTTTACAATTTGATCTACTCGATTAAAACTACAAGATCTTGATGGTGTTTTTTTTACTTCTCATATGTTAAACAGCTTGTCCTTGAAGAATGGTCTCTTATGGTTTATTCGGTGTTAATCGAGATGACGAATCCTCGTGCGATATATTTTTCTTCTTTATCTTTTCATATGGTTCATTCTATTTTCTTTTGCCACCATCTTTCTTGTCCTTCCATTATTGGAAGCACCTTGTCCTTAGAGGGAATTCATTCCTCGATGTTCATACAAGGGAGTTCAATCGTTTGTGTTGAATGAAATACTCTGTAAGGGTGCTTGTTAAGGGGACTTTCGATTGGAGAATAAGGAGAAGGGATAAGGAGCGATAAAGAGGGAAACATATTGTTTCTTTTCGCTTGGAGGGAAAGAATAAGGAAGAATAATGAAGGATAAGCAGTAATTATTTATTATTCTCTATTCGATGACATGACTGTGATAACGAAAAATACAAGTATTATTATAAATAAAATTGATAGATAAATGTTAGTTATTTATATTTTTTTAAGGAGGAATAGCCGTAGAGCACCCCTACAAAATGCCCAATCGGGTTCATGGTAATTCCCGCTTTCGGTGTGGTAGGTAGAGCGCGGACAGCACGGGAAGGGCGCGATCGGACGTCTTTCTCCTCACCCACCACTACCATTGTGTAAAAACCGCCCAGCAGCCCCTGGCACAATGGACCTCTCCCTCGCATCCGCCGCCACCAACTCCCTCCCCTCCTCCTCTCTCTTCTCCGCCTCCTCCTCCTTCCCGATTGGCAATGGAGGCTAAAAGAGAACCCCCTTCCGTCATCACCTGCAGAGGTGGTTGTTTTCTCCGGCTTTGCCCACAGTGGACTGTATCTGACTGCGGCTTTCCTGTGCGCAGCTGCGGTGGCGTGGGGGCCTGGAGAGCCGCTAGTGCTGGAAGAGGTGCAGCTCGACCCCCCGAAGCCTATGGAGATCCGCCTGAAGGTCGTGTGCAGCTCCCTCTGCCGGAGCGACCTCAACCAGTGGGAGTCCAAGGTTTGCCTTCTTTACCATCAAAATGGTTAATTCTAATCGCGGTTCGTTTGGTAATATACACTGCAAGTTTTCTTTGAGCGTTCAGCTGAAGTGTATTTGTAATTGGAGTTTAAGTCTGAAGTGTAGTATCGGCCAAACAACCGACAAGTCGCAAAAAAAAAATGACGATTTCGAGATAGAAATCTAAGAACTGTGCAGTTGCAAATCAGGGGGCATCCGAATATTTGGTCAAAGGAACGCCTAACCATAAGTACTTGAAGCCCAGTCCTTTAGCTCAATTTGCCTTTTCTGATATCGGCATATTGTCAGATGATCTTGCAGTTGCATGTATCAATATTGTTGTGCCAAGCAGAAATAAAATGCATACCAAGCAAGCAGGAAAAACGACCACAATACATGGATATATGAGGTTCACCCTTAAGTAAGCTCCTTTTCGATGGTGGTGGCGGATCTTTTATTCTTTGGTGGTTTAAATAGCAGTAGAGAGGATGCAGGAAAGACCTAATCCCGAGGAATGTATACTATCTATAGTACCCCCATACAGATGGATCTCTCTGTACAGAGATTCACAAATTTGAATATATAAATGACCCAAAACCTGAATATCGTGTCGGCATCATTGCCCCTTAGACGCCCCCCTCAGGATTGCTAAGTGGGTATGGAGATCTCCTTTTTGAGATGGCGGGCTTCACCTGACAGTGATGTGAAAGAGGTCACAAAAAATGCCCCCCTGCACCCCACAATGCATCATGTTGAACAGACAAGGTAGGATTCAAAGCATCTTAATACTAATCGTAACATTAGAAGGCGATAACATATATTCCTAGTCATGAGAATGACAATGTATGGATTCATACCATTCTTTTGCAATGTGAAGTGATATGAATGGAAGGAAAATACAGTCCAAACATATCGTGTTTCAAATCTGCGACAGTGTCAAACTGCCTAGATCATTGGTTTTATGCCCACATAAGTATAAAAACGACCGGGACTTCATTCGCAAGCAGCATTGTTTGATTTTATTTGGGGTTAGTGACCATCAGTTATACCTGTTAACCATCTTCAGCCAATGAGACGTGAATTAAAATCCATTTTTTTCACTTGAAACTCCTAAATCTTAGTTTCCTAAGGTATAGATCACCAGGCAGCATAGACGGCAATGGCATTGCCTATACAAGCTATGGAAATGGTTTTCACTATATATTTATGATGTTGCACCTGGACTTAAACGTGGTTAGTCATTTCAATTGTCATTTATTCATCCTCTGATTACACTGGTAATTACCCAACATGAATCTGTACCAGTTCGAGATGATCATGCATGACAACTTGGTGACTGTAAAAGGGATACGACTGGGGGATTAAAAAATGCTCGTTGAAATTGTCAAATAATCCGCTAAACCCTTTTATGAGACTATCATTAATTACATCTCTAAATAGTTCAGTGTGGATACTGAGGGCACTTTATATACAGCTATAACAAACAAAGAAGAGATCCTCAAAAGAAATCAAAAGTGGAAAGCTTTTTCCATTTCCATTCAGGATGTAAGTATATTTCTACTTACTGTTATTTATGTTTTGAGACATGCTATCGTTGAAATATATTATTACCAGCTTTATCTGGCAGTATTACACTATGCAGCTTCATATGAACACATACCTAATTCTACAGAAAATGAATTCAGAAATGATTAAAATAAACAGAGATCCTAATATATCTTTTGTGCTATTTTCATGGATTTTTTGTGTTGGCTGATTTCCTAGTTTTTAAAAGATTATTTTTTCCATTTTTAATCAATACTTGCAGGCACCAACCTCATTATTCCCACGAATCTTCGGACATGAAGCTTCAGGGTTTGTCACTATTTTTGCTTTAAAGAATTCTATTTGTTGACAAATATGCAATTATAAATTAAAGGTGAGCTTTTGTGTCCCATTTTCAGTATAGTAGAGAGTATTGGAGAAGGAGTGACAGAGTTTGATGTGGGAGATCATGTGCTAACAGTATTTATTGGTGAGTGCAAGAGTTGCAAGCATTGTCATTCTGGTAAAAGTAACATGTGCCAAGTGCTAGGATTGGAGAGAAAAGGTGTCATGCACAGTGATCAGAAGACAAGGTTTTCAGTTAGAGGGAGACCTGTCTATCATTATTGCGCTGTCTCAAGCTTCAGTGAATATACTGTAGTTCACTCAGGTTGCGCTGTTAAAGTCACCCCAAAGGTGCCAATGGACAGAATATGCCTGCTTAGTTGTGGAGCTGCTGCAGGTTATATTATTAATAGTCACCGTCTCATCTACCTGCTTCTTATTTCCTTTTGTCATGAAAAGCTTTAGTATTTAGCGACATATTTTTGAACAGAAGTATTCTTAAACCTACGTTATTCTGGATGCTGACTAAAGTGTTTAACATATGCCTTAGGTCTCGGTGCAGCTTGGAAAGTCGCTGACATTTCTGAAGGGTCAAAAGTAGTTATTTTTGGACTTGGAACTGTGGGCCTTTCTGTTAAGTTTTGGAAATTGGAAGAAAACATTTCTTCCTGGTTTTTTTTTTCTGAATGAAAAAGAGGGTGAAGTCCTAAGATGGGAGCCTTCTTTCTGGATTAAACTGATTTCTCTAGACAGTTTTATGATTTTCTCGCATTCTAACAGGTGGCACAAGGTGCAAAGCTTAGAGGTGCATCCCAAATAATAGGTGTAGATACTAATCCCGAAAAATATGAGAAAGGTGTGTTCCTTTCCTTGATTCCATAAGCTGAAATTATCAGAATATTGATGTTCATATTTATCCAGAATCCAGATGAGGAAGTGCTTTTTATCTTTGTTCCCCATAATACGGAAAGGTCCATTGCTCGATGTTTATACATTTTCACTCAAATGCAGGGCGGATTTTTGGCATAACTGACTTCATCAATCCTGATGATTGTAATGAGCCAGTGCAACTGGTATTTTGCTATTTCATCTTTTAATAGGGCTCTGTTTAAATTATATTAGGGGTTTTCAAAAGCTTTCCCATTTGGATGTCATCCCGGGTTTTCATTGGCATCTGTTGTTGTGCTAGTATATTCTCATTCGAGGGTTTTTACTGGCCAGTTCAACGATGAACTTCCAATTAGTTTTCCTTTTTTATCTTCAGGTTGTTAAAGAACTCACTGGTGGAGGCGCGGATTATAGTTTCAAATGCATTGGTGACACAAAGATGGTCTCAACTGCATTGCAGTCATGCTGTGATGTACTTTACACTACACCTTAGTGCTTTCTATTTAGTTGATTTAGAAGAGATGATATTTATATTTCTTATTATCTTTCGCTTTGCATGCATCAGGGCTGGGGATTGACAGTGACTTTAGGAGTTCCAAAAGCGAACCCAGAGATTTCTGCTCATTATGCGATGCTTCTTTTTGGAAGAACGTTAAAAGGCTCTCTTTTTGGAGGATGGAAACCAAAAACAGATTTGCCGCTCCTGGTAGATAAGTATCTTAAAAAGGTAAGAGAATTGATGTGGCATAAGCGGAGCTTCAGAATTCATTCTTCAAACAAACACCATAATCTCCCCCTCGCTCTCTATCTCTCCGTCTCTTCTAATTCGGAGTTTTAAAATGGTTGAATTTGCAAATGATCCTATTCTTAACAGAAAGTTGACGATGTTAGAAATAGATTGACAAGATAAATGAAAGTATATATCTACTATAGAAGTTAAGTTTTCTTTGGTGGATTATCATGGGAGGAGTCTTGTCGGGATCGGAGCCCTTATTATGTCCCGCACGATACTAGAGGCTGTTGTGGCCAGGGGCCGTCTGATAGTGTGATTGGATGGTCATGATCATTGCGAAGGATATGTGGATCCTATTAGGGGGAGGGGAGGATTTCGGAATATCATCAAGACCATCAGATCGCACAATCGGATGGTCTTTGTGGATAGAACAGCATCTATTGTGGTTAAGCACTGCAAGGCCCTTCACTTGGCCTGGAACTATATACTGTAATATTTTATTTATTTAATGCATTAGTGTGGTGAGTCCTAGCTTGGGATTTCACCCTTTCATAAAAAAACTTTGGTGTTAACAACAATATGGGAATCAGGATCTTCTTCCTTCTCTTGCAATCTAAGAATGTGAATACCTTTGTGCCTTTTTTATATCCCAATCACTGTGAAGTATACGTAGATCCGACTAGGGGAGGGGAGGATTTGGGAATATCATCAGGACCATCCGATCACCCGATTAGATGGTCTTTGTGGCCATAAAAACCTCTCTTGTGGTGTTGACCACATCATGGGAATTGGGATCTTCCTCTCTTGCAATCTAAGAATGGGATGGACTTCTTCCCTTTTTATGTTCTGAATTTGAGGAGTGGATTGTTGGAAAACATGACATAAAATAGAAGCTACTGAAGTCAATATCAATCATATATGCCATGAAGAAAACATCTTGTTTGATAACATCTTAGGCATATACATCAAAACTATATTTGATGTCAGTTCGATAGATGATCCAGAAAATACCTGTAAAGAACAAGACATGACGAAGTAACAAGAAGGAATTAGAGAGAAAAAGGTCAGAAGACTCAGAACATAACATGATCGTCATAATTAGATAGAAAAAGGTTAGAACATGCCAAGATCGTTATCAAATATACCTCAGAGAATGCGAAGATAAGAACCCTCGAGGATACCAGTTCGGGGGGGAATGAGAGCTCGTCTAGGTTGTGTGTTTCCACATCATTTAAGATGAGGTATCTATCTCGTTCTTGTGATTTTACTGATGGTCGGGAGAATCAATTACACATTGTCAATAGCATAATCAAGAGTCATAATCAAGGTTCAGGAAAGCGGTATGCGTATGCGTTCGGACTGGTCACCGAAAACTGATTAAGCGGTATGCAAGGGCATATGTGGGGTATATGTGGTTCTAAGCGGTTTTCTAATTTTTAATTTAAAAATTAAAAAAATATCTATGAATAACATTATCACTGAAGTTATCTAAGTGGAGTTAAAGAAGATCTAAGAAAAACGGTTCATGGTAGATGGGTGTGCATATATACTTTTAATTGCCTCATATTTAATCACAAAGAAACATTTACCATAAAAACTTCACATTATATGATTCGTAATAACAAAACTTCATACACATACATGCACTCCATGAGCAAACCCTCAGTCGACATATATAAAAAATATTCGACGATACAATGCATATACTCGTGGAAATAATATATGAGAAAAACATAAAACATTGCATATACATAACGGTATAATACATTGTAATTATATAGAAAATGCATGTCATATTCTAACAATTGAATGAAGAGGCAGAGTTACAAAATTAAGGAGTTGAATGAGAAGATTGAAAAGTTGGAGCTGTTGGAGCAGTATACGGTGCATTATGCGGGATATGCGGGGCATATGCGGGGAGGGCGCATAATGCACTGATTCAAGTAATCGGTGCGGTCTGCACGCCGCACGGGCATATGCGGCCGCATATGCAGCCCGTGCGGCTGATTTAGTGCACACTGGTCATAATCGATGTCTAGAATGCATTATGCCAATAAGAATATTTAACCGGTGGTTTAAAATCTGTATTTAAATCTGAAGATGAGTTCGGCAAGGTGAGTCAGTGCATGCGTGTATATGTGTAAAATTTATCTAATCAACTTGAATAATCCTACTCAATCTCCCATGCACATAGTTTGAGAAACCACTACGTATATAAGCTATCCGAAGTTTTGCACAGTTTCCTTTAGTCAAGGTACCTTACAGGTTATACCTATTACATGAGTTATCCACTTTCTTTCCTAATAAAAAGAGCTATCCACTTTCACTACCACACAGAAGTGAAACCGGTCCTTAAATTCAGATCTTGAATGTGGTCATACCATGGTAACAATAGTATGGTATTCTTAGTGACAATCCTCAGGATAGATGCATTAAAGGACACGCATCATGTCTTGTCGCATGGGCAAAATATAGGAAAGATCTTCCATTAATTGCAACACACAAAATGCACTCACGTAAGTAGTGTTAATCAAGGATGCATTGATGATGTCCTGCATGTACTTAGGTCAAATCCATTCGAAGTCTCAACCTTTTCTTCTATTTGTAATTATATATGCGGAAGGGAAATAAGTGGATATTCTATTATATGCGCTAGGGTTATTTTTACATAGAGAGGAAATCCTAGAGGTGAGGAAGGTTACCCTATTGGGCTATATAGGCGCCTTATTGGGCTTACACATAAAAAGGAAACCAAAGGCTGTCTTAATACTACAAATAGAGTATTACTATAAGTCTCCCGTCAAACTGGATCACAAATGTCTATCATGCTCAACTTGGATGAATACTTCTAAAATGGTTCCCTAGCAAGTGCTTTAGTCAATACTTTAGCCACATGTTCTATTTAACTGACATGGGAAGTAGAAATGTAGACTTTCTGGAGCATATCCTTGGTGTAATAACAATCACTCTCAATTGCTTAGTCCTCTCATGGAATGCATGCTTATGGGAAATGAATAATACTTTATGATCGTCAAACATGAGCTGCATAGGAAGAGACACCTCCATAGATAAGTCAGTGAGGATCTACTTGAGCCACATCATCTTAATGCAGACCTGGGCCATGGCCTCTACTCAGATTATGCACTCTATCTAGCCACCATGATTTGCTTCTTGCTCTTCCAAGAGACTAGATAGGCACCAATGGAAAAACATAAAATCAGTGGTTGACTTTCTGTCAGTAGGATACCGACGTAGTCTGCATATGTACAGGTTGTTATAGCAAGGGATGTCCCCTAGCTAAAAAGCAGTCTAATACTTGGTATGGACTTCGGGCATCTTAGGATGAATATGGTTACATCAAATGGGCATGTCGTGGCTGCTCTCTGAAGTGGCTGGCTTTGCTTACAACAAGGAGATATTTAGTCCCATTATGGTCACATAGATGAGCATCCCAATAAGCTCTCTGTACCTCCTCTTGTGGACTTCCTCTGCGTCACATCATGGGTCACATAGATGGGCATCCCAATAAGCTCTCTATACCTTCTCTTGTCGACTTCCTATCATGGGGTTTCATACTAGGATCCATAGGAATAATGACAAGCCTGCAATCTAAAATCGCATCCTCTAAGAGAAGATTAATCACATACATTTTTGACTCATCACAAGCCCTCCCCATGATCATTGGTAATGAACTGCTTTCCAAGGAATTCTTGTCTCATCAATAATGTACGTGTCCTTTCCGGTAACAATGATATCATCTAGGTACGCCAGAATGCTGATAGTACCTCTCAATGTCCAATGCACAAATATTGAATGATCAATAATAGATCTGGTGAAACCATGTTGCTATGTCAGGTCCTCGAGATTTTGGAATCATGCTCTTGGGCTCTTCTTAAGGCCATAAATAGCCTTATGGGGCACGCATATCTTCTTACACACCTTCACAATAGCAAACTCAGGTGATTGTTGTTGGGAAAAAGAATAAGAGTTGTTTATCCCATGAACCCTAGGCCTCTCTTATATAGAGGAGAGTCTTATGGGTAAATTGCATAAGATAGACAGAAGTAAAGTAAGTTGAGAAATTATCTCTACACTCCCCCTCAAGATGGAGCATAGATATCAGTCATGCTCAACTTGGATGAACACTTCTGAAACGATCCTCTAAGCAAGGCCTTGGTGAAAATATATGCAGTTTGATCTCCAGAACTTGACATGGGAAGTAGAGATAGAGTCTTTCTGGATCATGTCCCGTGTATAGTAGCAATCTACTTCAATATGTTTTGTTTCAAGACAGGATTGTTTGCAATAAATATGACGGCTTGGTTATCACATTGTAACTGCATAGGAAGAGGTACATCTATATATAAGTCTGCTAGCACCTCTCAGACCCACATCGTCTCTATGCTCGCTTGTGTCAGAGCCCTATATTCTGATTCAACACTTGACCAGGCAACCATAGTTTGCTTCTTACTCTTTCAGGATACTAGAGAGCTTCCTTCAAATACAGTGAATCCTGAAGTAGACTTCCTGTCCTTAGGACATCTTGCATAGTCTGTATTTGCACATGTTGTAATAGTAAGAGCTGTTCCTTTCCCGAATATTAATCATGTATCTGGAAATGATTTTAGGTATCTCAAGATCATATATAATGCATCCATGTGTACCTGTCGGGATTGCTTCATGAACTGACTAACTCGACTAACAACAAAAGAGATATCTGGTAGTGATAGTAACATAGAGAAGCTTTCCCACCAATTCTCTGTATCTTCTCCTGTCTACCTCATATGTATCATCATTGTATAGCCTCATGCTGTGATCCATAGGAGTAGTAGCAGGTCAACACCCAATCATGCATGTCTCAACTAGCATGTCTGTAACATACTTTCTTTGAGTCATCATGAGACCTGCTGATTCCTAGCAAACTCTAACCCCAAGAAATACAGTAGGGTGCCAAGATCCTGGGTAACAAACTGTTGACCAATGAATTCCTTTGCCGTTTTGATCCCCTAAGCATCATCTCCTGTAAGAAATATGTCATCAACATAGACCACGATAACAACTGTACCTTTGGGGGTTCTCTGTACAAACAATGAATGATCTACATTTGATATGTTGAGTCCATGCTTCTCAATTAGTTCCGAGAGTTTCTGAAACCATGCCCTTGGACTCTGCTTCAGACCATATATACTAGCCTTGTGAAGTCTACAAACCTACTGACACTCCCCTTCAGCAGCAAACCCCGAAGGCTGTTGCATGTAGACTTCTTCCTGGAGATCACCATACAAGAGTGCATTTTTAACATCAAGTTGAAATAAAGACCAATCACACGCCACTGCAATTGAAAGAACTCATAGAGTAGAGGTCAAGTAACATGAGAAAATGTGTTCATATAATCCACCCCATAAGTCTGAGTAAATCTTCGTGCAACCAATTTGACCTTGTAACAATAAAGACTCCTATATGCATGGTGTTTACAGTAAACACTCATTTACAATTGACAATAGATGTCCGATTGGGAACAAGGGTGAAACTCCAGGTACCACACGACTGTAGTGCAACCATCTTTTCTTTCATGAACAGACTCCACTGATTGTCTCTCAAGGCCTCATGGTAATTCCGAACTGCAATAGATACATCCAGGTCATTGGGAGTCTCTTCAATTTGTACGCCATCCTTCTGTAAAGGATCCTGCTCAAACACATCTCCAGATCCATCATTAGAAACATTGTATTCAGAACAAACCTGAGGCATGCTAGATGACGAGCGATGACCATGAGCAGACCTACAAATATAATATCGTTTCAAGGGTTAAACTGGGACTATGGGATGTGATGGAGGTGGAGTAGGAGATGGAGGTGGTGAAGGTGGTGATGGGCTCATAAGAGGTGGCATGTAGATCTTATCATCTGAATGACTGAATCTAATGAAGTCAACCTATCACCTGTAGGAGAAAAATACATCACCGACTCAAAAAATGACATCAACGCTAACATAATATTTCCTGCACAATGGATCATAACATCTATATCCCTTTCGCATCTTGGAGTACCCAACAAAAACACATTTGACAGCTCTAGGAGAAAGCTTATCAAGACCTGAAGACAACTGATGAATGAAGAATACTTCCTTCTCTGAAAATGTCAGATAGAAAGGAATTTTCTCACCCATTACAGAGTTGGCATGCGATTCACAAGATAATAAGCCGTACGAACTGCATCACCTGAGAATGAATGTGGGGCACTACTCTGGATCAAAAGAGTTTGATTAACATCAAGTAAATGACGATGTTTTCTTTCTTCAACAACATTCTATTGAGAAGTGTAGGCACATGATGTCTGATGAATAATACCATGAGATGAAAAGAATCGTGAGAATGCACAAGTACAAAATTCCTATGCATTATCAATTCTCACAAATTTGACAGAAGAAGAAAAAAACATTATGCACTTCATTGATAAAAGTTGTAATCACATTCCCAGCTTCAGATTTACTCTTCAATAAAAAGATCCATGACATACGAGAAAAATCATCAACAACAACTAGGTAAAACATGTTTCCCTGGTAATCGGGAACACATCTAGGGCCCCAAATGTAAAAATGAAAGAACTCAAAAAGGGATCTGCTGCTCCGACTTTGAAGACTAGGAAAAGCAGACCAATGGTGCTTTCCCAACTAACATGCCTCGCATTGGAAGGATGAGTAAGGTGAGATCTGAGGAAGAACTTGATGCATCTTCTGTAGGGGAAGGTGATCAAAGCATAGGTGCCACATGAAAGGTGAAATTAGTCATGTATAATGAGAGATAGGCCAGCATAAGGAGCCACCCTTCTCACGGCTACAACCAATCACTATGCATGTAAGAATGTCCCGAAATACAAGAGACGATGGGTCAAAAATAACCTGACAATGCAAATCCTTTGTAATATGACTAATAGACAATAAATTCATGGAAAAGTTAAGTGCATGCAACATATTCTACAGACGCATCGAAGGCGTCAAACTGATCTCCCCTTGTCCTGTGATCGGAGAATGGGTTCCATCGACTATGACAACAGTTCTCCCTGGAGGGACCTGTCTGTAAGCTGCAAACTGATCTCTGTCTCCACACAAGTGATGTGTCGCCTTAGAGTCCATAATCCATTATGTAATATAAGATCCATGACAAGCAGTAAGAGCGTAAATACTATTTGAGGTACTGGTAGTGGTAGAGGTACTGACAGAGTTAGAAGCAGCAATACCTGAGTGGTCTCTTGGAGCAGGCAAGGAAACAATAGTACTAGCAGGAGGCATAATGTCCCTCAATCGAGCTACTAAGTCATCAAATCTCTGATCCGAAGGAGTAGCAGACAATGTTGTCAAAAGAGCCCTAGGCGCTCGCCTAGGCGCTCAGGCGAGGCGAGGTGAGGTCTTGGCGCTTCGCTCCTTCCCAGGCGAGGCGAATTTGGTTAGGTGCTGTCTAGGCGAGCGCTTCAACGGGAAGCGCAAGGTGTGAGGCGAGCGCCTAATGAAAGAACCTGATGCAACATGTTCCCTGGACTTTTTTTCTCAGCTTTGAGATGACCCGATAGGGTTTAATCGGATATCTTCCAAATGAGCCGATAAAAAATCCTTCTAAAACTTTTCACATGCGTCGAGAGACCTCCCTGGACCATTTTTTCCCTGCCGCGATCACCCAAAACTCGTCGAAGGTCACCTTGGATCCATCAGCTTTCTCTTGTAGCTGCTCTTCTGCCACTACAACCTTCGCATCTTGGCTCAAGCAGCTCGTCCATGATTCCCACAGCTCCAACAACTTCCTTGTCTCCTGTAGTGTCATCCCCACCCATTTCTCTTTTAGGTTTGTCTTATTTATTGGCCATATGTTGTACAGTAACATAGGTTGGTCTTTTTATTAAAAAGAATGGTCATATGTTTTACAATAACATATCTTTTTTATTTGCTATAAGTTGTACAACAATACTATAACATATGTTGTACAATAACATATATATATTTTAGTTGTCATATGTTGTACAATAACTTATGTCTTTTTATGTGTCATACGTTGTACAGTAACAGTTGTACAATAACATACGCCTTTTATTTGTTATATGTTGTACTATAGCATGTCTTTTTATTTGCCATATGTTGTACATTAACATAAGTTATACTGTAACATATGCCTTTTTTATTTGTTATATGTTGTACATTGGCATATGTCTTTTATTTGTCATATGATGTACAGTAACATACAAATGTAGCTAATATACGACATAGTTTATATATTATATTCTTGTTACCAAAAAATAAAATTTGGATATAATATTGCACAGATTATATATATTTATATTATTTATAGTGTTATGTAACTAATAACTATGTCTATAATATATACTATTTATATGTTTAGTTGAACGATTATGTATACTATTATACTTTTACATGAAATGTTTGAAGTTTTTGCATTTCTTGTTTGTGTTAGAATGATTTTCTAGGCATGATGATGTTTATGTTAGAATGATTTATACACAGTATAAGTTATGATTTTTTAGGGATAATTACACCCATAACCCTGAGTAATTTCGCAATAACATTCATGACCCTGTATAATCGCGAATTACACGAGAAACCCCGAGTAATGCTTAACTCTTACATGACATAACCCCGTGTTATATTCCGTTTGGGACCTCCGTTATATTTGACGGTTTCTGTTGAAAAAAGACTGCAATGTCCCTAAAACTCATTCTTATTTACAAAACATGCCATCCTCTCTTCTCCGGTGGAAGCTTGCCCCAAGCAACACGTTGCCGATAAGCTTGTAGCGGAGCCTCTACTGGAAGCCCTTTCTCCTCCTCCCATCCACTGCACTGCAGCCATATCTCCCCCAAGCCGACGTCCCCTTCCTCGCTTCGAAGCCCCCCAGCAACAGCTCCTGCTGAAGCCTCCCCGCGCGTGCTGCTCATGCGACGCACCCCCACCCGACCCCACGCAGCATCCCCCTCCCCCCTTCCTCCTCACCGAGCATCAACTCTCCCAAAGCCCAGCCCGGTCGAAGCCCTCTCCCCCTCCCCCCCCACTCCCCCGCGCACCCCCGCCCCCCTGAGCAGCAACTCCTGCCGAGCAGCTCTCCAAAGCCCCCTCCCCTCCCCCACCCCCGGGACCCCAGCAACAGCTACCCGCCCCGCGCACCCCCCACCCCCCTTCCCCCCTCAGGTTGAGTTAACATATTAAACTAACAGAGGGTCATGAGTGTGAGACGGAGTGACTACTCAGGGTATCACGTGTAATTCGCGATCATGCAGGGTCATAAATGTTATTGCGAAATTACTTAGGGTTATGGGTGTAATTATCCCTTTTTTTATTATGAATGTACATATATATATATTTACACATATTATATTTTAGCGCCTTGCTTGTCTCGGACGAGCGCCTAGTGCCTCAGGCGTTTTGGACCTTTGGCGTCTTGGACTGCCTCACGCCTTTAATAACACTGTTAGCAGGAGACTCAACATACTCTGCTACACGAGCTGATGTAGGAAAGCCATGCTTAAAGGAGCATGTATCCTCCGTGTGCATAGGACGGTGACAACAAGTACAGGCTGACGAATACGACCTCCTTTACCATGAGATCCACGACCACGAAACTGAGAAGAGCCATCCCCCCCCACCGTGAGAGGCTGCCATCGCAGAAGAAGTGTGAGTAGAAGCATGCGATGAGACATTGATTCGTCTAATTCCACGGAAAGCTTCCTCAATGGGAGGAATAACAACATCTGTCAGTATCTGTGAACGAGCTGCCTCATACTCTAGATCAAGTGCTGCTAGGAATACGCCAACCATAGCAGCATTCCTATATGTCCTTTACCAAGGTTCAGGAAAGCGGTATGCGTATGCGTTCGGACTGGTCACCGAATATTGATTACGCGGTATGCAGGGGCATATGCGGAGTATATGCGGTTTTAAGCGGTTTTCTAATTTTTAATTTAAAAATAAAAAATATCTATGAATAACATTACCACTGAAGTTATGTATCTAAGTGGAGTTAAAGAAGATCTAAGAGAAACAGTTCATGTTAGATGAGTGTGTATATATACTTTTAATTGCCTCATATTTAACCACAAAAAACATTTACCATAAAAACTTCACATTATATGATTCGTAATAACAAAACTTCAATACACATACATGCACTACATGAACGAAACCTCAATCTGCGTATATAAAAAATATTCGACGATACATTGCATATACTCGTGAAAACAATACATGAGAAAAAATAAAACAATGCATATACTTAATGGTATAATGCATTGCAATTGTATAGAAATGCATGTCATATTCTGACAATGGAATGAAAAGGCATAGTTACGGAATTAAGGACCTGAATGAGAAGATTGAAAAGTTGGAGCTGTTGGAATAGTACGCGGGGCATATGCGGGATATGCGGGGCATATGCGGGCCGTATATGCGGGGAGGGCGCATAATGCACTGATTCAAGTAATCGGTGCGGTCTGCATGCCACACGGGCATAGGCGGCCGTATATACGGCCCGCGCGGCCGATTTTGTGAACAATGTCCTTTACTGCTCAGGAGCAGCCGTGAGAGGCATAAAACTGTGGAGCTTCTCGAACATTATATGCATGGACGTGTATAGGGAATGAATGGGCCATCCATTCTGCTTGACAATAAATATATCGTGTTGCTGCTGCAGAATCTGTCTCATTCCTCGCTTTTGAATAGGTTGATGTGAGGATATATCCTGCATCGTCTTGGTTGTGGGTTGATGTAACACATCGTTGGCGATCTCGGACGTCAATGTGCCAGATAACCAAACCTGTGCATAAGCATCATCTGCCTCTCATGAGGCATTGACCCCAGTTTTCTCAGCCAGCTCGTATTCAGTAAGAATATATTTCTTACCCATATACTTCATGAGGCTCTTGAACTGCATGGCTCATAACTCGTAATTTATCCCTCCCATCTTGACAATTGGCGCTAGACCTCTGAAAGCATCCGTGGTTGGGATATCGACTTTGTCTTTGACATACTGCCGGATGAAGAAAAGTATGGTTTTGTAGACTAAAATAAATGCATCTACACAGACATATGGGGATGTGATTGCATGTGTAGATTTAAAATGCAACCAAATCCACCAACACGAGCGGACCTCGATGTGAGCAGAGAAGAGGGTCGTGGAGAATAACACCGCAATGCCGTTCTGATAGCATGTTGGGAAAAGAATGATAGTTTATTCCATGAATCCTAGGCCTCTCTTATATAGAGTAGAGACTTATGGGTAAATTACATAAGCTAGAGAGAAATAAAGTAAACTGGGAAAACAATACAGAAACATAATATATCTCTACAGTTGCTGCATACACACTTCCTCTTACATGCATCTATACACAAATGCATTCTTGACATTCAACTGAAACAACGACCAATCTCTCGTAACTGGAAGAAGAATTTGAAGGGTAACCGTTACATGGGAGAGAAGGTGTCTTGGTAGTCCTCTCCATATGCATGGGTGTATCCTTTTGCCACTAGTTGAGCCTAGTAGCTATGCACACTACCATTTACTCGATGCTTCACTGTGGTACCCACTTGCACCTAACTACGGATGCATTAGGTGGGAGGCAGTGACCAAGGTCTAGGTTCCTATGGATGGTATTGTTGCCATCTCTTCTTCCATAGTCAGTTGCCAATGGCTATCTTGTAATGCATCTTGATGTGTGCGTAGGATGGTAACAGCTGAAAGCACCACCAAAAACTTATTGTAGTCCTCCAAGATATGAGTAAGAGAAATATGAGTGGAGAGAGGAGATGTAGCACATGTATGCCAATGCCTTTGAAGAGCAATGGGATTAGTGAGATCCTCTGCAAGATCGTAGAGCCATCATGCGGAATTGTTGCTCCTGGCTGACCTACATCACCTTATCGTAGAGTGTCAACCTACTAAACATGAACATCAATTGTGCTCTCACCTCCCATCTAATCCTTTGTCGTAATTGAGTCCCCTGTCTGCTATCCATCCCTATGTTCCCATCATCGCATACTCTATTCCCTTTCATCCTAGCCACTTCTCATCTCAATATACCTCGCTTCTTCGCATATTCCGTAATTCCGACTACAGTCTCCCATCTTCGATCATTGCACAGTGATCAGAGCTTTGTTCCTTGATCCTCCATAGCATCCCTATGCTGAGCTGAGTATTTAGTCTTTGCATGTGAAGTGGAATACATCCTTCCAGTAGGTATATTGCTAGCATCACCTTAGTCGATTTCATGTGAAATCGAGGCCATTGGTTTCTTTACGGGTAAGGGGAAGGAGATGTCCAGAGCTGTGCATACACCTATAATGAAGGAGAGGTCCTTTATACACAATCCTCTGTCCTAATGCGAGCATCTGGAGTACCTATACCGGAAGACTAGACCTAGAAAGCTTGAGCATCAACAAGGAGTGAAGAAGAATACTCTCGTCCGGAAATAACAGGTTGTCGACATGTGGACCGCTTGGACGCTCCAGATCTCACAGTGGGATATAATCCCCATCGTCAAACCCGAATTGGTGGAACTTTTAAAAGCTCGCCCGTTGATTTTCTATAAACAAAAATGACCCCGGCTAGAGGAATCACGTCTCTAGCATGCGCTCTGGAGCATTTGCAGCAAAACCCGAAGAAATTCATCTTTTTAATAAATCAACCCCCACCCTAGACCAACCTGTACACACTTCACGTACGGTGGGCTTTTTGTGTGCCTAGCCTTGGATTTTGTCAAAATTGCAGTTGTATCCTCTTTAGTATTTCAGTTTATATTAAATTTGGACAAATTATGTTGGACATTTAAGTTTGAAAACTAATAACTTTCTGGTCTTGCCGAATTTTGAGATGAATTTTCTTTGTTAGATTGCTAAACTTGAGCTCTATTTTTGATGCAACTTTGGGAAGATGAAATGAATTATGGCAAATGTTTTGGTGGAATTAGTTGTTTTTATTGCAAATTTTATAGTAATTCATATCCTTGGAGTCTTGTGTTGAAATTTGGCATAATGATAGCTTGCTACGATATCTAAGTGCATGCCAAAAAGTTTTTAGAAATATTGTTGTTTGAGCGCTTTGGGACTTAGTGAATATCCGGCTTCTTTGGATTTTGTAGTTTTTGTTTGTGCCATATTTGGGGATAAAAATATATTTAGTAGCACACTTAGTATCAACTTTGAGAATTTTGGTTGAATTTTCTTTCTGCTATTTTTTAAAAATAAAAAACCAAACACAAGCTTATGTCTTAGTTAATTCATAAATAATTCCGTATTTATCCAAAAATTATAAAAAAATTATTGTAGTTGGTAGTTTAACATATTCAAATACCACTAAAAAATATAAAGCCTTAGCTTAAAAATTTTCAAAACTATAAAAACTATAAAATCATATAAAAATCATATATATTTTCAAAATTCATAAAAAAGTACTGTTTTAGAAACCTTTTGATGCGAGTATTTTAGTAAACCACCCACATATTTTTAGCCCATATTTTGCTACACAAAATCTACTTTTATACTTGTTTTTATTGGAAATTGATTTTTAAACATTATATTATTTTTGTTTTCCTTTTTGTTTTCCTAGTTTCAAAATACCCAGAAACATTTCAAAATCTAAAACTTATAAAAATGTTTGATTTTATTTTTATTAAATTTGAATATTTAGATATTTTCCTTCTATATATTTTAAATCACTTTCTTTTAAATATTTTTAAAATTTAAAATTTGCAAAATAAATTAAAAAATAATAATTAAAAATTTAGTTAAAAATCCAAAAACAAATAAAAAGCAAAAAACACATAAAAATGCAAAAAAGATAAGAGTGTATTATAACCAAGTTTGGATTCTTGACTTGTGAGTTTGTTTCTTAGTACCTCAGTGTTGACCTTTACGCTTGCCAAGTAAAATAAAATAACTGGTTGATTCTTTATTTGACTGGGTGCTACAGTCAAGGTTCAGAAAGTCGGTATGCGGTATTCGTTCGGTCAGGCGGTCTGAAGCGAGTAAGCGGGCAGGCGGAAGTATATGCGGAAGTATATGCGGACTATGCGGTTTCTATTATTTAAATTAAAAATAATGAACAATATAACAAAAAATTCAAATACTAGATAATTTATATTTAAAATAAATAAAATGTAAGTATTTTAATGTGAAGATTTTCAACCCAAGGTCGAAAGCATTTCCAAAGTTGTCTATTTTGATTTAAAAGTGGATCATAAGATTCACAACAAAATATCTATGAATGACAGCTCAAAAAAGGTTCATAACAGCTCAAAAGAGGTTCATAGTTCATACAAAAATAAGCATATTTCCATCTCGGATCGGTAGACCCAGGTGGAGTAAAAAGCACATGTTCCTCAACATGTGTTGGTTCCGAATCCATGATAACCTAAACACATGAAAAATATTAAAAAACCTATACAAAATAAAAGTTTTCATTAAGATTTTGGATATTTGAGAAAATCTACTAAACAAAGTTAGCCCCATAATCCACAGTTAGCAAGAATGTTGGCACGCTTGATTTTTCATATTGTTGTAATGTGTAATGTATATAGTTAACAAAGAATATTATCCGTTGTGAAATTACATTTTATACTTTTAAAATTTGCAACGAATAAATTATCCGTCACCGTGTTGTTGCTGACAAAGCACATACATATTGCTGTTTGGTCCGTCAGCAATGAAACAACATCTGAATGAAACAAAGCACATACATATTGCTGTTGGTAATTTTTGGACAAAAAATTATTTACCGTTAATATTCAACATCTGAATGAAACAACAACGAACTGCAAATCATCTGAATGAAACAACAACTTGTGTTCAATAGTTTGCCAGGAAAGCGGAGGTGATACCTGCTGCTGGAGGCGGAGGAGCACGCACGAGGCGGAGGCGGAGGAGCACGCACGAGGTGTTGGAGAAGCTACTGTGCAGTTGGAACTTGGAGAACACCGGAGGCGGAGGGGCGCAGCCGCGCAGCAGGCCAGAGGCGGAGAGGCGGAGGGTTTAGGGCTATTCGAGGATCGCGAGGGGTTGGGGGAGAAAAGGAAGAGTCGATGCGAAAAGAATCGGAGGTTGGCGAGGGTTTTAGGCGGAGGGTTTCAGGGTTAATCGGGTTCTGGCCAATTTTATCGGGTGAGAAGTTCCATCACATATGCGGCCGCATATGCGGCCGCATATGCGGATTAAGCGGACCGCGTAGGCGCTTTTAGCGCATAACAACCGCACAGGACATATGCGGTTCGCTATATGTACCGCCTCCGCATATGCGGCCGCCTAGGCCGAATTTCTGAACCCTGGCTACAGTACACCATCTTTAGCTATATCGATCTGGATGAGTTATCAAATTTGAAAAGTGGTTTGCTACTATAAGCTTGTCAAGTTACTAAAGGGGAGGAAACTCGTTGGGTATAAATGGGTTTTCGAGAACATGACAAGAAGCTCTAGTAATGAAGATTGCACATTTAGTTGTAAAAAGCTATAATCAAAAGGAAGATGTGGATTAAATGGGTTTTCGAGAACATGACAAGAAGCTCTAGTAATGAAGATTGCACATTTAGTTGTAAAAAGCTATAATCAAAAGGAAGATGTGGATTACCACGAGATATTTTATCTCGTTGTTATACACACACCATCAAGGTTCTAGATACTAGCTCGTGTAGCACATCGAGACTTAAGTCTAAAGCAGTGAGATGTGACAACAACTTTTCTACATGGTGAACTTGTAAAAGACATTTTGATGGCTAACTAGATGGATATTTTGAGGCAAGGAAGATCAAGTGTATAAATTGAAGAAGTCCTTGTCTGGACTCAATCAGCTTCATTAGTACTCTTGACTTCGACGGGAGTCGATATTATTGTTGAATTTATCATAACAGGGTGGAGGATGGGTCATTCATAAATTGATTGCTTTACGTTAATGATTTGATGATTGCTTTTAAGAAGAAAAATACTATTGATGATATGAAGAAGCTCCTTAGTTCAGACTTCAGAGCTTGACATGAATGACCTTGGTCAACAAAAAAGATTTTAGGGATGGGAATCATCAGAGAGCGTGCAGAAGGAAAACTTTTCTTATCTTAAAGGAACTACATTGAGAAGGTCCGGCCGAGGCATGAGATGTCCACAACAAACTTCCAAGTACTCTTGTTGCTACAAATATTCATCTTTCATAATCTTTTGAACCTTGGTCTAATGTAGAGCATGTGCTACGAATTCCTTGTCCTGATTCAATTGGGAGTTTTGTATATGCCATGGTATGCACAAGACCGGTTATCGATCATGTTGTCAGTAATGTTTGAAGATTCGTGGGAAAATATGAGAAGGAGCATTGACAAACAATCAAGTGATTTTTTTTGTATTTGAGAGGAACATATGATATCACCATCATCTGCAGATGTGATTTAGAAAATTTGATTGATCGATACTTATATTTGGACTATATTGCAGATGATGGGAGGAGATCCATGACATGCTAGGTCTTCACTTTAGAGATCACCGTCATTTGTTGGGGAGACCACCTTAAAACCTCAAGTGAGTTTGACTACCACATAGGCATAGCATGTGGTGTAAATAGGATTTGCTGGAATAAATCTGGTTGAAAAGACTGTTGCACCCCGAACATGGGTCTGAGATCAGTCATGCGAAGTTTCACAACTCCTAAAAATGGCACTAAAGGACCCTTTATTAGATTTTCACTCATGAATCCAATGTTGTATGCTTTACACCTAAATATTGCCTCTCAATTTCTTTCCTTTTGATTCAAATAATTATTTAAGTAATTATTCATTTGTGTGGACGATTTCAAAAATTAGTTGATAATGCTAACGAAAGTATAAGTTAAGATGTATTTGATGGAATCTCTCCAGTTAAGGATGTGGCATTATACATTTTATGTTCTGAATTTGGGGGAGTGAATTGTTGGTAAACATGAATATAAACAAGAAAAGCTATTAATTGTTGTACCTCTTCAGTCTTATTTCTTATTTCAATTTCTTTATATACCTCTCATGTAATTTACTCAGGGCTTTTCTCCTGTATAAGAGAACCCTGTGTCTCATGAATATCACGTAGTCTTTTCCTCCAACATGGTATCGGAGCAACGGGTCCTAAACCGAGGTTCCCATATCCCACCCCACCCTTAACCCTACCCGCGGAACCCCCCCCCCCTCCCCCCCCTCGTGCGCAAGCTACCAGTAGCTAACCGCCCCATGATCCCTACTTCCACGCGTGCAACAACCCTCGCGGGGCCTCCCATCGCCGCCCTGCGGTTGGCGTGCTGCAACCTGCTACCCCGCGGGCTCCCGCCCTCGTTGAACCGGCCCCTTCCAACTCTGGTTTGCCCCCGACTCATGGTTCTGCTGCAGTTCTGTTGTTTCAGAGGTCTGATTTGGTTCGAGTTTCGTGATTCTCAACATATAAATCATGTATCCCGACTCAAGACTACAACAACAATTGATGAGGCTGGTTGTATGAGTCTACAAGTACAACCAATCCTCCATATGTTAGTGTAGACTCACTTAGAGTAGTCTACCCCTCAGTTTTGTTGCAGGTATCGACGTTCATCTTACCATGTCAGAGAACAAGGGTGACGTTTTTCTTCTTCCGATTTCTTCAAGGACTCCGCTCCCATCGTGAAGATGGATGAGACCAACTACGGTTGTGGTCCATGCAATTTTGCATCTTGATGTAGTGCCATAACAAGGAGCACATTCTGACGGATTCAGAGTCAACGGATAAAACTGGGGTTAATGCTTCTTGGAAGCTAGAACGATGCCTATGCTCGCATTTGACTCTCCAGGACACTCACCATAGAGATTACCAATGATATTGTCAATCAGCCCACAACAAAGGCTATGTGGGACATCTTAGCAGATGAAAAGAATGAGAGCAAGATTATACAATTGCAATTTAATATTTTCTCGACCAAGCAGAATGGCCTCTTCATGCACGCTTCTCTCATCTTAAAGGCATGTTTGAGCGTCTGCATAGTTTCGTGCCTATTACTACCATCACTGAGGAGCAGCAAACATATCAGAATGCCTCTATGACAAGAGTCTTTCTGTCATCTCTTGACTCTGAGTACGATACGTCACGTACTCAACTACTTACTGGAGAGATAATACCTCCAATGAAGGAGGTATACAAGAGGTTGAGCAGCATCACTACTTTAGCCACTACTACGGCTCAGACTCCCTCTACTATGGTAGCTTCTCGTGGCAGAGGGGGTACTTCACAATTTCGCAAGCAAGGACCACATGGTCGAGGAGGAGGACATCAGCGTGGCCCATGTTCACATTGCCATCGTCTCGGTCATTCTGAGGAGACATGCTATCTGAAGCATGGGTATCCTGCATCTGCCCGTGTTGTTGAGTAGATTGAGCCTACTCCTACTCCTACTACTCTTGAATCACGTTTTGATGATATTGTTTCTAGAACAAGAGAGATGATGACTACTCCTACCACTTCGACTGCATGGTCGTCAGATGTCGCACACGCTGCCAGAGCCTCTTCAAGTTCGTCAGATATTGCTTATGCACCTACCAGTAGTAACAGTTTTGATTTATCTGATTGGATCATGGACTCTGGAGCATCTTGTGGCGATCGAGCACCATTTACTTCCTACATATCTATCCCTCCTGTTAGATCAGTTGTGATTGCTAATGGGGATAATCTACCCATTGTTGGTCAGGGGGAGATTGTTCTAGCTCCCTCGATGCATTTGCAGAATGTTTTACATGCTCCATCATTTCAGATGAATCTTTGTCTATTAGCAAATTATAAAAGATTTACATTGTCGTTCCATATTTGATCCTTCTTCTCTTGTTTTTCAGGACATACTCACGGGCAGGGTGCAAGGTTGCAAAAAGCGGTAGTCGGTATTCAGTCGGCGGGGTCACCTACTAAGGATTAGTCGGCAGTCGGGCGACTAGTCGGAATTAGTCGGTCATTAGTCGGTTTTGAATTTTTAATTATTTTAAATATATAAATCAGTTTTTTATACATATATTCTTATGTATATACATATATTTGTACATTTTATATGACATCATAATGAAACAAAAGAAGTAATTGACTTTAAATATAACATTAAACATATTAGAATATGTTTGCTTTAAAAAAAGTGAAAAAAAAGGCTGTTGTAAAAGTCGGCTGATTAGTCGACCGACTAGACCGACTAGTCGGGTGGACCGACTAAGGGCCGACTAGGCCTAGTCGAGTCGGCTACCCCCCGACTCGACTAGTCGGCCTAGTCGGTCGACTTTTGTAAGCTTGGCAGGGTGATTAGATGTGGTTGTGAGCAAAGAGGACTTTACAGACTTGACTGGCCTCCGTGTGCTAGTGCTGCTACTATCCCTTCTGGAACTGTTTCTGCTTTCATGTGGCATCTTCGCTTTGAACACCTTCCTCTGCAGAAGTTGTGTCATGTTCTCCCACAGATCTCTACTCGTACTACTACTACCTTGGAGTGTGAGGCGTGTCAGCTTGGGAAGCACCATCGTTCCTCTTTTCCGAGTCGTCAGAGTCGTCGCAGTAGTCAGCTGTTTGAGTTGGTTCATTTTGATATCTGGGGTCCTAGTCGTATACCCACTTAATGGTCTAATGGTAGTACAATATGTCTACCACACAAAAGACCATGATTCAAATCCCATTCTTGCAGGGGTTGCGTTAGGTAGTCGATGGCCAATGTAAAAAATAATCGAATCTTTCAACATGGATTTGAGCAAGAATCCATGTAGCCGATCCTACTTATAGTGGGAGAAGGCTTAATACATTTTTTTATCTTGGGTTCTCCTATTAAAGACTAAATTTAAAACTGGTCATGTTATTAAATCTTTTCTTATTGAGATCAAAAACAATTTTTCTGCTAATGTGAAGTTTATTCACACTGACAATGCCTTGAAGTTTTCTACTTTACAGTTGTTTGACTTTCTCATATCTATTGTTGTTGTTCATCAGACTTCGTGTGCTTACACTTCGCAATAGAATGGTGTTGTTGAGCGCAAACATTGTCATCTTTTGGATGTCACTTGATTTAGAGTCGAGCTCCTCATTCGTTCTGGGGTGATGCGGTTCTCACTGCTTGTTATTTGGTGAACCGCATGTCATCTACTATCCTTGGAGAAAAAGTTCCTTTCTTGATTGCGTTTCCCGAGAAGGACTTATTCTCCCTTACTCGTAGGGTCTTTGGATCTGTGGCTTTTGTCCACAATTTTACTCCTGGTCGTGACTCGTGACAAGCTCTCTCTTGGAGCTTTTAAATGTGTGTTCATTGGTTATTCTTGTATCCTAAAAGGGTATAAATGATTTGATCTTGTTGGGCGAAAAATATTATGTGAGTGTTGATGTCACATTTTTTGAGTCTATTATGTATTTTTCTCCTACAGCTAACATGTTGTCTAATGCTGACTCTGGTGAGGATATATTTGTTCCACCACCTCCGTTTTCTCCACCAATAACTCCTCATGTTGACTCGTTGAGTCTTAGTCACCTCTACCTCCTCCACCTCCACCTCAGTCTACCTTGACACAATTCCTACCTTGATTTTACATTCGCAGGTCCTCCACTCGCCCCTATGCTCCTGCGCATTCCCCGTCATCCAGTATGTTCCATGTATGTAATGAACACGTTGTTTATGTTGATGGCACTGATGCTATGCTTGATCCACATGATACTACACAGGAGAGCTGATACCCGAAAACAGAGAGGTTGATGACCTCGATGTACCTATTGCCTTGAGGAAGCCACATCGCAAATGTGCTACGTATCCTCTAGCTACGCATGTTTCCTTGAAACATCTTTCAGAGGAGTACAAGAGGTTTGTTATGGGCCTCTCAGCTGTTACTATCTCACAAACATATCAGGAGGCCATACATGATAAAAATTGACGACTTGCCATGGAGGAGGAGATGGCCGCTCCGCAGTCTCGTGGCATCTGGAGTGTTGTTTATGCCCCTCCAGGTGCATCTGTTGTGGAGTGCAAATGTGTATTTACGGTAAAGCAACAGACAGATGGCAGTGTGGATCGCTACAAGGCAAGGCTTGTAGCACATGGATTCACTCAGACTTATGGGGTAGACTATCAGGATACCTTCTCTCCAGTGGCTAGACACTCGATATTGCGCATTCTCTTATCAATTGTTGTTTCACGGGACTGGCCTCTTTACCAATTAGATGTGAAGAATGCGTTTCTATATGGAGATCTACAGGAGGAGGTTTCTATGCAGCAATCACCAGGGTTTGCTGCTGAGGGGGAGTTTCAGAAAGTGTGTAGGCTCTACAAGGCGATTTAAAGTCTAAAGCAGAATCCGAGAGCTTGGTACCGGAAGCTTTCAGAGTTGATAGAGCATCAGGGGTTTGCTCGGTTCATTGTGGATCACTCACTTTTTGTTCAGAGAACACCGAGAGGTACTATGCTATTCTTGTCTATGTTGACGATATAATTGTCATGGGTGATGATGAGCAGGGCCTTTAGGTGGCCAAGGAGTTCCTAGGTCAGTAGTTTGTGACCAAGGACCTTGGCAATCTTCGATACTTCCTTGGATTAGAGTTCGCCAGGAACCAACATGGTCTTTTGATGTTCAGAGGAAATTTGTTACGGATCTTCTATTAGAGACAAATATGACAGGGTGCAAGCCTGCTACTACTCCCGTGGATCCAAGTATGAGATTATATGATGATGACATCGAGGAGATAGATAAGAGGAGATACATGGAGCTGGTTGGGAAGCTCCTATATGCTACCATCACTGGGCCAGATATATCCTTTGCTGTGAGCAATGTGAGCCAGTTCATGGAGCAACATAGGAAGGTTTATATAGATGTTGTCTATATGATTTTGAGATATTTGTAGTCTTCACCAGGTATTGGTCTTATATTCAGCAAAGGCACTTCTCTTGATGTGACAACGTGTATAGACGTAAATTATGTAGGATGCCTAGGGACAGGAAGTCTACTTCTGGCTTCGCTATTTCTGTTGGCAACTCACTCGTGTCATGGAAAAGTAAGAAGCGGACAGTTGTTGCTAGATTTAGTGCAGAGTCCGAATACATGGTCATGGCTCAGGGAAGCACATAGATGATGTGGGTTAGGTCGGTTTTGACTGATCTTGCAGTTGGTGCACCTCTTCCTATGCAGCTTCTATGTGACAATCGGGCAACACTTTTTATTGCAAATAATCTTGCATTCCATGAATGCACGAAGCATACAGATGTGGTTTGTCACTATACCAGAGACATGATCCAGAAGGGTCTCATATCCACTTCTCATGTTTCTACTCGAGATCAGACTGCTGATATATTCACCAAAGCTCTTACTAGAGGCCCTTTCCGAAAGATGTTTCAAGCTGAGCATGATAGACATATATACTCCCAGTTTGAGGGGAGTGTTGAGATAGTTGTACCTCTTTGTGTTATTTCTTATTTCATTTTCTTTATGTACCTTTCATGCAATTTACCAAGGCTTTTCTCCTATATAAGAGAGCCTGGGGTTCTCATGAATATCAAATAATCTTTTCCTCCAACATTAATCAATGTCAAGTACAGTTATCAACAATATTTATGAAACAATAAAATCCCAGTTCAATATCATCATTGTAGGGAGAGACATCATAAATAAATTTCGTTTCTAATCCATATATGATCCACAAAATACATTTGAAGAACAATGCCTTCAACACATTGGAAAGAACGAAATAAAGAGAACAAGGTTAAAACACGAAATGATCCAAGCGTCCATCGGAATGACTGGTCTCCATAAGTCTTGTTACCACAATACTGATGCAACGGGTCGTCAGCCTTATCCAGGATACAATGGGTCCACTTTTTCGACATGTGATCGCCTCTGAAAATATGAGATTGAGAACTACTACCGATTATGCACAATGGGGTGAAGGAGACTCATCTGAGTTGTCTGTCTTCATTGACAGTTGAGAAGAGATTTATCTCAGTCTATGCTTATGGTTATAAGTTATAACATAGACGATCATTGAGGTTAGGAATTAGTGTAATAAAGATAACGTGTCTCCTAATTTAGCCTCAATGGAATATATAAATCGTGTCAATCAAAAGATTTAAACCAATGTCTTGAAAATACAGTTCAAGTTCCGACTGCGAACCTGAATATAAACAAAGCACGGCGTAGAACCCTGTTTAATGGTCCAGTGGTCGAGTAGTAGCTTGCTTCCACTTCAAATACCATGGTTAAAACTCACCCATTACACTCTACTAAAAAAAACCTGAGTGTATTGCCATCCATATCATTCATTGTGAAGAAATAAACACCATTTCTTATTCATATCTTATGTGGTGAATCCTGATCCCCCTTTTATATTAAGATGGAATAAGGTTAACATTAGGCTTGACTATAATTTCATTGAAGCTGACAAATAACAATATTATTTTTAACTGCTTCTTACTTAGCACTTACCCCTTGTTAAAACCAACCTATTATTCTCCCAGGATATTCAAATTGACGAGCTTGTTACACATGACCTGCCATTTGAAGATATCAACAAGCATTCAAGTTATGATGGAAGGAAAATGCTTGCGATGTGTGATCCATATTTCCAAGTAATGCTCTATTTTTGCTTTTTGCTGTGAGCTTCGATGTTGAACTTGTCAGTAGATTGCAATGACCTCAATTCAGTTTCTTCTCAGAAGCACTGTTAAGAGTAACTTCTACATTGTATACTGAAATACTTTAATGTGGTGGGCATGATTGCTTCTTGGATGAGTAATATCTGTGTTGAAACTATTTTCCCTGTATGTGCATATATCTTTTCTATGCAGGAAGCAGAAACTGCATCCTTATTAAGCTCATGGATGCAGCCTGGGTCCTGAGTACTTCAAAGTCCGAGACCTTTGTCGGTTGGCTTACCCAAAACTCTGCGCTGCTGCATGGAACCCAGAGAAACGTAATTACCTCCTTGACCCCATAAACTTGCTAATCCTTATGTCAAGAATCCTGCAGTTGATCTGTTTGAAGATTGTGGCGTGTGGATTCTTGAGGTAATTTACAGGCTCAGGGGTAATTATCTTGTGCAAAAGGTCATGGAGGTGATTTAACAGTTTCTAAGGTTCGTGGGGTAAAAATCTTCCTTTTCTGTGCATCTGAGTGTGGGAGTCTAGGTCGGAAAATACACCAACATTGTGAGAGGCTCGCTCACATAGGTTCCTCCCAAAGGCCCGACATGAAAAAAACATCCACATTGATTACTATTATGCTTCTTTGAAACTTTTTATTTGTTTACTATACAATAGATTAGATATTTCATTTAAAAGTTGCAAGTACATAAAATGGATATTCCGATGAAAAAAACTACTTGTGTGTGGAATCCGACCACTTTGGATCTATTTTACCTGCTTTTGCTTCTTTTTTGGTATTTATGCATATAGATTGGAGTTTTCTTGAAAAGACACTGACGCAAAATCTATCCTTTGTACCTAAGTTAGACAATATCACATTATTTTTTTGAGTTTTTCACCCTACGAACATTAAAAAACTCGTTAAATTACCTCCATTGAAATACCTCCATGACCTTTTTGTACAACGACAAACCTCCTGGAGCTTCAAACAGATTAAGAGGTAATGATTAGTAAGTTTACATGATCGAGGAAGTAATTGCGTTGTGCAAAAACGTAAAGATAATTTAACAAGTTTCCAGGATTCATGAGGGTAAAAATCCTTTTTTTTAGTAAAAAGATGTATCCACAGTAGAAACCCTCTGATCATACTTCGGAAATTATGACCACATACAAACATACAGATAATAATTAACACCAGTGACTGAGACAACAAAAGCAACATTACAATATTCTAAAATATCAGAAAAAAAACCACTTCTTTCCTCTCCTCCCCTTTCCCTCCTTCTTCTCCTCTCCCTCTCCTCCTCCTCCTCTTCAGTGCCGTCGCTATCACTGCCCTCTCTGTCGCCTTTGCCGGAGGCGGCATCCAACCTCGCAGCATCCATCGCCCACTGCATCACCTATCTACCTCCTCTTTCGACACGTCCCCATCACCACTGTCTTCTCCCGAGAAAGTCTCTCAACCACGGCCACATCCGATCTGCCCATGCTCGGGGAAGGGGAGCCCTTCAGAGCCGCGAATCTCGCCATTAGGTCGTCCACGCTCCCATCGCCTGAGAGGGGTGGGGGTGGCTTCCTCGGGCAATTTGGGGCCAGAGAGGGAGGGATTTTAGGGCTTCGAACCGGCGTGCCAGGTCGGAGTCGGAGGGCCGAGGACGGAGGGCGGAGGAGGGAGAGGAGGGGCGGCTGGAGGCGGTGCGCCGTGGTGTGGGTACTCTTTGTGAGGTTGAGGAGGAGCTCGTCCTCGGCTGCGCGGAGCATCTCCTCGACCTCGTCGATGCCGCTCGGATTCCGGAGCCCCTTCCCGCCTCTCCATGTCTCCGCTTCGTCTTTGGCCCGATCCGTGAATTGGAGCTCTGCCACACTGCAGAGACTGCGGCGGAGATAAAATCATAAACTTCATGGAAAAGTTTATAAAGAACCCCCTAAAATGAGAGTGTGTTTTTCCAAGAGGTGGTTGACTTCTGCCCACTTTACAATCTCAGATATTATCCTTGAGGCTGTGCTTTTCTTGAGGCTGTGCTTTTCTAAGAAAATAAAGGAATTTGTATTCGACATACTCTATAAATTTTACCAATTAACGCTACAATCTTTCAAACAACATAATTCTCCCTAACCTCATAAACTTGCCAACTCTTACCACATGAACTCTGCGGTTAATCTATTTGAAGTTCATGAGATTTTTGATGTAATTTACAGGGTCGATGGGGTAATTTACGTTGTGCAAAAGGTCGTAGAGGTAATTGACAAATTTTATAGGGTACGTCGGGTAAAAAACTCTAAATAAATCAATACGAATTTGGTAAATTAGTAAATATTTTGAAAATTGTAAACTATATTTCATCTAAAAATGATCAAAATAGTATAACAAGTTAAAATAATAATGGGAAATCCTAATTGAAAAGAATTTATTTTTCCAAAAAATCAATAACCCTCAGAGCTCATCAATGAGATACATTGGAGTTTATTAAGAGGAATTTCACCTCTACCATTCTTTTTTGAGGAAAAAAAGGATGCCACGTCGTACCTCTACCATTCTTAGATGACAATTCAAGTTTTGGAAATGGCTTTCTTTCTTAGCTTCTACAACTAGACCTTGCAATCGGTCGATGCCTGTTTGCCCATCCAGCCCACTCATGGATCGGACTTGGGTCAAGAGATTTCATGAATGAGCCGGTCGGCCCAGCCTGCTCTTTGGCTCACCAGTCAACTGGACGAATCGTGGACATGTTCAACAAAACCTGCCCGACCCGCACTTAAAAATATGAGTTTAAAAATTATACTTTATATACATTTTATATAATATACTCAAGTTTTTATTTTACATTATCAATATTACATCGAATCTTATAGTTTACATGCCAAGTAACACCTATTATGGTTAATTACATTTAGGAAGATTAGATGATGCTAAAAAAAACTTAATTATTTTATATAAATTAGATTAAAAATAGAAAAAAAAATACTTTACATTCGGTCCATGGGTCGACCCTGCCAAGCTCGCCCCAGACCTCGGTCGGGCTTGGGCCTTGGAATATGGCCCATGGGTCGGCCTGACCTGGGCCTTGGACATGAGGTTTTAGAACCCCGTCCCGTTTGGCCCGGCTCGAACTTTGGCCATGTCTATAGACAACTCAGATCTTTTTTTATCATTCTTTCAATTGATTTTTCATGTATGTTCGGGTAATTATACATAAACTTTGATTTATTCCTTTTATTATATTTAAAGAATCATTTATTGTTCATTTGCACTTTTTTAATATAAGTCCACGTTATTTAGTCTTTGCAACTTAGAATTTACATGTTTATATTTGCAATATTGTCTGCTTTAAAATATTTTTAATTACGAAAAAAAGTGCTTTGCTTCAAGGGCAGCAATATTTTTCATTCTTTGCATCATTTTTTTTAATAATTGCTCAAACTCCAAGAGTAGAAACTATAAGATTGATGAAAATATGTTCTCATGGGAGCATCTAAAGAATTGTCTATCGGTATGTGTCTTCAAAATGTTGACACCTGACCCCCATCCATATTCTTATTTATATCACCTCCTTCCCTTTTCTTTTTCTCATCTTTCTCCCAAAACCTTTTCCCGTCGAAGGAGCTGGAACTGCAGTAGCTGCAGGTGTTGCTGTCGGTCTGCTGCTCCAAGCAGCTTTGCTGTTGCTGCCATTGCAGCACTATTGATGCAACCATTTGCTGTTGTAGCTGTTGCTTCTAGCAGTTGTTCTTATTAATGTTGCTACCTATTCAAGATCCATTTCCTCCAAATTTGGAAGATCTACAAAGGTACAATCTTACTCATCTCTTGTTGCCATCTATGTATTTGTGCACATTTGATTTCTATCCAAAATATTAGCTCATGATCTTAGTTTTAAAAGGGGAAAATTTTGGAGGTTCTTTCATGAATTTGCTTCTCTAAAAAAACCATTGATTATATATTAGATCTGATTTCAGATCAGATTTAGAGCTCATGCCCTTGGAATTTTAAAGATGAAAAATTTAGGGATTCTTGCATTAATGTTCTACTCTCAAAAATCTCCTGATTTATATAGTTTAGATCTAATTTCAGACCAGATTTAGAGCTCACGTTCTTGAAATTTTAAAGATAAATAATTTGAGGATTCTTGCATGAATGTTTTGCTTTCAAAATCTTTTGATTTGTACATTTTAGATCTAAACTCTGATCAGATTTAGAGTTCTGTTCATAACATTCAAAGATGAAAATTGGAGTTATTGCATGAGTTTGTTACTGCTCAAATGTCAATAATTTGTAAAATTTAGTTCTAATTTCAGATCTATTAATTTTCTTCAGATTCATGCATGCATTTGTGTCTAATTTTAGACCTATTAATTTGCTCCAGATTTATGCTTTTAAAGATAAAAGAATTGGGTTTTTTGCATGCATTTATGTCTAATTTAAGACCTACTAATTTGCTCTAGATTCATGCTTTTAAAGATAAAATAGTGTTACTAAATTTCAGGCCTAACTTTTACATGCATTTGTTACTAATTCAAACCTATTAATTTGCTCCAGATTCAAAGTTTTTTTTAAATATATTTTATGATCTAAAACCTTTAGGAAAATCAGGATAGAGGCATGATATTTAACTTGGTCATATAATTTTTGTGGAGGCTTTTTGTTATATTTTTCTATTTATTAAAAATAAAAGGTAGAGCATTTATTGCATGCTTGATTAGAAAAATACCAGAAAATTATAAAACACCTACTAAAAAGTCCTAAAAAAATAGGGCATCTTCATTACTATATTTTAAACTCCAGGCCAAAAATAATTAAAATTAAAAAAAGAAAAATGCTAAAAACTAAAAAAATAAAAATCTCATAAAAATATGGAAAATATATAAAAACTTAAAAATAGTTATTTCTATTTCTGATTTTTATCTATAGTACATGAAAAATAGTTTTGAGGATTTTTGAGATATTTATCTATTTTTAAATCCTAAAATAATCCGACATTTTATTACAAGTCACTGTTTTAGCATTTTTAATCACTTAAAAACATATAAAAATTAGAAAAATTTATAAAAAAATCCATTAAATAAAGAAAAATATTAAAGACACAAAAATATTTTATTTTATAATTTTTGACTATATAAAGTTATATTTATAAATTTAAAACATGATATATAGCTTATATATAGTACTACTATATATTTTTTTATAATACTTATTATTTATAAATATCTATAAAGATTTAAAAACATTTAAGAATAAAAAGGACTATACCTCTAGGTATTTTCTGATTTTTTACATATTTATTATTATATATATTTTATATATAGTACTCATATTTATACATAGTGAGGGATGATCATGTGAGAGCCAAAAACTGTGAGAGCATGAGAGCAGTGAGTCTGGACCACTAGATTATGTCATCTCTCTCCTAGTTGATTAGAGGAGGAGAGAGATGAGCAGAATCTAGTGGTGCAGAAGGGGTGGGTATTTGACTGGTTTGGACTGGGTTAGGTTATTCGGTTTGGATTGAATTCGATTTGGGTTGCAAAAATGACACCCATCACCCGACCAAATTAGATTGGATTGAGATGTTTGGGTGACCGGTTTTGAACGATTGGGTTGGGTGAAAACTAAATTACCCATATGAAAAATCTTATTAACTGAAGGTCAAGGAATGATGGGGTCAATGGTGTATGAAAAAGATGTCAAAGTAAGCATATATTAAACTCAATAGAGAAGAAGAAGAAGGTTGGAGGAGTATGTTCGACATGGATGAAGAAGGTTGGGATATGTTCAAGGTTATATGGACTTGTTCAGTTAAGATTACAAGATTTTCAAAAATAATCCATGTCATCTTAAGTGGATAGAGATTGTAGTATAGTTGTGTGGTAATAAGGCAGGCTCTCAGTTGTTTATAGTATGTAATGATAATATTAAGGATGATAAAGAAAAAATATATTGAGTACAACACATAATAACAACAGAAATAATGTTTAGTGAGGCAAGGTTGTTAACAAGTTCATATTGGGATTGGAGAATCTGAGTTGTACATTAGAAATATATGAGCTCAGAATACTTGATATTATATATTAAGTACATATCGGTTGGGTTGGGTGGGATTAAACCTTTTGTCATCCGAAGAAATAGTTTGAGTTATTTGGATGAGTTGGGTGGAAGACATTAAACCTACCAACCGACCCAATTCCCATTGAAGGAATATGATTTGGGTCCAACCCGACCCAAAACTCAAATGACCCAAATCATTCTGACCCATTTTCAACGATTTGGTTATGTTAAATGGGTGGACCCATACAGTGTCCACCCCTATCCAGAATCATTGCTCTCATGCTCTCACAGTTTTTGTTCTCGTAGGAACAACCATCTATACATAGTATTATATAGATATATACTTATTATATATTATAAATAAGAAACTAAAAATCAGAAAAATCTAAAAAGGAAATAAAAATTGTAAAATAAAAATAAAAAACAAAAAAACAAAAAAATCGGTAAAAAAATATATAATTAAAAACTCACACCAATTAAAAAAATCATATAAAACATACAAAAAATATTTGTTGATTTCTCATTGATTGTCAATTTTTATACCTATCCCCATTGTTCCTTTGTGGATCGACCCCTACATTTGCGTACTGCATACTTATTTGTAGGGTATAATAAATTTCACCTCACTTAAATTCATTGCTTATTTACTCTGAGGTTGATGGTTGATTGACACGCTTTGATCGGGTGTTGAGTGTTGTTAGAGCGACCAATATTACATTTGTCGGATCCAATTTGTCGGACACCCATGCCATCCAAGACCAGATGTTAGACATCTCTGATTTTAACGATCATTAAATATCTGAATAAAATCTGTTACTATAGTCGAGTCGAGATGGAAGAGTCTCTTAGGAGGATTTTTCACCGCTTGAGTTTGGTTACTGTTCCGCCAGCAGGTTCTAGCGAGGAAAAGATTGAGACATGGAAATCATCTATATCTGAATAAAATCTGCTACTACAGTTGTTAAATGAAGCTAGTGGACATGCTAGGAACTTAGTTAGGATGCATTATATCCTACCACATGCCTACAATGGCACCCCAACCCTAAGGTTTTCTTCATGCATTAGAGTTATAGTGTGAGGTCTCATCTGGATCAAGACCGCAGAGTATCCATTAAGCTTGAAAATTTTGGGAAGGAAATTAGTACGTGAAGCTCATATCATCAATCATCAACATCTAATAAGATCCATCATCATATCTTAGATTTATCAACAATGAAAAATGACATTGTTTAAATCAACATTTTTTATTCCATCATAATCTTATAATGAAACAAGAAAAGTATTAAGTGTTGATATTTGAGGTGTGGTAAGTAAAGGCGATTCAATATGGAACAATTAGAAAATGAACTTTCCGTGAAAGTAGCTAAATTAAGTCCATTGACATTACCTATCTACTTGTTTTCTTTTGTAACCACTTAAATATCTGTTTATTTTAATAATTTTGGTTGTATTCAACCTTTGTTGACAATCTTTTGTACCTAATATGGGTGGCAGGTAAGGCACCTCTGACATAGTAGTCTGACAGCTGGACTCTTAGGTACCCCATATTTTCTCCCTCCACGTGGGCCCCACTTTATTCCTTTTTTAAAAAATTAAATAAATAAATTTTACATCATCGATCCTATCAAAAAATAATATATTATACCATCATATCATATAAAAAATATAAACTACTCCACTTCTATTCACTTTTTCAAACTCCAATACAATCACATCACAATAACTACACACTTTTTCAAACTCCAAATACAATCACATCACAATAAACCCACTTCTAACCTACCCGCAGTTTAACCCTCTATCCAAACACCAAAATCCAAAAATAGGTTACCTGCAATCAGTTTAACCCACCTAAACCCACTATCCAAACACACTCTTAGCTCCTGAGGTTCAGACATTTTCTTTTGACGATACACACTACAGTCATTATATAGATATCCATTTTGTATTCTTTTTCTCAGCCATATTTCTGAGATACATGTATAAATTATGAAAACTTCTTTTAATACATATAACAACAAGGCTAATACAACTGATTTGATGGTATACATATCAGGATCTACTAGAAGTTTTGTTATCGTTCTCTTCCCTTAAAACATGCAAACTCATAATTACTTACTGCTCAAAATTTCAAGATGAAGCTCCCTTATTCTTTAAATTAAACAACATCATAAATTAGTGTTGGTAGTACACATATGTCATGATATCCAAAAGCCAGCTGCAAGGTTTATATGTATAAGAAACAAACACAACCATTTCCAGTTTTCCACCATATTGGAAATGTCATCACCATTTCACGGGTATAAAATGTGGTTCACGTTTTCTGGACAGATAATCTTCTCCAAGTGAGAATAAAACATCGAATAAAGTTATGCACAACTATTTCAGATAAGAGTATCACTTATCAAATTCACAACTATCTACCAATTAACAGTCACAATTTAGTAATATTATACTGACATACAGTAACAGATATAGGGGGGGGGGCGCTTTGGTGTTTTGGGGGAGTGTCTAAGGCCTAGGAGGGGGAGTATTCGGGGCCCTATTCGGGTTGGGCTCGACCGAACCAAGCCCGAGCCTGGCACAAAAAAACTTTGAGCCTAAATCTTTGGTCCAAGTTCGGTCTAATGTTCACTTGAGCTTGGGTCAGATCGGGCTTTTTGGCCGGTTTGGGTTGGACCGGGTCAGTCCAGCCCAATGCTCAACCCTACAAGGGCGTAAGTGAACTTTTACAAATTTTACGTGAATAAGATAATAAAGAAAACCTAACCGGACGTAAGATTAACCAAATTGTTAATATGAAAATTGTGCAAATCAACAAAATTAATTAGTCAGAAATAGAAATTCTACTATAGCAAATAAAAAATCGAATTAAAGTTTCAATTGTATTCTTAGAAACCAATTGGTCTTCGGAAGAGATGAAATATGCCTACTTGTGGGGGCAAACTATTAGACACAATGGGTCTGTTTGGTTACTGGGTTGGAATAACCTCTTGTGAATATTTACTGTTCGGATGATTATGAGTGTTGGTAAAGGGTTGGAATAAGAAATGTGATGTGATGTCACATTGATTTATGATAGAATTCCAATCCAGAATCGATCCATGAATGCAAAGGCTACCAGGTTACCCTGAGGTAAACCAGTAACGAAACGAACCCAATTTATCTAATTTATTTTGCTATTATTTATTTTCTAGATAAGGGAGGGAGGATGGGGCTTTATTGAAGTGAGAGACCAGTCTTTCAACCACTACCATTCCAAAGGGTTCTTATTTTGATATTATTTGCTTTTCCAGTTATAGACCTTTAATGAATTTCACAGTTGCATGATTTAGAAAAGTTGAGTCTTCTGCTGTCATATTTAAAAGAAATACTTTCAAAAATACACATATAAGTTGACAATTTTACATAATCCTTATAAAAAGTGTATTAACAAATCTATCCTTGCTAATTTCTTTAGTTTACAGAAATACACTTTTTTTAGTGCAAGGTGAAGTAATATCACCAAATCTCATATTTCCAAATAAGTAATACTATCCCATGCTTTGTGTGCAAGGATGCAAACAGTTGCAATAATCTTACCTTATATATGGGTTGGTTAATGTTCGAAGAGAAGGAGTTAAAAAAAAGTTAATTATCTACATCATGTAATTTAATAATACATAAAAACAAATCTGGAGAAAGGTCGTGGGAAGGAAACCCACTCTTAGTCGGCAGACCACATTTTATGTCCAAACAATGCAAAGGTTTCTGACAAAATGCAAGGAGATAGAATGACCAAGGTCTACGATCGAGAAAAAGTCCACATTATTTTTACCGAACATCACTCGTATACATTGTTTGATTAGGATTTTGTATCATGTTTGATTTAGTATTTTGAATGTTGTTCCTTTCTGAATTTCTATCATGTATGATTTGAATGGATCATGTTATTTTTGGGGTTTAGATGCTGTTTGTTTTGGAATACATTTGTAGAGGAGGGGTCTTCATAAACTCAAATAGGGTAATATTTTTCTATTCATTTTTTGTACAAAGGTGTATGTGTAAAGATCGGGTTCGGAATGACGAAATCAGAAGGAAAGTTGATGTAGCTCGATCAAAGATAAGATGCGAGAAAATCGTTTAAGGTAGTTTGATATTTGCAAATGAGGTCAGTTGATGCACTGATGAAACTCCATTTCATCACCTTTAGTATTTCATTTTGGCCTTTAAACCATGGCTAAATGCATGTATATATCATTATTTTGTACAAAATATCATCAATCATCTACATAGAAAATATTGTATAAAATACTCTACTAAATGCCGAGATAAAAGAATAAAGAAAAGAAAAGCAAAATAAATGATATACCATATGTGTTGAATGTACTAAACCCCGAAACCTAGGCATCATGATGAGTTGGTATACAAGGAATGATGTAGGGGGAGAGAAGGGCCAATAAAACCCTAATTTTTATTCCCCAGACCTATTTTATTCTTTATTACCTCAAATTAATAAACTTTGAACATGGAACTTATAGATAAAAATACATGTAAAAATACAAATTTATTTCACTTAAAAATAATGCACAGTATGCCTTAAACACTCAAAAGAAAAAGTCAAAATAAAAACTTCTCATATCCTTTCCATATGAACTCACTATTCACCAAACTCATCTTTATTGTGTCTAAAATTAAATTATATATTTAATGAAGGTAGTTTCATTCAATTTGGAGTTAAGATGCAAAAGTTAGATTTTGAGCCCATATTATGCAATTTACCTAAATAAAATAATCAATTTATTTATTCATTATTTTATATTTTTATAATTTTGCAAATAATATTTATAGTACATCTACATCATTAAAATAAAATCAAATCATCGAAAATATAATAAAATAAATAAGTGTATTATCATGTATAGATGAATTATACATACATATACTTGTATAACATATGCATATATTTATTTAAGTGTACAAAAGACTTCAAAAAAATACAATAAAAATATATTTATGTGTGTTTAAAAAGTTATAAATATATAATTTATGTATATAAAATAATAATGTTTAAAATAGAAATAAAATAAAATGCATACTATATAGGTAAATATACCTATATGTATACTTGTAAAAAGTAACATACAACAAATTAATTTATAAAAATAAATAAAAATCATGTTAAATACTATATAAAATAATAAATATTTTTCATATTTTATAAAATTTAATAAAAATATTTACTATTTTTTAAATGAATTAATAAAGGATTTTAATTTTATTTTGTCGCCTAGGGGGCTAACGTAGCCCAATCAGGGCGAGTCCTCGGTTGACTGCCAGTCAACTGAGCCCTCCCCTACGCCTGGACCTGTCAGAACCGTTAGGTCCTTATTTCCTCGATTTAATTGCATTGATTCTTTCACTGTTTTAACATGATTCTTTCACCTATTCTCTTCCTCGATCACTGATCTTTCATGCAAAGCTTTAGATTGATATGAGGATCAATCGACTGAGTAGTTGTCTCAATCCAAAACCCCTTGTACATATACCCTCTCACATCCTCATTTTGATTTTTGATCCCTCTTCAATGGATTTTCGTACCTCAGATCACCTCTAAAGACTCAGAGCTAGTGATAGGAGTGCGAGGTTGTCATTTTACAGCAAAGAGAAGCTGCCTTAAAAAATCCATCATCGTCGGCGAGCTCTGCTTCGTAGTCCACCCGGCTCCCGCTTTCGCTGGTCGAATAAATTTTAAAGGTAATTTAGGTATATGTTAGCCTTAGATTTATCTCGATGCCTTTAGATTAATTTTTAATCCATTATCGTAGCTTAGATTCCAATTCCTATAGTTCGTTGGAGCTCTGCTCTGCCCCGTATTTTCGTCGTACCCAGATGTCCTCCGACGCCCATTCCACCTCCATTTCTTTCCTCTTATGCTTCCCCATTCCCCCAACCATTCCAACTAACCTGATCGGCCCTCGATCAGGAAATCATGGTCCATCTCTACCGCTCGACTGAGACCTCTCTGCCTCACTCCATTACGCCCTACAGCCACCCAATAAATCCCCCTAGTCCTTCGTTTTTGTGTTTATACGCTAACCGTGCAGGTCCAGGGAGTTGAAGGCCTTTGAGGAAGAAATTTTACTCCAGGTGAGGACTCCCAGGTCGCTAGAGCTTTTCGACATAACAAGAACCCATTAATGGTTCTTGGATCTTTTTGAGACATCTAGCAGCTATGGAGCAACGTAAGGCACCTTTTGCACTAGTTGGCAGCATCAGAGAATATGAGAGGAGGGAGATTTCACCGGAGGAAGATTGCCAAATCAGAGTTTCTTCCCTGTTCTTCTAGATCCCTCCTCCACCGTCAAATCAGGAGTTGTTCTTTGTGAGCAGTAGGCACCATTGGATCGATCTACACTCCACCATCAGATCAACATTCAAGATCTAATCTCAAGCATTGATCAACGAATTGTCGTCGCGCAGTGAGGAGGTGACATGCGGATTAGTGATGATATCAACATCGCCCACCTGTACACATGGGGGTATTTTACACTGCCACCCCTGCCATTTTTTGTATTTTATTTTTAGTATAAAAACTTTCATCTAAAGTTGTATATTTTTTTTGAAATTTGTACTAAGACCCCCTGTTTTAGAATTTGCAACTAGGTCCCTCATCGTGTTACCTCACGTGCTTGTGTGCGTGAGGGAGCAAGCGTTTTATAGGGTGCCTTAGTTTATTTCTATTTCATTTTAGTCCTGTAAAATCAAATTCCAATGTTATAACTTTTGGATAATTTACATAAGGGACCTTGTGTGTTTTGGTAATTATAAAATACCCCTGTCAGCGTATAATTTATTAAATATTCAGGGAATTTTGCATTTTAGGCCTTAGATTTCTTCAAGGGGTTCAGAAATCAAAGACTACTGTTAGAAAATTGCAAATAAGTCCATGTCAGCATTATATTTTCTTTTTATTATTTTATTTTGATTAAATGTCATTTTACATCCAAAAAATCTAGAAAATTTATTTTAAGTACCTCGACATGTTATAAATCACACATATTTTTCTTGGGCCAGTTAGAACTAATTTTATATTTTTAAAATACAAAAACATTACATTTATTCCCTATTTACATCTAAAAATAACAAAAAAAGTATAAAATCATCTTTAAAAATTCTAAAATATTCGATATATTTATTATTATATTTCATTACTGTAGGCAAAAACTCACTAAAAAGAACAAAAGAAAAACATTAAAAATTAAAAATTTCCATAATCCTTATAAAAATTCTTAAAAATTATATAAAATCCAAAATTATTTTTTCTATTTTGAATTCCATTCATTATATCTATTAAATATTAAAACTAGTTTTGGAAAAATTTGGGACTTTTATGTATTTTTAAATTCCAAAATAATTCAACTTATTAAAATAAGTCACTATTTTGACATTTTTATTCAATTAAAATACCAAAAAATAGCAAAAAATATAATAAAATTAACAAAACATAGAAAAATATAAAATAGACAGAAAGATTATTTTACCATTTTGAGTATTTGTATCTATAACTATAAATATAAAAGCTTAAACATATATAAATTGTTATATTTACTAATATTATTATTTCTATTATAATTATTAACAATATCGAAGAATATTTTTAAAATCTTAAAAAAAATAAAAAGACTATTGCTTAGGGTATTTTTCTTATTTTGCATCTATTTATATATATTTATTATATATAGTATAAATATATTATACTTCGTGGTACTTATTTATACCAATAATCAAAAAAGGGAAAAGAAAAAGAAATAAAAAATCAAAAAAATATAAAAACATTACAAAAACTTTAAAATTGAAATAAGCAAAAAATGTAAAATTAAAAAATCCACAAAAAAATATGAATTAAAAACATACACAAAATAAAATAAAAAGACAAGAGGAAGGGCAATTTTTGAATCCATTTGCCAATCTATCCTTTTGTTCCCTATGTTCGACAGCCTACACATACTTTCACATATACACATCATTTGTAGAGTTATAATAAATTTGAACTCCACCTTTTAATTTTGCATTGCTTTATCTATATTTTGGATTAGTTGTTGAATTATTCCACTTTTGTGAGCGGTAGCCTCAGCGACAGTGTCAGTCTTGCTTGTGTAGACCACATTAGACCCTTGCAAAAGACGAGTTTTCATGCACCGATTAGGAGATATGAGTTTTGAGATGTTGAGCCGGTTAGAGAGGATGACGATGATCCAAGAAGTGTTGGAATGAGACTATACGAAGGGATCTTGGTTTTTTGGATATAAGCCTGAGATTTAGCTAAAATATATTTGAATGGAGGCAAAGAATCCATGTGGCCGACTCTACGTAATTGTGGAAAAGGGCTTTGTTGTTGTATGGTATTGTATTTTTTGTATTGCATTTCTTCCACCATATTGGGGGTATATCTATTATCACCGTCAAGGAAATGGCCCGATTATAAGCGGACCTTGTAAATCTTACGTTGTGGTTGTAGTCACTACCACAAAGTGGTTTTGCTAAGGAAAACTGCAAGGGGGTTTGTTTTGGGTGTAATCGGGAATAAGGGTGGAGAATAAGTTGGAATAAGCATTATTCTTGTTCGGTTGTAAGGATAAGAATAAGGGAAATAAGGTGGAATAATGGTAGGTGGGTGATATTCTCCATTCGGTTGGTACATAATTGATAAGGAGTAAAGGTTATAAGTTAGTGGATAATGATGAATAAGGGAAGATTGGAAGAGAATAAAGAAGTGGATAAGGATGAATAAGGAATGATGAATAAGGGATTGGATAATGGGAAATAAGGGAATAGAGAATAAGAACTTATTTCGATGCTTATTCCTTTACCAAACAGGTAGAGTATTGAAGTTGTCAGGACTCCAATCAACTAAAAGGAAATAGGATATCCATCCCTAGATAATTGACAAACAATCTACTGACGTTAAATTCCCCCCAGCTGTAATCCACAACTATTTCCTCAATCTTGGATAGCAATCTCCTTATTTTGGTAATTCCCTATTTCTGCAAAACCAAATCGGAAGGGTGTTTGATCTTTGGGCGAACCTGTTAACGAGATGGGTTGTCTTCATATCCTATTCTCAACACCTTGGATACATTTGTATCTATATGTTGTCTTCGTATCTATAATTGTAATGCCAATCCTTTTTTGAGGACATCGAAACCCCAATAAAATCACATTATAATCCACATCTCTCTGCAGTATCATCAATCGATTGAACAAGCATGAAGAGCCTCTTCCCTGCCGCCATATTCGTCGCTGTCTTCCTCCTTCCGCTCGCATCATGCCGGACTTCTCCTTGTGCTGCTCCAAGTCCACCAGGTGAGTGAAGCCGATTAGCCAAAGCATCGACAAAGTATGATTTGTATGGTTTGTTGAATTTTTTTCTATCTTTGTCTTGCAACTAATTTTTCTCCCCTCCAAAATCTTAACCTCTGTGTATGTGTCGTATAATAATTAATTGCTATCATATGAAGTGTATGTGTTGCATATATTGCAGCTGCAGGGACTCACGTCGTTCCGGAGTCGATAAGGTGCAGCATACTGTACAACATGTTCGACAAGTGCGACGACAATACATGTTACGTATTGTGCAAGACGCGACATGGAGAATCGACGATCAACGGGTCGTGCGAGGACGAGCACCTGTGCGACTGCGCGTACTTCTGTTGATGAAGGTGAGATTCAGATGTCTCCACCTGAACAAGACTTGCTGTTGCTGAAGACTGAAGTGAATATTTCTGCAGTGTGGTGGTCTCGTTGATCATTGTCTCCCATGTTTTTTATTCGAAACTTCTCTGTTTGAATTTCTTCCTCGAAGTTGAATGGTTATTGTTTGGAGGGAACTAGTATGAATGCATTTCCTTGGCTGTTTAACGACATTTATGATGATAAGGTCAATCGATATAAACTATGCCCCCCGGTTGTCAACTATGTTATATATATATATATATATATATATATATATATATATATTTAATATATAGTATTATATATGATCTAAATACACTATTTAATAATTAAAATTTATATGTTATGTTATAATAGCCCCTCCCATATATCAACACAAAATATCAATATATATATATATAGAGAGAGAGTTTAATGAGCTGCCCTCGCGCCGTTTTCGACGTTTTTTTATTTTTATTTTTGCAAAATTTCACCATGTATATTCATCCTTATATCCCTACTATATGTCATTCGAATTTCGTCAGAAACAGAGACTCCTACAACCTCCATCGAGATGGTGTCGATTTAAAAAATCCTATTACTGTTAAAAAATGACTGTCTGGATAGAGACTGTAGGAGTCTCTGTTTCTGACGAAATTCGAATGGCATATAGGAGGGATATATGGATGAATATACATGGCGATATTTTTCAAAAAAAATAAAAAAATGCCGAAAACGGCGCGGGGTAGCCCCATTAAACTCATATAGGGGATTTACTTAGTTTATTGTGTGGAATATGTGTTTCAAATTTCACGCAAAACAAACACTCCTATCATGCCCATCTAGATATGGTCAATTTCAATAATTCTGAAACTGTTAAAATGTCATAGAATTGATGGAGATGATAGAAATGTCAAATTTAGTTGAAATTGTTACGATATCATGGTGATATATAGTGATTTAAATCCCCTAGGTTTTATTTCAAAAACACAAAAAATCAATGAAAAAAATGGTTGGATGCAGCTAGTTAGCTACACCCCTGTGTGCAGCTTCCCCAACCCCTATATATATGATCTAACTAAAATAATTAATTGTTAATATTACATGATGTGCATAATCGGATACGGTATATCCGTATGTGTCCATCATCGTACCCGTTTATAACCCGTCACAAATATATAATTTTTATTTTAGCATATATGGTATAGATAATAATTTTTCTTTTATATTTCTTTGCATATACGGATATGGATTTGGATACCTCTTTCATTTTTTAAGATCTTAAAATGGATATGGTTACATATTTTTCTAGTATATACTTATATGGATACAAATAGTGTATCCATATAATAAATGTGTATTTTTCTATATAGTGTTATTTGTTTGAACACATTAAATCTAATGGTATTACTTAATATCACATTAATAAATGTGTATTTCAGTGATATGAAGAGTTTTGTAGGGATCTTTTGGTCAATATGATGGTTATAGATATTATTTATGTTCGATTATAACTTTATATGGGTGTTTTGTAAAAATATACATACCCAATATTAGTTTCAAACAATTATGGAATTATTGGAAGCTCGCCTTATAGATTGAATTCGTTTCCACAAATCCAATCTCATAAATTGAAACTTCCATTAATGTTCTACATATGCTCCAAATTTTGCTCAAATCTGATGACATTTCCTAATTTATCTTAGTCGTTAAAAGTTCAATCAATATTTAAGCAATGTAAGTATTTAAAAGATAATCAAACTTTTATCATTGTTATAAAATAGCAAATGATCTTGTATTTGAGCGAAATTAGGTGCATATGCATAACATTATTCGAATATTCTATCTATAAGATTGGATTTTAAGAAAGAAATTTGAAAAAAAAGTTATAACACCTCTTTTGTAACACACATTGCAACAGAGGAACCCCTACCCGAATATTAACAATTAAAATAACAAGATAAATTAGATAAATGATATCTAAATAATTTGCCTCCACCCTCCACTCCAAATAATTTAGCCCCCCCCCCCCCCCCCCAAAAAAAAAAAGAATTTCCTGGCTTCGTCCCTGCCCTGCCCGACTGGATCTCCCCATTCCCTCCTATTCATACGACGACTCACGTGCCCAAAAGATGCATGTCAAACAACGTCCTCTGTATTTTTTTAGATTGAGCAGCAGCAAAGGAATTAGGGACATGGGAGTATATCCTCTGCTATTATAGCATGTAGTGTAACTCAGGAGAACCGTTCAGTCATCTTCGGGATGCCCATCAGCCATCCCTGCCACCTCTGAGATTCGTTTGATTGCAGGGTTGGGCAGGGTTGGGTTGGCCCAACCCCAGATACCCCTCCTTCTAAACATCTCAATCCTCCTCACAATTTACTATTCACAGGGTACCTCAACCCAATCCAACCTGCCCAACCCTACAACCAAACGAACCCTACAGTGATCAAGCTGCTCTCCTGCATTCCAACACAGAGGATCCGCCTCCTTGGGGACCTACTCTACTTTTAGATTATTTTTATGGTTGGACCTACTCTATTTTTACTTTGTTTTGATAGTAGGTATTCGAGATTTCTATTGTATTATTAGTTTTGCTTTGATGGTAGATCTTCGGGTCAACCTGCCATCACCGCCATCTTGGGTATGTGCTCCACGTCATGCATACGTATGTACATCCGTGTGCACGACCACCGTTGCGTCCATAGTTTAAAAAATCAGATTGGATCGCCTGGTCGGACCGGTTGGATCGGGAACCAGTCCTGACCTGGTCGGTTCGGCTAATTTTAGGTAATTAATTAAAAAAAATAAAAATCGGGTCAGATCGGTGGTCGGACCAGGTTGACCTGGATGGTTGGATCGGGTTGATCCGGATTGACCCGATTTTGATGGTTTACTATATTTAAAAAAAGGTTTAAATAATGAAATACTAGGATTTTTATCACTTGTACCCTTCTTTACTTCTGCGATTTCAGTTATGCCCCTTTCTTTTTTGGAATATAACTTGTGTCACTACTTCTTGGAGTAATTTTATAAAAGCAACTATAAATAATTATTATATTCGTATATAATGCTAGAAAATGTGACTATCTTTTGTAGAATTTTATTCGAAATAGACAATCATGTTTTTCTATTGAAAGATTTGACATTTTAAATGATTATTTCAATGACATATAAATACATATTTACATATAGGGTTTTTATCACTTGTGCCCCTCCGAGATATCACAATATCAGTTATGCCCCTATCTTTTTGGTAATATCGGTTGTGCCCCTCACTTCTTTCTCCATCATCAGTTGTGCCCTTCCGTCAGATTGACCGTCAAAAAATTAAAATAACTATGGTTTATTCAAACCATGGTGTGGTTAAGAAGGGTATTATGATCAAAACAAAATCAGGGACGAAGGAGGAGCTCGGGGCGGACCGCGACGGAAGGAGGGGGAGGGGGAGCAGGGGGCGACGCCGGGGAGGAGAGGGGCGGCATAGGGGAGGGAGCACAACGCTGGGGAGGGGAGGGGGCAGGGGCAGGGGCGGTGGCGGTGGGCTGGGAGGAGGTGTGGGGCTGGGAGGGGGTGCGGGGCTGGGCGGCACGGGACAGGGGCGGGGGCGGCGGGCTGGGAGGAGGTGCGGGGCTCCAACAATTTGGTCATGTGGATTAAGACAAAGTACTTGAAAACCTACGAATTGACTGAAAAGGGCAACAACCCTCGTTCCACCAAAACACCCATCACTAGTCTTAAATTGGAAGGTCTTCACATACATGTTTATTTCATAGAGCCTTTCTTTAAGATAATGCCCAGATCATTATGCTTTCATGCGGGTCGGAACTGGTTGCAATCTCTTTCGCTATCTCATCAAGGAATTATGTCTATAGTTACGTGCGCATATGCATGTACATGTGTGAGAAAATATGCAAAGAGATTGATATATACATATCCGGTCATTGTAAAGTTTTTTTGATGCATTAGTTTTTGACAAAAGTTCATGGGCATTCCCTTTCATTACATCAATGTGGATTACCTCAAGATATAATAGTAGAAATTTTAAATATATTTGTAATTTATGGTCTAATCAAACACTATATTGCTCCCAATATAACTATTGACAAAAGTAAAAATAGAAAAAAAGAACTGATTGTAGAGAATAGTAATAACTATAGAGGGTATTTTGGGCATTAGTCCTAATTTGTTCCCCCTTTGTAAACCCCTAACCCTAATCCTCTAGTTATATAAGGAGGGTTAGGGAGCCCAATGGAGATCATGGAAACCAAATCCCAGTGTCAACATGGTATCAGAGCCCTAGGTTTTTGACCTAGGGATCCGTACCGCCCCTTCCTCCTCCCTCTAGCGCCGACCCCCCCCTCGATCCCCCCCTCTCGCACCCCTGTGCGCCGCCTCTCACGCCGCCTCTGACTTCCCGTCGCCCCAACCCCCCCACCCCACACCCCCCCGCGCGCACCATCGCCCTCGCCCAGACCCCCCATCGCCTTCGCCCAGACCCACCATCGCCCAGACCCCGACCCCCCCGCGCACCTCGCCCTTGCTTAGCCTCTGTCGCCCCAACCTCGCCCAGACCCTGTTGCACCTCGTCCTCACCCAGACCTCGTCCTTGCCCAGACCCCGCACACCTCGTCCTCACCCTCGCCCAGACCATGTCGCCCCGATCTCCCCGCACACCTCGCCCTCGCCAAGACCCCTCGCCCTCGCCCAGACCATCTACCTCGCACCCCGCCCAGACCATCTACCTCGCCCTCGCCCAGACCCCGTCGCCCCGATCCCCCCGCGCATCATCGCCCCTGCGCCCCTGCCTCATCGCCTCGATCGCCCCTGTGTCGTGCTCCAGCCGTGTGCTCAAGTCCTGCCACATGCTCAAGTCGTGCTCCAGCCCTCGACGTGCTCCAGCCCCTGACGTCCTTCTTTGTGTCCTACTGCAAAGCTGCCATCGTCTATTACTCTTGTTTCTTATCTGTAATATGTATTTCTGAATAATGTAATAAAAAAAGAAAAGGGAGAGAGAAAATATCATAACAAATCAGGATAGGAGGCATCAAAGTAGTATTATTGCGAAAGGATCTTGTTGAAGGTTGACGACATGCACAACTATGGCATCCGAGATCATTGCATCAGATATCGATGGCGGAGGCCACTCAAAATTTCCATCATTTGGATCAATTCCAAAATTAGATGCCACGAACTATTCGATGTGGTCTCGGATTTTTCTAATGATTGTTAGAGGCTATGATAAAGAACACATCCTTCTTGAAGCAGAGACAACTTCCAAGGTTGGTAAATATGCTACATGGGTGAACGACAACGGCATGGTAAGCTTATGGATAATGGTCAGCGTCATTGACAAGATCGCCCAAGAGTTGGTCTACTATGAGAGCGCACACGACATGTGGAAATCCTTGTTGGCAACCTATGGGCAAGATAAAAACTCCACCAAAATGTATCAATCATTTCATGAGTTGATGCATACGTATCAGAACGGCCGACCATTATCAGAGTACTTCTCGGCCCTCAAATCTCTGGTTGCCAACTACAATGTATGTGCCCCTCTATGCACATGTCCCACGCAACGACATCATCGACAGGATATGGTGACTATGGTCTTTCTGGGTGGATTAGACCAAACATTTGCAGCCACTCGGGATCAGATGATCACAACTTCTACTCTTCCTACCATGGAGGAAGCATACAATACGTTGTGTCGAATACCAACTTCTTCGATTCCTTCCACAGAGACCTTAAGCCAAACTACGGCTCTCGCAGCTTATGGCAGAGGATTTAGAGGTCAATACAAGGGTCGAGGCCGCGGTCGCCACCTGCAAGGTCGAGGTCGACCGTCATTACAATGCTCCTTCTGTCACAAATTAGGGCATACTGAGGCTGTGTGCTACAGCAAACACGGACGACCAGTACCATCGGCTTGGGTTGCTACTGCAGACATCGACGGAGGATCAATTGAAATCCCTCGAAGAGACCTTGAGGATCTCGTGCAACGCCTATCGCGGATGCGCCCCATTGAGGCAACAAGTTCCGGAGATATCGCCGCCGTCGCTCAGAAAGGTACGTTTATTGCCTCTGTGAGTCATCATAATCACTCCGAATGGCTTATTGATACGGGGGCCTCCACCCATTTGTGTGGAGATCAACGCCTTCTCCGACAACTTCGTCCAACCCAACGAGGGAAAACAGTTCAAGTCGCGAATGGTAAATCATCACCTGTTAAAGGTGTTGGGGATGTGTGCCTTAGCCCTACAATAGAACTGAACAATGTTCTATTGGTTCCGGATTTCCCGCATAGTCTGCTCTCAGTCAGCCAAATGAGTAAGGATCATCACTGCCGCGCAATTTTTGACGCTGCTACTTGTGTTTTTCAGGACATACTGACTGGGAGGACGATCGGTACGGGCCGTGAAGAAGGGGGACAGTCCTCCACCGAGATTGCATATTCTGGGAATTCTACAAGCCAGTCATCCACCACTCTTTGGCATCAACGATTAGGTCATCCTTCTGCTCACAAGCTTCGTCATCTTCTACCACAATTATCCCTGTCAATTACTATCACTTGCGACGCATGTCAGGTTGGGAAGCGTCACCGTGCTACTTTTTCCACTCTCTGGTAACCAACATTCTACCGATATTTTTGATCTGGTCCACATGGACATTTGTTGTCCTAGTAGGTATCCTGATCGTCTGGGTCATCGATATTATCTTGTGCTTATTGATGATTTCTCTAGAGTCGCATGGATATTTCTTTTGAAAAATAAGTCAGACGCCATTAGATTCATTACTCAATACGTCACTTCAATAAAAACTCAATTCGGACGTACTATCAAAAGTCTCCGATCTGACAATGGCCAAGAGTTCTTGTCTCATAACTTCCAAAATTTTCTGTCCGCTCATGGTATTATGCACCAAACCACATGTCCTCATACCTCTCAACAAAACGGGGCTGCCGAATGTAAACATCGCCATATACTAGATACCGCTCGTACAATACTTCTTGATTATCATGTTCCATCAGTCTATTGGGGTGATGCTATCCTAACCGCAACATTCCTCATTAACAGAATGCCATCTACAACTTTAAATGATCAAATCTCAATTGAGATTCTTTTTCCAGGCAAACCTATCTATCCTATGCAGCCAAGGGTCTTTGGGTGTACGACATTCGTTCATTTACATACACCCGGTAGAGATAAGCTTGTTGTACGAGCTATCAAATGTGTCTTTTTAGGTTATGCTACGAATCAAAAAGGATATCGATGTTTTGATACAAGACTACGTAAACACTTTGTAAGCGCAGATGTCACCTTCTTCGAGTCAATACCCTATTTTTCAGCATCCACCACCAATATTTCCCTACCACCCATCTGCATACAGGCCCCCACGATCCCCTTACCGGTTCCAACTCCTCAACAACCTCACACCCCCCTTCTGAGCCAGTGCCACCTCCACAGGTATGCTCCCCCTCTCAAGACCTGGAAACTAATGACAATGCAGATAACCTGGTGGATCTCCCAATAGCTCAAATACACTCAACACGGCAATGTCCATCTGTTTATCATACTAAGAATCCAATCTCTGCAGCAGTGTCTCTCTCCAGACTAACTCCAGCTTATAAGAATTTTGCAAAAGTTGTATCTAATACTGTCATCCCGGCAAACCACCTTGATGCACTAACAGATCCCTGATAATCACGAAAATCGAGAGAGTCTAAATTGGTGTCTCACACAAGGCGGAGACAACCGTCGCTGTGGCGGCTCTCAATGAAATCCGAAATTAATCAACAATTAACCCACACTAAAGATCAATAATTAGAAGTAATGTGGAGTTAAAATTTATTTTTAACTCTGCACAAAATGTATAGCAAGCAAGTATGCAGAGAGTTCGAACACAGGGAGCAAGCAGGGCAATTCACAAGAGTGTGCACAAGTGTGTGTATATGTGATGTGTCTACACTAAGCAAGCAAGCAACAATTTTTGTGGGTTTTTAATTTTTATTTTTTTTATTATTATATTTTTTTTGTTTTGTATTTTGATTTTTAATTTTCTGATTTTTATAATTTTATATTTTATATTTTTCTTTTTCTTTTTCAATATTGGAATTTAAAGACAATGGAATAAAAGACAAGATAGAATATTTATAAAACTAAGTAAAAATTACCAAAAATTCAGAAAGAAATTGTTTTTGATATTTTTATGAGTTTTTACTGTTTTTGTGATTTTTGGGGATTTTTCAAGGTGTTTTTGGTATTTTTAAATACTGAAATAAAGCAAAACAGTGCAAATAAGGCTGGCTGTGAATAAAATGAGATTTAAAAATAGCAACCAGTACTCAAAATTTTCACACTATTTTTTCGAATAAGAAGAACAAAATGAGGAACAAACAGAACCTGAGTTTGTAATTTTTGGAGTTTTCCTTGATTTTATATATTTTTTTGAAGTTTTTGAGTGTTTTTAAATTTTTAGTGTTCTTCTTTTAAGATTTTTAGTGATTTTTGGACTGACACTAAAATAGGATAAAATAGACACTAGCTAATTTTTTTGGAATTTTTCAAAACGTTTTTATAATTTTTAGGGGTTTTCTAATGCAAACAGTGAAATAAATGCATATTTTTGATTTTTTAATAAATATTAAAAAGTTAGAAAATCAAAATCTAAAAATATAGCGTGAAAGCACAGGATAACAGGAGCATAAACCTATTTTTTTGTGGAATTTTTGGAGTTAAAATGATGGTTTAACTAATTAGAGCAAACATCCAAACATTAAACAGTCCTGGCAGGGGTATAAGTGCAAATAATAAAACATCCAGGGGCATACATGCAATTTTTCCACAAAAGTTTACACTAAAACTTGCATTTCAAGGATTAAAGATGAATAACAAAACCCGCAAGGGTATCTGAGCAATTTACCCCACCAGGGCGCGTGACTCGCACGCGCCTGAGAAGGACTGGAATGCAATATCTCGAAAACCTGGGGGTCTCTTTGCAAAGTAACCAAAAATATTACACTTGCTACGAAAGTTTTTGTACTGAAACGAAATACACAAAAGCCCGAGGGGGTCCTTGCAAAATGCCCACCCCCTCACGTGAACTGGTCACGTGAGGTGACGTGGCGAGGACCTGGAAGCAAATATCGAAAGTCTGGGGGCCTCTTTGCAAATATTACAAAATATTTAAACTACAAACAAAAGTTTAAAGACTAAAAAGTCAATACAAAAGTTGCGAGGGTGGGGATGCAAAATACCCTCGCTCAGGCGCTCTGCAGGTGACGCGTGGCGCGCATCCAACGGCTGGCGGCGATGGACGATCCAACGGCGGGAAGCGGGCCACTTATCCACGTGGCAGCACGAGAGCGGCCGATGACGGTTGGCTTGTGCGGCTGAGATTAGAGCTCCCCCGATGATCGGACGGTGGGCGCGCGGGGAGATCTAACGGCTCCTGTGTGATCTGGGCGCTCCTCGCTGATCCGACGGCGCCGGAGGCAGAGGGAAGAACACGGAGGAGCTGCTGCTGGGCGAACTTCTCCGAGCTCCTCCGTCCGGCCACGGCGACGATTGAGCTTGCAAAGTGGTCGAGGGTGCTCCTGCAGGTGTCAGCTGACGTCTGGAAGCCGCAAAAGCCACTGGCGTTCGCCGGTGCTCTCACACGGAGGTGGCGGAGCTGCAAGGCCCCAGGTGCTCCGGCGAGAGAGCAAAATCGCTCCAGACACTTCGATGAGCTTCAGTACCTGCACCAAAAAGTTAGGGAGGGCGAGGGCAAAATGCCTCGACCTCGGGTGGCTCTCGAAATGGACGGGGAGGCGAGATAGGGGCTCGCCGGAGTTGCGCTCCGGCGAGGTGATCGATTAGGTGATGAAGTGATCGACTCAACGCGGAGTGAAGGGCGAAATGATCCTAATGTTAACAGGAATAAGATAGGGATGAAAATGGGACGAATGGCAGCCTCGATGGCCAAGGGCCAGAGGGTGAATACCTCACGGGGGTACCCGCCGGAGGTGGTGGTGGAACGCGCTCAACTCGCGTGATTCCGCCTCCTCGAAGGTGTGGACCAGGAGCTGTCACCTCCACGGTGCTGGAGCGACTCCAAGGGGGAAGGGAGCTGGATGAATTGCGGTTCAACCCGAGAAAGGAAGATGGGGGGTCGTATTTGAAGAGTGGTGGGTGCGTGTTTTCGAGGCGCGATCACGGGTAGAGGAAGAAGATCTAGGCAGATCTGAGAAGTCGGCGATGGAGATGGATCAAAGAGGCACAACTTCCATGAAGGAAGCGGCGGCAAAGGAGGGACGAGTCGGCCTAGGAAAGTCCACCAAGGCGGGCAAAAACCCAGGCGCGACAGAGCTACAGTGGACGAAGGACGTCCAGTTGACCTAGGTCAACTGGCGCCTTCTCCTGATTGGTCCACGTGGACCAATCAGGAAAAATCCCTTAGAAATGTTTTATTAATTAAATTAAAAATAGAATTAAGCCGAATTAAATTATTATTATAAAATAAAAAATGTTTAATTTTTTATGTAGTATTTTATTCCGATTTTTATTTATTTTTATGAATGATATTTTTACAAGTTTACATTTATACCCCTAATAGGTATATTATCTATATATTTTAGTATTTATTTTTATTTTGTGTATTTAATTTATTTATTTTTGTTATCTATTTTCTAAAATTATAGGATACTTTTATATACACAAATATATTTTTATTTTATTTTTATGATATGTTTTGTGTATTTAATAAAATATAAAGGTGTTTTATACAGGTATAAGTATATGTAATGTATCTATGTACTCTATTATACCAGTATTTTTATTTTGTATTTTATTTAGGCTTTTATTCTTATTTTATTGTACATAATTATTATAAGTATTATGTACAATATTATAAAAATATAAAAAATATAAAAATAATGAATAAATACTAACTTGAATATTTTAATATGTACAAGTATACAATGTGGGTCCAAAAGCCAACTTTCAAACCGTAGCTCTGCAAAATGCGAAACCACCGCCATTGGATAGATTATTTTATTCTATATACAATTAAAGGTGAGTTTGATACATTTGGAGTTGTCGTTTGTGAGATACGGGTCTGGAAAGTTGGGATTTTGGATTCTTATTCAGACCATATCTTTTTGTCTGTACATTCTTTTTCTGTGAAATCAATTTTGTATTTTTCTTTATGAAATTATCTACAACTTTCATGTAAAAGTTTATTTGTTTGATGTACAAAAAGTGGAACCAAAAATAGGTCCCAAAATGAATAAAGAATGAATGAAATAAAATAGGTATTTGACCCTTATCTCCCCCTACTTTATTCCTGGTCGACCCATTCATCAAGATGCCTAGGTCTCGGGGGTTTTCGGTCATAAAATATTTACAATATTTTATTCTTTTTCTTTTCTTTATTTATTCTATTATTTTGGCTTTAATTACAGCATTTTACACACTAATATGATGCACATGCATGGATGCTAAGATGATGAATTTAAGGGTATTTACAGGCATTTGTTAGGGTTTTTGGTGTCAAAATGATAGAATAAAGATGATGAAATGTGGATTCATCATCCCCCTATACTTTACCTTTGCTAGTCCCTAGCAAACACTTATGCAATGAGTGCAAAAAGAGAAAAGAAAGAAAAGAAAAAGAAGAATGTGGATTTTATTTGATTGTCAAACTTGTCTTCACAAAATCAAAGTTTGGAGCTTAAGTCGGACCTTTGGAATTTTAGTGCGGTCGGAACCTTAATGAGAACCAAGTTTGAAATCCAACAGTCCTTGAGAATCCCAAAACTCTGCCCAAGTCTCCTCAATAGCCAGGTCAGAAATACTTCAACTCATACGCAAACTCTTACGACTATGAATCTGACTCGTACAGTGTAAGTGATATGTAGCTCCCCACCTCAGAAGTAGCAAAGAAACAACCTCCCCCAACCTGGTAACTCTAATGCCTCGGTCTAGCAACTCTTTCCTCGAGAAGCGGGGTATTCCCTTCTAAGTTCAAGTGCAACTGGCTCAAGAAGAGGGGGAAGAAGTATAGACTTTTGGGAGCTCAACCAGTGTAGCTAAGTCTCCCGCTGCAAGCTTCATGAGATGTGAAATGGGTACCATAAGCTTTTGCTTTATTGAACTATATACACTCCGGTGGGATTATTAAATTTTCAATCCGACCCACCACTTTTTTTTTGGAGTTCTCTCTCTCTCTCTCTTTTTTTTTTCAATTGCATCTGTACAACATATCTACATGGTGCAACATATATACAAGAAATTTCTTCTTGAGCCAGTAGACTATCCCTCTTTTGAAGCTTTATTGCAACCCACGGCTTCTGTCTTTAGCCTTCATCACCACTAGACCAAGTTGAGGTGCACTTCCTTCACTATAAGAAGAAGAGAGGTTCCGCCTAGAAGTACTACCCTCATATGCTACCCCAAGCCAAAGGAGACTGCCTCCTTACCACCTCATCCGTGGAGAGCTATGTGAAAGGTGCAGGTGTCCAAGTTAGGTCATTATCAACAAGAGTCGTGCGTGTGCTCCGAAATACTCTACTTAGGCAGTCAAGAATCCATTGAACCAAGTCCCGTGATCCTCAAAGAATTAAGTCAACTAGACCTGAAGTACCTCAAACCCAGTTCCTATAAAGTTCCTGTTATTAGGTAGATTTTAAGGTCCAATCAAGCTCCAATCTCCGGATTTTACTTAGACTTGTTCAACTATCAAACTCAATCCGAAAAATGCTCATGCCATGCAATGCAAGAAATATTTTTGTGCTGCAATTTTCAAGATTTTGAACTTTTTATGGATTTTTGAAAAGATGATACATGCGTATGCAGATGCATTTTTTTTGTATTTTTCAAAAAGATTTTTCAAATGTTTTTGGATTTTCATTTTGCAAATGTTTTTTGGGATTTTTGAAAACAAAAGATTTTGGCTGCAAACTAGGTTAAAATATGTACACGGGAGTGCTTCTTATATATACAAGAAGTGGATTCCAAGAATTTACAAGGGTAAGTGGTCAGTTTTATACATATATATACATAGTGGAATTTTAGTGTGATGTAAATATTCCTCAAACTTATTTGACACAAGCTTTTTCACACAATTTTTGAAAACTATAGTCCAAAATAATTTTCACCAACATTTTACAAACATGTACACACATTTGAAAATCATTTTGCAAAGGTTTTCAAAACAGTATAGATAGATTTTTCAACATATTTTTGCAACCATTTTTCAAACCATTTGCAAATCATTTTTCAAACATTTTATTTCACATAAAGAAAATAAATTTTACAAATCACACATTTTTTACAAAGGTTGAAAACATGTAACAAAATATTTTCAAAATAGTTTTCAATAGATGTTCACAAAGGTTTTCAAACTATTTTTCAAACATTTTGCAAAAAAACATTTTTCACCTGATTTATTAATCAGTATATACAAAAAGAATTTGAGGAATGATAACACCTTTTTATTAGATATTTTAATGAAATTTAAAGAATTATTAGCCATATTATTAAGAAAATACGAAAGTACGAGTTATGGCTAAAGTATATACGTAGTATATACGACCCCCCTATACTTAGCTTGAGCTATGTCCTCATAGATCAGAGAGAAAAGAGAAGACATAACTCGTACTAAGTATAGGCAAGTCTAAAGAATGAACGAATGAATGAACCAATGAGAAGTTGACCGTCCCCCCTATACTTAGGATCAAATAATCCTAAGTATAGCAGACTGTACTCAAAGCAGGGAGGGTCAAGGGTGGGAATGAACAGATCGTACTCAGATTGTCTCCCCCTATACTTAGGGTAAGAGATCCCTAAGTATAGACAAGAAGAGGAGACAATGGAGAGGATCAAAAAGAATAGAGAAACTCGGGGTGCACACCCCCCTATACTTAGGACAAAGTACGTCCTAAGTATGGAAAACTGTCAGCAAAGGCGGCACCTTTTTTTTGATGAAAGAATGATATGAACAGATGATCTGTACAGCGGCAGATGGAGTTGATCACCATGTATGAGATGCAGATGATGAGAGTTAAAGGACACATCTCATACCAGAAGAATGGGGGCAACGTCAATGGTCGGCGGATCATGATCTAGATATAGCTTCAGGCGTTGACCATTGACGCGGAAGGTAGAGGAAGATGACGGTTCAGATATGTCGATGCTGCCATTGTCATGTACCTTCCTAACCACATACGGACCTTTCCACTTGCTCTGCAATTTCCCTGGGAATAATTTCAGCCTAGAGTCAAACAACCATACTTTCTGATCCGGCTCAAACTGTTTATGGCTGATATGCGAATCGTGCCATGTCTTTACTTTCTCTTTGTACTGTAGGCTGTTCGAAAAGGCTGTGTCTCTCAGTTCTTCCAGGGCTGCCAATTCTGCTCTTCTTTGGTCTCCTACACTCTCGGGATCCAAAAGCAACTCAGTGACTGCCCAAAAAGATTTGTGCTTGATTTCCACTGGCAAATGGCACGGCTTGCCATAGACGAGACGAAAGGGAGATGTCCCTAATGGATTTTTGAAAGAGGTCCGATAGGCCCACAAGACCGAGTCCAAAAGCTGTGACCAATCCTTTCGGTCTGGGCGGACAATTTTCTGTAAGATAGTCTTTATCTCCCGATTCGATACTTCAGCAAGACCATTAGTCTGAGGGTGATACGGAGTGGCAACCCGATGGTCAATGCCGAACTCGTCAGCAAGGGCCCTAACCTTGTCATTGATGAAATGAGACCCCCGTCAGAAATCAGAACTCTAGGTACCCCGAACCGTGAAATGATATTTTTCCTCAAGAATTTGCACACGGTTTTCGCATCTGCGGCTCGGGCGGGAATGGCCTCAACCCATCGGCTGACATAATCCACAGCGAGCAAAATATGCTCGAATCCCTGACTCTTAGGAAATGGGCCCATGAAATCAATCCCCCATGCATCAAAAACCTCACAGAAGTGAATGGGTTGCATGGGCATCATGTCTCTCTGTCCGCAGGTTCCCATTTTCTGACAGTCAGTACATCCCTTCACGAACTCATCAGAATCCTTGAAGAGAGTAGGCCACCATAGGCCGGATTGAAGCACCTTTTGTGCTGTTCTTTTTCCAGAATGATGTCCTCCTGCCTCAAGCTTGTGGCAGTATGTGAGGACGCTATGCTGCTCTTCTTGAGGAATGCACCTTCTCCAGATACTATCCCCTCCTTCATGATAAAGGATGGGATCCTCCCAATGGTAAAACTTGGCCTTAGCTAGGAAGGTCTCAAGTTTCTGCCTGGGCCAACCCTGAGGGACTGTCTTGGCAACAAGATAGTTTACAAAGTCGGCGTACCACGGGAGTGAGGTGACAGCCAAGATCGCCTCATCTGGAAACGTCTCTGTGATAGGTGCGCTGGGCTCAGATTCCTCAAGATCCTCCAATCTGGAGAGATGATCCGCCACCACATTCTTGACTCCAGGCTTATCCTTAATCTCTATATCAAATTCCTGGAGTAGAAGGATCCATCTGGTCAGACGTGCTTTGGCATCCTTCTTAGCCATTAAATACCGGATGGCGGTGTGATCAGTGTATATGGTAACTCTAGATCCGAGAATGTAAGATCGATACTTATCAAGAGCGAAGACTACGGCCAGCATTTCTTTCTCAGTCACAGTGTAATTCCTTTGAGCGGTATCTAAGGTCCGGCTGGCGTAGTGAATGGCAAACGGTAATCCATCCCTCCTCTGTCCAAGCACAGCCCCAACGGCAAAATCTGAAGCATCCATCATGATCTCGAATGGGAGAGACCAATCGGGTGGTTGAAGGACAGGAGCTGAAACAACCATATCTTTGAGCGTCTCGAATGTCGCAAGACACTTATCATTAACAATAAACTCGGTGTCTTTGGTCAGCAAGTCAGTGAGCGGCCGGGCAATTCGACTGAAGTCCTGAATGAATCGTCGGTAGAAACCGACATGCCCCAGAAAAGACCGTAACTGACGAAGATTGGACGGCGGATTGAGTTTTCTGATGATATCCACCTTGGCAAGATCGACCTCCATGCCCCTGTTGGAGACGATGTGCCCAAGGACCGTCCCTTGAGTCATCATGAAATGACTCTTCTCCCAGGATAAGACAAGATTGACCTCTATGCAGCGCTTCAGCACACGATCTAGGCAGTCAAGACAAGTATCAAACCCGTCGCCATAGACCGAGAAGTCATCCATGAAGACCTCTAAACAGTCACCCACCATGTCCGAGAAGATGGACAACATGCACCTTTGGAATGTCGCCGGAGCGTTACATAGACCAAAGGGCATCCGTCTGAAAGCATATGTCCCAAACGGACAGGTGAATGTCGTTTTCTCCTGGTCTTCGGGCGCAATGGCCACTTGATTATATCCGGAGTACCCATCAAGAAAACAATAATGGCTCTTCCCGGCTAGCCGCTCGATAATCTGATCAAGGAAGGGCAGTGGGAAGTGATCCTTCTTGGTGGCCTCATTCAATCGTCCGTAGTCCACACAGACCCTCCAAGAAGTTGGTACTCTGGTAGCGATCTCCTCTCCAGACTCATTGACAACTGTAGTGACACCCGTCTTCTTGGGTACCACATGTAACGGACTTACCCATTTAGAGTCGGAGATGGGATAGATGAAATCAGCGCTCCACCACTTCGAAATTTCTTTCATGACGACCTCTCGAAGATTCGGGTTCAGCCGTCGCTGGAACTCACGCGATGGCTTAGCGTCATCCTCGAGATAGATGTGGTGGGAGCACAGCTTCGGGCTCAGCCCCTTGAGATCAGCTATATTCCAACCGATTGCCTTGCGGTTTCTTTCAAGAACCTCCATCAGACGAGATTCTTGTTCTCCAGTCAAATCTGCTGAGATAATGACTGGGTGCATATCTGGCTCACCTGCAAGGAATCTATACTTCATTGATTGCGGTAGAGGTTTCCGTTCAGGACAACTGGGAGGCGGCAGATCTGGCTTCTGATATGTCTGGGTGAATGCTACCAGGTCTGCATGGGAGAACTCTCGCTCTGCATGAATGTCTGACGAAGAGCGGCCCACTGAATTATCAATAAACTGTACTGGCTCGCACTCTGCCATGGTTGTCGGCTCGGAAGGAATCAGACAAGGCAAGTATTCATCAAAATCATCCCAGTCAATGTCTGAATCCGAGGGATCAGAAGTAGATGAGCAAGAATGAAAATCATCGGCACCACTCGTCCCAACACTGTCAGCCTCAGGTGTATCCTCATCCAGGAGTGTGCTCTCCCGACTCTCGACTGCCATGAGCTTGAGATACAGTGAATCTGTAGGCAAGGCGAGGGTCGGTGCTACAGGATCTGTCCAGTTAGATTCATCATCAGTCATCTCGAAATCACAAACCTGGTGGATGTCTAGCTCTTCTTCTGTCATATGCGCTGCTTCACTGGACTGCTCTGAGCATTCTAACTCTCTGGCTCTGGTTTCCTCGATCGTCTCTATTTGTATGGTCTCGCCCTCTACGCGAAAGCATACCTTCCCACAATCATGGTCGGTCACGGCCTTGGCTGTGGCCAAGAATGGGCGTCCTAATATGATGGGGGCATCAGTTACCGACTCAGGGATCTCCATGTCCAACACCACGAAGTCCACGGGGAATTTCAAGCCCTGAATGGTAACGACCACGTCTTTCAATAACCCCTTCGGCCTCTTAATCGACCTATCAGCAAACTGAAGGACCGTTCTGCTTCGAAGAAGAGGGCCAAACTCGAACTGCTTGAGTAAGGCCGCCGGAAGGAGGTTAATTGAGGAGCCACTGTCTAATAGAGTACGATCAAATTGCTGCTCTTGAATCTCGCATCTGACATAGGGAGCTCCTGCGTCTGGTCGCTTGGCTGGCAGCTTGTTCTGAATGGTGCAGCAAGTATCATGAGTGAGCATATGGATTTGGTCTCTGTGCCTCCGCTTTCTTCTGACAGTGGTTGTCTCTTTCAAATTCTTTTTGAAGAAAGGGATATGCTCAAACGCTTCTCGTAGAGTTAGCTGAATGTGAAATCTGTCAATCATCTGATTGCCGAACTCTACCTCCTGGTTCTTTTTAGGATTTTCTTTTTTATTCCCCTTCGCTCGGCGGAGTGCCTCAGGGAAGGGGATGGTAGGGGCCTCCTCAGATGGAGGACTAGGAAACGGTCCCTGTGCCTGTGAAGATAGAGAATCCACACAAATATCATCATGCAACACATATGGATCTGCAATTTGAACAGGAACCTTTCCTTTATTCATATTTTTGTTCTTTTTGTTACCGCAGTCCATAGATACAAAATGTGGTAACATCACAGTGGGAGACTCAACAAAAGTAGAGGTGGTGGCCTCAGTACCACCACCGGCACCTGCATCTGCGGCATCAGCACCGCTCTCTGGTTCTACATCAAAAATGGTGGCATCAGCACCACCGTCTTCATCTGGTATCACGACGGCATCAGCACCGTCGTCCTGGACTTCATCATGGGTGGCATCAGCACCACCGTCTTCAACATCATCATTAGCGGCATCAGCACCGCTCCTGTGCTCCTCTGGCGCTCCTGGTTCTGCCTCTAGTTGTCGCTCAGAAGAGGCGCCGCCGGCTGGCATCCTACCGCTCCTAGTAGTAACAAAATCAGCATCATGATAGGAATAAGATATGTCACTCACATGACCACTAGGAGAGGTATACTCTGTAAACTCTACCTGCTCAGACTTTCTTTTCAGATTGTTCGGGTTAGGTTCAATCTGAGCGGGTATGGCGGCCTTGCCCTTCATGATCTCCCTCATCTCCTGTCGGAATTCATCCATTTCTTGCCTGAAAGAGGCTCGCTGTTCAGATAGCAAGCGGGCAAGATCATCGAGAGCTGGGTTCTCAAAAACGGGAACTTGGGAACCGGATGGTTGTCCCTGCTGGAAATGGGGTTGCTGCTGCTGATGCTGCTGATACTGGGGGGAGGGCTGGTGATAAGACTGCTGAGGCTGCTGTCGCTGCCTCCACTGTTGTCCCTGATAGTTGGGACGAGGACCACTCTGGTATTGCTGATGATGGGCATATTGGGGCTGTTGCTGTTGTGTTTGCTGGCTGCTCTGCTGTCCTTGGGCAGGAGGATGCTGCTGGGACGAGGATCCACTATTCCCCCAACGGAATCCGGGGTGATCCCTACGAATTGCGGGCTGAGGGTATCGGTCATACCAAATCCCATTGACTTCCATCAATGGCTCCTGCTCAAAGGAGGGTGGAGGAAGAACTGCCAGTGGCTGCTCCGGCTGATAAACCACCATCTGCGTGTCGGAAGATGGCGGCTGCTCTGGATGGTACTGCAGCAATGGAATCGGCTCCGCCCGGATATGGTTCACCTGGCGGTATGAGGTAGAGGCCTGGTTGGAATTGCTGCTGCTGGAAGCAACCTGTGACCTGGGAGGCTGTTGAGAATGGGCTTGTGCCTCCTGAATACATAGAATCTGGGTCTTCAGGTCACTCATGGTTTTGGTGAGAAGGTCCATCTGAGCTAGACCTTGGTTCTGCTTCTTTTCCAGGATCTCCATGCGGTCCAACTTTTCACTAATTATGCCCATGTCGGCTGCTGTTGATTCGGCTTGGGCTGCGGCTACCGACACTGTGTTGGGACCGGCATCGATGCGAGCGATCCTCTGAAATGTTCCGCCTCCATGCGGTGGCTTTTGTTGGGTGTAGACACGGGCCTGAGTCATCACTGTAGAATTTTCCGCCATGCCCTCGTAGATGGCCCAGACATCATCTTCACCCTTAGAAAAATAGGATCCACCACAAGAGGCGTTGACAAGCCCCTGCAGCTCCGGTGTCAGCCCGCAGAAGAAACTCTGTACCAGGTTGGGCTTGGAGATGTCGTGATGTGGACACCGGTCAATGAGCTCTCTAAATCGATCCCAGGCTTCATGGAATTGTTCGTTTGGGATCATGACGAAGTTGTTGATCATTGCTCTAGCTGCGTTGGTCCGGCCGAGAGGATAGTACTTCTTCAGGAATGCGGTCCGGAGATCTGCCCATGTGTCGATGAAACGCCCAAGATGTTTGAGCCAATAGGCGGCTCTGTCAACCAAAGAGAATGGAAAGGCGATCATCTTGATTGTGTCCTCGGTCATCAACCGATCATGGATGGTGCTGCAAATCATCTCGAATTCTTGGAGGTGGAGGTGCGGCTCTTCGGTCGGCAACCCATGGAATTTGGGTAAAAGCTGAATGGTGTGGGGCCGAAGCTCGAAATCTCCGTGGATGGGTGGGAGTCGAATCCATCGGTGAGTGAGGGATGCTGCTGGGTTGTGCAATTCCCTCATGATAGTCTGTGGCGGTCTCTCGCCGTCTGGATCGCCTCCTCCTGCGTCAGGTCCTCCTCCTCCACCACCTTCTCCGCCAGCTCGGTTCTCTCTCATCTGAGCTATCTCCCTCATGAGATCACCCATGAATGTACCCTGGTCACGGATCTGTCTCTGCATAGTCTCCAGGGATGCTAATAAGGAATTGTTGATGGCTGCCTGGTCAAATAAGAATGGAGGGTGCTCATGATCATCTTCATGCTCGCCTCTGTCTGCCATGGCTGGATTTTCTGAAAAAGCAAAAGAGGCCATCTCAGGTGCTGTCGAATGAGCTGAACACTGTGATGCACTGTATTCTGACACTCTTGGACTGATGGAAGGAGAATGAGAATGGTGGTCGAGGGGGAACAGGGTGGATGTAAACTCAGGCTCGGAGAGCGGACTCTCCGAGGTATTCCTAGATGAATAAGGAGGAGTGCGGGATAGCGGTGCCGACAAAGTCGGCCTAAGAGATCTCCGTCCCATCATCTTGATTATTGGAAAGAGCAGAGGGAATGTAGAAGAAGAGGAATGAAATGAGATGCAACAAAATTGCGCACGATTGTGCGGTGTTTTTGATCTTGACCTAAATAAATCTAGCAATCAAACACAAAGCAGGGGTAAGTTCACCAACTCAACACATGAAGCCGTGAAGGTTCGGCTTTTATCTTTTCAGTTTTAGCTTGATTCAGGAATTTATCTTTTAACGAGTCCTTAGAACGCTACGCCTATAGGAGAGAGAGTACTGCCGGAAAAGTATCCCGTACTTGTCCTCCTCCTGTGTAACCTGTAGCTTGTACTTTTTGAGGTCCTTGTAACCCTTCCTGGATCCCTACTCAGCCAAAGAATAAGAGAGGAAGCCAATAGGCGAAACCGATACTTCGGAACTCGCTCGCAACGGAATCACCCGTGAGCGTGCAAGAACCTACTCGGACGCAGCCGGTGAGACAGACACCCCCGTGAAGGCGTGGCCTATGCTCGATACTTCGGACGAGGTCGATGCTCACACAATAGTGAGTCACCAATGGTGACCAAGCCCTACTCGACTACGTACGATAGAAGCGCCAATACTTCGGAAATCCAGGCGATACACAAGGCAGCCACAAGCTGGGTTTTTGGCTCTAATCCTTACGAAGCGCTCACCTCACTTGGAAGGAGACCTTCCCATGCAACCTGAATACAAGTGAGGGTGTTACTCTCCCCAAGCAATGAATCCAATTACCTTTTTTATTTTGGTCAAGTTTTCTTAGCAGTCCCTTTTTTAATTTTTTTGGTGTTATCGCTTCTTTTGAGTAAATTCAAGCAAGCGCCTAACGATTTTTGTATTTTCTTTATCCTACTTTGTTCCAAAAACAGAGGGAGAAAAGAGTCGGAAAAGCCGTGCAAGTCGACACAAAGATGGAGATCTCACCTTTGTGCCTAAATGATGCGTGCAAAGTAAGAAGACTTACAGTGAATCCCAGCTCTCTCCATGCGGGATGCAAAGCAGAAATTTATAAACCTAAACTACATGCCGGTATGCACACGGAAATCGTCCTAGATTAGGCAACTGCTAGCGTGAAGAACCACAAGTTGATTATCAACTCCCAATCCGAGTGTCCGGTCTTGGCTTACCCCTCCTCTTCTCGACACACTCGAGTTCAGGAGTAGCGCTTGATGGGGTTCGCTCACAGCGCGTGGATCAAATGTAGATAACCAACTGTTTAATTAGTCTAAGTCCAAATACGCACTATAGGAGCATGCAAAAAATAATTATGTGTTTGGACCTATTCTAATCGAGTCAAGCAGGACCTAAAACTAAGAGCTCAATCCACAAAAGAAAGTGAAAAATGAAAACAAAACCGGAAAATGACAAGCGAGAAAAACTCGTCAAAAACCGCGATGAGCCCCCAAGTGAACAAACACTTGGAAATTGGGCCCGGTAGTGTCCAAGTCCAAAGTACCTGTATTATTACAATTTAATAGTCTCTCTCTCACAGAAATAAAATGCAAGCTAACTAATCACTCTCTCTCAATCCTCCTGCTCTCTCCTGCCGGCTTGGCCCAAGAAGGCCGGCTCCGCTTCCCAAGGATGCTCCGGATCACCTAAGCAATCCGCCTTGCTCCGCGGTCCCTCGCAAGAAGACAAGAAAAGAAATGGTCAGATAGCTCAACAAGATATATCAAAACTGCAAGAGATAGAAAGTAAGGCTATGGTAGACAATCAACACAATCAAACAAAATGTGAACTACTCGCTGTTTCTCCCCGGCAACGGCGCCATTTGATAATCACGAAAATCAAGAGAGTCTAAATTGGTGTCTCACACAAGGCGGAGACAACCGTCGCTGTGGCGGCTCTCAATGAAATCTGAAATTAATCAACAATTAACCCACACTAAAGATCAATAATTAGAAGTAATGTGGAGTTAAAATTTATTTTTAACTCTGCACAAAATGTATAGCAAGCAAGTATGCAGAGAGTTCGAACACAGGGAGCAAGCAGGGCAATTCACAAGAGTGTGCACAAGTGTGTGTATATGTGATGTGTCTACACTAAGCAAGCAAGCAACAATTTTTGTGGGTTTTTAATTTTTATTATTTTTATTATTATATTTTTTTGTTTTGTATTTTGATTTTTAATTTTCTGATTTTTATAATTTTATAATTTATATTTTTCTTTTTCTTTTTCAATATTGGAATTTAAAGACAATGGAATAAAAGACAAGATAGAATATTTATAAAACTAAGTAAAAATTACCAAAATTCAGAAAGAAATTGTTTTTGATATTTTTATGATTTTTTACTGTTTTTGTGATTTTTGGGGATTTTTCAAGGTGTTTTTGGTATTTTTAAATACTGAAATAAAGCAAAACAGTGCAAATAAGGCTGGCTGTGAATAAAATGAGATTTAAAAATAGCAACCAGTACTCAAAATTTTCACACTATTTTTTCGAATAAGAAGAACAAAATGAGGAACAAACAGAACCTGAGTTTGTAATTTTTGGAGTTTTCCTTGATTTTATATATTTTTTTGAAGTTTTTGAGTGTTTTTAAATTTTTAGTGTTTTTCTTTTGAGATTTTTAGTGATTTTTGGACTGACACTAAAATAGGATAAAATAGACACTAGCTAATTTTTTTGGAATTTTTCAAAACGTTTTTATAATTTTTAGGGGTTTTCTAATGCAAACAGTGAAATAAATGCATATTTTTGATTTTTTAATAAATATTAAAAAGTTAGAAAATCAAAATCTAAAAATATAGCGTGAAAGCACAGGATAACAGGAGCATAAACCTATTTTTTTGTGGAATTTTTGGAGTTAAAATGATGGTTTAACTAATTAGAGCAAACATCCAAACATTAAACAGTCCTGGCAGGGGTATAAGTGCAAATAATAAAACATCCAGGGGCATACATGCAATTTTTCCACAAAAGTTTACACTAAAACTTGCATTTCAAGGATTAAAGATGAATAACAAAACCCGCAAGGGTATCTGAGCAATTTACCCCACCAGGGCGCGTGACTCGCACGCGCCTGAGAAGGACTGGAATGCAATATCTCGAAAACCTGGGGGTCTCTTTGCAAAGTAACCAAAAATATTACACTTGCTACGAAAGTTTTTGTACTAAAACGAAATACACAAAAGCCCGAGGGGGTCCTTGCAAAATGCCCACCCCCTCACATGAACTGGTCACGTGAGGTGACGTGGCGAGGACCTGGAAGCAAATATCGAAAGTCTGGGGGCCTCTTTGCAAATATTACAAAATATTTAAACTACAAACAAAAGTTTAAAGACTAAAAAGTCAATACAAAAGTTGCGAGGGTGGGGATGCAAAATACCCTCGCTCAGGCGCTCTGCAGGTGACGCGTGGCGCGCATCCAACGGCTGGCGGCGATGGACGATCCAACGGCGGGAAGCGGGCCACTTATCCACGTGGCAGCACGAGAGCGGCCGATGACGGTTGGCTTGTGCGGCTGAGATTAGAGCTCCCCCGATGATCGGACGGTGGGCGCGCGGGGAGATCTAACGGCTCCTGTGTGATCTGGGCGCTCCTCGCTGATCCGACGGCGCCGGAGGCAGAGGGAAGAACACGGAGGAGCTGCTGCTGGGCGAACTTCTCCGAGCTCCTCCGTCCGGCCACGGCGACGATTGAGCTTGCAAAGTGGTCGAGGGTGCTCCTGCAGGTGTCAGCTGACGTCTGGAAGCCGCAAAAGCCACTGGCGTTCGCCGGTGCTCTCACACGGAGGTGGCGGAGCTGCAAGGCCCCAGGTGCTCCGGCGAGAGAGCAAAATCGCTCCAGACACTTCGATGAGCTTCAGTACCTGCACCAAAAAATTAGGGAGGGCGAGGGCAAAATGCCTCGACCTCGGGTGGCTCTCGAAATGGACGGGGAGGCGAGATAGGGGCTCGCCGGAGTTGCGCTCCGGCGAGGTGATCGATTAGGTGATGAAGTGATCGACTCAACGCGGAGTGAAGGGCGAAATGATCCTAATGTTAACAGGAATAAGATTGGGATGAAAATGGGACGAATGGCAGCCTCGATGGCCAAGGGCCAGAGGGTGAATACCTCACGGGGGTACCCGCCGGAGGTGGTGGTGGAACGCGCTCAGCTCGCGTGATTCCGCCTCCTCGAAGGTGTGGACCAGGAGCTGTCACCTCCACGGTGCTGGAGCGACTCCAAGGGGGAAGGGAGCGGGATGAATTGCGGTTCAACCCGAGAAAGGAAGATGGGGGGTCGTATTTGAAGAGTGGTGGGTGCGTGTTTTCGAGGCGCGATCACGGGTAGAGGAAGAAGATCTAGGCAGATCTGAGAAGTCGGCGATGGAGATGGATCAAAGAGGCACAACTTCCATGAAGGAAGCGGCGGCAAAGGAGGGACGAGTCGGCCTAGGAAAGTCCACCAAGGCGGGCAAAAACCCAGGCGCGACAGAGCTACAGTGGACGAAGGACGTCCAGTTGACCTAGGTCAACTGGCGCCTTCTCCTGATTGGTCCACGTGGACCAATCAGGAAAAATCCCCTAGAAATGTTTTATTAATTAAATTAAAAATAGAATTAAGCCGAATTAAATTATTATTATAAAATAAAAAATGTTTAATTTTTTATGTAGTATTTTATTCCGATTTTTATTTATTTTTATGAATGATATTTTTACAAGTTTACATTTATACCCCTAATAGGTATATTATCTATATATTTTAGTATTTATTTTTATTTTGTGTATTTAATTTACTTATTTTTGTTATCTATTTTCTAAAATTATAGGATACTTTTATATACACAAATATATTTTTATTTTATTTTTATGATATGTTTTGTGTATTTAATAAAATATAAAGGTGTTTTATACAGGTATAAGTATATGTAATGTATCTATGTACTCTATTATACCAGTATTTTTATTTTGTATTTTATTTAGGCTTTTATTCTTATTTTATTGTACATAATTATTATAAGTATTATGTACAATATTATAAAAATATAAAAAATATAAAAATAATGAATAAATACTAACTTGAATATTTTAATATGTACAAGTATACAATGTGGGTCCAAAAGCCAACTTTCAAACCGTAGCTCTGCAAAATGCGAAACCACCGCCATTGGATAGATTATTTTATTCTATATACAATTAAAGGTGAGTTTGATACATTTGGAGTTGTCGTTTGTGAGATACGGGTCTGGAAAGTTGGGATTTTGGATTCTTATTCAGACCATATCTTTTTGTCTGTACATTCTTTTTCTGTGAAATAAATTTTGTATTTTTCTTTATGAAATTATCTACAACTTTCATGTACAAAGTTTATTTGTTTGATGTACAAAAAGTGGAACCAAAAATAGGTCCCAAAATGAATAAAGAATGAATGAAATAAAATAGGTATTTGACCCTTATCTCCCCCTACTTTATTCCTGGTCGACCCATTCATCAAGATGCCTAGGTCTCGGGGGTTTTGGGTCATAAAATATTTACAATATTTTATTCTTTTTCTTTTCTTTATTTATTCTATTATTTTGGCTTTAATTACAGCATTTTACACACTAATATGATGCACATGCATGGATGCTAAGATGATGAATTTAAGGGTATTTACAGGCATTTGTTAGGGTTTTTGGTGCCAAAATGATAGAATAAAGATGATGAAATGTGGATTCATCAATCCCCGATGGTATCAAGCAATGCAAGAAGAAATGTCAGCTCTGCAATCAAGAAGTACCTGGACACTAGTGGATCCTCCCGCAAATAGCCGAATCATCGGCTCCAAATGGGTCTTCACCGTTAAGTACAATCCCGACGGCTCTATTGCGCGCTATAAAGCTTGTTTGGTCGCAAAAGGATTTACGCAAACATATGGCATTGATTTCTTCGATATTTTTTCACCAGTTGCTCGAGTATCCACGATACGAATTCTCATTGCTCTCTCAGTTCAGTTAGATTAGCATTTACATCAGCTGGACATCAAGAATGCTTTCCTATACGATGGTCTTCATGAAATTGTCTATATGCAACAACCACCTAGATTCAAGCGACAAGGGGAGTGTTAGAAGGTATGCCTTTTGCGCAAGGTAATTTATGGGTTGAAACAGAGTCCTCAAGCATGGTTTCACAAGCTGTCTGAATCTTTACATGTAATTGGATTCACCAGATCGTCATCCGATCACTCCTTGTTCGCCAAAAAGAGCTCGAAGGGCACTGTAGATGCTGGTGTACGTTGATGACATCATTCTCACAGGAGATGATTATGAAGAGATTGTCAGATTGAAGAAGCATCTTGCATAATAGTTTGTAATTAAGGATTTGGGACCACTGCGATATTTCTTGGGAATTGAGATAGCTAGATCAAGGCATGGATTAGTTATGTCTCAACGGAAATATGCCATTGATCTGCTAACAGAAACAGGAATGCTGGGGTGTAAGCCGGCACAGATCCCTATGGACCTTAAAGGACGAATTTTCGAGGAAGGAACAACAGAGGATGCTAGCAGATACAGACACTTAATTGGCAACCTGCTCTATCTCACTATCGCTCGTCCAGATATTGCTCTAGAAGTAGGAAGACTAAGCCAGTTTATGGATTCTCCCACTCTAAATCACTTCGAGGCTTGCATGATGATCCTTCGATACATCAAGCAGTCCCCTGGAAAAGGACTACTATTTCGCAAGGACGACGACCTCAATCTTGTAGCATATTCTGATGCAGACTATGGAGGATGCTTACAAGATAGAAAGTCTACCACATGGTTTTGCACATATCTGGGAGGAAATCTAATCACATGGAAGAGCAAGAATCAAGCAGTGGTGTCACGATCAAGTGCTGAAAGCGAATATAGAGCCATGGCACAAGCAGCAACAAAACTCATGTGAATCAAGTCCGTACTAGCTGACCTTCACATCAAATCCAAGGACATTATGGAACTAAGATGTGACAATCAAGCAGCAATGTACATAGAAAACAATCCCATGTTCCATGAACGAACAAAACATGTGAAAATTGATTGTCACTATACAAGAGATCTCATACAAAAAGGGCTATTACGCACACAAGGCGTTTTATCTACTGAGCAAGCTGCAGATATATTCACAAAGCCACTAGCGCGAGCCCAATTCGAGAAATGTTGTAACAAGCTGAGCATGTATGATTTATATGCTCCAGCTTGAAGGGGAGTGTAGAGAATAGTAATAACTATAGAGGGTATTTTGGGCATTAGCCCTAATTTGTTCCCCCTTTGTAAAATCCTAACCTTAATCCTCTTGTTATATAAGGAGAGTTAGGGAGCTTAATGGAGATCATGGAAACCAAATCCCAGTATCAACACTGATTTTATAGGAGATACTTCAAGAAGCTATTCATGGGCATTATTTTGGAATTTACCATTTGCGTTTGAAACCGTATCAATAAAGAATTGTTGGAAATTTCTAGATATTTAACTCAAAAGAAAATGCACAATACACAGTTATTATAATTGAGAAAATTTTGTCAAAGAGGGGAGTCGAAGTTTAATATGTCATTCTAGTAGACAAAGAGAATCAAAAGTAGGGATGAAAATGAATGTGAATATATTCGTATCCGATCCGCTATAATATTCATTTTGTACATATTTTGACATTCGTATACGTATTCATTTTAAAATGGACGCGGATATGGATATCACTTTGACATTCGCTAATATTCGTATTCGAATTCGAATATTCGTTTTCGTACATAAGTATAGCAATAAGTTTATTTATAACTATGCATAACAACATTTTATGATTGCATTCACCATCGTTGATTTAATTGTTATGAAACTACTATATATGTTATATCTATTTTATGCGTAAACTATCCTGAACATGTATATTTTAGTTAATTTATTAAATATTTTTGTTATTATTCGTATCCGATTCGTATTCGTTTTACATTCGTAGTCGTTTTTAAAGATATGGTAATCCATTTTTCACATCCATCAATTTTCGTATCTGCATTCGTATTCATATTTTAAAATAGATAAGAATATGATTATAGCTATATTCGTATTTGTATCCAACTGTTTTCATCCATAATCAAAAGACAATCATCAAAACAATCTCTTTACCCTCGCTTGATTCTCTACTAAGTCTTAGTGCATTAAATTAGGACTTGACGAGTGCGAAGCGAGAAATTCTCTAATATGGAAAACATGTAACTAAAAAATGATAAACGTTCCTAATCTTTATGCAAATTGGGCCTGGAATAAATAAAAAATAAAATAGGGCACTCTTTGTCTTTGCAAAAGATGACATCAACTATTTTAGAATTATATACACAATTAATTCATGATTAGAATTGTAGAATAAGTCCACATATTATAGTAGTGAATAAATCTATTTCCTCTTTTTATGCCCATTTCATTTTATATTCATTAGTGTTGTCTATAATGACATACATCAAGAGCTTTCAATTTGGTATTTTTTTATTAGATTAATATCCTATATGTGAGTGGTTCGTTAATGGGTAAATGGATTGAGAGACCATTTACCCATCGTTTTTATATTGTACTCATCCTCCTTTATTGAAATATAACAAAAGAATATAGAGCCCTAATCTCGAGAGGAGATTAGGGTTTATGTGCTTCCTTATTTTTTCTCTGATCGAAGAGTTTTCCACGTAAATCCTTATTTTCATGTATTGCTTTGATCTTGATATTATTTTTCTACATGGTATCAGAGTCATTCTTTTGGTTGTGATTATGCCTTCCGTTGCAACAACGGTGGGCTCCAATCCCTGCTATTCTTGGCGAGCGGTTGTCGCCTGCTTCCCTTGTCATTTCAGCCTGCGCGACCAGCCCCTGCCCTGCACGCATCCACCCTGTGCACGTGCAAGCCCTTGCTCTTGCACCTCTGCCCTGTGCGTGTGTGGGCCCCATTCCCAAGATCAGATTTTGACTTCTCATCTTGAGCATCCGAGCCATTTTTGCAATCAGGTTCCGTTCAAATTTCCTTCTTGAATCGATTCGTCGCATCTTTTCACTTGCTAGATTGGTCTTGCTTTGTGGGTGACCTGTAGTTCTTTCTACTTCTTTGCCTACGAGAAGTATGGTGAACAGTTCCTTTCGTTGGCAGTTGATTGTCATTAATTATTTGGAATGGTTGTACTGGTATTGAGAGTGGCATTAGTTAGTGTGGTATTGGTTGTACTGGTTGTAACCCCCTGGATAAGATCTTAATCCTATCTGCTTCTTTAGTCTTCCTTACGGAGGTAGAGATGTAGCTTCTTGGCCTGTTTGGTTGCTGGGTTGGACTGGGTTGAGATACCCCTGTGAATAGTAAATTGTACCCCTGTGAATAGTAAATTGTGAGGAGGATTGAGAGAGTTGGAAGGGGGTTGGAAGGAGGGGTACACCGATGTACCCCAACCCAACCCAGTCCAACCCAGCAACCAAACAGGCCCAAGGTGTTAAAACAAAAGAAAGCGGTCCCTGCAGCATGCCTGTGGGGGAGCAATTGGCAGGCCAACTACCGTCGCTTCCTCCTCCTCCAAAGCCAAATGGTTTGGTCAGTTTGGAAAATAGTGCATCATATGAATCATGGATACAGTTCACGAAATTTAAGATCTTCTACTAAAGGTTCTTCAGATACATGTGGCAGTCTATTGGGATATGAAAAAAACATTGCTCTTAATACAATGCGAATTGATAGGAATAATCCAGACATTACTGAGTAGATCGTTGATAGTGGGGCTTCTAACCCTATGACTGGTGATCTGCGATTGTTTCATGACTACAAATTATCCTCAGGTAGAGAGATAGTCACTTTTGTAGATGGATCTCCTGCTACCATCATTGGGAAAGGGACCATATCTGTTGTAGATCAGTTCCTCCTTCACGATGATCTTCATGTGCCTGATTTTTCTATAATCTTCTGTCTGTCAGCAAGATCACAAAAGAATTGAACTGTAAGTAAATTTTTTACCAGCGGTTGTGTATTATCGAAGACTTAGAGACGAGAAAGAAGATCGGAATAGGTCGAGTTGAAATGGATTATATCGTCTTCCTGCTCGAGTTGGACAAGCTCTTAATTATGCAATGAAGGTTCGACTTGGGAAGGATTGTTCAATGACAGTGAAATGATGGCATGAGCGTCTTGGTCATATCAAATTCTCTTCTCTGCGAGAGTTGATGTCCGATGTTTTTCAAGAGTATCTGAAGGTGATTTTCAATGTGATGTATGCCAATTTGCAAAACAAACTCAGAGCAATTATCCTATTTCTACCAGTAAATCTGTGCATGCCTTTGAGCTTGTTCATTCTGATGTGTGAGGATCTTCAAATATAAGGAGTGTTGGTGGTCATCTCTACTTTATTATTTTTGTTGATGATTTCTCACGTAGTACCTTCGTATACTTTTTGAAAAGTACGAGTGAAGCCCCTAAAGCAATGAAAAGTTTCATAAATTTGGTTGACACCCAGTATGGAGCCAGAATTAAGAAACTAAGGACGAATAGTGATTGGTAATACTTAGAAGGATCTCTATCTATTTTTCTTGATGAGAGGGGCATCATTCATGAGATCTTGTGCCATTATACACCACAACGGAATGGAGTAGCTGAAAGAAAAAATCATCACTTGTTGAATGTTACCAAATCAATCCTACTTCAATGAAATGTGCCAAAAATGTTTTGAGGAAAGGGTGTCTTAACTGCAGCTTATGTGATAAACAGGACACCTTTTGGTGTTATAGCAAAGAGAACTCTATACTCTATTATTCATCTCGATAACTCTCCTTTCAGTTTGGACCCTCGGGTCTTTGGATATGTCTGCTTTCTCCATAACTCTGGACCTGATGTGTGAAAGTTAGATCCACGAGCTATTAAATGCATCTTTATTGGTTATTATGGAACACAAAAGAGATACGAATGTTATGATCCAGTGGCCCATCACTTTCATGTGAGTAAGGATGTCACTTTCTTTATGAGCCCTACTTTCCTCATAATTCTTCTCAAGAGGAGTATGTCAATATAGATTTTGAGAAAAATGAGAAGGGAATTTACTTTCTTGGTGATATACAAGAGAATATCCATGTAAGGGATGGCAGTGAGAAAGATAGAAAAGAAGATAACGAGGACATAAGCAGATTTTGTCAGACTTATAGCAGACGAAAGGAAGTGGATAAGGTGCTGGAGACTGAAGAAGAAATGATACAAAGTCATGATTTCCCCGTGGTGGAGACTGAAGAAGAAACCAAACAAAGACATGATTTCAATCTCTCCTCAAATTTGGGATGTGAAGACTTTGTATGTAGTCCTCTTACTTCTGATATTTTCGTTGGCAATTCCGAGCCTTTAGTAGATGATCACCCCATTGCTGTGAGAAAAGCTGTTAGAATTGTTCGAGCTTCTACCCGGTATCTTGTGGAAGACTCTTTAGATGCTCATTATATTTTTAAAAATATTAATGATGTAAAAAATGATCAGAAATGGGTCAATGCAATGAGAGAAGAAATGGAAGCCTTGGTAAAGAATGATACTTGGGATATTGTTGATGTTCCTAAAGGGGCTCATCTTGTTAGGTCCAAGTGGGTATATACAATTAAATATGATGCTGATGAGAATGTTGACCGATTCAAGGATCGTCTTGTGGCTAAAGGACACAATCAGAAATATAGGATTGACTACCTTGAGACCTTTGCTCTTGTCGCTAAGATAAATACAGTTAGGGTTGTTATTTGCCTAGCAGCTCATTTTTCATGGAAAATGCACCAACTAGATGTGAAAATATTTTCTTGAATGGTGATATCAAAGAAAAAGTGTATATGAAAATGCCACCCGGGTTTGAGAATGATGGTAAGTGTTGCAAACTAAAAAGATAGTTGTATGGACTAAAACAATCTCCAATAGCATGGTTTGAACGTCTATGCATGATCATGATTAGGAATGGATATACCCAAGTGCATGGAAAATATACTTTGTTTGTTAAAAAGGAATGATGACAAAAGATGTATTCTTTTAGTGTATGTGGATGACATGATTCTTACAGGTGATGATGAGGTGGAACATATTAAGATAAATGAAACACTTGCAACGGAATTTGAATTGAAAGACTTGGGAAGCTAAAGTACTTCCTAGGTATTGAGATGGCTCGATCTCCAGGGGGTATGTATATAAGTCAAAGAAAATATGCTTTGGATTTGCTGAAGGAATGTAGCATATTGGGGTGTAAACCTACTATTATCCCTATAGAGGTAAATCACAAACTTGCTAAAGAAGATGGTGAGCTCCTCGATGATGTAGAAAAAGGAAGATATCAAAGATTGGTGGGAAAGTTGATCTATCTTACCCTCACGAGACCAGATATTACCTACGCGGTAATCGTGATGAGTCAATTCATACATGCTCCAACCACTTCTCTTGCTAATGCAGTGAATAGAATTCTAAGTTACATAAAAGGATCACCAGGAAAAGGGCTTATGTTCAAGAAAATCATGAAGTTACAATTGAAAGATGCATTGATGATGACTGGGCTGGTTCCTGGATGACAAACGATCCACTTTAGGCTATGCGATATATTTGTTTGGAAATTTGGTTATTTGGAGAAGTAAAAAGCAGAATGTGATTTCTAGATCGAGTGTTGAAGCTGAATTTCATACTCTCGCAAATGGTGTCAATGAAATTCTATCGCTAAAAATTTTGTTAAATGACATGGACATCAAAGTTAGTATGCCGATGAAGATGTTTTGTGACAACAAAGTTGCAATAAACTTGGCCAACAATCCTGCAATGCAGGATAGAACAAAGCATACGGAGATAGATAGACATTTCATTCGTGAGAAGATTGATGCAGGACTATTGTGTATTCCTTACTTGAAGTCTACTGATCAGGTTGTTGATTTTTTCACAAAGGAGCTGCCTACTGTGCAATTTGAGATGAATGCAGGCAAGTTGGGCATTGCAAACATGTATGCCCAACTTGAGGAGGAGTGTTGAGTGGTTCGTTGATGGGTAAATAGATCTAGGGATGAGGGATCATTTATCCATCGTTTATATATTGTACTCATCTCCCTTTATTGAAATATAACAAAAGAATAGAGAGCCATAATCTCGAGAAGATATTAGGGTTTATGTACCCTCATGGTGGTTTTTCCCTGATCGAAGGATTTTCCACGCAAAATTCATGTCTTCGTGTGTTGCTTTGAACTTGATCTTATTTTTCTATACTATCCACAGAAATTGAAAGAATGACTGAATGAAGTTATTCATTAAATTCAATTCCATTCAATGGCCGGCTAAACAATGATATATTGCTTGAATACACCGAACGCAAATCCATTTGCTTGCATTAACCTTTCAAGGAGACTTACTCAAACTATTACTCAACCAAATGTAAAAGCCTCGATTTCTAATCATCATGACAAAGGAAGGAAAAACAGAAAGATTCTGATCATTTGTGGATTACCAATTACTCGGATAAAGGAAGTGACACTTGTCATTCCACTTTTACTCCCATGTTTATCAATTAAACATGAGTAAGCTTAGGATATTAGAGTATAAATACTCCTCCATTCTCTTTTGCCTCACAAACCATCGTACCATCTCTCATCTTTCTTTCCCGGTTCTTCTATTCTCTTTCATCAAATCCAAACATATCAGTCTGTGTATGTGTTGTACAATTAATAATTAATTGATCTCAGAAGAAATGTAAGTATAATATATGTGTCATGTGTGATAAGCAGGCGATCACGTTGTTCCAGGGTTGATGAGGAGCAGCATACTAAATAACATGCTCAACGAGTATACCATCTTATGGGCTGTGCGAGACCCAGCACAGGAAATCGACGATCTCGGCATCGTCTGAGGACGAGCTCTTGTGCGACTGCACCTACTTTCCTTGCTGAAGGTGAGATTCATATGTCTCCACCTGAACAAGACTTCTTGTGGCTGAAGCGAACTTTGGTATCATGGTGAATTCGGTAATCACCATCACCCCTGTTTTTTATTCGGAGTTTCGCCATTTGAATGTCTTTCTCTGTTGTTCGCACTGTCATCTATGATGTTCTCACTCAAATTGAAGGTAAGGAAGGAGTAGCTCGCAAATGAAATTGGGAATTACCTGTTCTTACTACATCAACAGTCTATCTGACTAGATCCCCTCATTCCCTCCGCCGACAAATCCCCCCTCATTCCCTCCGCCGACAAATCCCATACACAGTAGCTTCCATTTTGGGTCACTGAAGTTACCAGAAACGATCAAACAATATGGAAGTTAAAGACTGTGATACTAGAACAGTTTTTTCTGCTTTGGACAGTATCAGCACAGCAAAAAAAGTTGGCTATCCGGACAGAACCAATACAAGTATGGGATATACCAACACAGTACACAACAGCAGCAGTAAACATTTTAAGGAGAAGCAGATTATTGGTGACCGATATCGAGATTTAGTCGCCAACCATAAGTATTATACAATGGCCATATGGGTAGCTGGAAGTGATAACATTCCCCCTATTGTCATTCATTATACAAGAAATTCTCCATTTTGTATTACCACTGACAAAAGTCTACTGTGTTAGTCTAGTTTTTTGGTTTCAAGAACCTTTACATTGGCTGAGCAACTGTGGCCTCATCGCATTTTGGCATCGTCTCTGCTTAAGCAAAACGATCCTTCAGCTCCTTGGCCTGGATTTTGTGTTTTGTGTGACGTGCATGTAAATTAGCTGACACCAGGTTGTTTTATCGGAAAGAAAGCCCAGCTCTTGTTTGTGCTCGCTTCCATGTGGCTACATCCTCATTTGCCCACCAATCTGGTCCGACAACTGCTCGTTTAGGGCCCTCATCAACATTATCGAACTTGAATTCTTGAGAAAGCTTAAGTTTCGCTGGCAAGTCATGGTAGGTTTCATCGACGTAGCACCCAACTAACTGTCCTGACTCATTTGCTTTGTTGTTCGATTCGGAGGAAGATTCTGCAATGTCCAAGTGAGGCTCTGAAATTGCTTTTGTTGAGGCTTCGGATTTTGTGGTGGCACTGCAGGCATCCGCTTTGCTGGATAAATCAAATGATACTCTTTGACTCAAGAGGGCATCGATACCATGAGATTTATCAGTTAAACCCTCTGCTATCATGGCTGCTGAAATCTGATCACCCACGAGAGACCCGTCCCTCCCGGAGGAGGATTGGAGAGGAGCCATCTTACGTATTGCGAGACCTTCCGCTGGCAGCAGTTTCGGAGGGTCCGCAATTGGGAAGGACGAGAAGGAGCCATTAATGGATGAATGGAACTCCCGATCAGGGAATGGGGATGAAGTGCCGGAACAGACAGAACTAGGAGATATGAGGTTACCTATTGGGCTTCCAGGATACCACTGGTATGTTTGAAACCCCTGACCTTCACTCTTCCTCAGAGTGGAGTCTAGGGAGGACATTAGTAGCTCGGCAAATGGTACCTCAGGGGAAGACGGAGTGGTAAAATGAACCGGCTCTGGAGGGGTTAGCGGAGCAGTTGATGGTTCGGTAGTGAAAGTGGAGAAGACGGGTGGAGACACTAGCTGGGTATCATTTGCATATGGGCCTATTGCAAAAATGGAAGCCGGACCACCAGGCGAATATGCCTCGGCAGAGAGAGCAGCAAGAGAAAACAGACCGACGGGTGAATGTGCAGCGGAAGATGGGTCAGACTGAAGAAAAGAAGCAGGCGACGAAGGTGGTGCAACAAATGGCAAAGGAGCAGGTATCTGGCTTGGAACTTCTGGAACCATGTGACCAGGTATGGGAATCATCGCCTCTGGACTGAAGTTGGAGTGGTTTACACGCCTATCTTGTTTCTGGGATTTAAAACACCAGTACATACTGAAGCAACCACCCCATCTCCTCCTCTGATGTTAAGAAAAAGGAACGGTTTTAGTAAATTATGCATGAAAATGAATATTAAAGCTGTGAAAAATCCAGACGCACTAATAAATAATGCAAAATTCAGACTCCAGCAAAGAAAAAATGGAGGAACCAAAAGTTTCATAAACTTCTAAATAAATTGTTTTTTTGTTCTAAATTGTGTAGGCGAAATCAATTCGATAAAAGAAAAAAGGTAGCAATTACAGAATTTCAGTTAGCCGAGGGAATTACCACAATTCATGTTACCAAAATGAGAAGCATAGAAAGACATCTAGGTCACACAAGTATTGTCTCAATGTTATTTGATAGTATCTTATCCAAGCAACTCAATTTGTACTCCTGTGAAACAAGTCTGCTGTGGCCCAACAAACGCCCAACCAAGAAAATGCATTTTGAACCTTAGTCACATAGGCCTTAAACACAACCAAATGTGTTATGATTAGATAAGTCTTTTCTGGAAAATCTAAAACAGCTTGCATTTGAGTTGTCGTAAACCCAAAAAGAACACTACTTTTACACCAATAGATAGCTCTGGAACAGTGTTAAGACTTAGTTTGTGCAGAAGGTGTTCATCATAACAAATGCATGCACAATGAGGTCAACAAGTGTAACGACCCGGGCTTGGTTCCATGAACTGTTACTGAGAAAAACTGACCCGAACAATTTGGTGGGTTCGGAGCCAAATGGATCCTTTGACGATCATCCAAAATGCTTAAGTCTAAGTTGTCAAATAGTAATCCCCACCACTTATATCCCACTCTCACACTTCGTAAGTTTCTGATGTGGAACTATGTTGGGGGTGTTATGATCTCCCCCACTTATATTCGCAATGGCCTCGTTGCGATATGGCTCGTCACTTATTCCTGGTTACAATAACTAGGCTGCACATTTTGGGTAGCTTTTACCTTTTATCTCTTTGTAGGGGCGGCTCTACCTCTCGGATAGCCCTTTCCACTATTGGAGAGAACCTGCTCTGATATCATTCGTAACATCCTACGCTTAGATCCCCAGATTGTTATTTAGGAAAACTGATCCTGACATCTTGGTGGACTCGAGTCTTGAGCTTTTAGGTTCTAGACCATTATCAGGGGAAACTAGCCCTGAAAACTTGTTAGGTTTAGCCTTTAGGCCCAAACAGACCTGTTGACGACACTCGAAATATTTAAACCCAAGTTGTCAAGTAGTAATCCCCACCACTCATAACTCACTCTCACACTTCGTGAGTTTCCGATGTGGGACTACATTCGGGTATTGCAACAAGTCTGACTTGTGGAGATTGTAGACTCGTGTAGAAGTGAAATCCTTCAAGATCGAATTTATTATGTGATTTCAACATAACATGTCTGACATGTCAGAGACTGCAGATTTATGCAGAAGGTGAAATTGTTGAAGACTAGATTCTAATGTGATTGCTCAAAGAATGCTTGTGACATGGGTGTACATTATGAAGTAGACATAGACCACATGTCCTCACCATGCAACAAACCGGGTGGGGGAAGTAGACAGAGACCACATGTCCTCACCATGCAACGAACCAGGGGGGGCATCATGCACATTTCTTCCAAAAGCCCTCTAGTAAAAAAAAAGGTGTGGTAGGTGCTTGGGATTCCATAGGTAAACATTTCCTTCCAGCAGACCTTCTCAAGATCATTCAATGATAGGATGTATAACAGAGCTGCAATGTAAACACTGTTAGGATTAGAGTTAAATTAAGATTAGGAGTTTTAATGGGATTGAATTCCTAATCTTAATAGTAGTTGAGTTGTATTCTATTTATAATCCTGTTGGGAATAGGACTATGGGATTATAACTGGGCAATATAGAGGGGGTGGAGGTATGACCTCTACGCCACAACAAGAGGGAATACGACAAGAGAAAAGAGAGAAAGAGAGAAAGAAGAGGGAGAGAGGTGAGAGAGGAGGTAACAGAGAGAGATGTACGTGCTCCCTCTTATAGTGATCTTTCTTCTGTGGTGGTCACGAGAGGTGACCGACCATCGTTATATCTAGTTGTTCTTGCTTTCATGTGTTTCTGTAGTAGTGATTGATTACGTATCCGCATCCGTATCATGTTATTCATTCCCATCAACTGGCATCAGAGTAGAGTTGGTACCGTTGGGTCATAGCCCAACAACTAGTATCAAAGCTTGGTTCGACGACAGAAATGGATACGATATGGCGGATCAGAGCGAGATTCGACATCAAGGAGACAGCGTGAAGCAACAGGTGTGCCTTCGTAGAAGGCTGAGAAGAACCAATGGTTACGGTGAACCATTGAGATCGGGAGCATCCGGAGTCCAATTGAAATGATCCAAGATTCTAGATGGGGATTTTGTGCACTTCAGACGAGTTGGACGGTTCATGAGAGAATTTTGCTCTAATTTTTCAGATCGTACAATGATGTACGATAGCAAAGCAGATGACGAAATTTACATCGAGGGGCGCATCATTCTTTGTGGTTCCTTTAACGAAAAGAATGGCTTCACCTTAGGGCAACAATGGGTGAAGAATATACTCACAAGGGCTTGTAAAAGCTCTCCAGGATAAAGCGAAGAAGCTTAAGAAAATGAAAGAGGAAGAGTAGAAAGAGATGATGGATCTTGCGAACAATACGATACAATTGTTCTTGGTAGACAATACTCTTCACGAAGTCATCGGCCTAGAAGATCTAGCAGAGGTTTGGATGAAGCTCAAGGGACGATACAAGTCCAAATCTTTGACGAACCGACTATTGATGAAGAAGAAGCTCTATGGTCTAAAGATGACCGATGGGACAAAGCTCAAAGTGCACTTAGATGAATTCAACAAGATTCCCACTGATGTGCTCACACTTGAAGAGAAGAATGTAGAAGGAGAATCTCTCTTGAAGGAGGAGACTAAGACACTTATCTTGTTGAGTTCCATTCCATCTTCCTACGATCATGTTGTGACGGTATTACTCTATGGCAAGGAGACCATCACATTGGACGAGATAGTTGTTTCGCTGCTTATGAAGAGTCTCGACGGAGGTCTACAGATGACGCAACGGGTGATGAAGGTCATGTCCTGGCAACTGAGGGTAGACGTTCAAGATCAATGGTGATAAGATTTAGAGGTCGATCCAAGTCACGAGGTCTGATCATATGCTTCTATTGTGACAATGATGGTCACAAAATAACCGATTGTCCGAGATGTGAGAAGGAGAAAGAAAAGAAGAAGGATGGTGATTTTGAATCCGACTAAGAAGATTCCACCGCAGTCTGCGAGGGAAACTTGCTAGCGTGCTCTAAAGAGATGAAGGCAAATTCAAGATGGCTTTTGGACTCAGCATGTTCAGATAATGTGTGCTCATCCAGGGAGCAGTTCAGGACATATCAGGCGTATAATGATGGCACGATCAAGATAGGAGGTAGAGAGGCTCACCATGTCAAAGGGATTGTACCAGTGCAATTCTACATGTTTGATGGAGTAGTACGAACTCTGACATGTGTCAGACACATTCCTATTGCCAATAAGAATCTGATTTCACTGGGAACGATCGAGTCATGAGGACATCGAGTCACCGTTGAAGGGGGAGTTCTCAGAGCAAACAATGGAGCACGCATGGTGATGCGTGAGACGAGGATGCCGAACAAGGTATTAGCTCGAGGAAAGGGTCGTGAAAGTGATGGATCTCCAGTTATTCCCAGGACGAGCAATACGATGAGAGAGCGGCGGGTTATCGACATCTCTGCTGCAGAAGTGCACCACAAGAAGAAGCAAGTGTGATTCTCTTTATCAGAGGATGTCGGCACAATCTCTAGTCACGAGAGATTTGTGGTGTCGCATAATGAGGTACAATGTTGATTTGTATGAGTGTCCGAAAGGGGGCACGTCGAGAGCGCCCAGTGACGGGTGTAGTGCCCAGAGTTGGTGAGATTCTGATAACGAGACATGCAGATGACGATGATGGTCCAATGCAAATTCAAGACGATGAAGAGACCATGATGGAATTCAACTCAAGCGGGAGATTGTTAGGATTAGAGATAAATTAGGATTAAAAATCCTAATGGGATTGAACTCTTAATCCTAATAGTATTCTATTTATAGTCCTATTGAGAATATGATTATGGAGTTGTAAATGGGCTATATATAGAGGGGGTGGAGGCATTGCCTCTACACCACAACAAGAGGGAATACTACAAGAGAAGAGAGAGAGAGAGAGAGAGAGAGAGAGGTGAGAGAGCAAGGTAACAGAGAGAGTTATACTCGTTCCTCTTATAGTGATCTTTCTTCTCTGGTGGTAGCGAGAGGTGACCGACCACCGTTATATCTAGTTGTTCTTTCTTTCACGTGCTTTCGTAGTAGTAATCGATTGTGTATCCGCATCCGTATCCTATTGTTCGTTCCCATCAAATGCATGGGGCAGTCAGGGCAGAACCATTTATAGTTATTCAGGTTATTTGGAGGCAACATAGTGACAGTATGCAAGGAGATCAACCTTATTTGAAAAACACGTTTTACCTTTGCAGGAATATACATGGTCCTGGTGAGCTGGTGTGGAAATGGAAGATAATGTTTTTTGAGGTTTTTTCAAGTTTGTAGCAACCATTCTTGTACGGTTTCTTGCTTTTTAATAAATTGGCAACTACTCTTTAGTACCCTTAATTGGACTCTCAAAAAATATTTAGATAGTTAAATAAATCTCCTATATATGTTCATAATTACCTTTTAACACTTTTTTAATTCATATTTACATTTAAACTCTTATATAATTATTAATCAATAGAGGGCATGCCCTTGTGCTATCTTCCATGCATGTGGGAGGCTAACACTGGACCAAAATATTGTTGGTGTGATTGTCGGATCAAGCCACAAGCAACCATCTCTTTGTCCCTCCTTCACACACTCTCACCCCTCCCTTTCATTCTCTCTCCTCTAAGATCACCATGGAGATAATGTATGGGGTCGGATGGCTGGATTACAATTGTAGGTTCGTACGTCATCATTGGCGGACGGAGGTTTGCAGGTTGGGACATCATTGTTAGAGATGGTGTGTGTCATTGCAAGATGCAAAATTACTCACACTACTATAGGAAACCAAAATTGTGTGGGAGCAATAAGATTCTTGATCGGATAAGATAATTGTTGATTTTACACAAGGTTTTAAAAATGCGATGCAGATCGAGATGATTTTCTATCATCAAGGCAAGGCGTAAGCCTTGGAACAGTCGAGGCATAAGCCTGCTTTATATAGAAAATACTCATTAAACTATTATTAAACATAACCTCTACTGTCATAATATCCTAAACTTCAAACATTCACAAACTACATTACCACAAACCTAAATTTGAATATTTCCAAATCGAATACATGTACACAATGTACCATTATCAACTATATATGTTATTTTGAATTAGTGATTATATAATATTCATATTGTGAAATTATGAGTTCCTTATATCCTCATAAAAACAATACATGAACATATATAATACATGATACACAATATAATGATATAAGAAATAGGATATCATTTATTGATATAAAAATTGTTCATATTAAGTAAAATATGCATATATGATTTCTTTAATGTAATGATGGTTGTTATATAATTGTATATACATACATATATATATATATATATATATATGAAATAACAGATTTGAGGAATAACATATATTGACACTATAATATATTTCGTGTATTGTGACTAACCTATACCCACGCATGAAAAAATTCTAATGACATATATGCTTACTAGTTTGGTTCAATATTAGGTTTATAACTAGAAATCTGATTACAATATAATATAGTGTAATTATGACTTGTTTTTGACTAACATATAATTTATACCTTTTACATTTTTGTGGAAGTATAAATTTGTTTAAATTATTTATTTGTCAAAAATCCATGTTGAAATGGACAGAAGAGAGATTCCTTTAGATATCTGGGATCTATTCTGCAACATGATGGGAAAATTGATGGAGATGTTACTAATAGAATAAATGCAGGCCGGCTAAAGTGGAGAGGAGCCTATGTTGTTATCTGTGATAAAAAAATTCCTTTAAAGATTAAAGGGAAGTTTTACAAAGCAACCGTGAGACCTGCTATGCCTTATGGATCTGAATGTTGGCATGTGAACCATAGACATGTGCAGAGAATGAATGTAGCAGAAATGAAAATGCTAAGGTTGATGTGTTGACACACACGTAAAGATCGGATTCGGAATGATGCAATCAGAAAGAAAGTTCGTGTAGCTCCAATCGAGGATAAAATGCGAGAAAACTGCTTAAGATAGTTTGGACATTTGCAAAGAAGATGAGCTGATGCACCAGTTAGAAGATGCGAGTGTTGGGATGTTGAGCCGGCTAAGAGAGGGTGAGGACGGCCCAAGAAGTGTTGGAAAGAGACCATACGAAGGGATCTTATTTTTGTGGATATAAGCACGGGATTGGCCCAAGATATATCTGAATGGAGGCGAAGAATCCATGTAGCCGACCCTACTTAATTGTGGGAAAATGCTTTGTTGTTGTTGTATTTATTTGTCAGAAAAATTGCACAGCAGACCCAGGCAAAGTTTTGGTCATGCCCTGCCGCCTTAGGTGCATTGGTAGTCCTTGGGTCAATGAGGATTATGCATTGACACCTCGAAACATGTTTCTTAAGACCATGATCACGCTCTTATTGTCCTCTGAAATCTGCATATTCCTATCGAGCCCTAGGAACTCCAACAACCTTGATATTTGTAGCCTCCCTATATTCTTGATTGTCAATATCACCTCCAGGTGCGCTGCTCCTAAGAAAGACAAAGTAAAACACACCTCAATTATTGCAATAGAAAAAACAAACCTCCAAAGCTAAGCCAAGCCAATCAACATATTTATGGCCTCTGTAGCCTCATCATCCTCGAGACACCACAAAGCCACAGAGGTGTGTTGCGCTAAAGTAGAGGATGTACTTCCAAAGTGTGATGCACATGATGAGACGATAGACTCTCACAACCTCTCCTCACTAAGCACAACTTCAAAAAAAAGATGCTTCAGTTTTCCGATCAATGATAACTTTATGATACAACTTATTTAATCAGTTGTTTATCATGGTATTTTATTATTTCGATCATCTAATGGCCACAACCAAATGATTATATAATTCAATCACTGAACGATTCCAGGATGTCGCCGTTTGATCAGAATGAGAGGATGATGATGGAGCAGGATCCAAAGACGGGAATAGAATGGGAGCCGGAACTACTGGCAACCTACTTAATCTCAACAAAACGATTCTCCATGACCAGTTGTTGAAAGAGAATACCTCGTACCTAGAGTTGCAGCTTCCTACCAACACCCTCCAAAGACTAATTAGGAAGGAATTATTTTTTTAGCGTGTACCATCAGCACAGTTTCATCAGAACGAGAGGATGAAGATGGAGCAAGATCCAAAGACAGGGATATACAGGAGCCAGAACTACATGCCACCTACTTAATCTCAACAAAATGATTCTGTAGAGAAAAAGAAAGAATGAAATAGCTTGATTTATTCCGTAGGTCTAGAAGGTCCTTATATAGGACAAACCTTATTAATCCTACGGAGTCCAAAGGAGGATAAAATACATAAGTACCCCTAGTGGGGTTACAATGAATAATTAAGAGTCGTAGGATATATTACTAACAGATTCTCCATGACCATTGGTTAAAAGAGTATACCTCATACCTAAAGTTGCAGCATCCTACCAACACCCTCCCTCTAACCTCATTGGGGCAACATCTGATAGGGTCCTCAAATATCTCATCCAAGGACATGTTACAACCCCTACAATGATGTCATCGCGCATTGCACCGACTCGTACACCTTCTCGAAGCTCCCCCGCCCCCCAAAACCCGAGCATCAAGTCGACCATCTCCCTCATTGTGAACAGTTGTGTCGTTGTCATGTTGGACATGGCATAGGACCAAAACTTCCCTATGACCACCCGCCATTATTAAATTGTGACGCTTTTGGAGAGGAGATGGTATAGTTCTTCGTGTATAGTTAGTCGTCGCAATCAGCAATGGTTGTGAACTGCATGTTGGCATGCCATAGGAGACAGTTGCCATACTACCCAATGATCCTTATAGTAAGGGAAGCTAATGGGAGGTTGGAGAAGGCATTGTCGAAACATGAACGACAAGTCAAGATCAGAGAAGGTTAGAGGAGGAGGAGGATCGTTACAAGGATGCAGGAGATCAACTGAAGACTTGAACCCATGTTCATTGCTAATCTTAAGTAAAAGAACAGATAAATCTTGTGATTTGCAGTTTAACCCATTATGGGTGGTGGTAACTCAAGTTTGGTTATTTGCAAACAGATAGGGAGATAGGAGGGTTATAGTGTAAACAGAAGTAATTGTACAAGGGTTAGTGTGCAAATACAAACTATAAAGTGGTCACATATATATAAGATATAAAAAAATATTTAATTCATCAATAACCCAAATTACAAGCAGCCATCCATGCAACCACCCAAGACCTAGGGGTACAAAAGCTCTAAATGTCAAGTCACCACTCTCCCATTTTATAATAAAATATTACAATTCCATCTCTTCATATTCAAACAACAAATTTGTGTTATACAGGCTTCTCCTTCCCTTAACATTGCTTTCCCTCCTTTCCTTTACTTTCCTCACACTCTCGTCATAATACTCTATTACAATATAGACTAAAACAAGTATTATGTAACCATAACAACAAGAGTACGATTACAATACCATTAACAGAACCACCCAGCCAGAGTTCCTAAGCAAAGCAAACACATAAAAATTCTCGAATAGTTTTTCATGAATAGCGTAGGTAGATATCTTTTCCATGAATAGTGGACTTAAACCACCCTACAAACTACGGTCCATATGCAAACCAGTTAATCTGGCTCAGGAATTTAAGCTATTATTGTCATGCAACAGGAGAAAAGCCTGTACTGAAGCCCCAGCAAGGGCAACTGCAGTTGCTTAAATTGATGCAGAAAATGAAACAGCTCCCACATGTGTGCCTACGGGTATATCAAAAGCAAGATTAGTTGAACAAAAATTAAAGAGTGTACTTGTGAAAAATCTTCAACTTCTTCTCCGACCATGTAGTTCTAGCATATAAAACCTAAAGGACCCCTAGATAGTGTTCATATTATTAATTATTAACAATTCAGGAGCGTTACTTAGAAGATGTACAATTATATTCTCAGTGTGTGTGACGAAGAGAGCCTCAGCTCAAGGGTTGAGGATGCCGTTGAGAAATCAGATGGTTTTACATGTTTTTCCTGTCAAAGCAGTATCTTATGAAAATGCAGTGGAAAGACAAGTTTAATAGACTCTGTAGTGGTCCAAACCTACACATGATCTCTCTTATACAAGGTTTTAAATCTCGATTTCCATTTCGTTTCGAGATGCTGAAAAAACGAGACAATTTCGAAATTTCGTCGAAATTTCGACGAAATTTCGACAATTTCGGCCAAAATCGGTCTAGATTTGTGAAGGAAGGGCATATATCGACATTTCGATTTCGATTTCGGTAGGGTCTCGAAACCGAAATTTCGCCGAAATTTCGTCGAAATTTCGGGAAATTTGAAACAATGCTCTTATAACAAGTCTCTTTTTTCTCAATTAAATACCCCTCCTTCACGAAGAGAGTGTTTGCTATGAAAAGATCATATATGAAAAGATCATAACGACTTATGATCTTTTCATAGCAAACACTCTCTTCAAGAAGGAGGAGGAGCATTTAATTACTTATAAGAGCGGTCTGGTTAGAACACAAGTAGATTACTTTGCGTTGAGGAGAAGAGATCGGTTGTGTTGCAAAGACTACAAAGTAATCCTAGGAGAGAGTTTGGCAACTCAACATCGCTTGTTAGTCATGGGTTGGTAAAGAAAAGGATGGTTCTCAAGATCACTAGAAATAGATAGTGGAATCTTCAATTGAAGCAATCAAGCTTCGGGGATATGGTTTTAGAAGACTTATCTTGGAACAGTAATGAAAGTGCAAATGAGATGTGGGAGGCAGTAGCATCTTGTATCCGAAAGGTGAGAGTCAAAGATAGGAGTTCTAGGTCAAAAGGAGGCTTCGTGGTGGAGTGGAGGGGTGCAAGAGAAGCTTAAAATTAAAAGATCCGACTTTAAAGCTATGTATAAGGATAGAACAAAGGAAACCATCACAAACTACAAAATGGCGAAGAAGGAATCAAAGAAGGTTGTAAGTGAAGCTAAGTCAAAAGCTTATGAAGTTTCATACAAAAATTTTGACTCTAACGAGGGGCATAAGGATACATTCAGATTGGCCAAAGCAAGAGAAAGAAAGACCAAAAATCTTTCTCAAGTGAGATACATTAAGGATGAGTAAGGGCACGTGATTGTTACTCGGAAGGATATAGAGACTAGATAGAAGCAGTATTTTCATAAGTTTTTCATTGGGTAAGGAAATATAGAGATTACTTTGGGAGATCTAGCTAGTAGTGAAAGTTACTTGAATCATGCAAGCTAAAGATGAGTACAGAGGAAGTAGAGGAGGCTTAGAAGGTTATGAAACCCATGGGACTCGATTTTGCCAAAATTCGGCTTCGATCAAATTTCAATTTCAGTAGGTGGCCGAAATTCAGTTGAAATGGCCTACATCGACCGAAATTTAGGGACCCAGTTCAAAAATTGATCAAAATTTCTGTCGAATTTCAACCGAAATTCGGCCAAAATTCATTTCGGTTGGTAACCGAAGTAGTGACCAAAATCGAAATTTGAAGCCTTGATGAAATCTGAGAAAGGTATAGGACATAATGACATTCCTATAAGGGTATGGAGAGTTCTAGGTGAGCGTGGTTTGACTTGGATAACAACTTAATTCAATTTTATTTGACGAAGCAAGAAAATGCTTGAAGAATGGAGAAGAAGCATCGTTGTTCCTTTTTATAAGAATAAAGGAAACATTCAAAATTGTTCGAATTATAGAGGTATCAAGCTGATGAGTCATACCATGAAAATTTGGGAATGTGTCGTCAAAAGAAGGTTGAGGTAGGTTTCCAAAATAAAAGAAAACCAATTTGGATTCATGTCAGGACGCTCAACTATTGAAGTCATCCACTTGTTGAGGAGAACAATGGAGATTTATAGATCTAAAAGGAAAAACCTCCATATATTTTTTATTGATTTGGAAAAGGCTTATGATTCGGTCCCATGGGAGATAGTGTGGACAGTTTTGAAGAAGAGACAAGTACTTGTCCTATACATTAATCTTATAAAGGATATGTATAATGGAGCTTCATCTTGTGTAAGGATTCAATATGGGAAGACTGATTATTTTGACATCAACATTGGTTTGAATCAAGGTTCTGCTTTGAGTTCATTCCTCTTTACCTTGATTATGGACGAGTTGACTAGTCACATCCAGGATGAGATACTTTAGCGTATGTTATTCGCTAATGAAATTGTGTTAATTAATGAGATTAGAGATGGAGTAAATGAGAAGCTTGAGGTTTGGAAACATGCATTAGAGACTAAAAGATTCCGTATAAGTAGGCTAAGACTAAATATATGGAGTGTACATTTAATTGAAGCAGTGGTGAAGGAATCAAGGTGAAGATTAAAGATGATAACATTTAGAAGAAAGATTCATTTAGATAATTGGGATCTATTTTGCAGCATGATGAGGAAATCGATGGAGATGTTACTCATAGAACAAATGCAGGTTGGCTAAAGTGGAGGAGTCTCTGTTGTTCTATGTGACAAGACAATCCCTTTGAAAATCAAAGGAAAGTTTTACAAACCAACCTTGAAACATGCTATGCTCTATGGATCAGAATGTTGTCCTATGAACTATAAACACGTGCAGAGAAAAACAGTAAAAGAAATGAAAATGCTTAGGTAGATGTGCGGTCATACACACAAAGATCGGATTCAAAATGTTGTGATCAGAAGGAAAGTTGGTGTAGCTCCGGTGGAAGATAAGATGAGAGAAAACCGCTAAAGATGGTTTTGGCCATTCACAAAGGAGGTCGATCGATGCAACATCAAGGAGATGCGAGTTTTGGGATGTTAAGTCTGCTAAGAGAGGGTGGAGAAGGCCCAAGAAGTGTTGGAATGAGACTATCCAAAGGGATCTTAGTTTTTTGGATCTAAGCCCAAGAATAACCCAAGATAGATCTGAATGGAGGCAAAGAATCCATGTAGCTGACCCTACTTAATGTGGGAAAAGGCTTTGTGTTGTTATATCATTATAATGTAATAACAAATCAATCGTTAACCTATTTCTTTTTTAAAGGAAATCATTAACCTATTTGTGTTTCTCTGTATAAATAAAAAAACAAGGATTTTTTGTATGGCATTCATAAAAAAATGAGAAATTGTCTATATATTTTGTATTGGCAACTAGCACTTGCAAAAGAGTGATTGTAATGATAAAAAAGGCAAAGCCTTCTCCCACTTTAAGTAAGTCCAGCTACATGGATTCTCATCAAATCCATGTTGAAAGATCCAACCATGTTGAAAGATCCAACTGTTTTTACACGATATGGACTACCTAACATAATCCTCCTCATGAGGGGATTTGAATCCTGATCTTTTGGGTGGCAGGCATAGTGTTCTACCACCAAACCATTGAAGTAGGTATGATAACTATGTAAAATTTAATACAATTGAATCACATTTACATATTATGGTGATGTCTATTATCATGCTATCTACTTGTACATTTTTATGAAGCTTTCTCAAACCCATATTAGACCATTGGTAGGGGTGTTCAAAATATTAGGGTCAAACAGGTACCCGCCCTGACCCGATGATTTTGTCCCTAATTTCATGGGTACCCATGAAAAATATCCAGGTTGGGTACCTGCCCCATTAAAACTAAGTGGTTCAATGGAAACCCGAATGGGTGGACCGGATAGTCGGTCGAGTATAATCCCACTTCGAAGCCCCTCTTCGTTCAAGGATAGGTTTGCTTCCGGTGCATCATCACAATATTTTATTGTAACACTTGATCTCTAGTAGTGTTGCCAGTCCCACAGACGATGCTTCGACTACACAAGAACAAGGCCAATCTCCGAAGGTCTAAATGTGTTGGGCGATTAGGCTTCCATTGTGCAAATAGTAGTGAAGATAGTCAGTCTCTCTGTGAAATCTGAGCTCCTTGAAAGAGCTCTTGATGTCCATCATGTTGAGCACGTTGAACACATCAAAACCTTTCTACTTCGCAACCATGAGTCGTCGTGTCACCGCAAGCATGTCCCATGGCTCCATCTCACAGAACTCGACGGTAGTCGTGGTCTTGGTGGGTAGCTTTTCGAGCTCGACCCACGTGTCCGTCGTCGTCCCATGAGGGAGGATAAAGAAGCCGACCTCGACGAGCTTCTTGGGGTTGAGGGAATAGTACCACATCCGGTTATTGGCAAGGAGTTACAGAGGTTGGCCACGACGATGTTAGCGGTATACCGTGCACCTTCGAGTCGAGCCCTCTTGGCGACCTCTTCCATCATGACATGAGCGATTCGTCGTGACCGATGATCCTTGCGAACATAGATTAAATTGATTTCAGCCATGGGGATGACAGCATCACCTATGTGGATGCGAGCAGGACAACAATGACAAAGGCGACGAGATTATCGTTGGTCTCTCAAAGCATGCTTATGTAGCATGAGTGGAAGGAGGGAGGAGGGTCCGGTGAAGGGAATCCATGGAGTGGTTGAGGAGGAACATGTCATCATTGTCTTCAACTCCTCGACATAGTTGTTGGAGAGGAATGACTGGACGTCGAAGAGGATGGAGTCATCGTGGAGGTCGCAGGTGACCCAGTGCAAGTAAGATGGAAGATCGTAGGGGACCAAGGACGGATGGTAGGGTTCTTCCGTGCCGAGGTCGCTGACGTGGTGCATGGAGATGCCGCTGCCATTGTCCACCATTGGTATGCCGAAACTTTGTGAGGAAGATTGACCGAGTGATGCCACTTAAGGAGAGATAAGCTAATCCCACTTTAGGTGAGGAAAATCATTTATAATCCTACTTCGAAGCCCCCTTCGTTCACGAATTAGTTAATTGATATAGTTTAATTGTAGCATTTTTGGTATTATTCAATTTTTTTTAGTGATTCTACGGGTACCCGCAAGTACCCATTACCTATTCAAATAATTCGGGTATCTGTTAGAATCAGGTATCCGTAGAAACAAGTCGGGTCGACTCATTGACCCGGTACTAATAGGTCGGGGCAGATCATGATTGAACAGGTCGGATACCCGCTCCATGAACACCCCTAACCATTGGTAACATAGATTGACCATCAGCTAGCTTATGTTGACCATCAACTCTATCTTTATTCTCAAACCTATCACGTTGCTCGTCATTAATTTCAGACAATTTGGATAAAAGATACAGTATTATTAAATAAAGGATAAAAAATACAGTATTATCAAATAAAGATTGGGTCTTTTGACAGTTGTCTGAACGCCCCCAGGGTTTGAAGAAAACTAGTTGAACGAGAGAATATATGCACAATGCATGTCTTCTTATAAAGTTAGGGAGAACCTCGACAAGTGATATATATAACCAAAACCAATGTATGTTAAGGAAAAACGACCCCCACATCAGTGATGCAAATAGCTAAATCTTCCCCCTTCTGCGTGATATAGGATTCTGATGTTACTCTGCAAGAGATATATCTTGGTTTAAACATTAAATGCATCTATAAAGTAATGCTTTTGTGAATCCATTGTCGATAAGTATTATCCACTCTGCTATATAAAAAAAATATTGCTAGCTCATTTCTCCAGGCATCCTTTCTGATGTGCACAGATCTTTCAGCACATCAGAGAATAAAACATGAAATCTTTATTGCACCAGATTTCCAATTTAAAGGCTAATTTATTATTTTCTATTCTGACCAAAGTTACATTATGAACATATTTTACCTCTACACCTAGAACAACTTTACAAGCTTTGGCCTGGAGTAGCTGAATCCTGAAATCAACTGTTTTTATTTGCAAGATATAATTGGCATCCTTGCAATCGAATAGAAAACAAATCAAATTCATGAGGGTCCATCATTGTTCATGTTCAATTCCGAATTTAGTGGTTTACTTTTTACCCATTTAGGTATATAAGATATTGCAATTTTAGCTTTGGGAAGTACTGGGGAAAATGGAGTTTCTTCGCAGACATAACAAAACTGCTAACATAGTTAGCGCGTACTCAGGGGAACCTAACCCTGTGGGCCTTGAGTATGCACCTGAGGTTTTCCTGCATATCAAAAGAGGTTGGGGCCTTGGGTAAAAAGCATTGGGCCTCGAGTACGCACCCTGTACAAACCCTGCATATCATTATTGCCCAAGTTTCGCACGGACTTAGAGAATCTCTTTGGCCAAAGTAATCCTTTATTGCTAGCAGAATCCCCTTAAGTTTGTTTGTAATATTTTTAACCTCTCAGAACATAGGCTGGAAGTAATTCACTTATCAAAAATCATAGAGATAAACCATCCTTGGCCCTTAAATATGAAGATAAATCGTTCTAGCCATTAAATTAACAAAATATGACTGAACCCCAACTGATCTGGCCTTGCCTATCCATACACAGCATTAACTCTTAAAATACTTTGCGTAAGCCTCGCACCAGCTTGGTCTAACCAAGAGCAACAAAAGTAGAAGTGCCTAAACTGTTTGCGCAAGAGAAATAGTGGAGAATAAGTGATCCAGGTCCTTTCACAATAACCATACTAACATGGTGTCTGCCACTCTGCCCAGGCAAGAAAGTCTTGTGGTAGGATTCACATTTGATTGTGGCATACCTCAAGGCCTCCACAAGATGACTGCTTTGTATTGGCACAATCATATGATAACTTCATTCAAGGGATAGAGTTTTAAAGAGTTATCGAGAATAAGGTATCATGTTGAAAATACTATTTACAAATTACAAACTAAAAAAGCAGAGATATACTTAAAAAATTAATAAGGAAATGAAGAACTGAGCTATATATACTTTGAAGAAAACCATGGTTTGACATAATAAGACATAACTTATGGCTAACAGCATATTTAGTTCGAAATATCATCTGGAGCTTTTTGGACGGTAGCACCAAAAAATGGTCTTTGCATAGAAAACACAAATTTATAGCTTTGCATCATTTCCAATTCAAAAAGGAACAATCCTGAATAAAAGACTTCGATCTGAATTACAGCAAACCCTACTCGCACAATACATATAAGAAAGTGAAACACAAAGAATAACTTATCTATAATTCTATTGAGTATTTGTTAGTGGAACACCCAATTTTACGCTGGTCAAAAGTTATCTGACGCAACTTTCAGCCTTTATCTAAACTCGGAACCAGACCGCTATGAGAAGGGAGAACCTTTCTACAAACAAAGAAGTGTTGGGAAATTTTATTCAACGTGATCTTTTTCTTGTTTCAACCTAAGCCCAATTGGAAGCAACTAATCCCCCACATAACCCGCGAATCCAATTTCATGTAAGGTTTTCAATTGACCACTCAGCAAACTTAAACTCCAGGGTGCAAAAAGTCGTTCCAAAACTACTGCTATTTTAGATTAAAAAACCAAACTATCCGAGGTTCCTGACAGGAGAGCGAGCCTACATACCTTAATTTTCCATTTACTCCAACTCTTAAGATCTAACACTACAACTAATAAACCAACTGCGGATGAAAAGCTGCTCACCACACCAGCAGCAAACAATCAATCAAATCAAACGAAGATCACACCTGAAACAAACCACAAATAAAGTCAAGTTAAAGACAAGAACTTTACCGGAGAAGTGACCTGTTGGACGCGGCTGTTGGCGGCAAAGATCGCAGTCGCCGCAGCATTGACGGTCTCCACACTGTTGTTCACTCCACTCATCCCCTCCCCCTCGAACACTCCCAAACAACCGCCAGATGTCCAAACCACCGAGATCAAACGAGAACAAGCGCCAATTTCATCGATCTCGCAATAATACCACCGGAATCATTGATAGAATTCAAACAAAAACGCCCCAATCCCCCGAACGACATGGGGGAAAGATTCAAGGAACAGATTCGAGCTCGATTTGGGGATTTGGGAGTGAAGAAAACCCCTAATCCGAAGGAGGAGCCTGAAGAAATCCCTCCCGAACACTCCCACTGCCTCTCTCGCACCCCCTCTCTTTCTCTCTCCCTATATAGAGGTGCGAGGTCAAACGCGGGGCGGTAACCACACCCGCGCCGTGTGCTTCGGTCGGCGTGGAACGGACCCCGTACTAATCACCACGTAATCGCGTGTGATTACCGCCGGGATGTGCAGTTTAGCTGGTGGGAAGCGTATGATGATGCCGTTGTTAATATGGTGGTGGCGACTGGTGTGCGGAGGACGCCCCCACGTGCACAGCGGAGTGGGGCCTGTGGTCCTGGCTAAACTTGCACGGCTCTCCATGGAACGGCGAGCGTGCTCTTCTGTTCTGTCTCCACTTTGGGTTTTTTTATCGGGGTTTTTCCTAAATTTCCCCGTAAAATTGCAATATTAATTTGGGCTGTATAGGGCTGCCCCTCTCGTTTTTTGCCAAATTTTTTTATTTTTTTTGAAAAATATCGTCATGTATATTTATCCAAATATTTCTCTTATATATCATTTGAATTTCGTTAGAAATAAAAACTCATACAACCTCCATCTAGATATGGTTGATTTAAAAAATCTTACGACTGTTAAAAAATGACTGTCTGGATGAAGGCCGTAGGAGTCTATGTTTTTGACGAAATTCGAATGACACATAGGAGGGATATATGGATGAATATACATGATGATATTTTTTTCAAAAAAACAATAAATTTTTATGAAAAATAAGGTAGAGGCAACCATGTTGGATGTCCTCAAGGGACAGTCCCATTTTTTCCTATTAATTTAGTGACACGATGGGGGAAGCTTATTAAATATATTCTAGTTCTTTTGCACCCGCAACAAAAGATGCATAAATGTAAGTTGTTCTCCTTTCTGGTTTGTTTGTTGTTTTTGAAAATATGGAATAACTAATAGTTATTATGCAGTGACCGACAGTTATTGTCGAATATATAGTGTGAAGGAAATAACGATAATAATCACTACTTAAAGATGAGATATGGGAAGGCAATGAATTAAAGAAGACGAGTACATGTTGCAAGAATAAAGAAGACTTGCAAATAACAGGAGAAATCTCAGCATAGTTATTCATATTCGCTAAGTGAATGGACCCTTAGCATCATGTTATAAATTATCGGGAACAAGAGAAGCTTTTAGCGAGATGTACATTTATGTTCAATATGATGGTTCATGAGGATGCCTACATTGTATTGGATATGTTTTTTTGATATACTTTCATATTTGTAAACCTTTGAGAATGTTGTGTTGACAAAATACACATACAACTCTAGGTATCTACAAGAAAGTTATGAACTCAAGGAGTTGTCTGTGGTAGAGCAATGCGCCTCCACTTTAAAAGATCCAGGTTTGAATCCCACTGGGAACATTCCGAACTCCCAAAATTACTTGACCTACTATTTAAATAAAGAAAGAAAGTTACAAGGAAAACGTTTCGGACCTCCAAAATTACCGGACTTATTGTTAAAAAAAAGTAAAGAAAGTTACACGGGTATTTTTGGGAAGGTAAAATTTCAGGGGTAACCATGTAATGCTTCCAGTTTAGAGGGTCGTGTACGTGAAAAACCCAGCTTTCCAATTACATACCGTCGCGACTCGCGGTTGCCCATCTCTATCTGCTTTTTAGCCCCAACATTGACTGGGGGAGTAGGAATTGGAAATTCTGCTCACACGCTATTGGTCACGTCGGAGGTACGTCATCCGCACGTGGTTTGCATTACCGTTTGTTTATTTTTCACAGGGGATGTGACTAATACCCTCCCATCCTGATTTCTAGAATCCGCAAACCGCTTATATAAGGGTTTATTTGATTATCGAATTAGCTCGGGTTAAATTGGAAGAAGGTAAATCATTTTTTATTTTAATAATTGGATAAAAGGTTAGGGTTGAGTGGGTTTGTTGTGATGTGATTGTATTGAAATTTGAAAAAGTTAGTATAAGATGAGTAGGCTATAATTTTTAAATGATACGATGGTATAATATATTATTTTTTAGTGGAATGAATGAAAGAAAATAATTTATTTAATATTTAAATAAAGAATGGAGAGTGAACCTCATCAGAGAGAAAAAAGGAGGGTTTTGGGGGTAAACCCCCCCCCCAAGAGAGGATAACCTTCCAACTTAACTTTTGCAATATTAGCATGATATGTTATAATAAATGTCCATCCAATCGCTCCAACATAAAAAAAAGTAGTATATTGTTCGTAAACAAAGCTAGACTTCAAATTGAAATTAAAAGTCATTAGTTTCATATCTTGAATATGAAGAGAACGATGACATGTGCAATAGTAACGGAGAAAAACATTCGCCAACAAAGTGTACTAGAAAAATAGTATCTTATGAGAGATTGAATAACGAAGTGATAGCTTAGAACTTGTATCTAAGCAAAATACTTTCAACTTAGAAAATATTTAATAATAAAATAAGGCGCACAAGCATACACGCAAAAACACACCATGTCTGTCTAATAGATGCAGTGTATAGATTGTGATCATAAATATATGTTATACAAGACACAAATAAATCAACTAACACCAAGAAACTAAATAGCATTCACAAGCACAATCTGTATCCAACCAACATGATAGTAGGCAAATACTCTCACTAAAAAGATTCGAATGGATGGTAGCAACCTAATACTTGCACAACAACACATATTCTTGTAGTAGACAGAAGCTGCAAGAAAGCAAAGCCTTAAATTTTGGATTCATTTTCGTCATGTCCGCAAAGACAAATTTCGAAGAATTTCAATGAAATCGTCAGAAATCTTCAAAATGACTTTGAACTTGACTTTTTTCCAAAAAAATCAGGGTTTTCAATATTCCTAAGCCAATAAATAAAATATAAATGCACACTTATTTGTAAAAATAGAATTAGAAATATAAGTATTGAAGTAATAGTATTGTCATATCATCACAGATGTTGATATGTCCAACAACATGATGCCAAGAGTCAGAACTGTATGCTAAATTGGAAGCAAATTCCATGATAATCACATCATCAAGAAGAACTAGGTATAACATGTAACAACTACTAATCAAAACATATATATCAAAATAAAGCAAGAACACAAAACACAAAAATAGAACCCTCCAATTAAAACTTGAATTTTACTCTTAAATCTTGTGTTTATTTAATTTGGTCTGAATTTAGATCTGAAATTTAGAAACTAACTTAAGAAACATCTTCAAATCATGTAAAACACAACATGTCGATAAATAAATAAGTGAAAATTAATTAATATATGCAAATTTTGATAAAAGTGAAAGGTTGATTCACTTATTTTTACTATTTTGTTGAAATGATAAGCAATTTTAATGAAATTTCGTTGATATTTCGGTGAAATCCTAGAAGAGGAACTAAGGTGGCGTTTCAGTTTCGGAGACCTAGAGAAATTAAAATTTTGATAAAATTCGGTGGGATTCCATTGAAATTCGGTGGCCATCCCCTCTACCTCGCCCCTCGTTGCATGCAAGCCTACATGCCACGCCCTGTCGCCTCCCCATCTCCACTATCCCCGTTGTTCCCCCCCCCCCCCCCACCCCCACCATGCAAGCCTCGGCCTCGATGCCTGCATCTTGTCCAATCGAATCCCATTCTATTCTATTCTTGACTCATTTCGTCCAGTCTATTTTCAAGTACAACCATTCCGTGCGAGGCCGTACGCGAATTGAGGTCCGGTGAAGAGCTTGGACTTCCCATAATGCTTTCCCAGCGCCTCACTCAAAGCCCGCTGCCTACCCGGCCTCCTGCGGATAGTATATCTTTCTTTTCCCATCCCTTTGACTAAGAAGGTCTTCTTGAAGGAAGAATTCGGTGGACAAGACTGATTGGTTGTAAAGAAAATGAGTGGCTAGTTGCTTTTTTTTCCGGCCGATCTCAGTCTGACATCCTTCGTGCGCTGGCTACAACGAATGTACGAAAAAGCTGTCGTCAAGTTTCGTCGTCCGTTCCGTCGTTGACCCTATCTATGTTTCTATGATGGCCCGAGAACACGCTTATTCTTTAGCCGTAGAGAGACTTTTGAATTGCGAGGTACCATTACGAGCTCAATATATACGAGTCTTATTCTGTGAAATCACTCGAATTTTAAATCATTTACTTGCTTTAACTACGTCGAAGTCCTTCGGTTGCATGCAAGCCTCCGTGGGAAGCCCTCGCAAAGTGTCCCACGCATGCAAGCTCTTAAATCCTCTCAAAAATATTTTCTTTTTCTTTCTCTTTTTTACTTTTGATTAATGTCAACGATTAGATCACATATTGGTTAGATTAACTTAATCATCTAGTTGAGTTAATGAACTAAACTAAATGGATGTAACACAAAACATTTTTTCAGAGTCTGGGTGTAATTCATTATTATCTAGAATTATTTATATACTTACAAAATTACTCATGTTACGTGATATAACTTTTATTACCGTTGAAATAGAAAAAGTTGCATGTTCCAACTTTTTTTAGAAACAAATGGGTTTGTGGTTCAACGCTGTCTGCACCTTACCAAGACATATGATACGGATATCGAACAATACAAATGCAAATCCATACAATGTCTAACTATAAAAAAGTGGATTTAAATTAACAACATATATTTACGAGATATTAGCTGTCATTTGTTGTAAGTTCATATTATCCGCTTGCTTTTTTTATCTCAATGCTCCGAATAAATGATTCTTTCTTCCGGTAATATATGACACTTACTTGTGATATTTTTTAAAAAATCTCGTTGTATTAAATTACTCTATATAAAAGTGGATACATGTTTTAATTACAGAGAGATTGACGGGAGATGGACAACAAACTGCGTTACCAATTCCTTTTGAATGACAAATCCAATTCTTCGAAACACAACCATTTATAGATCCGAAAATCATAGCATTGTTATGCATAATTTTTTGGACAAATTTAAAGAGCTATACTGCTTCAGTTGCCAAATACCTAACGGTATCAAAATTAAAAGGGATGAATACATGTTGATTGTCAATACAAGCCTTCTTATACTTAGCAACTTTAACTAAGGCAGATTTCCGTGCAGCATATCCCGCAATAAATCACTCCTTATCGGTCCACCAATGGAGAAATCCAATCAAATCAACACATCATGCTTCCCTCCAACCCATCCAAATATTAAAACATTTACTGATCTGAGTATCAATCTCTCCTCTCGTGGATCCGTCAAAAAAAATTCACAAAGCTAGATACAGCGAAAAATAGCAAGTAAAAATTATTACGTTTATCCCCATTTCAGCGTGCGGCTGTTTTCTTATCCATTAGTTTTGAAATTACACGGGCCAAAAAATTGCCATCCACTTTTAATGATCAACTATGAAATTTGGTATGGGTCGTATCCATTGAAGGTAACAAAAATTACCAAAGCTAGATACAGCGAAAACCGGATACAATTCCTCCAAAGCAAATCTCGGAGGATCCAAATTCAATACCACTGTTATAAGCAATGTTCTCCTTATACGCATTGTCAAACCATGATCATCGATATTATGTTATTACTGAATCCAAAGTCAACGCCCACTTCTTCCCGACCATCTAGTACTCGCCGTCGTCGTAGCCAAGGTCGTCCTCCACCCTCTCCGCCACATCGTCAGCTATCTTGTCCTCCACATAGTCTATCCCCTCCGCCAACGCAAGCCCTCCCAGCACCCCGGCCGCCACCTCCACTGCCAGCCCGGTCCCCATTCCAAACTTGCTCTTCTTCTTATCCCCAGTCGCTGCCCCATACGACGGCCCGCCCTGCCCGTAGAGCGGAGGTGCCGCACCACTATAGGGGTACCCAGATGGCGGAGGTGCACCATACGCATATCCGCCGGGAGGAGGTGGTGCCCCGTACGGGTATCCACCAGGAGGAGGTGGTGCACCGTATGGATTGCCGACGGGGGGAGGCGGGGCGTAGCCGTAGGCTTGACCGTAGAGATCCCTTTGCTGTTGGCCATAGGGAGGAGCACCGTAGGGGGCAGAGTCGTGGTAGCGCAAGGTGGTCTCCCGGACGCATATCCTAATCTCGAGCTTGCCCTGCGGTCGGCCGGAGGGCCGCTTGAGCTTCAGTGTCCTGTAGAATGTGAGCCTATTAGTTCCGATGTGTCTCTGTATTCTTACAAAATTCGTGGTAATGCCCTTGCATTATTCCACGTGCATCCTTCTAATATAGTGACGGAAGAGCAATAATTTCGTAAAATACAAGGATATCATCGGAATTATAAAAAATAGCAGGTTCCTACAACTCTTCGCACTGGGGGACAGAGCTGCGATCATATCAGCCGTTCAAAGCTCTCGGACGGCTGAGATCACTCAACCATAGGACCAAATGAACCTGGTTTTTTTTATAATTTGGTGCAATCGAACTAACAAACTACTATTGGGATTATTGGATGCGCGAAAAATCAAAGCCTTTTTGAGGTGAAATCGGGAGGTCCATGTTCCTTTCAGACATTTGGAATGAGACAGCCCACATAAAAAGATGGAAAGATAAATATCTATTATATGATGGAACTTTTGCACCATGACCGCTAAAATCTTTTCCAACTACATTATAACCCCTATGCTCTATACACTGTTCAGACATCAACCATCGGACAAGGAAATATGTTAAATAGAGATTACAAATAGGGTTAAATGGAGTTGCCCCCTATTTTTCAATTATTTTTTATTTCTTTGGAAAATAAAAATTTGTAAATTCATCATTATATCTCTCTAACATTCTATTAAAATTTTGTCAGAAACAGAGACTTCTACGGTCTCTATCCAAATATGATCGATTTAAAAAATCCTGCGACCGAAAAAAAAATGACATCTGAATGAAGGGCCTAGGAGTCTCTATTTACCCTTACAAATATCATAGCATTTATGGTCTAATTGGATAGGCTTTCATAGGTCATGGTGTAAAATCCTATGTAATAATTAATAGGCAATATAATTACTCGTAGTTACTGAAAGTTATTTCTGGGTTATAAAATAAAAGAAGGAAGATCACCTGTCGACCTTGACACCAAGGCCGGCCTCGTCGACGACCTCGGCGAGGGGGAGGCGGGCGGAGCCCACGAGAGGCTTCACGTCACTCTTCGCGTTAGCGTGGACGATGTCGATGTGGAGCACCGCGTCATTGAGATCCGACCGCCGATCGAAACCGGGCAGCGCGATGACGAGCTTCTCGTCCCACACGGGGTCGTCGTCGTCGCCGTCGACCGCCACCTTGGTGGAGCACTTGGAGGAGTTGTCCACCCAGAGGGCGGCGTACGGCATGAAGTCGCCGTTCTTCCAGTTCACGTTCTTCAGGTTGCGCGCCGAGACCACCCTCACCTCCACCTCGTAGCGCCCCACCATCACTCTCGCCGAGGACCTGTTCGCGAATACTGAAAACCCTCTGGGCTTCACTGCAACCGGTGGGATGAGCTCGATCGAGCGGAGACGTATATAAGGGAAGGGGTTTCGAGAAAGGTCCTCGGTCTAATTGTTTATTGCGAGCAATGCCACTGACGGTCAAGAGGAGAGGAAAGGCGTGAGGGGCGGGCGTTGCGAGGCTATGGTCAGGGGTGTGATTTCTGCGTGAGGGTAGGGGTAAGTTGGTCCAGACGGTCGAGACTTAGTGGGGAAAGGTTACAACTGGTGGGTAAAGAGAGTCGAGGTGATCATGTTGTTTTTTAGTTTTATAATTTTCCAATGTATCTTCTAAAACTTTGGATTTATTCAACCTTTTCCATGGACTTTAGGATGAATGGTAACCTAAAAGTACGCAGAGTTTACTCCTATAAAAATGATAAATATTTAACATCAAACAATTTAAATGGGTACGTGAACACGCCAATAGTTACAAGGTTACATTAGGTAATTTTGTGGTGTATAAGGATATTTCAACATATGAAAACTTCACTTGAAAAATGTATAATAAGATATATGTGAATGTCCCCAATTAATGAAAAATAATCAAATAAATTTTTCGAGTTGAAACAGAGGTACCATGTTTTCGACAACCAAATATGTCAATTCATGTAAGAAAGAAGCTCCAAAAGCACAAGAAAAGCTATCATTCCAAAATCGAATTCGAGTTGTTGGGACACGGATCGATATCGACTCCGTGTGAATACCAGTTGTTAGGGATGAACATTGGATACATATGCATATACATAATCACCCATCACCACAAAAAAGCACGTGAAGAAAAGAGAACCAGATATGACGATGGTCGATCACCTCTCATAACCATCGGAGAAGAAAATCACTAAAATGTAGAATGAGTATAACTCTCATCACCCTCTCTCTCTCCCTCTCCTGCTCTATTCTCTCCCACTCTCTTTTCTCTTGTGGTATTCCTTCATGTTATGGTGCAGAGGCAATGCCTCAATTTCCCTCTATATATAGCCCAATTACAACCTCATATTCATATTCCCATCAGGACTACAAATAGAATACAATTCAACTACTATTAGGATTAGGAGTTCCATCCTATTATGATTCAAAATCCTAATATGACCCTAATGTTAACAATCTCCCCATTTAGTTGAATTCAATCATGATCTCTTCATCGTCTTGAGTCTACACTAGGTCATCCTCGTGATCTGCAGGTCTTGTTAGCAGAAACTTACTGCCGCTTGTGACACACCAGCCATTGGGTGCCCTCAACATGCCCCCTCTTAGACACTCTTGCACAACTTAGCATCATGTTTCCTGACACAGCACCATAAATATCTCATGACTAGAAGTTATGCTGGCATCCTCCAGTAAAGTGAATCGCACTCGCTTCTAGTGATGTATTTTTGCAGCAGAGATGTTGATAACATGTCGTGCTGTCATCACATAGCTTGTCCTGGAATAACTAGAGCTCAATCATCTATCACGGCCCTTTCCTTGAGCTTCCGAGAACTCCCCCTTAAATGGTGAATCAATGTCCTCGTGAATCGATCGTTCCCATTGAAATCAGATTCTTCTTGGTTATAGAAATGTGTCTGTCACCTTTAAGAATTCGTAATGTTCCATCAAACATGTGAAATTGTATTGATACAATTCCCATGATGTGGTGAACCTCTCCACCTTCCATCTTGACTACGCCATCATTTCATGCCTGATATCTATCCCTAGATGAGAACGCGTGATCTAAACATGCTATGTCCAGAAGCCATCCTGAATCTACTTTAATCTCCCTAGAGCAAAGTAGCAGGTTTCCATTGTAAACTGCATTGGAATCCTCTTGGACGGATTCAGAATCACTGACCTTCTTATTTCCATTCTCATTCTCTCATCTCGAACAATCGACTATTTTGTGACTCTCCTTGTCACAATAGAAACATCTAATCAGACCTCGTGACTTAGATTAGTCGATGAATCATGTCTAACATGATCTTGAATGTTCCTCAGTTGCCAGCACATGATCTTTATCATTCGTTGTCTTAGTTGTTGACCGTTGTTGAGACTCATTCATAATCTGCGAAGCAACTGTCTCGTCCTATGTGATGGTCTCCTAGTCATAGAGCATTGTCATCATAATATGATCATAGGAAGATGGAATGGAACATAGCAAGATCAATGCCTTATCCTCCTTGAAGATAGATTCTCCTTTCACATTCTTCTCTTTAAGTGTGAGAACGTCTATTAGAATCTTATTAGATTCATCCAAGTGCACCTCGAGTTTTATTCCATCGATCATCTTTAGACCATAGAGCTTGTTCTTCGTCAATAGATTGTTTGTGATATTTAAACATGTATATGATGAATCTCCGTTTCATCACCTTTATTCTATCATTTAAGCCTTAAAAACCATTGCTAAATGCATGTAAATAGCATTATTTTGTAGAAATTAATATTCATTATTTATTTCATTTATTCTATATAAAATATAGTTTTTAATGATAAAATTATATAATAAATAAAAGAAAAGAAAACAAATAAATACCAAATATATTGATTCTAAATCCCGAGACCGAGGCATCTTGATGACTATGTCGACAAGGAATAAAGTAGGGAAAGATAAGGGTCAATAAATCAATAAAATCGTATTCTTATATTCATCAATAAGTTCTCCTTGGAACCTATTTTATTTTCTATTTTCTAAAGCTTAAATAAAGGAACTTTATGCATGAAAGTTGTAGATAAAAATACAAATAAAAATACAAAAATTGATTTCATTCAAAATAATATAAAGTGATTTTTTTACACATAAAATAAAAAGCTAAAAACCAACTTCCCAGGACCATATCTTCTCCATATGAACACAAAATGTATCAGAACCATCTTTAATTATATATACTTTTAATAATCTATTTAATTAATGAAGGCGATTTCATCCAATTTGTAGTTTATATGCAAAAATTAGGTTTCGGATCAATATTATATAATATATTTGAATATCATATTAATTTTATTTATTCTTTATTATTTGTATAATTTTACATTTTAATAATTTTGTAAATATTATTTATAGTACATGTACATATTCATAATAGAATAAACTCATAAATAAAATATAAAAATAAAATGGCCTACATAAATGCATAGATGACCATACTACACTTATACCTATATAATATATACCCCTATAAATTTAAATGTACATATCATATCATAAAAATATAATAAAAATATATTTATTTATATGGAAATAAATTATAAATATATAAATTGAGAAAATAAAATAACAACATTAAGAATAAAAAATAAAAATAAAATATACAAAACATTGATGAATATACCTATAAATATACCCTTAAAAATAACTTATAATAAATAATTCTATAAAAATAAATAAAAATCATCATAAAATACTACTTAGAATAATAAGCATTTTTTATGTTTGACCAAAAAGTATAATCATTTACTAATTTACGGAGAAGATATTTTATCGGCTTCCTAGGAAGTTGGAAAGATCGGGCGAGAGCGCGTAATCCTAGGAAGATCCGTGCCTTCTTAGGGATCCGCGAAGATGATGGATCTTAGGAGAAGGCTTGGGCGAAAAATTGGATCGAGAGGAGGCCCGACCCGACCATGAAATTGGAGAAAAGGCTCCGACAGAAAGAATCAGGTCGGGTCGGTCTCGGAAGAAGGCGTTGATTGAAGGTCAACATCCGGCTGGACCAATCATGAAATTGGAATTTACAAAATATTAATAAATTCAATAAAAATAGAAAATGAATTTAAAATAAAAAGTATATAAAATAAAAATATTTATAATTTTTCAAATTATTTTTCTATATTTTTTAATTATTTTTACGAAAAATAAATTAGTGTATATACAATATATGGTATTATATATAGGTACAATATGCCTATGTATTATGTACAAATATTTTTATTTTGTTGTTTTTATACAAATACCCCCAATTTTATATATTATTTATTTTAAACATAATTTTAGGAGTATAAAATAAATTGTATTTTTATTTTATGCTTTATTTACATGTATATAATAAGTAGTGCATATTAAGTATATACATGTGTTTTGTACAATAAGAGGAGAATTTGATTCTTGTTTTTATTTAAGTTTTAATTTTTATTTTGTTTTTATATTATTTCTAGGAATATATACAAGGAGGTGAAAACAATGAATTGATTTTATTTTATCAAAAATACATATTTACAAATATAAGTAATATGTACAATACAAAGTAGGCCCTATCTCTCTCTACTTATTTTAATTGGCGATCAGGTCAATGCTTGACCTTCTCTTGAGATTCGGGTCACTCTGTATTTATTATAAATACCTCCTTCCTTTTTCTTTTCCTTTATTCTTTTATTTTTGCACAAATACATGCTAATTATGCAATTATTAACACATGAATGTTGATTGCTATGTTATCATATTTACACTTATTTACATGATGCTTTGCCAAGATCAATAGCTAAAATAAAATAATAAAGAGTGAGAATCACTGATTCATCGGGGAGCAACATTGCAAAGATTGGATTTCTTTGATCGTGCCTTCTTGTCTATATTTTTAGTTTATTTATTTTCTATTTTTTTGGTATTATTTTGTGAATTATCTAAACACCCTCTTTGTGTGACTTTGTTGTGAGGAACATGGATTGAGGGAGATACTCTTGGGAGTACTTACACACCCATGTGGAGCAGGCTCAACCTTTTGACCTAGAAACAGAAGAGAACTTGGAGGATTTTTGAAGACAACACACTTTGTTTTGTATTTTATTTATTTTATTGTAATTTAAAGTGAGAGAGAGATACACAATTTTAATAACTTGGATTCTCTAGAACTTTCACACTTCACGAGGTCCAGTGCCTGAGCGATTGTTTGCTTGTGGGGCTCGTTATTTTTGTCATGTTTTCATTGCTTTTTATTTATTTTTTGCTTTATTTTTATCGATTTTGTGTGATTGAGCTATAGTTCTAAGATTTTCATGCTCGATAGATTAAAGTCCAAAGCCCTAATATTTTTTCATGTACCTATAGATTTGCTTTTTGGACTTAGTCAAATCTTAATTGTTGATTATTTAGACTTGATATCACGCACCGAGAGAAGCTCTATACACCGCTTGCAGGATCAGTTGTAGCAGACGCTGATGAGCTTCCAAGAACGTACCCTAGGTCTCATATCTAGATAGTTAATATCTGGTGCTTCATGCTAATAACATATTTTATCTTGGGCGATTTCATCAGCTTTGCATCTACATATAGATATGTTTCAATTCTTCTTAACATCCTTGCATAAAGAGAGTCGGAGGTAAGGTGAGCATTTCTGCTTATCATTCATCATAGATTTCACTTGCAATGTTTTTCTGACTCTCTCCCTATGATTTCGCTCACTTAGGATCTAAAGGAATTGAATCCTCTTTAGGTTCACGTATTTTCATTAAAATACAAAAAAGTAATAACCAATAAAATTGGGGATGCTAAGTTTAGTCGACTATAAAAATTAAAAAGAAATTTTTTTCTTGGGGAGAATATCCCCCCTCATTGTTTTTGCATTTTATTCATGCATACACACTAAGGATAAGTGCCCCAATCCCAGGACTTCCTACATGATTGTGCAACTTTGTGATTATTACCTAACTCTAAAATTTGAAAAGATAAGAAGATCGAAATTTTATGATCCTCATTGTGTTGAGTTGATAAATTGAGGGATTTATTTTGTATATATCTGTTTGTGTTTGTGTATACTCGACCTTCTCTACGTAATTGCACCTTTGTCCTTGCATATCTTGACTTGATCCTCGTTCTCTTCAGATCCCTTCCTTTTGTTTCGAAGATGGTTGAATGGAGTGATTTTTATCAGGACTTTTACGGAACCCTCGTACACTCCAGTCGGTCCACCTCCATTTCACCAGGAGGGCTTTTCTCATGATTTTTCTTTTTATTCATATCTTCCTCAGCCACAGTATTAGATATTGGACTTTTTCCCACCACCATCATCACATTTCCCACCTCGCACCCACCCGAGACTTACTTGTTGGAGTTACCTCTTATGGAGTCCACTCTTGAGCACTTAAACCAGATGATGGAGCAAATGAAGAAGAGGATTGATGACCTCATTAGTACAAATAAGAGCCACAATCTCGCTTCACCATTTGATGACATGGATTCATGCGAGGGATTCCTATGAGAGCACTCGCCCAAAATACAAAAAATGAGAAAATTTTAAAAACACAAAAAGATTTTAGGAGATAACTCATTGAGTCAGGTTGTGACGAGAGGGCACACCTGCCGGATCCGATACACACACAAATTCCCACCTTTGACCCCAAGGATGACTTTGTACAGACTGCTCTTAGTCATCCTTGTGTAGATGACGATTCCGATCTCCGCCCTTGAATGGATGAGATCCAAAATCTTAGAAAAATGTTGATTGAACTTGAAGTAGTGGCAGATATTCATGAGATCATTAAAGCCCCACTTTTCTAGATCATGACTCAATTATCTGCTCTTAAACCCAAGAAGAGACAGTGAATGAGTATATTTGAGCGACACATTTTGACCATGCCATGCCATCTCTCACCGTCCACAGACCAGGAAAAGGAACACTGTCACACCTCTTGTGAACTGCACCATCTCTGACCATTCATGTGATAAAACTCTCCTTGATGACGGTGCTTCGATTAATATAATATCCTTCTCGCTAGTACAATCTCTTCATTAGGGACTCTCAAGAAAATCAAGATGATTTATCAATTTGTTGATGGATCAATAAAGAGTTCGATGGGTATTCTTGAGAACACCATCATTCAGATTCAGAGCATGAGCTTTACTGTTGACTTCGTTGTATTGGCCATGGAGACCTCCACCCTTGTGGAGCATCCTCCAATCATCCTGGGATGGCCTTTCCTCACCTCTACGAGAGTCGTTATTGATTATGGATATGTAGAGATTCGTTTCTGTTATGATGTCGGGAGCAATGTGTTGATCATTGCACTGCATCCAATGTTGACCAGAGACATGCATCCTACAAGAGCATGCCTGTGTTAACCAAACTCAAGGACTATGACCTTGATGTTGATATCAGAGAGGTTTGCTTTTTATGGATTATTCTGAGGCCAGGGGTTTCCTCTTTGGCGAGGAAGACTCGGAAAGCATAGACCTTGGAGTTTCCTCTTCCGGTGAGTGGTGATGCACTGACGACATCCGTGGTATTTACACTGTAGACACCTCAGAGCGGAGTACAGACGTAGTAGAGAATGAAGAGGTCGAATTTGACCGTATCACTTTCATCAAAGAATTCAGGCCTTTTGATGATGACCTAGTGGATACTTTTCTAGGCCAAACATGACCACACTACTTCCAGTGCCCAATTCGTGCCTTTATACTTTGAGATTGTTGAGGATATCCATCAGGTCGAACCTGATCAGTTTGTGTCTACTGATGACCCTGATATTGACTTGCACCTTGTCAGATCGATTCCTCAGCGATCACGCAAGAAGGCTTGCTTTTGACCTTCTTGATCTTTGTACGTCCACCTCTTTGTACAACCGCTTCCGTTTCATTTCCTTCCATCTCTCATTTTTGCTCATCCACCTCGTTCAGTGTGTTTTTCCTTGCTTAGGATGTACTATGTCCTAAGTACAGGGGAGGTGGTGTAACAGCCCGGATCCTCGGTGACCAGCGGAAACATAATACATGCCACGTCGGATCCGAGTGTTACTCTCGATCATCAATTATATCACAAATAACAGGAGGAACCATCTTAACCTTCCTTTATCCATAAAAAAAGATATACATCTCTAATACATATCCAAGATCCTTTGTTCCATTGGGCACAATGATATCCTTCCTTCAAGACTCGCTAAGTCTCCAAACTGTCACTAAATTTTTTCTTTCACTGACCTGTAATAAAAACACAAAAATATATGGAATGAGCCTAACGCTCAGTATGTGTCGAGAAAAGGTCAAGCCAGCTAGCGAAAAATCAAGTCTCCTTATGCTATTACAAATAACTCCATGCACAGATAATTAGCTGGATAAATATTTTTCACAATGGATCCTTATAAATTTTCTATATTCCCCAATATGGAATAATGTACATAACATGCAGTATTCATGAATACAATCCTTGAATACGATCTTAATCATACCATAATATGCATGGATTTCACTATTTCTCTTGTCAAATTTACCAAATCAATAATTACATAAGGATGATTACATATATGAAATTATGTGTTACACCCATACACCTATTGCTATGAATTATCACATATAAGCCCTTATTTTATCCTAACAATGAAGTTTGCTTTGTTCTCATTTCCATCATCATAATTATATACTTTCTCATCGAACGTATCATACACAAAAGTTGTGTCATGGCATATTCATTCCAAAATACTCTTATGATAGTGAATATAACATTTGAGGGTTATCATTCAATAGCATCATATGAATCACTCATAAATATAATTATGCACACAAAGGGTATTCTTTTTATATTCATGCAATGCCTACCATACTTTTCGTATATGCCCTTAAGGTTAACCATATTTGCACATATGCCCATAGCAATAACATAATTATATATATATACCTAAGCATTTCCATGTAATTGCACATATACACTTATCATTCCAAACATTTGCACATATACACTTGGAATTTCATATAGTTGCGCATATGCACTTCATATTTCATATAATTGCACTTATACACTTAACTTTCAATTAAGTACTTAGCTTCCTCATAAGCACTTAGCTTATTCATGATAAATTTGTCTTATCTCATAATTTATTGGTGGCTTTGGTGGCTTTTACCGCTGGCATAAGCGGTCACTCAATCATTACATAGAACGTGATGACATCAGCGCTGAGTCAATGGTGGACTTTCCACTAGGTTCTACTGAACCCGACACCCCCGGAAGGTGTTGCCCTTTAGGCCATCGACAAACGGACTCTAGAGGTGGCTCCCACTTTAGGTGTAGCACTTAGCTCCGATTACCACTTAAGTGCCATTATTTATATTTAGGAAATTCCAATTCTTTTGATACAATTTCCTTTTCAATACAATAATGATTCATGTGAACATGTCAGTTCAAATATAAATTGTCAACTTTATGACTTGATAGCTTCAATAATCACAAATCACTATGGAATGTGATATACATAACATTATTCTTATCAATAGAAGAAGATTGAACATTTCTCTATTACATACCTAGTTATTCAATATTTTGATAGGACTAACTCATTGATGATAACTTTATGGCTCTTATTAATGTTTTTAACAATGTGAGTGATGATACATACATACGATTCTAAGATATGATGTTACAACGTATTTGTCACATGTGAATAAACATAGCACATAACTTATACTATATTTATACAACATTCATCATGAAATCAACAGGAGGCTGGATTGCATACAAAATGCTAGATTAAATACAAAGAGTTAATTTCTTTCCATATTAATAGGGCTAACTACAGTAACATCTTAGTGAATAGGTCATATGCTATATCATAGAATCAGATACGACATGAGGAATTGACATGCACGGTAGGTGTTATGATAACATCTCGATAGTCATCTCCATGTATACCCACCAATTTGTCCATATACAAAATATATATAACAAATAACTTAGGATATACTGACATGGCAAATAGACACCACTTACTGTCTCACACCTTATAATATCTATTGGCTAACATTGTCATGTAAGGCCTATTTAGCAATATATATTATATTATTAAAATAACATCGGATGTTATTGCCATCCTAATACTGGTAACATCATACAACGGGAAGTTATTATACAAGTATAACATGCTCATATCAAATACTCAACTCGAATTAATTCATGATGATGTGGATATATTTTCTGAAGATCTTATTGACGTGTGCACCACAAGTTGTAATCGATCATTATCATTAACTCTATGTCCATCTCACACGATACAACTATAATCTGTACAGCTTGTACACGTTAATATCAGCTTGCTTCCGAAGAGATTATCGATGGAATACCCTATTTACATCAAGGTCAAAAAGGACATTCACATTCTTATTGCTACAATATATTCAACATATAAATATTTTATATTTATTTAATTCTATGTTTCTTCACATAGATTTTAAAAGATAATGAACACACTAATAAATGAATAAGGATTTCCCTTCAAGGTCGTGAACAAGAATTAGCCGTATATCATTAAGTATAGAGTATAAACGAAGGTATTGTGGTACACAACCGTGGATTCTAGGAAATCAATAATAATAATTCCAAATTTATTTTAAGGACCGTCTCTCTTACTTCCATTATCGGTTATAGAAACCAAAACATATCCATGCACCTTTGATATGATAAGCAACAATCAACATAAATGTGATCAAAAGGGGATTGTTAATTAACCGATGGTAATCCTAAGTGTTCGACACATACCTTGGTGGTGCAAAACATGAAGACGATTTGATCACGCGGATCCAGATCGTCGCCGACCACATTGGCGTGCCTCCAATCTTGTTAGGTCAAATTCAACGTCATCAACAGAAAGGTCATCGCCGGCACTCACTGCGTGCACCTTCGGTTCCATCGGGATAGAGAAAACGCATCATCGACAAGGAGGGCTGCCGTTGCCGAACTTGGATCCGATACGGTACCTCGCTTCTTCTCCTTATTTCTCTCTCTCTCTCTCTCCCTCATGTACATATGAATTTTCCATCTTTCTCTTCTTCTTCCTCACTCTCGTTCACTCTCTTTCACACTCTCCTCTCTTCTCTCATTCACTCTCTCCTCTCTCCCAATTTCTCTTTCTTTCTCTATCTTAAGGACGAGAAAGACTCAACCATTGCTAAAAATAGTGCCTCGCGCACATGGGAATATAGGGTTAAATGACCATCTATAACTACCCTCTCCCTCCATTATTTATGCATCAATTAATTATTTTAAATTTAAGAAATAACCGTCCATCTCTATTCTCATTTTATCCTTTTTTTTAATTTTTAATAGTGGAATATGGGTCGTTACAATCTACCCCACTTAAAAAGAATTTCGTCCCGAAATTTACTGATAAAAGAAAACTAAAAAAAAATCTCATGATATTGACTCACATCTTGTTTCTATGTTCTTCGGTTAGCTCTTCACATTTTATGGGACTAGCTTTCTTGTAGTAGCTATAACTAAACAATAATCTTGACCAACATTAATGTCTTATCCAACAAAATTAATTAGATCTAATGAACATAATCATGTATCAAGGACAACCTAAGTGGTCTCAAATTCTACGGTTCAATTTAATTATACATGCAATATCATAAATCTGTTTAATGTCATCAATATTGTCTAAAGATTGTATCAATAATTCGGCAGATAGTGTATCAGGTATCTGAGATAATAATAACACAAAGCATAACAAATTTTCCTAATTAACCTCAAAGTACCCGACTCATCAACTTAATGTAGCTAGCACCTTTGTGAGGTCAAATGCATCACTAGGGATTTTGACAGCCTTTAACATGCCTACATTCTCATTTGTAATTAAGCTAATGGTATTCTAACTAGAGGTCAATCTTGAAGAAGATAGTTGCTTGTTGTAATGGATCATCCATGAAAAGCAAATATCTTATTTTTAAGGTAAACTTATTCAATAATCACTGGAGTGTAAGTAATGAGAGCACTCACAGGAAAACATCAAGCCTCACCAATCCCTTATCTAATTGCCCCTTTAATCAGTTGAGTGATCTTTTTTTCCTTTTGTTTTCATTTTTATTTTTCTTCTAGAAGGTGTCTCCCCTTTTTCACTATTATACTTAGGATGTACCTTGTCCTAAGTATAAATTGGTGTATATCCCGAGTGTTCCCTCTTCGTTTTGTTTCATCATTCTTATTGTTGTCTATACTTAGGACTCTTTTAGCCTAAGTATAGGGACAGTGATGTGTATATTATCACCTCATTTATTTTCTTGTATTCTTTTACAGATCCTGTCCACTGTCTCCCTTCCTTGTATATACTTAGGGTGTGTTTGATTATCGGGTTAGCTCGGGTTAAACTGGGGGAGGGTAAACTATTTTTGTGTTTTGGTGTTTGGATAGAGGATTAGGGGTTGAGTGGGTTTGTTGTGATGTGATTGTATTGAAGTTTGAAAAAGTGAGTAGTTGTTGTGATGTGAATGTATCGAAGTTTGGAAAAGCGAATACAAGTTGAGTAATTTATAATTTCAGATGATATGATGGTATAATATATTATGTTTTGATTGAATGGATGAAATAAAAATATTTTATTAAATGTTTTGATAAATAAGGTAGAGTGGGCCTCACAAACGAGAGAAAGGGGGGAGGGAGTTTATGGGGTAAACCCCCCAAGGGTGGGGGGGGGGGGGGGTTAACCCCCAATTTGAACGAGCTTTTAGGGATATGTAGACAATCTGAGAATGATATGTTTATTACCACCATCGACACTTCTTGCCTTTTGTACAATTTGTTGTACTCAAGATTATTTCATCCTATGTACAAGGAGATGCTCGATTTCTCATTCATTTGTCCCTTCATTCTTTATTCAGTCAGTATAGTACAGGCTCTTCAATACTCAGTACCGGTTATGTCCTCTTTTTTCTCTCTAATCTATGATGACATAGCTCAAGGTAAGTATATGGGGGTCGTGCATACTTTTGCTATAACTTGTACTTTCTTATTTTTAATAATAAGCTAATAAATAGAAACTAATACATATAAATACTGAATTCTTTATATATGTTTGTTAATAAATCAGGTTGAAAGCATTTTGTAAAATGTTTGAAAAATAGATTGAAAAACATTTTGAAAAATCTTTTGAAAACTATTTAAAAACTATTTTGTTAAATATTTTCAACCTTTGTAAAAATATTTTTATTTGTAAAAATATCTTTTATTTGCTTGAAATAAAGACTATAGAAAATCTATTTGTAAAAGATTTGAAAAATGATTGCAAAAAATAGTTTGCAAAATCTATCTATATTGTTTGAAAAATATTTGCAAATTGGTTTTCAATTTTGTAAGATATTTGTAAAAATTATTAGTCAAATTAGTTTGTAAAATAAAATTTTCAAAATATTTATGAAATATTTTCAAACTATTTTTGAGAATTGAGTATGTAATAAAATAATCTATACAATTTTTATAAACCTATAAATTCTTAAAAAAAACTCTTATAAATGATAAGAAGCTCTCACGTGTAAATATTTGTACCTAGTTCTTTGCCAAAAATTTTGTTTGAAAAATCCCTAAAAATTTAGCAAATCAAAAATTCCAAAAATGTTACAAAAACCTCTTTAAAAAATTGATTAAATAAACTAAGTAAAATCCGAAGATTAGAGCTTGGTTGGACCTTAAATACACTTGATCACAGTAACCTTGTAGGAATTGGAATTGGGGTACTTTAGGTCTAGTTGACTTAATTCTTTGAGATCAGCAAACTTGGTTGAATGTCGTCTTGACTGCCTTAGTAGAGTATTTCAGAGCACGCACATGACTCTTATTGGTAATGACCTAACTTGCACACTTGCACCTTTCACTTTGCTCACCTTTGTTGAAGTGGTAGAGGGCTGGATTTGCCAGCATGAAACACGAATCAATGAAAACATCGGAAGTCACACATTTATGATCATTGTACCCCAAACCGATCTAATGACTACGAGGTCTAAAGATAAAAGTTGTGGGTTGCAATAAAGCTTCAAAAGAGGGATAGTCTACTGGCTCAAGAAGAAAAAGTCCACAGGTAAATGATGTTGTATATAGTATTCAAACAATGAGAAAAAACTCCAGAAAAGTAGACATGCCTGATTGAAAATAAAATACACGTCGGAGTGTACATATTTGTATAGTCAATAAGCCTACAACCGGATGACCTGGCTACACGGGTCAAGCGTCCTAAGATAGGTAGCTACATTGGCTACCATCCATTCTTCTCTCCACCTCTTTTTGAGCGAGTTGTAGTTAAACTGAGAAGGGAATACCCCGCTTCTCAAGGAAAGAGTTGTTGGATTAGGGAATTATGGTCACCATGTTGGAGAAGACTGACTTTTACCGCTTCAGCTGAGGAGAGCTACATATCACACACACTGTCTAAGATAGATTCATAGTTATAAGGGTTTACGTATGAGTTGATTTATTCTGATATGGCTATTGAGGAGATTTGAGATGAGTCTTGTGATTCTCGAAGGTTGTTGTGTTTCAAATCCTTTTCCTAATAAGGTTCCGACCGCAAATAAAATTTCAAGGTCTGACTAAAGCTCCAAACTTTGATTTTATGAAGACAAATTTGATAATTAAAATCTATCCACTTTCTTTTTTTCTTTCTTTATTTTCATTTTTCACACTTATTGCATAAGTATTTTCTAGGGACTAGTAAAGACAAGTATAGGGGGTGATGAATCTTCATTTTATCACTTTTATTCCATCATTTTGACTTAAAAACTCTAGATAAATGCATGTAAATAGCATTATTTTCTACAAATTAACATTCATTATTTATTACACTCATTGTATATAAAATATAATTTTAATGCCAAATTATAGAATAAAGAAAAGAAAAGAAAAGGAATAAAATGCCGAAGGTATTTTGTGATCCTAAACCCTGAGACCTACACATCATGATGACTGGGTCAACAAAAGAATAAAGTAGGTCCAGAAAGCCATTCGGTACCGGAAAGGCACTAGACGCACTGTATCCATCCGGATGATCTCAAAGGAACCTGGCAAAGATTGACCTCTGTGGAAAGATTGATTCATTCGGATCAACATGAGGGTCCAACTACATTGCATTGCCAGAATCCATGTTGTATATTTGAAACAAGTTGACCTCCTTGCTTCTCTTCTCTCATGGTACAACCCTCTTCCCGCTGAGCCCACAGAGACAAAATGTAGGACTGGTGCCAACAGTTCATCACGGAAGAAAGGACTCACCGAGCCGGTATCACTAACTAATACTAATATAACTAAAGCTAATACTAATTACTAATATAATAGAAAAGAACTGTCTTTTCTGTATACTTTCCCCGGTTCCGTTGCTACCGCGGTCCTTACGCAATCGATCGGATCATATAGATATTAGATATCCCTTCTTCAACACAACATAGGTCATATAGGGGGATAATGGCTAATAAATCAATAAAAACCATATTCTTTTATTTATCAATAAGTCCTATTTGGGATCTATTTTATTTTATATTTTTTATACCTTAAATAAAGAAACTTTGTACATGAAAGTTATAGACAAAATAAAAATAAAAAAATATAAAATTGATTTCACTCAGAATATACATTCTACTTTTTATATAGAGAATAAAAAGCCCAAATCCAAACTTTCTAGACCCATATATTCTCTCCATATGAACTCAAAATGTATCAAAATCACTTTTAGTTGTATTCTAATAAGTTGTTTAATGAAGGTTGTTTCATCCAATTTGGAGTTGATATGTAAAAGTTAGGTTTTAGCCCCCATATCGTGTAGTATATCAAAATAAAATATTTATTTTATTTATTCTTCATTATTTTCATATTTTTATATTTTTATTAATATTATTTATAGTATATATACATATTTAGAATAGTATAAAACTACAAATAAAATACAAAACTAAAATAGCCTACATAAATGCATAGATGAATATACTACACTTATATCTATATAATATATACCCCTATTTATTTATGTATACATATCATATCATAAAAATATAATAAAAATATATTTATGTATATAAAAATAAGTTATAAATATATAAATTGAGAAAATAAAATAATAAAATAAAAATAAAATATACAAAACGTAAATGAATATACCTATAAATATATCCTAAAAAAGTAACTTGTAACAAATAAGATGATAAAAATAAATAAAAATTATAATAAAACACTACATAAAATAATAAGCTTTTTTATGTTTTAACCAAAAGATATAATCAATTACTAATATATTTTAATTTATTTTTTATTTTAATTACACTTTTGTCTTTTTGCGGATGATATGGACCAATCTGGTCACGCCATCTATTGACCTGGGTCAACTATCTGGACCCATATTCTCCATTTCTCCTCAATTGATGTAGACATTGATTCGAGTTGCTTTCTTCTTCTTCACTTTTTCGCCTTGATCTTCCAGCTTTCACAGGCTGTTGATTCCTCAAGGAGTGGATCGCTGCATCATGTTGCACACCTCTTTTTTCGACCCATCATCACATGTACATAACCATGCCCTTCTCCTTTTCTAAATTTTCGAATCCCTTTCAGCCACTTTCTCTCCCTTCTTTTTCTCTCAATGGCTTGAGGGAGGTGACAGCTTCCTCGCTTAGCATTTGGTTGAATCTAGGAGAACCTTTGAGGCGATCTCCACCATCTTCGATGGTGCTCCGTCGCTGTGAGGTCCATCTCACGGCTCATAGCCGCTCGAGGTTATTTTTAGCATTTTTAGGTAGATTTAATTCATGCATTTAATTTCTGCACTTTATCTTCTCTTTTGATCGCATGATTTAGCCTAAATAACCCATTCGTAATTTGCAGGAGATCCTCTTTGGTGAACCTTTTCATCGTCAACCACCGTGTCTTTGCCCCATCTGGCCACAACATCTTCCTTCCATGTCGACTCTTTACGCCCCACGCACCTCTGCTTCACCTGATCTCCCCTAGATCAGATTTGGGTGCTCCGCCTCCACCACCTCATCGGAGCAACTCCATCCCTGTCCATTTCGACTCCATTCCACACCCTGTTGGTTCGAGGCAATTTGCAATCGACCCAGCATTCTTTTTTGCAGGAGCAAGGAGCTTGAAGACCAACGGGATGAGGTTTGAGATTCAGAGGAGGGTCCCAGTTCGCCTGAGATTCTTCAACCTCTTGGGACTCCTTCGATGAGTCTCGAAGCTTTTTGAAACCTTTTACAGACGAATATCGCCTAGGGGAACATTTTGAGCACCTGAGCAGTTGTGGAGGTGGTTGAAGCAGCCCGAAATCAACGATTGAAGCTCGAGAAGGAGACCTTCTTCTCTATTCTTCGTGCGAAGCAGCAATCGTCCGATCACGCCTTCACTCTAGTTTTGATAGTGGTCGTTCGATCTCCAATCGCCTTGCCCGTACGATCGAGCTTCAGATCTGATCTCCACTGTAGATCGACAAAACATCATCGTGCCTCCTACGCACGTCACGTGGACAAGTGACACCCAAGACCGTCGGATCTGGCATCTTAGGGGGTAAATTGCTTCTCATAGCCCTAACTTTTATAGCTTTATATTTATTTTATTTTGAATGTTTAATATTTTTGTAAAATTTTCAAGTCAAACCTGAAGCTTTCCTCAATTTGGATATTGGTCCCATCCACGTCACCTCCTCACATGAGGTGGCAGTTTTGTTGGGAACCCCTCGTGGGTTCCTATATTTCATTTTGGTCCAAAAACTTCTAATATTCGTATAGAACTTTTAGGTATTTTGCAGAAGCACTCGTACTTTATTTTAATCGCGTAAATGACCTCGTTAGTTTATTAATCTTTATAGATGTTTTCAATTATTAAAAGTATCATCCGTACTTCAACAATTCTTAAAAAACATATAGATCCATGTTAAATTTTTAAAAAAAACATTTTAGGACTTTTTCCTATTATTTAAAGATAAAAAATAACACATTTGGTCTCTTTTTGAATTAAAAATTAATAAAAAAAATATAAATACATTTTGAAATTTCCTAAAAAATATATTTTATGCATTATTATATTGCAACTTCAGACCAAAAATTCCTAAAAATAGAAAAATAAAAATCATAAAAATTAAAAATCTCCAAAATATGTTATAAAAGAATAAAAAATCTCAAAAATATTTATTGTCTTTATATTTTCTTTATATTATGATTTATCTATTAAAATTGACTTGGAGAGATTTTGACACCTTTTTCTTTTTTTATCTTCAAATCAATTTAACTTATTTATTTAGTCCATATTTTGGGATATTTCTGACTGTAAAAATATCTAAAAATTGGTAAAATTATCTAAAAAATTATTTAAAACACTAAATTAATTTATTTTGTAATTTTTAATTATTTTTAGTAGTATTTATAAATTTATAACTCTATATTATATATATAACCCTATATATTCATATATTATATGTTTAAAAAATAAAAGGACATAAAAATCTGAAAATATAAAAATTTAATGAAAAATATAAAATTAAAAAACAATTTAAAAATATAAAAAATAAAATATAAAATATAAAATATAAAACAAAAAACCTCATAAAAATACATAGACAAGAGTAACACAAATTTTGGATTTCATTTTCCCAATCTACCGTTTGCTCCCTGTGCTCGACACTCTACACATACTTACCTATACACACATTTCTAAAGTTATAATAAATTTTAACTCCACATCTTATTTTTCATTGCTCGATTCATATTTTGGGTTAATTCTTGAATTTAACGTATTTATTGAGCGGTCAACTCAACGACTGTAGTCTCACCTTGTGAGACTGTATACCCCTTAGATTTCTCATTGTTTCAATATCGTCCCTCCAGCTTCATCCAAACTGATGATTTCATGAAGAGTGTTATCTGCCAAGAACAATTGTATTGTACAGTTCGCAAGATCCCTCGTTTCTTTCTACTCTTCCTCTTTCATCATCTCTTATTTCCTTTCTTTATCTTAAAGAGGTTTTGCAAGTCCTTCTCGTGTTAGTATATTCTTCACTCGTTGCCATAAGGTGAAGTCATTCTTCCCATTGAATGGCTCCACTAAGAATGACTCACCCCTCAATGTGAACCTTGTCATCCCTTAGACAATACGAAAAATAGAGCATAATCCGATCCAAACTGTCCAGCTCATCCAGAGTACGCAAAACTCCTCTCTGGACTCCTAGATCACCGCGATCAGACTATGGATTCTTTAGATCTTAACATTCACCATAAATGTTAGTTCTTCATAGCCTCCGAAGAATGCGCACATGTCACATCATGTCTTCCCCTTGATATTGAACGTGGTTTTGATCCGCTTCATCCCATCCATCAATGTTTGTCGAACCTGACTCTGATATCAGTTGTTGGGACACAGACCGGTATCAAGTCCATGTGAATACCGATTGTTGGGGATGAACACCAGATACAAATGAAGATAATCATCCACCACCACAAAATCATGTGAATAAAAGCATCGAATTTGAAAGTTGTGATCTCTTCTTCGAGATGTGGGTCTACGACAATGCCTCCTACTCTCTCTATCACAAGAGCGCGTGACCATACAAGTTGAATCAACTCGCGTACAACAAGTACGACTGCCTTGACCAGGAGGAGATGCGGCGTGAGGCGGTGTGGGAACGAAACTAGAGAGGTCAGACAAGGAGGGGACCAAAGGTGGTGGAGGCAAGGCAGAGGAGCAACTAAGGGGGTCAGGCTGGGGGAGGAGGGGATAGGGCTTGGGGAAGGACACATCAACCCAAGGTAGCCAATCTATATACATCTGTGTCCCAAAAGTTAACATCCTTTTGAAATGCAGAAGGACGACAACTAACTTGAGATGCACAAGTGATAACAATGGAAGAAGTCAAGAGCACAATCGATACATCTAAGAAGAGCACAAGTAATAAAAACCCTGCAATCTATTATATGACATTACTTATCATGATTGGAAGTTTTTTTGAATTATTATGAAATAGTATATGACAATAAAAAAGTTTGCAAATAAAGTATTTCTTTCCTATCTGGCGACAATTTTGGTGTAAAAATATAGTTCCTCAGCTGCAGGGCTGGCAAGGAATTCGAAGACAGTTAGTTACATTTGATCAAATGGTAAATAACTAATGATCATATGGCTTAGTACTAAGCTGACCTCGAAGAGAGACCCCGACCCCCTTGTGATGCCTCCCGACCCCCCCGACCCCCGACCCCCCTCCACAAACCCTAACCCTTGCTCCCTTCCGCCGCCAGACCTCTCCCCGCGGCAGCAACCAGCCCCTCCTCCATCGCACTCCTGCGCGTCGCCTCTAAACTCCGCTTGGCACCAACCCTCGTCCTCTGGAGTCCCTCACTCCATCATCACTCGCCCTCTCCCCTTGAAACCCCTCAAACCACTCGTCCCTGCCCTTCCTCCAGCGCCCGCTTCCGCCCCTGTTCTCGACGCCCCCACCAGACCCCCGCCCTCCCCTAAACGCCTCCCCCATCAGCCTCTTCGGGCCTACCCTCCCCGTCTGTCTTCCCCCGCCCCTGGGCCGGCCGCCGGCCGCTCGTGGGCCCAAATATGCGGGTCTGGCTGTCCTTCTCAGTATCGGATGGCCTTCGAAGCTCCTTCGCTGGTGGATGGCGAGCCGGTTGCCCTTCTTTCTCAAGGGGAGATCGATACTCTGGACCGTCGTTGGGAAAACACCCTTGTGTTTTATGTTCTGGGCAAGAGACCTTACGGCAAGCTCCTCCTTTCTTTTGTGGAGAGAGTCTGGAGGCCTTCTGGGCCATTCAAGCTCCTGCCAAGGGAAAATGGCTTCTACTATTTAAAGCTGCACTCGCCGGAGGAATGCCATCGGATCCTCAGCTCCGGCCCTTGGCTCTTCCAGGGTCGTCTGGTTGTCCTTCGTCAATGGGAGGCAGGTATGTTCCTCGAGAAAGACCTCCTCAATGACATACCTCTTTGGGTGAGATTCTATGGTCTGAGTCCTGGGCATTGCTCAGTTATAGTTCTTAACAAGCTTGCTAGTTTGTTGGGGGTTCCTCTATTCATGGATGCAGCAACTGCTAATGGGGCCCGGCGAGATTTCGCGAGATGTTGTATATCTATTAATGCCATAACGGATATTCCTCAGGCTGTTCCCTTGGTTCTCCCTTCGGGGGATCGTACCATGATCCGGGTGGAACTGGAATGGAAGCCCAGTCGATGCACATCATGTGCGGTCTTCGGTCACTCCAATGATTCATGCCCTGTGCATGTTCCTGTGCAACCTGCTGCTGGGGAAGCCTTAATGGCTGTTGGAAACCCTGCTCCTACCAGTTATGTCTTCTCCCCTAATGAATCCTCCTCGCTCCCTATTGACTCTTCTCCTCTCGTGGCGGGTCTTGCTGGAGTCCATCATATCAATAAACTCTCCCTCATGAATGAGGATTCTGCTGGCCGGTCTCCGACTTCGCCTTCTATTGTCGAGAATATGACTTCCCTTTCCCCCGAAGCTGGGGGGAAGGGGTCCCCCTATCCCTCATTGGAGCTCCAGGCCCCGAAGATCCTTAGAAGGCCTGCTGGCCTGCCTTATAATGCCTTTCCGGTTGGCTCCCGCTCTGCCCTGCATGGTTTTATGGCTAACCCTCGCAAGCCCAGTAAACAACCGCTCCCTCCCAGGCCTGACCTTAATATCTCTGCTGACCCCTCTGGGACATTTTCCTCTGGTGATGCGGGGGACTCCTGCGACGCTCGGCCTTCACATCTTCTTCACCCTGGTCTGCAGGGGACTCAGGGAACGAATTCTACCGCTTCTGTTTCTATGCCTAAGAACGTCTCCTCTGAGAACCCGGAATGGGTTCAGGTTCTACATGGAAGGAAGAAAAAATCAAGTGCAAAGAGCTACAAAGAAAACGCCTCGGGCCAGAGAAACACCCCCTCCTCCTCGGATTAATGTCTATCACGACCTGCAATGCAAGGGGATTAAACAAACCGTCAAAGCTGAAATGTCTCCTTAGAGACCTTGGAAAAGTCAACGCTGAGATGGTTGGCCTCGTCGAGACTAAAATCCGCCCAGAAAGTATCTCCAGATTCCTCACAGCCATACCGCGTGGGTGGGCTGCAATGCATAACAACACAAATCTTGGCAGAATCTGGCTCCTCTGGAAGGAGGATGCCTGGACCTGTAACCCATTATCCATCACTGCTCAATCTATCACAGCTATTTGCACCAATGCTGGAGGGTTGCAGCTCAATTTAACGGTTATTTATGGATCGAACTTCCCTTCCGAGAGGAGGAATCTATGGGCTGAAATCGGTCAGCTGAATCCCTCTATTGAAGTGCCTTGGCTGATCTTAGGGGACTTCAATGTGGTTAGATTCATGTCTGAAAAATATGGGGGTAGAGCGCCTACCCACTCCTCTACTGCCGACTTTAATCGTTGCATTGATGATAACGGTCTGATTGAGCTTGAACCATGGGGAAATCCTATCTCCTGGAACAACTCCTCTGTTGGACCAAGAAGAATCGCGGCAAGGCTTGACAGGGCGCTCTGCAACTCGCACTGGATGGAGGTCTTCCCTCTCTCAAAGGTCCGCTACTCCCCTTTGCCTTCCAGTGACCACGCTCTCCTTACGGTTGAGTTGGTCAAACGGGAGCACCGGGCGAGGCCTTTCAGATTTTATGACTTTTGGATGACCAGGGACGGTTACTTGCCGTTGGTGGAGGCCGCTTGGGATACCCATGTTAGTGGTAACCCCCTGTTTGTGTTGGCTAAAAAATTGAATGCTGTTAAGCGCTCCCTTAAGGAGTGGGCTGCCTCTCATGGGAGGGTAGAGGAGGACCTCTTCTCGGCTTCTTCGGCCTTGGTGCACGTTAACGAGGCCCTCGCCTTGTCTCCTGGTGATCCTTATCTTGCGCAGCTTGAGCAAGATCTCAAACTCTTCCTCTTACGCCTTGAGGATGATCGTGAATCTTTATGGAAGCAAAGAAGCCGCATCTCCTGGTTGAAGCTTGGGGACCGCTCCTCTAAATTCTTCCACCTTTCGGCCAATATTAGAGAGGCGAAGAACAGAATCCCTTGCCTTCTTGACAGTATGGGTAACTCCGTGGATTGCCCTTTGGAGATTGCCTCACAGGCACTCTCCTACTATGAAGCCCTCCTCACGGGCCGATCCCCTCCTCCCGCCTCGCCCCCGCCTCCCCCTCCCAAGAAAGTTCTCACAGTTGAAGCTAGGAATTGGCTCGAAAGCCCGTTCCGGGAGGATGAAATCCTTCAAGCGTTGCGCTCAATCAACTCTTCTAAGTCTCCGGGACCCGACGGTTTCAATGCTAAGTTCTTCAAATTCCATTGGAATTTAATCAAAAAAGAAGTCATGGACGCAATGTCCTTCCTTCACTCGGGTGGCGCTATGTTGAGGCAAATCAACCACACCTTTCTGACGCTTGTGCCTAAGGTCCCCTCTCCCTCGGGCTTGGGGGATTTCAGGCCTATCTCTTGTTGTAATGTCATCTACAAGATTTTTGCGAAGCTTCTCTCGGCTAGGCTCTCGGAGGTTCTCCCTCACCTTGTCTCCCCTAATCAGATGGCGTTTGTTAAGGGGCGGTGCATTGGGGACAGTGTGCGTCTGGCGCAGGAGCTGGCCTTAGGGTTTGGTAGACTCAGGGGGCCGCGCCGGGCGTGTGTCAAGGTGGATATTGCAAAAGCTTTTGATTCGGTTAACCACCGTTTCCTGCTGGATAGGTTATCTGAGATGGGGTTTGGTTCTACCTGGTTGAAGTGGATGCAAAACTGCATAGGAACTGTCTCTTACTCGGTACTGGTTAATGGCCTGCCCAACGGGCTCTTCAAGGGGACTAGAGGGCTTCGCCAGGGCGATCCCCTGAGCCCTCTTCTTTTTACACTCGTCATGGAAACTCTCACCTGCCTGGTTGACCAGGCTGTGGCAGATGGATCTATCTCCCTTATGGGCAGAGGCTGCAACAAGGCCCCCTCTCACTTGATCTATGCTGACGACCTTCTCTTTTTTACCAAGTGCAACTCCCGATCCCTAAATGCAATTGCCTCCACAATGAACGATTTTGGGGCAATGTCTGGTCTTCGGATGAATGCAGCTAAGAGCAGATTATTCTGCTCAAAGAATACAAGGACCCAATTTACTTGGAATCTTGCTCTGGGGCTTCTTGGGGAAGCTCTACCTACTACCTACCTGGGCATCCCGCTCTCGGACAGACTGGGCTACTCCTCGTCGGGTAAGGCTCTTGTGGATAAGGTTAGGGCCCAGTTGTGTGGCTGGAAGTCTAGAACCCTTTCTTTAGCGGGACGTCTTGAATTACTGAACTCGGTCATTGCGGGAATCTTACTCTATTGGTCGGACTGTTCCGTTATTTCATCTTTGGTCATCTCAAGGATCTCCTCTCTCTGTGCGGATTTCTTGTGGGATTTCAAAGGCCACGCCTTAGCCTGGAAGAAAGTTTGCCTTCCTAAAGTTGAAGGCGGCCTTGGGGTAAGGTCCTTGGGGGACATGGCTAAAGCTTCGAATGTCGGCTGGGTTTGGAGGTTCCTCTCGGCGGAGAATTCTATATGGGCTGATTATCTTCGTGCAAAATACCTTAGGGATGAGTCTTTCTGGGATATTCCTTTGAAGTCTAATGCTTCTATGTTTTGGAAGGTTCTCCTGCGGAACAGAGACTCTATTGTGCCTGCTCTTGCCCAGCTTGGCCCCCCTTATAAGTGGGCTCTCTCTCCGACGGGCTTCTCCTTTCGTTCGTGCTTTGATCTGGTACGCTCTAGAGGACAGATCTTCTGTCATTGGAAGGAAGTTTGGGGTTCAAAGGCACCCCCTAAACACAGATGCTGCCTGTTTAGAGTGGCTTGTAACCGGTTACCCACTCGTGACAGGCTCCTGAAGTGGGGTTTGGACGTGGATGCCAACTGCTTACTTTGTGACCACCGCTGTGAATCTAGGGACCATATCTTTTGGGAGTGCCCCTACTCCATGGAAATTTGGTTTCTCATCGCCGGGCCGCTTCGTCTGCCTCCCTTGGGTCCTGATTATGCTATCACTGATATTCTGGATTGGGTGAAGCGGATGCATGGTTTAGACGTTGATCTCGCTATCAAAGTCAAGTCTGCTATTGCGACTTCTACTTGGTGGATCTGGCGGGAGCGCAACCTCCGCTGGACAAAAACTTCTTTTTCGACTGCTAGAGTGACGGCTAACCGGATTCTGGAAGACCTAACGATCATCTTCAATTGAATTTTTTTTTGCTATTGCCCGCTGTTGGGGCCCTGTTTCTCTTCTTTGGATTTACTGTTTGTTCTATACAACTACCTCCCCCTTTCTTTGGGTTTTTGTGTGGAGGTTAAACAGACAACTCTTACTGTAATCAAGTTTTTCCACTTTTAATATACTTACTTACCTTTCAAAAAAAAAAATATGGCTTAGTACTCATGCCAGCCATCATTACCTCCTTCTTGCCCCTTCCCGTACCACTGTTGTAGTAGCGGCATAAATGATTAAAGCAAGCAAAAGAGAGACAGCAGCAAATAGCACACAGTTACTATAGCCTTAATGGCGACAGAGAGGGCATACATGCTTCTTCCTCCCACTGTTACCATGCTTTTTTTTACTGTGGCAGAGAGCATTCTTACCTATTGCCGGCTGGGACCATGACCTTCATCCATACACCACTCCTGAAACAGACCACATCATCTTCTACATGCATCATTAGGCTCCAAAAGCATTGAAGTTTAGAGCTAAAAAGGACTAATTTCATCCTGTCACTGTCCGGATGTTAGAAATGAATAGGATCGATGGGAGTTTATTCTCGATTCTTTTCTTCATCTGTTCGTTATTCCTGAGAACGTTGTATGATCGGTGCTAGAAAGACTAATTACACCAGAAATAGTGTTTATCAAACATATGAAATTAACATTACACCCTATGATGATCTGTTCAGCATCGCAGGGGATCCAAATACACAGAACCCGTACAGGGCAATTCAATGACGCCACCAAAGCATTTAATTTAGATGATGTAGACAGTCAATGGAGTCCATTCATGATCCCAAATTTGCAAAAAACGAAAAAAAAAACAAGAAAACAAAAAAACTGTTGGAGCAAAAGAGCATGAAGAAGCTGCAAGAACTGAAGATGACACTTTGAGCACATTCCCGACATTGCCAAAAGAAGCAAACCATGAAGATATAATAGTTCAGGAACCATTTCTGTAGGAGTTGAATGTCATATTTCTTTGTTGCTGAAAAAAACAGAATGTAGGCTGTGATGGGGAGGGAGAGAGGTGGCGGTGTCGTCGAAGTTGAGGGCGTAGCTGAAGGGATCGTAGTGGGAGCTGAAGCGTGTCTTCTTCTTTCTCCTGCTTCTGCTGCCAGTGATGATGTGCCTCCTGACGGCGGCGCTGGCCTTCCAGAAGCGGGCACTGAGCCTTCTGCTGTCGTGCTCCTCCAGGAGGATGGCCATGGCTTCCATGGCTGCCAACATCACCACCATGGCTACTGGCATTGGGAGAGATGGATTAGTTCTGATGGGCTGAGCTAGGGAGGTGGGTGCTATATAGATGAGTAGAGCCACCTCTCTCTCTCTCTCTCTCTCTCTCTCTCTCTGGTTTGACTGCTGGAGCTGTTGGTGCAGTGGTTGGGTGGTCTGAGGTCACATGGAAGAGGTAAGATGTACTGTCAGCAGGCCGTCAATTTCCATATTCCCTTTTTGTTTGATACCGAAATCAGCATGTGGAATGAACTGCTAAGCCTTGTCTAATCTCAACCGTTCCAATTCAAAGTTCAAATAAAATGGCTCTCTGGGTGTTTGTGCAAAAAGACTACAAAGGCCGCGTTCGGTTTGGGAATAAGCAAGATTAATAACGAGGAATAAGAAAAATAAAGGTCTTTTTTTTGTTCGACTGAGGATATGAATAAGGAGAATAAGGTGAAATAAAGATATGTAAGGTGAGATAAAAATATGAATAAGAGTGAAATAAGATGGAATAATAGAGAATAGTCGTACCACTGAGAACCGTATCGGAAGAAGAATTGACCCTTTATTTCAGGATCTATTCTCCAACCAAACAAACATGGTCTAAATAAGTGTGTTATAGCTCGCCTTTTTTACTTCTTTTAAAAAAGGATGACTATATATTTTTTAAAATAAGAAAATGTGACTACTGTTTAGATGAGACATAAAATAAAGGAGACGCAGCAGGCATCTGCTCCCAAGACAAATACCATACCGTATCTCTGTCTGCTGGTGGTGATCAAATGTTCCCCGAGCCAATCAATCAAATTAAAAACAGTGCCCTTACAATACCTCCGACTATCCAAATAATAACCTAACCGTCTCCTTTTCCAGAAAGTTAAGGGTAGTTTTAGGATTTTTTAGATATTTACTAATTTAATCTTGATTAATTAAATAGATGGGTACGAGTAAAAAAGGGAAAATAGGGATAGCTCTCATTTTTCGCAACTTTTTTATTTTTTTCGGAAAAATATCATCATGTATATTCATCCCTATATCCCTCCTATATGTCATTCAAATTTCGTTAAAAACATACACTCCTACGGCCCTCATCCAGACGTCATTTTTTTAACGGTTGTAGGATTTTTTAAATCGACCGTGTCTATATGAAGGTAGTAGGAGTCTCTGTTTCTGACGAAATTCAAATGGCATATAGAAGGGATATATGGATGAATATACATTGCGATATTTTAAAAAAAAATTGACAACAAATGGGACGGTGCAGCTATGTTGGCTGCCCCCAGAGGACAGCCCCATTGACCCCATAAAAAAGTTAAAATTTAGGTATAAATCCGTACATGAATGCCAAAACAACACCTCAAATATCAGATTTGAAAGGGAGATTCTACACTTTTATTCTACCATTTTGCATCCCTATCCTATCCCAAAATTCATTGATATAAATAGCCCTTGTATTTATATTATTAAAAGGAACTATATTTAAATATATTCTTTTGCTTGGCGTATTACTTTTTATAATCCTAATAGAAGTTAATCAGCTCTTATTTTACAATTACGATGATAATGAAAATTAACCTCTTGAATTTAATTTATACATTTGAATACATTTAGATCTATACATGTAGATTTTTGGGTAAGGATAATTACTTTTGGAGGTTCGTTTATGCTTGTTATTCCTATCATAACAATAAGATCGGATAATTTTTATACACACTATTATATCCATTTTTAGGTGGATGTTGATATGTGTTTTTATTTTGATAAGTACGGATATTTATATTTTTTAAACAAATAAGGTAAATAAAACAATATAAATTTGAATTATTTTTGCAAATACAGAATCAAATAGGTATATCGCTTTCATTTGTAACAGTGAGCTCAGATAATTTGTATCCTTCTGATACATTTTCATTTTGCAAAAAAAAATATAAAATAGATATCATTTCCTTTTTTTTTGATAAAAATGCGAAAACAAATATTAGTTGTATGTCAATATAGACAAATACTAATATCACTTTTATTTCTTGATACTTTTTTTGATATAGATTATACATATATCTTTGTTTAAACTCATTTTCTTAACGTAGTGCCTATGTTCAAAATATATATATATATATATTCATGCCAAAGTAAATCTAAATTAGGTATGTTATCTATCATCAAAACGTTAATTTTTCATCATTGTAATTGTGAAATTGAGAACTAACTAACTTATATTAATCTTATAAAAATCAATGCATCAAGTAAAAGAATACATCTAAATATAGTTACTTTTAACAATGTAAGGGATATTTATATCAGCGAATTTTGGAACAAGGTAAAGATGCAAAATGGTGGGATACAGGTGGAAATTCTCCCACTCAAATCGACACTAGAGGTGTTGTTTTGGTCATTCTCTCCAAATCGACATCTCAGTTCTGATTTACCTTAGTTTTTAAATTTTTTTATTTTCATAGCCATCTATTTAATTAGGATTAAATTAGTAATTATTTTTTTAAAAAAAAACATAGTTTTAAGTTATGGTCCCTTCATTTGCAAATAATAAAAGATACACCTAATTTTCTTCGCTTATTCCGGGTTAAACAGTGAAATATTAATTTCTGTTTTTGTTCCATGATCATTCCATTTTCCGTTATTCTCCTCTCTTTAAACAGTGATTTCTGTCTACTCAATCTACGCATATTTCCCAGTAACTATCACTTGTTCTACATCAATTATCATTTGTTTCACATTCTCAAGAAAAACAAACAAGGAATATGATTAATTCCTCGTTGTTCTACAGTTATGGTACCACACAAAATATAACCCCAAAATTTTCTTATTCATGGATCAACAATTCCACTTCCTTCTACTGCAACTATTCGAAAAGTTTCATAGAAAATTTATTCCCGTTCCTTTTATGATGATTACTATTTATTACACATCCACATTATGACACTACCTAATCCACAATATTCCAACGATAACTACCTTCACATTTCAAAAAAATGGCAGAGAAATAAGAAATATGAACAAACCCACACCAACATAAAAAAGAACGGAAATAGAAAATAACATCATTATACATTGATCCATCAGTCCATCTTCGGATCCCACCTTCCTTGTTCCTCAAGGGTTCGTTTGGTTGCAGGGTTGGACAGGGTTGGGTTGGGTTGAAGTATCCATGTGAATAGTAATCTGTGAGGAGGATTGGGAGGGTTGAAAGGAGGGGTACCTGAGGGCCGGGGTACCCCAACCCAACCCTGCAACCAAATGAAGCCTTAGCCTAAAAGATTCTTTACGCTAACCCCCTTATAATATTTCGAAATCACAAGATAGATAACCCTAGACACTTCCCATTTGTGCATCATTCCCTTAAACTCACTCCATTGTAAAATTTTGACATCCCCGTTTTTTCACTCCCCCCTCCCCTTGAGGGTTGGTCATCTTACCTGTACATCTTAAGGGGCAAAATACTGATCATCAACAAAAATCACTTAAAAAGAACTAATCGCAAATGGATCCATCGGTAAGTCAAAAACTTCGCCAAGTGATAAAGCTTCTGCCCATTACTAGAGTCGCGAATTCAAAAGGAAGGTCCCCCGAATCAGCTCATTCTGCAAGTCATCGAAGTAAAATTAAACGGAGACGTGGCTTCGTCCTTAACTCATTCCAATTATATTGTTATCGGGATTCAACCTTCCATAGCAAAAAGGATTAATGACAGACACTATCACAAAACAGAACTTATGAATGCCTCACGCATGACTGAAGATGGACGAAAATTACCTCAGAATCCATTTCGTAAAAGAAAGAATGAAATCCGAGAAAACCGTGAGAAAGGGATTCAACTATCTTCCCCGCTTCGTTGACGCTGTGATCAGGATGATTTGGATTGATGCATTATACATCCACACTGAGTGCCATTTCCTCCCAGTAATGTTTGTGGACAAGGCGATGCCCCAATGCAGATGTTCTAATCACTGTCATCGTCCTTGTCTTCGTCCAAGTGCTTTGTCATTACCTTCTCTATGAACCTCTTCTGAATATCCTTCATGGACTTCCCATCCCCACCTTGCCCGTCGTTAAGAACCGGATTCGACTGAGAGAGGACGAGTGCAACAGCTGCCAAAAAAATTGTACTTGAGCCGTGTTAGAGCAGCAGATGAAGAAAATTCGGTGGGTTTTGCTTAAATACGCTTGAGACTCATCAAACTTTATTGAGCGAAAAGAAACAAGCTAGGTCCAACAAAAAACGACTCACAATTCCAAGATATAATAAGATGAGCTATTAATGTACCTAGAGCCATCCGGTAATGGTCAATCCCTAGAAAGTTTCAATCTCCATCAGCTCCCGTTACATAGCAGATGGCATCTTCTAGAAACCAATAATATTATATACCGAAGAATTATTGGAACATAGTCGGTAATGCTTAAGTTTGCTTTCGAGAAAAGATGCAATCTGCTAGCGGGAGTCGAACCCGCATCGTTAGCTTAGAAGGCTAGTGGTTATAATCGGCATTGGTTGATCATTTTTTACGTCTCTGATTCAGAATCAAACATGAATTTTAGTTTCGTTCGACTCCTTATGAAAAATCAATATAATTCATTATCTAAGCATAAAAGCATAAAATGTTTATGCTCCAGGAGAAAGGAAGCCATGGTATATTTGAAAAAAGATTTAGATCCGAGAGCTTGTTTTATCAGGCTCCAAGGATTGAGAACTGATTGAGAGTTTTCTTGGTATTAAGTAATAGCAATGTCTTGAAAATTTTGCAGTGGTTTATTTAAATTTAGCTTGTCACTGGACGGTACTAAGTACATTAATAGCTCATCTATTATTTTTACAAAAAAAACTGTGGCCATTGTTTTGTTGACATGTCTCGTTTCTTTTCCAACTTCTTGATAATAAACTGAATAAACAGGGAAGCCATTGTCGGCTTCCAGAAATTCAAAAACTAAGTGGCATTAAAGTTAATTTGAATTATTTCGTAAAATGGAGCAGCCGAGATGTTACTTTTAACTGCTTGAGTCAACAAATATCCCCAATAGAAGATACGAAAAATCACTTCATATGACCCACTGCGTCCTAATAAAATACAAAAACTATCTAATTATTCTACAAGCGATTGTATACAACTTCTCAAAAGAAAATAGACTTACATTCACAATTGTTATGGAATAAAAGATAGGTGATGGAACTGTATTATCAAAAACTAAATTTTGCACTAAAGCAATTCCTAAAAACAAAGTTTCTCCATTAAAATATTACGTCTGCATGTAGAATTTATCTGGGCATATAAAATATACTTGTAAATCCGTTTTCTTTTTGAAAAGGAAAAAGGGTGGTGTGACATTAAGAAGATGCCCACCCAATGTATTTGTAAATCATGCACATCAAGCATCATGCTAATCATAGTAATCATCGACAACTAACATCAGACATGAAACCCCAACTGATCTTCCACTCCAACTGGGAATAGCTATTTCTAGCCACCTGTGGGATACAAATGCAGTAGGAGATACGTTGAGAAAGGTGTAAATTTGGCACACATTCTGAAATATTTCATGTGAACGCCTTCTACAATAAATGAACCCATATCTAATTTATGTAATTTGGTGTTAGACCATTTGTATACTGAATTTCATTATGGCACAAGGACCTTAGAGAGCAAACAAATGATTGAAATGCGATTCAAATTTAAGAGAGATCCAAACTTACATTCAGGGGTGCATTTACGAGATCCAAAATGATGAATTCCCACGTAAGTATCTTTCACTGCACCATTATTGTAGACCAGGATAGTAGGGACATTCCTGTCAGGATAGTTCGGAATGCAATCGGTGGAGATTATTTTCACAAATTTTGTTTCCGGGTATTTGGTAGCTAGTTCCTCCAAGCATTGTAAAAGTATAGAACAATCAGGTATCCTGCATCATTTTGAAAGAACCACTTATCGAATCGATAAACAACATAGCCATGCAGTTATACTGGAAACAGCATTCCAATCAATAATCATCTCATCAAACCAGCCTATCTTCTTCTTAAGTTTTTGGAATCAAATTTGAAGACAAGCAGTTTCACTTAATCGGGAAAGAAAGGAACGTAGAAGAGAACGGCCCGTTGACAAAGCAAGTAATAAAAAACAAAGCACCATTTTTTTCTACCCGTTTTGTTTAAAGTTCCCAGAAGACTTCATCGTAGCGTTTCAAATACAAGGGAAAAATCAAGTATTCGGTACACCATTCCTTTTCTGTCAGCAAAAAGACCTAAAGATCTAGATAAAAAACTTTAACATCAAGAAACCAGCACAACAGATTTACTACATATGCATGAGCACCGCACTATAAGTCGGCCTTCTCCAAGAACTGCTCTATATCTAAGGAATTTTTTAAAGCCAGAGGATGGTTGCTAGGGAAGAAGCAAGCACGGACAATATCACCCTAGAGAGAGATCAGGCATCTCCATATAGATAATATAACCATTATGTACTCAAGACATTTTCTGATACGAGTTATTTGATGTTGATGTTGATAAACAAGCAAATCATTCTTTTCTAATCTTTGAAAAGAAATTTAGCATTAGACATAAAACTATTAGCTCATCAGATGTTCCATGCCTGAATTGTAGAAGGAAAAGAATGAATTGCATTAATGAGAGGTCCTAAGGTTCTCTTATATAGGAGAGGAACCTGTTAGGCAAATTATAAGAAGATAAAAGGAATAGATAATATTGAAACAATAAGAAATAACTAATATCTTAACACTCACCCTCAAAATGGAGCGTAGATATCGATTATGCTCAACTTGAAACAACTTCTCTGATAAGACCCTCTGGTTAGAGCCTTAGTAAGAAAATCTGTCGATCTCCAGAGCTGACATGCGTAGTGGCCTTCTGTATCATGTCACGAATTTAGTGACAGTCCACATTTATGTACTTGGTCCTCTCATGAAAGATAGGGTTGTTGGCAATGAAAAGAGCAACATGATTGTTACATTGGAGGTGCATGGGAAGAGGTACCTCTATAGTCAGGTCAGTAAGAACAGATCTGACCGACGTCATCTTTGTGCTATCCTACACTATAGCCATGTACTCTGACTCGACACTCGATTTGACAACACGGTCTGCTTCTTGCTCTTCCATGAAATCAGGGAATTCCCAATGAACACAGTGAAGTCCGAAGTAGACTTTCTATCCTTTGGACACCGAGAATATTCTGCATCTGCACACGCTATAACTGAAAGAGATGTACCTCTACTGAAAAGAAGTCCCATACCTAATAATGTCTTCAGGTACCTCAGAATCATATGTACAACATCCATATGTGTCTGTCTGGGTTGCTTCATAAATTGACTCATGGCAAAGGATATGTCGGGTCTGGTAACAGTCACATATAGTAGCTTGCCAACAAGCTCCCCATACCTCTTTGTGTCAACCTCCTCGGAGTCATCATCATAGAGACTCATGCTCTGGTCAATAGGAGTAGTGGCATGTTTGCAATTTGCTATGCCAGTCTTTGAAAGAAGACCTGTAACATACTTCCTCTAGGTCATCACAAGACCTCATTGGTTCCTAGCAAACTCCAGTCCAATGAAGTAACATAAATTACCAAGGTCCTTATTCACAAAATATTGACCTAGGAAGTCATTGGCAATCTGAATGCCCTGCCCGTCATCTCCTATAACAATAATATCATCAACGTAAACAAAAATGACAATAGCAACTCTATGGGTCATGTGCACAAACAAAGAGTGATCGGCAGTCGATCATACAAACCCATGTTGCTCTATCGAATCTGAGAGCTTATGAAACCATACTCTTGGACTCTTCTACTTAAGCATAGATAACCTTGTGTAGCCCGCAAACCTTCTGACACTCCCCACCAGCAGCAAACCCAAGTTGCCGATGCATGTAGACCTCCTCTTGTAATCATCATAGAGGAAGGCATTCTCCACATCAAGCTGGTAAAGGGGCCAATCCCATGTCACGGCAACAGAAAGTAGAATACGCAGAGTAGAATGTCTGGCAACTAGAGAGAAAGTATATTGATAGTCCACCATATGTCTGGGTGAACCCACGTGCCACAAGTCTCGCCTTATAGCAATCCACACTGCCATCTTTCACAATGAACACCCATTTTCATCCCACAACGGATGCATCAACTAGAGCATAAATAAGACTCCACGTACCGTATGATTGTAACGTGACCATCTCCTCCTCCATGGCTAACCTCCACTGGTTGTCCTAAAGAGCCTCATGATATGTCTGTGGCTTCTCCACTGTTGATATTGCTAAGGTAAACCTCCTGAAATCTCCTGACAATCTGCTCAAGGAAACTTAGGCTGCAAGAGGATAAGTAGCCCACGTACGTTTCTGCTTTCGCAGAGCAATCGACACATCAAAATCATCTATCAAGTCTCGAGCTTGTAAGTTACCTTCTTGAGAGAGCACGTACTCATCTTGTATGAAATATGTTGCACAGACAACTCAATAGTGTCATCCACTGTTGTAAAAGTCAGCCCGACTAGTCAAGTCAGGGGGGTAGCCGACTCAACTAGGCCTGGTCAGCCGACTACAAGGCCGACTTTTACATAGAGAATTTTTTATTTTTTAGTTTTTTGATTTTTTTAAAGAAAACTTATTATAATATGATCAATATTGTATCTAAAGTTAATTACTTTTGTTATTTCATTATAGAAAATGAATCAATCAATGTAAATATATAAGAATATATGTTGCAAAATGATTTATATATTTAAAATAAATCAAAAATTCAAAACCGACTAAATCTGATTAGTCGCCCGATTGCCGATTAATCCTTAGTCAATGACCCCACCGATCGAGTACCGACTATCGCTTTCAACAACCTTGGTGCCATCAGTAGAAATAATGTGCTCATTACATACCTGAGGCGTGATGGATGATGGGCAAGACCTGAGCAAGAGGAACTGAGTGAGACCTGAGCCACAAGAACATGTGTAGAGGCAGGAGTAGGTGTAGGTGGTGGTGGTGGTGGTTGAGGAGGTGGAGGTAGAGCGAGCGTAGAGGGAGGTGGTGGTACTACAACAAGAGGTGGAGGCATGTAGATCTCAGCATCAGAGTCAGATGGGGCAAGTCTGTCACCTGCATGAGAAAAATACATGACAGACTCGAAGAAAGTAACGTCACCACTGACAAAGTATTTATGCATGAGAGGACCAAAACAATTGTACCTCTTCTGAGTACGAGAGTAACCGACAAAAACATACTTAACAGCTCTGGGAGAGAGCTTGTCACGACCTGGAGAGACATCATGGACAAATGTAGAATTGAACATACGAGGAGTAGGTAGAAAAAATCCTCCTCGAGAAACGCAATCAAGAAAGAAATCTTCTCTCCGAACACAAATGAGGGCATGCAATTCACCAAATAGCATGCAGTGAGGACAACATCGCCCCAGTATGCGTGAGGAGCACAACTCTGTATCAACAAGGTTTTGTTTACATCAAGTAGGTGACGGTATTTGCACTCGACAATATCGTCCTGTTGGGATGTATAAGCACACTAGGTCTGGTGAATAATGCCACGAGATCTAAGAAAGTCAGAAAGTTGTAAGGTGTAGAACCCTAAGGCATTATCAGAACGTAGATATTTGACATCGGCAGAAAAAATATTCTTTATCTCATTAATAAAAGATTTGATCACAAATCCAACCTCAAACTTATTCTTCAATAAAAAGATCCATAAAAGTCTAGAAAAATCATCGACAACAACTAGATAAAAATGGTGTCCATGGTGATCAGGAGAACGGCTCGGACCTCAAATATCTAAATGAAAGAGCTCAAATAATTAAGAACTGCTCCGACTCTGATGGGATGGAAAGGAGGAATGTCGATGCTTTCCAAGCTGGCATGCCTCACACTGGAAGGAGGATCTTGTGGAAATCTGAAGAACATGACACGGCTTATGTAGAGGAAGGTGGCCAAAACGAATGTGCAACAGATATAGTGAGAATGGTCTAGTAGGTATAGTAGATACATCAGCATGAGGAGATTGGACCAGTCTGTAGAGCCCTCGCTGCTCACGATCGCATCCAATCACTCTGCCCATGAGTATGTTCTGAAACGCAAGAGACCAAGGGTCTAAATGGAACGACAATGCAGATCCTTAGTAATCTGACTAATGGAAAGTAAATTCATATAAAAGTCGGAAGCATATAAAACATTCTGAAGGCGTATGGACGACAAATGCACCTCCTCCTGTCCTGTAACGGATGAGTGGTCTCCATTAGCAACGACAACCCATCTACCAGGTGGTATGATCATGTAGGACCTCAGTTGCGCTCTGCTCCATATAGATGGTGGGAAGCACCAGAGTCCATAATCCACTCTGTCATATCTGCATCAGTGCTACTAGTAAAAGCATAAGCGATACCTGAGGAGCTCGAAGAAGCTCTGCCTGCGGTTGTGTTATTTGTAGTGTTGTTTCTTGCAATAGGAATCATGATCTCTCAAATGTGAGAGACAATATCATCGAGGCGAGGATTGACATGGGAAGCAAGTGTATCTGAAGGTTCAATTGGTTCTGTCACGGGACCAGAAGCAAGATATCCATGCTCCTGGTAGCATGTATCCTCTGTGTGTCCCGGCCGATGATAATAGGTGCAAGGGCTACGCTGACGTCCACTACCTCTACCACGAGGGATACGTCCTCTGGACAGGATCGTCCCTCCTCAGCCACAAGAAGCGGCCACTACTGAAGAGGGTGGAGGAGTGGTCATAGAAGGCATGATAATTCGATTAAGGCGACTCTAAGCCTCCTCTATGGGAGGTATGGTATCTCCAGTGAGAAGTTGAGTACGCGATGCATCATACTATGTATGAAGGTCGACCATGAAAACTCCAACCATCATGGAGTTCCTATATACCTTCTATTGCTCTAAAGATGTCATAATAGACATATAGCTATAAAGCTTCTCGAACATGCCACGGAGTGAAGAGTAGTCAAAGGATGACCATTCTGCTTGGCCTTGTAGATATCGAACTGTAGCTGAAGAATCTTGGCATCATTTTTCACTTGAGCATAGGTGGAAGCCAAAGTGTCCCACATCGCCTTGGCGGTGGGATGATTCAGAATTTCATTGGCTATCTCCATGGTAAGGGTCCTACATAGCCAAACACGCGCATACGCGTCATCTTGCCTCCAATAAACATTTGCCCCAGTCTTATCCGATGTCTCTGGATCTGTCAGGATGTATTCCTTGTTTTGATGCACTGCATAAGGGTGAAAAACTGCATGAACCACAACTCATAGTTGGTCCCATCCATCTTCGCGATGGGAGCCAAGCTCTTGAATGCACCAGACGAAGAAAATATATCATCATTATTTTCTGACATGATGATAAAGCGGTCGAACATCGGAACTCAACTGGGTAATAGGCCGATGTGAACGAGTCTACACGATCATACGGAGGATTGGTTATACGTTGAGACTCATACAACCATCCTTGTCAATCTCCATTGTGCGTTAATGCCAGAAAACACGATTTATAGGCCGGAAATCACGTTTTCCAATCAAAATCAGAATGTTTCAAACTGCAATCCGAACTACATAGGAGCACAGAGAAGCATGCAGGTGTGAAAAAGGAGCCCAGACGATAGCAGGGGGGGTAACCGAGCAGCACGGTAGTCTGAGGGCGACGGCCTGCAGGGGGGCGGTTGCGACGGCCCACATGTGGGAGCAGCGGTCGGGCGGCGACTAGGGGAGGGGGCACGAGTAAGGTTTGGTTTTGAAGGGATACGAGAACTCAGGTCTAGGACCATCGCTCCGATATCATGTAGAAGGAAAAAAATGAATTGCATTATGAGAGGTCCTAGGGTTCTCTTATATAGAAGAACCTATTGGACGAATTACAATGAGATGACAAAAAGAATATATAATATAAATTCAGTAAGAAAGATAACTAATATCTCAACATGAACCATCAGTCAAGTTCAAAACTCGATCCCGTCAATGGCCATTCCATGTCTGTAAGTTACTAAAGTTTGTCTTATTCTTCTATGATGTGGGCACTGGGCATGTTAACCTCATTGATGCAGAATATCTGAAATTTTGGATGGTAACAAGATGTCAGGGCTAGTTTTCTTCGATAACAGATCGAGAACCTAAAAGCTCGAGATGTTACAAATGGTATCAGAGCCAATTTCCCTCTGATAGTGAAAAGGGCTACCCGAGAACTGGAGAAGTCCCTATAAAGAAATAGGAGGAAATAGCTACCTAGAGCGTGCAACAGCTACTGTCACTGGGAATAAGTGATGGGCCACGTCGCAACGAGGACGTTACAAATATAAGTAGGGGAGGTTGTAACACCCCAAACCCCAACATAGTAACACATCTAAAACTCACAAAGTGAGGGTGTGGTTTATAAGTGATGGGGATTACAACTTGACAACTTGAGCTTAAGCATTTTGGGTGGTTATCAACGGATTTATTTGGGCCTGAACCCAACAAGTTCTCAAGGCCAGTTTTCCTCGATAACTGATCGGGGACCTAAGACCGGGACGTTACAGTTTGTTACCAAGGATCTTGGCACCCTACAGTATTTCTTGGAGTTAGAATTTGTCAGAATCAGCAGGATATTGTGATGACCCAATGGAAGTATGTGATAGATATGCTAGTTGAGACGGGGATGATTGGATGTCGACCTGCTACCACTCCTATGGACGCTAGTATGAGATTATATGATGATTATACAGAGGAGGTAGAAATGAGAAGATACAGAAAAATAGTGGAAAAGCTTCTTTATGTTATTATAAGTCTAACCAGGTCGAATATCTCATTTGCAGTTAGTCAGGTGAGTCAATTCATGAAACAACCCTAATACATGGATGTTGTATATATGATATTGAGGTACCTAAAGTCTTCTCTAGGTGCAGGATTATTATTCAGAAAATGGAAAACACTTACTATTTATGCATGCTCTGATGCAAACTATGTAGAATGTCCAAAGGAAAGAAAGTTTACTTCAGGCTTTACGGTTTTTGTTGGTAACTCTCTCGTCTCTCGGAAGAGCAAGAAGCAAACTGTGGTCGCCAGGTTCAATATTGAGTCTGAATATAGGGTTATGACACAAGCTAGTACAGAAATGATGTTGGTTCGAGCAGTACTAGCATATTTACATATCATGGCCTCAAATTTCAACGAAATTCGGTCGAATTTCTGTTGAATATCGATATCCAGTCGAAATCGAAATTCGACCGAAACGATCGAAATGACCGAAATATGGGGGTCCTAGTATAAAAAATGTCCGAAATGATCGAAATTCCAATCGAAATTCCACCGAAATTCCATCGAAATTCTGTTTTAGTCGATACCGAAATGGTGACCGAAACCGACATTTAGGGCCTTGTTACATATAGATGTATCTCTTCCTATGCAGCTGCAATGTGATAATCAGGCAACCCTATTCATTGCAAACAATCTTGCAGTTCATGAGAGAACTAAGCATATTGAAGTGGACTGCCACTATACAAGGGACATGATTCATAAATGTTTTATCTCTACCTCTCCTATTAGCTCTGGAGATCAAATAACATATATCTTCACCAAGGCTTTACTCAGAGGGCATCTCCATAAGTGCTCATCCAAGCTGAGTATGATTGACATCTGCGCTCCATCATGAGAGAGAGTATAGAAATATATTTGTGTCTCTGCATTGTTTGCCTATTTCTCTGTTCTTTTTTCTTTCTTATGTAATTTACCCATAGGTCTCTCCTCTATACAAGAAAGCCTAGGGTTCAAGGAATAGATGTACTTTTCATTCTTCTTCCCAACAATATTGTGAATCGGCCCACGGCCAAGGCCATATGGGATATTCTCGCGGTCACATATGATCAAGCAAAGAATGAGAGCAAGATCTTCCAATTGCAGTATAACATATTCTCGACCAAGCAAAATGGTCGATCTCTTCATGCACACTTCTCGCATCTTCAAGTCATGTTCGTGCGACTCCATGGCTTATGCCTATTACTACCAGCACAGAGCAACAGGCATATTGAAATGCCACTATGACAAGGGTTTTTTCTGTTATCTCTTGATTTTGAGTATGATGATGCACGTACGCAACTGCTTGCTGGAGAGACGATACCAGCGATGGAGGAAGTATACAAGAGGCTTAGTAAAATCACTAGTTAATCTACTACCATGGCTCAAACCCTTATTGCAATGGTTGCTTCTCACGGTATGGGGAGGGACTTTACAGTTTTGTAGGTGAGGACCCCGTGGTCGAGGAGGACATTACTATAGCCCTTGCACATACTGCCATCATGGAAGGAAATATTGCGTATATCGGCGATATATCGTCAATATATCGATATCGAGATGAGACTGATATCGATATCGATATGGCGATATATCCTCTTTTACATGCATTTTCTTCACAAAAGTGCATCGATATAGACGATATTTCCACGTTATATATCGACAAGATATCTAAACGATATCGATATGGCCTTCCATGATTGCCATTGTCCAGGTCATTCCGAGGAGATATGCTATCAGAAGCATGTGTATCATATGTATGCCCGTGTAGCTGAGTAGACTGAGACTACTATAGCTCCCTCTCATGTGAGGCTCGACGATGTTGTCTCTCGATTGAGAGAGATAATGACCACACCGACTACACATGTTGTAGGATCTTCCGATATTGCAGCCGCTGCCAGCGTCTCTACGAGTTATTTAGGTATAGCTTATGCTCTTACCAGTTGTAGCAGCTCAGATTTAACTGACTGGATCATGGACTCCAACGCGTCTCATCATGTATACGAAGATCGAGCATATTTTAGCTCTTACAGATCTATCCCTCTTGGTAGATCAGTGGTGATTGCAAATGGGGTTCATTTACCCATTGTTGGTCACGAAGGGTGATGCAGCATGATAACGAATTTTGTGCACATTTATTTAATTTATTTTAATCATCATTTGTTTTGTTTACTTATTTAATTCCCAATTCCCATGTAAAAGGCTCATTATAAAAGGCCTCTTTTTATCTTTTCCTTTTGATTTCTTCTTTCCCTAATTTTAGGGATTTGTTGCTTCTTTTGAGGGGGAGTAGCCTCTATAAAGGGCTCCCTTTGTATTATGGTTTTTCAAGTTAAGTTGAATTGAGAAATTTTCCCAACCCTAATTCTTCTTCTCTCGGTTTTCTCTCTCTCACCCTCTCCAATCCCGCGCCCTCTCTCTCCCCGATCTTTCTCTCTCCCGTGCCCTACTTCTCCAGCGCCGCCTACCTCTCCTCCCCTTCCTCTCCCCACACCGCCTGCCCTTCACCCTTCCTCTCCTCCCCTCTCCCTCCGCCGCCTCCCTCCTCCCTCTACCCCGCCGCCTTTCCCTCTGTCTCTCCCTCTCCCTCTCGAACTCGCTCCCCCTCCCCGACCCCTTTCTTCCCCGTCACCTAACTCCCCACCGCACCGCCCATTCCCGCAAACCTCTCCTCTCCCTCGCGTGCCGCCACGCCAGCGCACCCCTCCCTACCAGCATCTCGCCGAGCCGCCTTCCCTCTCCGCGACCGCCAGTCGCGCGCGCCACCACCCACCGCCTCGGTCATTCCCCACCGCCGCCGCCTCCTGCGGCCCTACCGCTCTCGACACTCCACCGCCCCCAACCGCCTGTTGCCTGCCCTTTCCCTGTCGCCATCACCTTTCCGCCTGAACCGCCTCACCGCGCCGTCCCGCCAACCCCCTCCATCCATCACCGGTGTTTCCCTCCCCGAGCCGCAACCCCACGACCTCGCCCAGCACCCAAACACCCGCCGCCGACCCTGCCAAACTCTCTCTACAGCAACCGCGAACCCCGGTGTGGCCACCATCTACTGCTTCGTCAGCCGTGGACTTCCCGTGCCGTCGAAAGCCTTCCCAACCGTAGTTCCTGTCCGAGATCAGATCTGAAGCGCGGCTCCAAACTCCCTTGCCGGTTGTGGTATGAGCGCTTTCTCCACATATTATTCCACCATACAATTTAGTATTGTGGACTGTGATATTGTTGATTTGGTTTGGTGAATCGTTGAGACCCCTAGTCGTTGTAATATTGTGATAATTTTCCTAAGACTTTTAACTCATCTATTTGTCCTAAATTTGTGGATCGAAATCGGTGCTAAAACGCAAGTAACTTGACACGTATTGTTGCTGAAATTTGCTTATCGTTCATCAATTTTCTTGTTTGTCAATTTCAATTCCGTAGTTCTCTCGTCAAGTCGCCTTTTATGTCATTATCCCATTAGGTTGCATCAATTTATTGTTGCTGATTTTGCCTGTCGTGCATCATTTCTTTCATTTTCGTCATTTTGATTCCTTAGTTCCATTGCTTGGTTCGTCATTTAGATTATTGCACGCGTAGGTTGCATCAATTTGGTATCAGAGCACAACGATTCTGCACTTCGTTTGCATCCCATTCATTCATTACATATAAAACAAAAAAAACGCAAAACAAAACCACAACAAAAAAAAGGAAAAAAAAAACAAAACAAAGAGAGCAGGAAACGTAGGGTTTCCATGGCCGAAAAATCATCCACTTCTAAAACCGGCTACACCTCACACCCTGAGCTAACACTACAATCCTTGGATGCTAAAGTAGAACGAATGTTCAAAAGCCTGAGCGGGCAAATCGCCACCCTAACTTGTCAGTTGCTAGGAAAAAAGAATAGTGATGAAACACCCAACAAAAGTCGACGTACTAGACGGAGACCACACTCCCGAACGAGCACTTCCCGTGACTCTAGCTCTTCTACTTCCGACGGACATGTTAGCGACTACCATTCACAAGAAAGTGAAGAGGAAGAACCCGGGAACTACACCCTTTTCGTCCCCAAGATTCAAGACCCACACACCTCCGGCTATACTCTACAAACTAATGGTGAACATCAATTTCCACCACGAAATGGACCCAAGTCCAACGATGGATGGGATCAAGGTATCCGTCTCGATGTCCCAAAATTTGACGGAGGACGAGATCCTGACGTCTTTTTGGACTGGCTCCAAGCCGTCGAACACTTCTTTGTGTGGAAGTCCATGCCTAGCGAACGTAAGGTCCAATTCGTCACTATAAAATTAAAAGGACATGCGCTGCTATGGTGGGACCGTTTGCAATCTGAACGCAAACGAAAAGGGAAGAGTAAGATCCGCAGTTGGAGCAAGATGAAAGCCAAGCTGAAAACCAAATTCGTGCCGGAAGATTACAAACGAGATCTATACGCACGACTGCAATCATGGAGACAAGGCACCATGAGTGTGAGGGAATACACCGAAGGGTTCCAATCCCTAGTCCATCGCAACCGCTTGCAGGAGACTCCAATTCAGGAGGTCACCCGCTACATGCAAGGCCTCCGCCAAGTCATCCAGGATGAACTCTACCTCCACAACTGCCGTGACGTCGACGAAGCCTACAAGCAGGCTGAACGGGCTGTGATCAAGCTTGCTAAAGCCCAGACGAGGAAGATGCCTTTTTCTGCGAACTCCGCTCCTCGTACCAGTGCCACGATGACATACTCCAAACCGATGGGTTCCCCATCAGTCACTGCGGGTAAAACCCAAGCCAAACCGTCAACTCCTGCCGTCGCCCGACCACCCACTGGAAACCCCGGCCAAGGCATTTTGGGAAGCCGACCTATTGTAGGACCTGATACTTGCTTTCGATGCTATCAAAAGGGTCATCGAGCAGCAGAGTGCCCAAACCCTAAGGCTAAATCCGTCCATCTATGCACCACCGACGACCCTGAATACCCCGACCCTGACCAGCAAGAATCCCCTGAAGAGGATCCGACTGCGTTGACTGCTGACACCATGGGAGCCGATGACTATGAACCTCTAGGAGTGGATTGAGACGACTCCGGTCCATTCCTGGTAATTAAACACGAGAACTTTATCGCTCCTGACAGCGCGTCTACAAGCATTCTGCTCACCCCCGCTGTCCACGATGCTGATAGCTGGCTGCGATGCAGCATTTTCCGAACCACCTGCACCTCAGGAGGACGACGTTGTTCGCTGATCATTGATGGAGGAAGCGTTGAGAACTTCATTTCACAAGAAATGGTCGACAAGTTGAGTCTGCCAACGCAGCCACTCGAGAAACCGTACAGCGTGGCATGGTTTCAAGGTGGTACCCAAATCCCGATCCACCGTCAAAACCTCGTTAGCTTCTCCATTGGTCCCTCATATAAGGACGAGGTGTGGTGCCATGTAGCCCCTATGGATGTCTGTCACATACTTCTAGGGAGACCGTGGCAATTCGATCGAGACACTGAACACCGAGGAAAACTGAACACTTACACCTTTCTCATAGACAAAGTTCGTGTAACCCTCAGACCACAATGTGAAGCCCTTAGCCCTCGCCAAGTGGCTACACTTCGAGCTGTGACCGCCCAAACTGGCAACAAGGCTACACCATCAAAGACTGTGACCACGGGCTCTGTGTAGTTGATGGAAGCCCAAACATTCCAACGTGAAATTCAAGAGAGCTCCACCATCTATGCATTAATGGGACGTGAAGTGGACAACCAAGAGACAACTCCACCTGAAGTCCCGCCTGAGATAAAACCCATCATCCAAGAGTTCGTTGACCTCATGCCGGAAGAGTTGCCCGAAGGACTACTCCCGTTGCGGGACATTCAACATCACATCGACCTAGTCCCTGGAGCCAGCCTACCCCACTTACCCCATTACCGAATGAGCCCAAGTGAGCATGAGGAGATGAACCGGCAGGTTACTGATCTGCTGCGACGTGGGTATGTTCGAGAGAGTATGAGCCCCGTGGCGGTTCCTGCTCTGCTTACCCCGAAGAAAGATGGTACATGGAGAATGTGCGTGGACAGTCGAGCTATCAACAAGATAACGATCAAATATCGTTTTCCCATTCCACGCCTTGATGATATGCTTGATATGTTATCAGGTGCCAAATTGTTCTCCAAGATGGATCTCTGCAGTGGCTACCACCAGATTCGCCTGCGACCTGGAGACGAATGGAAGACAGCTTTCAAAACCAAAGAGGGCCTGTATGAATGGACGGTCATGCCCTTCGGCTTGTCGAATGCCCCAAGCACCTTCATGCGAACTATGAATCATGTATTGCGGCCCTTTATTGGCAAGTTTGTGGTCGTGTACTTCGATGATATCCGGATCTACAGTTTGACCAAAGAAGACCACCTATCTCACTTGCGACAAGTCCTGGAAACCCTGAGAGACCAAAAACTGTATGTTCACCTTAAGAAATGCTCCTTCATGTCTGACACAATCCTCTTCCTAGGATACATTGTCACTGCGAATGGACTTAAAGTTGACCCCTCAAAGATTCAGGCCATTCAGAGCTGGCCCGTACCCAAAACCCTCACTGAAATTCGCAGCTTTCTAGGGTTAGCTTCTTTCTACCGACGTTTCATCCAGAACTTCAGCACTTGTGCGGCACCGTTGGTAGAATGCACGCAGAAAGGCGCACCCGCATGGACTCTTGAAGCAGAAACGAGCTTTCAAAATCTGAAACATCAATTGACGCATGCTCCTGTTTTGGCACTCCCCGACTTCACCAAGATTTTCGTGGTCGATTGCGATGCCTCACATGTCGGGATTGGCGCTGTCCTAAGTCAAGAAGGATGACCTGTCGCCTTCTACAGCGAGAAATTGAACGATGCCAGATCACGGTACTCCACTTATGATGTTGAATTTTATGTCGTGGTCCAAGCTCTCAAGCATTGGAGACATTACCTGATCCAGCGTGAATTTATCCTTAACTCTGATCATGAAGCCCTGAGATATTTGAACTCCCAGAAAACTCTTAACAAGTGTCATGCCAAATGGGTTAATTTCCTCCAAGAATACACCTTCCATCTCAAACACAAAGTCGGAACCCTGAATCGTGTGGCCGACGCGTTGAGCCGGCGAACACATGCCCTGACCACAATGACCGTCAGCACAACAGGATTTGAAACTCTTAAGGACCTCTACCCCACTGACCCTGACTTCGGTCAAGTTCATGCCGACTGTGTTGGTACTGGGCAGGACCCAACAGCCACCTATGTTCTTCATGAGGGTTTCCTATTCAAAGGCCACCAACTGTGCATCCATGCCACGTCCCTTCGAGAGAACTTAATTTCAGAATTACACAATGGAGGTTTAGCTGGACACTTTGGAAGAGACAAAACCTTGACCCTTCTTCAAGAACGCTTTTATTGGCCGCAGTTGCGAAAGGATGTGACAAAATTCGTACAGAAATGTCAAACATGTCAAAGATTCAAAGGCCACCTGCAGAACACTGGACTATACACACCCCTACCCATTCCTCTGCGACCCTGGGAAGACATCACCATGGATTTTGTGCTAGGGTTACCCCTCACTGTGCGAAAAGTTGACTCTATTTTTGTGGTTGTGGATAGATTTTCTAAAATGGCACATTTCATTGCATGTAGGAAAACCTCAGATGCATCTCATGTCGCTGATTTGTTTTTTCGTGATGTCGTCCGTTTGCATGGTGTCCCTCGTTCTTTTACTTCAGACCGTGATACCCGATTTTTGAGTCACTTTTGGCACACGCTTTGGTCCCGTCTTGGTACTCGTCTGCAATATAGCACCGCTTATCATCCACAAACAGATGGGCAAACTGAAGTAGTTAACAGATCATTAGGAAATTTGTTGCGATGTCTTGCAGGGGACTCTCCGTCCAAATGGGATCTAATTCTTCCCCAAGCTGAATTCGCATATAACAGTTCCACTAATAGGTCCACCGGAAAATCCCCTTTTGAGAGTGTGTACGGCTTTCCACTTACTCAATTTCTTGACCTAAAACCCACAACCATGCAAGGGAGAAGTAGTGCAGCTGCTGAGGATCTGGTCGAACACCTAACCCACATCCATACTGAAATCCGAGCCAAACTCCAATCCATGACCCAGAAATACCAAACCCAAGCCAACCTACACCGAAGAGAGAGCGAGTTCAGAGTTGGAGAATTAGTGATGGTCCACCTTAAAAAAGAGAGGTTTCCTTTGAGAGTCCACCAAAAATTGAGTGAACGGAAAATTTGTCCATTTCGAGTCCTCAAGAGGATTGGACCCAATGCATATTTACTCGATCTACCGCCAGACGTTCAGACATCACCGGTCTTCAATGTAGCAGATCTCTTCTTATATCATGGAGATGAACAGGCCGATGCCACCCCAGTAGCAGTTCCCGCCAATGATGATATACGCCAACCGCCAGCCGCAACCGATGCTGATCAGATTGAAGATATTGCAGACATCCGAGATATGACGACTAGACGTGGTCTCTTCCGGCGATATCTAGTCAAATGGAAGGGACGACCTTTTACCGATTGCACCTGAATTTACGAGGATAAACTCCAACAACTCCGCCCCGATATACTTCAGAATTTCCGCAATGCCATCTCGACGGAGCGAGATTCTTTTCAGCAGGGGGGAGTTGATGCAGCATGATAACGAATTTGGTGCACATTTATTTAATTTATTTTAATCATCATTTGTTTTGTTTACTTATTTAATTCCCAATTCCCATGTAAAAGGCTCATTATAAAAGGCCTCTTTTTATCTTTTCCCTTTGATTTCTTCTTTCCCTAATTTTAGGGATTTGTTGCTTCTTTTGAGGGGGAGTAGCCTCTATAAAGGGCTCCCTTTGTATTATGGTTTTTCAAGTTAAGTTGAATTGAGAAAATTTCCCAACCCTAATTCTTCTTCTCTCGGTTTTCTCTCTCTCACCCTCTCCAATCCCGCGCCTTCTCTCTCCCCGATCTTTCTCTCTCCCGTGCCCTACTTCTCCAGCGCCGCCTACCTCTCCTCCCCTTCCTCTCCCCACGCCGCCTGCCCTTCACCCTTCCTCTCCTCCCCTCTCCCTCCGCCGCCTTCCTCCTCCCTCTACCCCGCCGCCTTTCCCTCTGTCTCTCCCTCTCCCTCTCGAACTCGCTCCCCCTCCCCGACCCCTTTCTTCCCCGTCACCTAACTCCCCACCGCACCGCCCATTCCCGCAAACCTCTCCTCTCCCTCGCGCGCCGCCACGCCAGCGCACCCCTCCCTACCAGCATCTCGTCGCGCCGCCTTCCCTCTCCGCGACAGCCAGTCGCGCGCGCCACCACCCACCGCCTCGGTCATTCCCCACCGTCGCCGCCTCCTGCGGCCCTACCGCTCTCGACACTCCACCGCCCCCAACCGCCTACCGCCTGCCCTTTCCCTGTCGCCATCACCTTTCCGCCTGAACCGCCTCGCCGCGCCGTCCCGCCAACCCCCTCCATCCATCACCGGTGTTTCCCTCCCCGAGTCGCAACCCCACGACCTCGCCCAGCACCCAAACACCCGCCACCGACCCTGCCAAACTCTCCCTACAGCAACCGCGAACCCCGGTGTGGCCACCATCTACTGCTTTGTCAGCCGTGGACTTCCCGTGCCGCCGAAAGCCTTCCCAACCGTGGTTCCTGTCCGAGATCAGATCTGAAGCGCAGCTCCAAACTCCCTTGCCGGTTGTGGTATGAGCGCTTTCTCCACATATTATTCCACCATACAATTTAGTATTGTGGACTGTGATATTGTTGATTTGGTTTGGTGAATCGTTGAGACCCCTAGTCGTTGTAATATTGTGATAATTTTCCTAAGACTTTTAACTCATCTATTTGTCCTAAATTTGTGGATCGAAATCGGTGCTAAAACGCAAGTAACTTGACACGTATTGTTGCTGAAATTCGCTTATCGTTCATCAATTTTCTTGTTTGTCAATTTCAATTCCGTAGTTCTCTTGTCAAGTCGTCTTTTATGTCATTATCCCATTAGATTGCATCAATTTATTGTTGCTGATTTTGCCTGGCGTGCATTATTTCTTTCATTTTCGTCATTTTGATTCCTTAGTTCCATTGCTTGGTTCGTCATTTAGATTATTGCACGCGTAGGTTGCATCAAAGGGATTGTGCTATCCCCTCGATGTGCATGTTGAATGTCTTACATGCACCAGCATTTCATATGAATCTTTTATCCATTAGTCAGATTACAAAATATTTACATTGTCGTGACATATTTGACCCATCTTCTCTTGTGTTACAGGACATATTCATGGGCAGCGTGATTGTATGTAGCCGTGAGCAGTGAGGGCTTTATATACCGGTCCAGCATCCTTTTGCTAGTGCTACAACTATTCCTACTGGATTAGACTCTCCGTTTATTTGCCACCTTCGCTTTGGACATCTTACTCTGTAGAAGCTATGTCATGTCCTCCCTCAGATCTCTACTTGTACCACCTTAGAGAGTGGGGCATGTCAGCTTGGGAAGCACCATCGTTCCTCCTTTCCGAGTAGATAGAGTCGCCATAGTAGTCAGTCATTTGAGTTGTTTCATTTTGATATTTGGGGTCCTAGTCATGTTCTTGATAATCAAGGACATCGGTTCTATTTAGCCAGTGTAGATGATTTCTCCAGACTTTCTTGGGTTTTCTTGCTGAAGAATATGTCTGAAGTTGGTCCTGTCATTAATTCACTTCTTATTTAAACAAAGAATATTTTTTCTGCTCACGTGAAGTTTATTTGTTCTGATAATGCCTTGGAGTTCTCCACTTTACAGTTGTTTGATTTCCTCAAGTCTCTTGGTATTGTTCACTAGACTTCTTGTGCGTACACAATGCAACAGAACGGTGTTGTTGGATGCAAACACCGTCATCTTCTTAATGTCACGAGGACTCTTTTGATTCAAAGTCGAGTTCCTCATTCGTTATGGGTTGATGCAATCCTCACTACATGCTACTTAGCAAACCGCATGCCTTCTACGATTCTTGGAGAAAAGGTTCCTTTCTCAATTGAGTTTCCCGAGAAGGACCTATTCTCTCTTACTCCCAGGGTCTTTGGGTATGTGGTCTTTGTCCACAATTTTACAACTGGTTGTGAAAGGCTCTCGTTGCCAAATGTGTGTTTATTAGTTATTCTCGTACCCAAAAAAGGCATAGATGTTTTGATCATGTTCGGAGAAAGTATTGTGAGTGTTGATGTCACATTTTTTGAGTTTGTCATGTATTTTTCTCCTACAAGTGACAAGTTGTCAACTCTGACTCTAGCAAAGATATTTTTGTTCTACCACCTCCTTTGTTTCCACCACCACCAGCTTAGGTTGATCCCCAGACTCCTCCTTCACCACTACCGCCACCATCGTCTCCATGGCACAGATTCCATCGCGTTTTTACATTTACATGCCCTCTACTCTACCCTCTGCTCATGCCCCTTTCCCGTCATCTAGCACACCTAAGGTATGTACTGAACACATTGTTTCTACTGATGGCACTAGTGGCATGCTTGTAATACAGGATACTGTCCAGGAGGAGATGATACCTTCAGAGAACAGAGAGGCCGATGATCTTGATGTACCTATTGCCTTGTAGAAGTCGTGCCGTATATGTGCCATTTATCCTCTAGTTGCTCATGTTTCCTTGGATCATCTTTCAAAAGAGTGCATGAGGTTTGTAGTGGGACTCTCTGATGTCACTATCCCACGAATATACCATGAGGCAGTACATGACAGTAACCGGTGACTTGCCATGGAGGAAGAAATGACAGCTTTACAGTCTCGTAGTATCTGGAGCATTGTTTCTGCTCCTCCAGGTGTGTGGTGGGGTACAAATGGATCTTTACGATGAAGCAACAGAAATATGACAGTGTGGATCGCTACAAGGCGAGGTTCGTATCATGAGGGTTCACCCATACATATGGGGCAGGCTATTAGGATACCTTCTCACCGGTGGCTAGACATTCGACCTTGTGCATTCTTCTATCAGTTGGTGTGACTCACGACAAGCCATTTTACCAACTTGATATAAAGAATGCTTTTCTATATGAAAATCTACAGGAGGAGGTATACATGCAACAACCACCAGGATTTGCTACTAAGGGGGAATCTCAGAAGGTGTGCACGCTCCACAAGGTGATTTCGCCTGAAGCAAAGTCTGAGAACTTGGTACCATAGGCTATCATAGTTGATAAAGCATTAGGGGTTTGTGCGGTCCATAGCAGATCATTCACTTTTTTTTCAAAGAATACAGAAAGGTACAATTGCCATTTTGATTTACTTTGATGACATAATTGTCACGGGTGATGATGAGCATGTATTCATGCTGCTAAGAAGTTCCTAGATCAACAGTTTATGACTAAGGATCTTGCCAGACTATGTTACTTCCTCGGATTAGAGTTTGCCAGGAACCAGCATGGTATTGTAATGACTTAGAGGAAGTTTGTGACTGATCTACTACAGACATATATGACAGGGTGCAAGCCTGCTACCAGTGTTGCAGAAGACGGTATTCGGTATTCAGTCGAAGGGGTCGTTGAATAGAGAATAATCGGTATTCGGGCGACTATTCGGAATTATTCGGTTTTGTATTTTTTAATATAAAAATTATTTACAATACATATATTCTTATATTTTTATACATATATGGTCATTATTTAACATGAATCTAAGATAAAAGTACCAATCAATATAATAGATATATAGAATTTGATACTTGTAGCGATATCGTGGTAAAATGTACAACAACAACAACAAAGCCTTTCCCACAATTAAGTAGGGTCGGCTACATGGATTCTTTGCCTCCATTCAGATCTATCTTAGGCCAATCCCGAGCTTATATCCACAAAACTAAGATCCCTTCGTATGGTCTCTTTCCAACACTTCTTGGGCCGTCCTCGCCCTCTCTTAGCCGGCTCAACATCCCAACACTCACATCTCCTAATTGGTGCATCAGCTGATCTTCTTTGCAAATGTCCAAACCATCTTAAGCGATTTTCTCGCATCTTATCCTCGATCAGACTTGCATGGGCCATATTACTTTAACTCAGCCATGGCCGGTCCCAAGCCCGGGTAAATGAGGACGGTTGCATTGGGTAGCCAACAGCCAGCGTAAAACAGTCAGAGACAACTTCTTAAATAGTACTTTTAAAAAAACTATTTAAGAAGTTGCCTCATGACAGTCGGATCTTCTCAACATAGATTTATCATGGTAAAATGTAACCCATAAAAATTGAAAATTGAAAATAAAAAATAAAAATATCAAAAGTCAAACTCCAGTCGGCCTAATAGTCGGGCCAGTCAACCGAATAGTCGGTCGGGCCCACTATTGCCCGACTGGAGGTCTGTTCAGTCGAGGACCCCCCCCCCCCCCGCACCGCATAGTCGGACCGACTATTCCGGATAGTCGGCTGAGTATTGCAACACTGCCTACTACTACCCCTATGGGTCCAAGCATGAGATTATATGATGATGACACTGAAGTAGATAAGAGGAGATACATGGAGCTTGTTGGGAAGCTTCTTTATGCTACTATCACCAGGCCAGACATATCCTTTGTTGTAAGCAAGGTAAACCAGTTCATGGAGCATCCCGGGCAGGTACATATGGATGTTGTCCATATGATTCTAAGATATTTGAAGACTTTACCAGATAATGGCCTTATATTCAGCAAAGATGCATCTCTTGAGGTGACAGCTTGTGCATATGCAGATTATGTATGATGCCCTAGAGACAAGAAGTCTACATCTGGCTTTGCAATTTTTGTTGGGAGTTCACTCGTGTCATGGAGGAGCAAAAAGCAAATAGTGGTTGCAAGATCCACTGCAAAGTCTGAGTACAGAGCCATGGCTTAGGGGAGCACAGAGATGATATGGGTTAGAACAATCTTGGTTGATCTTGCAGTTAAGGTACCTCTTCCCATGTAGCTTCTATGCAACAATCAAGCAGCTCTATTTGTTGTCAATAACCATGCATTTCATGAACGAACTAAACATATAGAGGTGAATTGCCACTATACCAGAGACATGATCCAGAAGGGACTCATATCCACATTTCATGTCACTACTGGAGATCAGATTGCAGATATATTCACCAAAGCACTTACTAGAGGTCCATTTCAGAGATGATGTTCCAAGTTGAGCACGATAGACACGTATTTTCCAGCTTGAGAGGAAGTGTTGAGATATTTATATATCTTGGTTTTTATTTCTTATTTCTATTTCTTAAGTATACCTCTTATGTCATTTACATAGGACTTTTCTCCTATATAAGAGAGCCCCATGACTCTAATGTAAGCGATTCTGTTTTCTCCACAAAAAGCATTAAGATAAGAAATTTGCTAGAGATTGACTGTAATTACTGACCGTAAGGACCTTCATAGAAAAACTAAAAATTGTTTGTTTACCAGTTGAGAAGTGGTAAAATTAAAAGCCTGCTTGCGCAGACCCCACCTCTTCCACTTCCAATAACACCCCATTATTTTTTGAGTGGTCAAGGAGTGATCGCATTTTAACGAAATTCCACCAAATTTCTCTAAAATATTCATTTCTCTAGGTCACTGAAATCGAAACCTTACATTATTTCGTTTTTCATGATTTCAATGAAATTTTATCAAAATTGCATGTCATTTCGGTGAAACAACAAAAATAAGGGAATCTACCCTTTGCTTTCATCAAAAATTGCATATATTAATGAATATTCACTTATTTATTCATCGATGTGTTGAGTTGTTAGAGTTTTGGGATTGACTCGACTAAGAGAGGGCGAGGAAGGCCCAAGAAGTATTGGAATGGGACTATGCAAATGGATCATAGTTTTTTGTATCTAAGCCCCAAATCGAAATTTAAGGCTTTGCTTTCCTACGGTTTCTCTACTATAAGGAGTACATGTAGTTCCTTGAGTGCTAGATTGTTAGCAACCTTCCAAATCTTGGGACGGTAAGTATTTGCCTCTACAGTATTTGCCTACTATTAGGTTGGATATAGATAGCATTTGTGAATGTTACGTAGTTTTTTGGTGTTAATTGATTTGTTTGTGTCTTGTATAGCATATATTTTATGATGACTAGCTATACAATACATCTATTAGACATATATGTGAGAAAGATTTGGATTTATGTGTTTTTGTGTGCGTCTTATTTTATTTTTAATTTATTTATTTCTAAATTGAATGTATTTTGATTAGATATCAGTTCTAAGTTATCATTCGATTTTTAGTTTTTACATAAGATACCATTTTCTACTACTTTGTGTTGGCCTATATTTTTCTTTGTTGTTATTGCACATGTCGCCATTCTCTTTATATTCAAGAGGTGAAACTAATGGGTTCTGATTTCGATTCTAAATTTGATTTTGATTCTGCCCAGTATACTACTTTTTTTACTACTGGAGCGATTGGATAGAAGATTAATGTAACATATCATGTTAATATATTACTATTAGCAAAAAACTATGTATTTTATCTCATTTATTGAGTTAAAGAATAATATAAATCTTAATTTTAAAAAAATGAGTTTTCAACTAACTTCCCTAATTTCCGACCATTTCATTGATATTCCACCGAATTTCTCTTTCCAAGCTTAATGAAATGAAACTGAAATCCAACATTAAGGCCTCGGGTAGAGACGACTACATATTTGGGAGCTGAATCGAACATTCTTCCTCTCCCTTTCTTTGAGATAATAGAACTGAAGAAAAGAAAGGCCATCATGGACCAAAATCCAAACAAATCAATCTTGTTGTGAGATACTACCCAAAGTAAAAAAAAGTGACTTCCATATCAAAGATAATAAATAAAATGGAAATCAGGTAAAATCATATATCGAAGTGACTTCTGGCATCATCGGATGGATCGAAACCACATCCGTAAGACAACATTTTTTCGGGATAAGTCAAACTAATTGAAAAATAATAGAAAAGGAAGACCTAGTGGCATGGAAGATTAATCCAAACAGTAAATACACACGCCATTTTCAGGAGGATCAGAGTTGATGCGAGGATCAGCTTAGAGTGTGAACATCTAGTTCCCAAAATGTATTTCCTTAAAAAAACAAAAAACTGTTTGGAAACGACATTGTTTACATGTTGATGTACCACATTTTATTTACTTTTGGGTAAATCCATCAAAAATACAAAAGCCAGAACTTCATCGATCTACACACTTCGTTCCTTTATCCATTGATAGAGAGAAAAATGCACCAAGAAAATTTCATCTCTCTTCCAAGCCACTGACTCAGCATGTTGAAAACACCATTCAGGCTCCACTTGGATTCCATATTGTAAAGTGAATCCAGGAAGCTTTTTCCGTATAATAAGATACTGAAGTTTGCTTAAGATGTAAATTAGCATATGAAGCATGAATCCTATACACACTTGATGAACTGAACGGTGTTGTAATAAGGATTACTCTGATAGCCGTAATTCCAAATTTAACATTCCTTCGAGAATAGGTCCCACGACATGAAACATGTTACATGACTAAACTACAGCGATCAACAGCATGTGATTGTCTAGTCTCTGCTCCCAGAATAACACCCAATTTCATAGAAAAAAAACCCATGCCAACCTCAGTTATCCTTGTAGAGGAACACTGCCACATAGACATCATCGAGCATCAACATCTCATTTGCCCTAATCCAAATAACACTGAACTACAATGCTCTCGAACCCAATGGATTCCTACAAATAGCTTATATCAAATTCACATTCCACCACAAGTAGATTACGCACCACCGGAATTAGACGACATTAGGCAAACTTAAACGGGTTCTGACCATTTTTAATTAAAAAAACTAAAAATTCCTTAATCTCTACTTCCAAAACAATAAAAAAACCACAAAATTCCACAGTAAGAGATACGCCAAACTCACGAATCCTTGTAGAGGAGCACCACCACCCAGACATCGGAAGGCGCCTGCGACACCTCCCGAACGAAGTCCGATCCCGCGATCGGGACTACGGATCCGAATTTCGCCACGCGCACGGCCTCCCTCATCTCCGCCAGTCTCCTCTTCCTACAATTCGACATCAAACATCCTAAAAAATAGGAATAGTAACAAGAACAAACTCGGAAGAAGGCGAAATCTAAGCGACCTGTACTCCTCGAGGAAGCGATCGTCGTCGAGATCGGGATCGTCCTCGAGATCCTCGAGCTCCTCCTCGGTGCGATCGTCGATCCAGTGCTGGGATTTGGGGGCGCCGGAGGGATCTTCGGCGGGGGCGAAGGGAGGGGGCTTGAAGGGGGCGGGTTTCGGCGGGAGGTTGCCAAGCTTCCGCTGGATGTCGTCCCACTGGGTGGACGCGCCCTCCACGTCCTTGTACACGAAGTGGTAATCCATGGATAGCGCGATGGTCTGTGGATAGCGGAAACCGGTGGAGGGCGAGTGACGGAGGAGGAAGAACAGGGATAGTGATATGCTCCACGTCGTTTCCCTCGGCGGAAGGGGAAGATGCGGAGGATGGATCGTCCTTGTGGAGCTGTGGTGCAATCGGAATCGTTTGTTTTCTGATGGACGGCGGATAATGGTTGTTAAAAAATCGAACCTGGGGCCGGAGCTGGGTTGTGGGAAGAGCTATGCATGTAAAGAATGATTGGGTTACTTTGTTTCCGCCCCCTCCCTTTTTTGCGCAAGGGGAAAGTCCCTTTGAAAAGTTTCATTCTAAGCAAAACTCTCGAAGAAAAAGATTGTTATCTCCAAAACAAAGTCATTTTCTTTGTTGTGTATTTGTATCTAATGTATTGATTGGCTATTTGCAGATTTTTTAATTAGATTTGGATCTTAAGGCACCTCGTTACATCTAACCAAAGCCATATCACTCAAATTGCATCTACCACCCCTTGCACACTTTCCATCACCTATATTAGCCTCCTCCAGAAGGTGGTAGAGCTCCACTTCAAGCTCTACAAGCAAGGCCTCCTTCAATTGCATAATGTGGATGCTAATGAGTCGATAACGACAATGGCATATGGCCGAGGGTACATAACCACTCGACGTCTTGACAGAAAAGACATTAAGACGTCAAGAGGAGCACTAAGTAATGCACATAGCACATGATGAGTTAAAGCAACAATAATCTTTCGACCGTGTTATCAAGTCTATATCTGAGTTTCCAAGGAGTTGTGCTTCTCCTTGGAGGTCATTACTTTTTATTAGTAGATTTATCAAAAATATTTACTTTATAATTAGAGGCAAAGAATGTGAAATGTACAAGTTATTAAAAACAATAATTAAAATGAGGAAGAGGGCTCTGGTGTACAGTCACTGTTAAGAAGCAACCGAAGAAATGATGGAACCCATTATTTATTTTATATCATTTTTTATATTTAGCTTAGTATCAGTAGAATTTTTGTTATTTCCAGGTGAAATAATAATATACTCGAAATAAAAAAATCATGATTAGGAAGGTCATAGCAGCAAAAGCCAATTTATATTTTATATATTGGAATAATATGTTTTGTTATTAACGAACAGGGAGAAAGAGGGGATTGTACTTAACTAAGTCGAAAAGATGCATCCTTATGGTGATTCACTCCTTCCTTGATGCATGTATATACGATTAATTTAATATAGCCCATATAGATGCTCCTGAACCACTAAGGGCCCGTTCGATTCGAGAATAAGCATGAATAAGGATGGGGAATAAGGAGAATAAGGGTCTATTCTTTGTTCGGCTGGAGGATAGGAATAAGGAGAATAAGGTGAAATAAAGGTAGGTAAGGTGGGATAAAGATAGGAAAAAGAGTGAAATAAGATGGAATGAGGAGGAATAATGGTACCACGGGAAACCGTGTCGGAAGGAGAATAGGCCCCTTATTACATGGCCTATTCTCCAAACGAACAGGCCCTAAGGTAGCATTCGGCTACCGGGGTAAACTCGAGTTTACCCCCCTTAACTCACCCTCCCTCTCTTTCATGTGGGCCCCACTTTATTCCTTTTTTAAAAAATTAAATAAATCAATTTTACATCATCAATCCTATCAAAAAATAATATATTATATCATCATATCATATAAAAAATTATAAACTACTCCACTTCTACTCACTTTTCCAAACTTCAATACAATCACATCACAATAACTACTCATTTTTTCAAACTTCAATACAATCATATCACCTCAAACCCACTTCTAACCCACACTCAGTTTAACCCTCTATCCAAACATCAAAATTCAAAAACGAGTTACCCTCTACCAGTTTAACCCGCCTTAACCCGTCAATCAAACGCACCCTAGGTCATGTTCGATTAGGGGGGTAAACCCCGGTGGTTTACCCTCCATAACCAACTCATTTCTCTTTCTAAGTGGGGCCCACTTTTTATCTTTTTAAAAAAATAAAATAAATCAATTCCCCATCATCAATTCCATCAAAAAATAATATATTATACCACCATGTCATATAAAAATTATAAACTACTCCACTTCTACTCACTTTTTCAAACTCCAATACAATCACATCACAATAACTACTCACTTTTTCAAACTTCAATACAATCATATCACAATAAACCTACTTCTAACCCACCCCAATTTAACCCTCTATCCAAACACCAAAACCAAAAAATGGGTTACTTGCTACCAGTTTAATCCACCTAAACCCACTATCCAAACACACAAGGCAATTCACCAAGTTATTTTCTAATCATACTAAAAGTTCCACCCTTATAGATGTTGTGATTAATTCAATAAATATATCGGGTTGGGTTTGGAAGAAGTGTTCCCAAAAATTTAACATCTACACACTCGTTTTCATGCCCACAAAGTTATTGAGATCTATACTCTCAAATACCCCATGAGATATTTAGACAACCGTTACCAATTTCTCATGATCTTAATATCACAATAGTGATTATTTCCTTCGATCATCATCGATTCACCAAATCAACCATTATATGAGCCACATTATGGTACGAAGCATCAGTTAATAGTTTTTTTGAAAAGAATATGAAAATTTCTCAAGGTTTTATGTTTTTATACATGGATTGTGCAAGCAGTCGATTTCCACTAACCTGTAAGAATGCAGATTTCTGACTCAACGCTCGGAAGTAAGACCCACTGTATTCGATCATATACAACGACAACTAGAAATAAAACAACAGCCATAACAAAAAGGTAGACATAGGGCACTTGGACCACCATCTAGTTGTCTTGCCTTAAGCCTTCGATTTATTTAGAAGAAAACATCCATACGCGCCCAGATGACAAAACGTGAAATCTGGCAGCAAGAAAGTGGAATCCATGCCTTTCGGAGACGAGGAACGAATCCCCCGTGACACGCACTTCACGATCTGACTAGCTCCGACGGCTCTCCGATGACTCTAGAGCGGAACTCAGTGGCTCAAACTTGGAAAATGAGCTTTGGTATACCTTATTTGCACCCAAACTCGTTTTTATACCCGGGTTCGATTAAACGGATACAGGTTCGGATTTGGATTTGTTTATCAACCTATAGTTGTAAAACAATCATATCCCCCTCGTTTGATGTAAGATTTCGACGTTCTTGATACCATTGGAACGATCTCGACGAGTAATAGACTGCTAAATTGCTAAATTTGGGTAAGGGATCATGTCTGAAATCTAAAACTAAGTGAACACATGTATATAAGAGTCCAAGGTTGCAAAAAGCGGTATGCGGTATTCAGTCAGTAGGGTCACTGATTACTGATTAAACGGTATGCGGGAGTTTAAACGAAAATAAAACGAGTTATGTGGTTTTGCATTTTTAATTAATAAAAATTTATTATGTATATATAATTAATAAAAAAAGTATAAATAAATAATAAATATAATCATAGATTCACAATATATATCAAATATTGTCAAATTCAAGGAATGTTTCATCCAAGTTTCAAAATAGATAATATAAGCAACAAGAATTCATAGTCCAATGTCGAAATAGACAACATAAAAGTCATGGATAATGGTAATCTTTTAAAGAAAGTAGATCAATGCGTTTAAAAGACCATTTAAGACCGTTTAAAAGGTTGTTTAAGGTCGTTTAAGCAGCCTGGCCATTTATGGAATGTTTTTCATTAAACGATGCGGTAGGGCACCGCATGCGTTTAAACGGTCGTTTAGACCATTTTTTGCATCCTTGTAAGAGTTAGACCAAAATTCATATTTTGAGTAGTATCGAGAATGGATTTTTATAGGCATCTGATATCTCTACCGTATTTTGTATTTTAACACATAAAAGTCTGAGGGTCTCACAGATATGACCCAAAACCACTCTACTATAATGGTGAGATAGTCATTCTCCACAAAAAAATGCACAAGTCAAGATATTCTTGTTCGTCTATCAACCATAATAAACACCACCAATTAGATAAAAGGAGAAGAAATATATCACCAAATGATGAACCTTATCCGGTGCTCTCCTCCAAAAGAGGTGTCATCAATGCACCTTCCACTAGCCGAGAACCACTAGAGGAAGAGGAAAGGGGTCGAAGAAGTTCTTCATAGTCAAACACAGTCAAAAAGATTGGAGTTGGAGAGAGATCACCCAAATGGAGACCAAGTCTGCTTCTCACCTCCAAAATGAACTATGTCGTTGTGCCTTGTATCATCTCCTACACTCTTGCACACTCCAAGAACCACCTGAGGAAGAGGAAAGGTCGAAGAACTTCTTGGCAGCCACATATGGATGACGAGAGAAAAGTTAGAGCACAAAGGCTGCGCCCTAACCCCATCTTCAAATATTCTCTCCCAAGAGATGTTCTCTGCTACATCTCTCCAAGTAGTGTTTTCTCATTTCTCTCTCACATACACCTCTCCTCAAGAAGTGAGATATATATTGGATCTTGTCCCATAGAGAGAACTTGGAGTACCCTTCAAGACATGTGTGGGACCCTCTCACTTGTTGTGGAGATAAGAACAAAGTAGCATCTCTCTTCATAAATGTTGGAATTTGAAATGCAAACTTGCATTCTGCATGTTACAATGTGAATGCCATGGCAATTCATCTATTGCACCTCATGTTGTGCAACTGCTATGATTTGTGCAACAACATCATCGACCACAGCACCACCTGTTGAGGTGTACCTTGTGTGTTGTAGTGTCACCATGATATAGTGTGGCATGTTGTGGTATCTATTGCACCTACTATGGCACCACTCACATGTGCTGGAACCCGTAGCAGGTCTCCTACTACCAACAAATCTCCCCCTACACCTCATGGGGAAGATCACTTGTTGCATCATCTCTTGTTAACAACACCTGCTATAGGCCATCTACTACCAGCATCACATGTTGCTGCTACTGCAATGCAAATGACACGGGCTAGAACTCATAGCAAGACACTTGCTACCAACAGATATCCCTCTCCAGTCCATGGGGAAGATCACATGCTATTAGATATATTGGAAGAAGTTCGCTCCAATCCAACAATGAAATGACAAACTTCAAACTTCCCTAACGATAATGTCTTTATTATCATAACTGAGAACTTCTTCATGGAAAATACTTTGATCTAAAGTGATCTTGGAACATCCATGCTCTCCTAAATAACTCGAACTTCATGTACCACTTCCTTGACGCCTTCATCTATCTATAGAAACTTTTACCACAGCATGTCAATAAGACATACTCTTGTGTTAGATGTTTGGGAGAAAGATGCCTCTCCATTACAAATCTCTAACGATAGCACTCCTAAAGAAGAAGAATTCTCCTCAATATGTTCATTGTCACCATCATCTACCTCATCATCATGAGTAGAGATTTATAAAGCATCATCCTCTTCCCCTACATATGTCATGTGCTCAATAACATCTTCAATGTAGTTGTATGTTTTTTCATCAACAATCTTTCTAATGAAATGACATACTTAACTCCTTTCCAAGCTCTCATTCTTCATCCGACTTATCATGGGGGGTTTGGGTGATGAAAACTACCATCATGTTGTTTGTCATAGAATCTCTGATACCACTTGTTGGGAACAAATACCCCTGAATGTTGCGAAAGCGTGGAAATGAAAATCTCCGATGAAACAACAAAGATGAAGAACCTCCATGAGCAAACAAGCAAGCAAATCTCAAACAACAAACACAACCACAGGTGCATGGAGATTTTAACATGGAAACCCTAGAATTGACGAGGGAGACAACCACTAGGCCAACAAGATCCAAAATCACTCTATTATAATGGTGATATAGTCATTCTCCACAAAAGCTACACAAGACAAGACCTTGTTGGTCTATTAACCAAAAAGAATACCAGCAACGAGATAAAAGATGGAGTTTAAATATGTCACCAAATTATGAAATGTTTCCATTAATATCTTCCAAAAGAGATCTCACGGTTGCACCTTGCACTAGTTGAGAACCACACAAGAAAGAGGAAAGGAGTCGAAGAGCTCCTTCACAATCGCACATGGACATAGAAGTGGAGTTGGAGATAGATCGCCAAAATGGAGAACCAAGTTTGATTCTTTCCTCCAAAAGAAACATTGTTGTTGTGCCTGATAGCATGTCCTACACTCTTATGTAAGCCAATAACCACCAGAGGAAGAGGAAAGGCTGAAGAACTTCTTCACTGCCACACATGGATGAGGAGAGAGAAGTTGGGGCATAATGGGTGTAGCCCTAATCCCCTTTCTCAATTGTTCTCCCCCTAGAGATGTTCTCTACTATATATCTCCATGTGGTTTGTTCTCATTTCTCTCACGCACACACCTCTCCTCAAGAGATATATATTGAATCTTGTCCCACAGAGAGCACCCTATAACTATGAGTGCTGTCCAAGACAAGTGTGGGAGCCTCCCACTTGTTGTGGACATAAGAACAAAGTAGCAGCTCCTTTTATTCGTAAGTGTTTGAATGTGAAATCCACACTTTTATTCCACCATCTGCTACACTGAGAATGCCACAATAGGTCAACTATTGCACCTCACACGAGGCACCTACTTTGATTTCTACTAATTTCATCACTGATTACAGCACCATCTATTTTCGTGCACCTATTACACATGTTGTAGAAGTATTATGCCACAGTGTTATATATTGTTGTGTTTAATGCACATGTTGTGGCATCACCTACATGAGCTGGAACCCATAGCAAGTCTCTTGCTACCAACATATCTCCCCCGCCAACTCATGGGGAAGACCACTTGTTAAATCACCTCTAACTATTAACACTTGTTGAAAAATATCCATTGCGAGCATCGCGTTGATAAATCCATGATTTATGACCATATCAATTGATTTTTATCCCTCTTACTTGAGCTCTTGAATAAAATAATTGACTAATTCAATACTATTAACATTTAACCCTTTTGTAAATAATTAACCATAATTATTAGTATATAAATAACCTTATTTGTATTTATTTATTTACTTTATTTTCTAAATATTAAAAAAACATAGTAAATATTTCTAGATTAAAAATATAAAAAAATCTCAAAAGAAATTAAAAACAAGTGTTTTTAATCCTTTAAGAATACTTACAAAAATATATCTATGTCTATATGACATATTTTGAATTTGGGTTGAACATGAAACTTGTAGATCTAAAAAAGATCCACAACTTTCGTATTTTACACTTTTCATTTGAAGCTTGTATATATTTGTTTTTAATTTTCCTTATTTTATTCTTTTTCTATTGGGCCACGTGGCGACCCCTAGGACACCCATGTGGCATGCTTCTTCTCCTGCCACCCACCTTCCTCTGCAGCTATCAGATCTAACCTTGATAATCTAATTAGGGTCGTCCCTTTGCACCCTACCCTGGACTGTTAGATCGCATGATCCAATGACTCCCGACTCTTCTTCTTCCTCCCGTAACCATCCCTCTTCCACATCGCACCTCTCCGATAAACCTCTCTTCTCCCATTTTTTCGTAACACTTCCCATGTCCTTCTCCTTCGCTAAACCCTCCCTGACAAAGCCCTAACTCCCCCTCTCCCATGTGCCCCATATCTCCCTCTCATCTCCAATCGTCAACCGTGGAGGGGTGGTTAGACCTGGTCGCTCCACCACTTGGAACTGCCTCCCTACTCCTTCAAATTCACCTCCATCGCTTCCTGCACCGGTTGTCTACCCTTGATAGGGCTCTTTCTCATCCCTCTCCTCCTATCCGTGACAGGGAGATGGAGGATCGATGGAGGACATGATGACAACGATCCCTGATGTGACCCATGGTCGAAGGCCATGCTATAACGCTCCTTTAGCAGTAGTTCGAGCTTAATGCTAAGGCTAAGCACTTCAAGCGATGACCAAAGGCTCAACTCGAGCCTCAGCCAAGGCTATTACACCCATCGATGACTTTCTTCAAGCTTGGTAATTTTAATTTGTCATTTTCTTCTCTTTCTATTAATTTTTCTTAGTTGCACATGTCACCTTACTCACTCTCAAACCCTCTTTGACCTCCCCCAAGGAACAATGATCCTCGCAGGATGATTCACGCTCCACCTCTCCTTCTCCATCACCTAATACACATCACATCCTTCTTCTCTGACTCGACTAATAAGAACATGTTAGGTTCTCTACTACCTCACACATATAGGATCCCATTCCACTCACATCACCCACTAGAGCATGCCTCGGCTATACTATAACGCATGGAGGTCCCATTTCTTCAGTGGTAGGAGCCTTTGATGCCTCTTTGTTCTAGAGAAATCACTTTGATGACCAGTCATTGATCAGTCGAACCACGCATGATGTGGCCCTCTCCTACACTGTAGGAGCTTTGTTGACCACTTACGGAGCTTCCTCGGGCTTCAGCCAACTAGTAGGAGCAAGGAGGAGGATCAAGGGGTTCGCTGGAGTTCTATATCCACCACCGCAGATGGACTGGAGATGGAGGAGAGGGGACTAGCAGATACCATTAGATCTGTCGATCTGACAGTCCAGAAGCCTCCTTCGAGCAAAGCCGTAGAACCTTCAACCTTGGTGGAACCAAAGCATCTCCGAAGCACTATGGCACCCTACGTGGCATCAGAACCTGCACCTGACCCGAGCCTACAACTAGGCCTCACAGCATGTGTGTCGTGCATGAGGGCGAGAAATGTACAGGTGACGCCCGCAATGATCTTCAAAATTGCAAACAGGTCCAGTCTACACACGTCGCACGTAATGCGCTTGGGTAAATTGTATCGGGGACTCGCTTGCTCTTGCTAATTACAAAATGGTTCATGTGCACTTGAAGAAATTATAAGGAAGGTCCTAGCAACTTTCACATTTGCATAAATGCCTTCAGGGGCATGTTTGTGATAAACATTATATTTATTTCTCATTTTGTGCTAGATTCTATGCTTCATATCTTGAGCATTTGGACTCCTCTTTCAGTAATTTCAGTTTCATTTTGATGTTCTTCTAATTTTTATCTAATGACATAACCTTTTCATTGATTTGACACCTTTAACATTTGGAATTTCATTGGATATATATTGTGTCATTTACTTGATATTTAAATGCCATTGAATAAAATTGGATTAACTTTGATGCATGAGTTATTAATGAAATTGGATCTAACTTTATTGCTTACTTTATTGATAATTTAAGGGTATATTTGTTCATGTATTTTTGTTTGCATCGCATTACATTTTTTACATTTTGATTCTTCTTAAATTGCATAAAATTCAACCAAAAATACATCATGTCCATGCATCTCATTTGTATTTATATTCCGTGCTTTGTTTATTCCTTGACATAGGTAGATATATTATTTGCTTAATCTAGCCCTCCTTTTATGTTCTGTAACTGATGACACCTCACGCGGGTAGAAGGTACTTAAGCCTATTGCTCCGCATATGGTGATTTGCGAGGGAGATGTTGACTACAATCTAGTGTGGGGTAGGGTGCAGATGCTTGTGTTGTGCATGGTTCTGTGCAAGAGGATGGTGCGATCAAGGTTATCTTGTTATAGTTCGATGAAGTGGCTTAAAAACTTTGGCAATTGTTGATGTTCTTAGGTGTTGATGGGGGAGGTGCTGAACGCGGAAGGAATATATGGGTTCACTGCAAAGAGGAGGATCTAGGAGCAATATTGGTATGTTGGTCAGAGCGAAGCAACTTGTGAAGGAAGATGGAGTTGAGATCGATCCATCTTGTGTAGGGTCTTGAGGAGGGCCTCCACCTATGACAGAGGGTTGCTAGAGATCTTCTTCTGTGGTGATATGTAACTATTGTTTGATTAATACTATGCACATGTGGTGATCTTCATTGATGTTCGATGGTCGACCTCAGGTTTGATTGAGGCAAGATTTCAGCGCCTGGAGAAGGTGATTATATAGATCCAGTGGGATTGGACTGATGCAAGGGATTGCTATCCTTCAGTCTACACATGACCGAAGAAGGTGATATGCCATCTCCTCCTTTATGACTGGTCGAGGTTTGTGAGTGTGGTTCATTGTTGTATGCGGGTAGGAAGTACCCTCGTGTGTAGACGATGATGGAAGGAGAAGTAGGCGGAAGAAGAAGGCGGAGTGGAAGGATAAGAGGGAAAAAGGAGTGAGAACGTGTGGGTTGTTGTGTTCAAGGGATCACCTGTTGCAAGAGTGCATTTCCTTGTATTTGTTTAGCATCTCAAAATGTTGGATTAATTGATTCACAAAAATATCTCAAAAAATTGAACAAAAATTACCATCAGATCAGTTATAGATGGTTTAAATGTGAATATATAAATTTTTTTTGTGATTTAGTTGATGGAAGATGATGAAATGAAGAGAGAGAAAACATTAAGAGAAAGTAAAAGAAGAGAAAATGAAGGAAGATATAGAAGGAACAGAAGAAGAAGAGATTACATGTACTGTATGGAGGAGTGTGCTGGAGAGAAACTTCATGTGGGCTTCTGGTCGTCGCTCAAGGGTCGACTACCCGAGCTCGAGCAACTCATGGAGGAGGTTGTGCGTTGACCGGAATGCCAACAGATCTCTGCAGAGGAAGGTACTAGTCATCGCTTGACAGTGGCATGTAGATCCAAATGGGATCTACATTTTTCCATGTACATCTCAAGTGCAAAATAAAAAAGATTGTACATCAAAATAATTTTAAAATACAATTTAAATAATTAAAATGCAAATTTTATGGATTTTATATTTTTTAATTTTTAAATTAAATGATACAAAATAAAAATTAAATACTAGAAATCAAAAATATATATTAAATTCTTAATAATTAAGAAAAAGCGAAATAAAATGGAGGAAAGAACAATATTTACACTGTATACAAAAGTCGCAGATGAAGGTAAAAAATAGAGTGTCTAAAGTCTGATTTGGAGGGCATCTTGTATCCGACAAGTTGGATCCGGCAATCGTTGTATCAGTACCTCTCTTGGCTCTGAACACCCAACTCAAGCGTGTCAATTAACAATCACCCACAAAAAATTGAGCATTAAATATAAGTGAGATGAAATTTAGTATATCTTACCGAATAATATGTATACTACACAAGTGTAGGGGTTGAAGCACAAAGGAGTAACGAGGATAGTCAAAAAACTGACAAACAATGAAGAGAATCAATAATGTTTCTGTATGCTTTATACGGTTTTTCTAATGTTTTTGTGGGTTTTTAATATTCTATATTTGTTTATGGATTTTTAATTTATATTCTTTTTGTTTAATTTTTTTAGATTTTTTATAATTCTTTGATATTTTTCTGATTTTTTTGTTTTTTTTAAATGTAATGAGCATATATAGAAGTATATATTGATATTGTGTATAATATAGTTACTATAGAGAATATAAATATATAATGCATAAGTAAAATCAGAAAAATACCCTTAAGTGTAATCTTTTTTATTTTTTAGGGGCTTTAAATATTTATAGGGATTTATAACTATTAATAATGATTATAGGTAATATATAGTTGTATATATAATCCATATATATTACTCTATTTAAAATACAACTTTTGTACTAAAAAATTAAAAAATAAATGTTTTTCTTTTGAATAAATTTCTCTATTTTTTAAATTTTCTTATAATTTTTTTCTATTTTTTGTATTTTTAATCGAATAAAAATGTCAAAATATGAAATTATGATATTAGGCTGAATTGTTTTGGCATTTAAAAATAGATAAATAGATCAAAATTTTCCAAAACTATTTTTAATATTATATATAATAATGAAAAATCTAGAAGGATGAATTAACACTATTGGGTTTTTAAAATTTTTGATATTTTTATAAAGTTTTTGGCTTTTTCCTTTTTTAATATATTTTTGTATTTTTTTGTGATTTTGATTTGGGATTGTAAAATATAATAATAAAGATTCTCTGATTTTTTGGATTTTTAAAACTTTTTTATGTATTTTTAAAATCAACTAGGGAAAAATGTTTAAATTGTGAGGAATTTGATAATATTACAGGAATTAAATTGAGGAGATTTTATTGAGTTATATCCTTAATGCATTGATATTCTAGCCTACAGATTAGATTTAAACTCTCAAGACTTTTTGCAACCTACCTCAGATCTATGAATTGCTTGAGTATTTATCGATCATCATTTTATTGGATTAAAAATCATTATCACAAATTATTGTTGTCTTCTCTTCTCTCTTTGCTTCTCTGTTTTATTTTTTCCTTTTCTTTTATGCTTTATTTTCTGACATAGAAATTAGCATTGTAATTAATTATTTAAATTAATTTGAAACCTCGTGATTAAAAGTCATTATTCCTTGAATTCAACCTTAGTATACTTACTAAATAAAGATTTTCCACATATTTCAAATTATGATTTTCGACGAATTGTATTCCACCACCTATACTATGACCAGTATTCATTATTAAAGAGGTGGGATTTTGATTCATCACGGTGGTGACCATCACATCCGAATGACTACGATGATGGCGATCGTCCTATGTGGCTTTCTATGCACGTCTTTAGGAAACATTAGATGGGACGGTTACAACCATCCCTTTATATTGGTGTGTAATGGGACAATCCCGTTTACAATCTAATCTACATAGGTGGGTCTACCCCTGGTGAGATTGTCGTCAACCGTCCCATCTCCTCAGAAGGGATGGGCACTACCATTAGGGAAGGTCAACGATCATCTCCTATTGTATACCAAGTTGTAGTGCTACAATGCCCTTGTCCTCCACATCGTCCATCCCCCCCCCCCCACTCTTCCACATCCTCCTCTGCCTCCCATTCCCTCTACTCCTTCCTTCACCCCCTATTCTCCTCCATCTCATTCTTTCTCCTCCACCCACCTCTGCTTGCCACCTCCTCTTCCCCTGCCCACCGCCCTCTCCCTCTTTTGTTGCTCCCCCTCCTCCTCACATCCCAACCTCCAACCATATACCTCCATCTCTTTCCCACCGCCCTCTCCCTCTTTCGGTCCTCTCCTCCTCTCATCCCTCTTCCGCTCCCATCTTCTACTTCCACCCCAACCTCCAACCCTATACTCGCCCCATCTCTCTCCTCTCTGACTCCTGCCACCTCCACGAGCTCTTTGTCGCCCACACAATTCTCCATATATCCATCACCGACGACCTCGCACCCCAATCCCAATCCTTCGCGCCATTGTGGAGGCCCTCTACCACTGCAGTCAGGTCAATTTCGTCGTGAATCTCATCGACAATTTGATTTGGTTCATTTGGTTATGTGTCATGAAATTCATATCAATCTCCTTGAGGGTTTTATACGTATGAGTAGAGCCATGCTGGCGAATCTGACAACATCAACCATGTTGACGAATTGTTGGAGGAAGAAGAGGCTGCACAGGAGTGGGTGGGGCTGTTCAGGGAGGGTGACGATGACGTGTTCTGGTTCCAAGTGGCCATGGACAGAGATGAAATGGAAGTGAAGAGGAGACGAAAAATCCACCATGCAAATTAAGGTTGACCCAAGATATTGACTCGAATAGGGTTAAAATTTACGGTAAAGATTGTGACCTAAAGTGGAACAAGTTTAGAGAGGTTTTTTGATAATTACAAAGACGTAATTATCAAAGCTGAGTTTTTTAAGTAATTTACAAATTTTTTTAGGGTTTATGGAGTAAAAATCTCGTTACTGATCTACTAATGGGACCTGACTTTTAAGAAACCAGGCATGTAAATTTGAAGGAATTTAGGGCCACCTCGCAAAAAAACCTCTCAATAGCCCCCGACAGACGAGCATTGCAGGGCACCCCTACTCCGTGAGGAATCGGCAGCAATAGTATCTGACTGAACAATTACAGGACAAAACCATTTATTACGTGCACTCCTAATCAACCCATCCATCATTGTCACCCTCCACGCTTCCCTCTCTTCTGCTGGAGATCGAATCGATCCAAGGAAAAGAAGAAGAAGAAGAGGTAAGCGCAGCAGCCATATGATGTATACAGCTGCGTAAATAGCAATAAACAGCTTACAGCTCGGCAAGCAGTTACTTGGCGTTAATGGCGATATATCGAGGTACCCACATGTCTTCCCTCCAATATAGCACATGTTGTTGGGAGCATAAGAGGAGTTACTGGTGAGAACAGAGTACACCTTCCTCAGTCATAGCTCGCACAATTTAAACGCCGGGGTAAGAAAGGGACCAAACAGTGAATTAAATAGGAATCTTGCGCATTAAGTCGCGACCATCGAGATGTAGGTAGAAAAAATAAAGCTTGCCGTGCATGTTCATGGGTTCATGCGCGTACTGTAAAGGAGCTCTGCTTTCATTAACTTCGACCGATGAAGAACACCCCTTTCTTTTGCATTTAGATGAACCAATACGATTCGCATTTAAATCGATACATATAAGACATACATGACGGCTAAAACGTTCAAACAAACAATGATAATAGCAGCAAATTGCTGAAACAAAAAGACCCATTTGAACAAAAAGAAGAAACAAAACAACCCATTTCAAAAAGAAGGCTCCATCGATCGTAGCCCATCGCCGTCAACACACCAAAAGCAGAACAGAGGCCAAGAGTTCATCCAAAATCATGGGAGAAGGTGACGGGGAATGGAACCAGAAGAGAGCCCGAAGGTGACGGTGTGGGTTTCTACGGGAGGGAGAGGGTGAGGAGGAAAGAAGTGGCGCTGTCATCGAAGTTGAGGGCGTAGCTGAAAGGGTCGTACTGGAAGCTGAAGCGGCGTTTCCTTTCCTTCCTGCCTTTGCCGAGTTGCCTCCTAATGGCGGCCCTCGTCTTCCAGAAGAGAGCCCGAAGGCTCCTCCAGCCGTGCTCCTCCAGGAGGACCACCGTGGCCTGCACGGATCCCACAATGGCTGCAACAATTACTACCACCGCCACCGGCATTGTGGATGGGAAGGAGAAGTGGGTCGAGACAATGGCGGGAGGTTTGGAGTGGTGAGGAAGGGAGGGGGAGCTTACTTCAGGATTGTTATGGAGCAGTGTAGTAGTAATAGAGACAGGACACGCATCCAGATGCACTCCCTTTCTCTCACTAGCTTTTGCACTCCTTTTCTCTCTCTTGGCGCTGCTGCAATGGGTCTCTGTCTTCTGTCTTCTTGCAGTGGGGAGTGGTGTACGGGGGAAGGTCTGAGGTCACATGGGAGAGAAGGGTTGGAAACGATCAACCCTCGCTTCTTCGGAGGGTTTGAGTTGGATTAGTTCTTTCGGGGAATTTTATACTTGTGTTCCTCTAATTTTCAAGTGTTTACACTTTAATCCATGTATTCTTGTAGCTTTATGAATCATCCTGATTGGTATTGTTTATTCTAGAGATTTTTATACTCATAATCTTGAGTAATTTCGCAATAACATTCATGATCTTGCATAATCGTGAATTACACAGGAAACCTTGAGTAATGCTTAACTCTTACAGGACATAATCCTGTGTTATGTTCCGCTCGAGATGGCCTTATATTTGACGGTTTATATTGAAAAAGACAAAATTACCTTTAATACTCTTTCTTATTTGTAAATCATGCCATCTCATTGTAACTCCTTCACCTGGAGGGGTTGGGAGGCAGAGGCAATGACGGCTGCCGGAGGAGGTAGTCGGCACGGAGGGTGAGATCACGGGGAGAGGGGGATTGGGGAGGAGGGGACCTTCAGGCACGCGCGAGAGGGGGGGTGCTACAGCTCGGTTGACGCGGGAGGGTGGGGGAGGGAGGTGGGTTCTGTAGGTCGGTGGGGGCGGGGGAAGGGAGGTGCGGTTAGCGGGAGACGACGGAGGTGCGGTTAGCGGGAGACAACCGGGGGCTGCGGGGGAGGGGGGCCTTGCAGGGCGGGGCGGGGAAGGACGGAGGTCGGTTGCGGGAGACGACGGGGTTGGGGGGGTGAATCGGTTGACGCGGGGGGCGGGTGGGGCTCTGCAGGTCGGTGGAGGCGGGGAAGGGAGGTGCGAGCGATTAGCGTGAGACGACCGGGGGCTGCAGGGGGGGCTCTCCAGGTCGGGGCGGAGGGGGGGCTCTGCAGGTCGGTGGGGGCGGGGCAGGTCGGTTGCGGGAGGCCGACAACCCACCGAAGGGGGGGGGTGACTACAGGTCGGTTGCGGGAGATGAGGGGGGAGGGGGGCTCTGCAGGTCGGGGCGGGGAAGGGATGTGGGGTTCTGCCGATGGGAGCGGGTGGGCTTCGGAGGGGGTGGCTGTCGACGAGGGATGGAGGAGGAGGAGGAAGGGGAGGGGATCGGGACGAAGAAGATTTTTATTTTTTTTTTTTAAATTTAGCAGTCGTTGGATAGGTTAGGGGTTAGATTAATCCATTAGTATGATTGGGTTAAGGAGAAAACTAACGGAGGGTTCATGAGTGTGAGACGGAGTGACTACTCAGGGTTTCTCGTGTAATTCGTGATTATGCAGGATCATGAATGTTATTGCGAAATTATTCAGGGTTATGGATGTAAAAATCCCTTTATTCTATATGTTCCAAACTGCAATAATTGTCAAGAGGCTCTTATATATGATCATGCCAAAGGCATACATGTCCTCAAGAAAGTGAAGGATCGAGTTACATCTCAAAACATCAGATGAAGAATAGGCGATGACAATCATTAAGAGGTACACAAAGCCAGGTTAAAAAGTAAAAATCACATTATTTTGACATAGTTTTTCATAATAATATAAGGAAATTACTTCTCAAAGATTTCCAAATCATGATAATCAGATATAATTATTTGCAAGACAAGAGAAAACATTCATTCATTGACTGTTAATATAAAACCAAAGATAACGAGCATTAGAATGTCTTGCCGGTCTAAAAATATTTAAAAAGAATAAGTGCTCATTTCAATCATCAACACACTGCTATTAGGGCCAACCACTACAGTATTTCCAAAAGCCATCGATAAGCACCAGGAAAAGGAAGCATCTCTCTCCTCTCTTGAACATAGAAGAGGCGGGACATAAGACCAGAGCAGATCCACTGCAATGCAATTGTGTTCTCCCCATCGGCGGCAATGGGTGGGTTGTCCTCTTTGGCCCATGGGCATCTCGTGGCGACGGGACCCATCCCGCGCCAAACTCCACCCTGCTCTGCTGCTAACGCTGCTGCTGCGTCTGCTGCCGGTGGTGGTGACTTGCGGAGAGGGGGAGAATAGACCAACCAAAAGAGAAAAGGGAGAAGGTTGAAAAGGGCAATAGGGCGCACAGATCCATGGCCATGCTGTGAGCTGCTGTTGTTTTTCTCTGCCCCCTTCTCAGCTCTGCTGGGAATTTCAGCCACCCATCTGCGCTGAGTGTCTGTGAGGTATAAAAGTCTGGAGTGCGTGCAGTCAGGTTTCAAATTTTTCTATTGGGAGGTTTGAAATATTTCTACGTGTATCTTCTATGTTTACTTTTTTGCTGTTTTATTTATTTATCCATTCATTCATTCATTCGTGCTTTGGACATATGCTAAAAAGTGAACTATTTGCGATATTGTTATCTGATACAGTTCGTCACGGGCTCACTGCGTTCTGACGTAGATTTGAATTTGATTCTTTTGTTGACTTTGATTCTGATTTATAATAAAAAAGTGAAACAGTATTAGAATATAATATGAGTCAAATGTGGTTGTCCTCGTTAGGAGCGGAAGCGATATCAAAACTATTATGATACTAGTTGTTGGTAATACAATCCATCAATATCGTTTTCTCTTGGATACTGGTTGTTGACGCGATACGAACCACCATACGAATGCGGAAGCCGATGCGCATTCAATTGTCATCACAGAAGCACGTGAAGAAAGAACAAGTAAATATAACAGTTATTGATCTCCTCTCACGATCGTCGGAAAAGAAATATCACTATATAGAACGAGTACAACTTTCTTTATTCCCTCGCTCTCTCATCTCTTTCTTTTCTCTCTTCCCTCTTGAGAGGTTACATTGTTCTTGTTAGTGATGTTGAGGCTATGTTCATTTTAACGAGGTAATATGGAGATAATTGTATCTTTGTTTTAGCTCTGTTCATTTTGATGTTATAATGTTTATATAATGACACTATGCTCACAGTAGTATTTGAGGCTGAATCGAAAAATGGGGTAATGTGGGTATATGAGCCGATTTTATCTTCAAATATTTTTTTTTTAAATAACACACTAATATAGTTGCCCAATCTCATATATTTATGTTGAGCTAAGCACGGGCCTTGAAGGGAAACATGTATGAGATACATGTCGACATTGATTGGAAACTTCTGATAAATATCGGAAGTCGTCAACTAGGATATCTGTAAATATTCACATGGCTATATAGATTCATGTGGCTATGCCATGGGATTAAAATGAAAATATAGCAAGCTATTCTGAAATTCATGTAGTAGAGAAGAACATGTGCATAATCTAGTTCTATTTAAAATGTTTTCCTTCTTTCAATCGTTGGTTTTTTTAGCGTCCTGTAGATTTGAGAACAACATGGCAAACAACGAAGAGTTGCATCACACTAAACAATTGAGTGAGGGCGTCGGCACTTCCACTTTTGGTAAAAGGTCATGCTTTTCTAATTGTTTCATCTAATTTATCTGTCATTCATTTTGTTGGTTTCTTGTATTCTACCAAATCTTTGTTTTCTAGGTCGTTGTTCAAGTATTTTTGAACATGCATAGTTATTTATGTGAAACATATATGCACAATGCATGTACGGTAAGTTATTAATTTGTAGTATTAATCCCGAGGGTGAGGGTATAGTTCATTATTTGTTTAGCTCATATCCTATGACAGGAATGTGCAACATGTTATTCTATAAACATATTAACAACGGAGAAATTACATTCTGATGTTATCTTAAAGAGTTTATATCAATTTTATTTACCATTAAGTGATCAACTCTGATTCCAGTATATCAAGTTGTGCGTAGTTTTATTGTTTAGTAGGAAAAGTGTAATTGTTATCCATTTATAGACTATTTTATAGCTGCATACAGATCTTGCCATCATTATTGTGAACTTCAACACTCACGATTAAAGTGGTAATGATTCACAAAGAAATTGCTCTTACATTGTTCCTTACTTCTCTATTTTTTTCTATTAGACAACCATCCAACAAAATGCGGAACTATCTCGTTGCATGTTTGATTACATCATTTTTGCTCTCAATATTTGTCGATGTTATTTTATGTCTTATTTGACTTGCATTGCATGTATGTAGACCATATGCTCTAATATACCATGATTCCTTTCTTTATTAGCACGGGAATATGCATAGGCAACATGTTTGGTGCTATGTATACATTAGAATATTATATATTTTGTTGCGCAAAAATACACTTATATATTTAGATCTCAAAAAAGAGTACTCATAATCAATCTATATTTCTCAAATAATGGCACAAACTCCAGCAACAACTTCGACCAAACGCCATCTTCTAATCCGTACAACATTCTCATTGGAGATGTTGAATTTTTGGCTTGTTTTTGCTACATCATGGAATGATATATTTTGTTTATTTTACAAGATCTTAGTTGATGTTTGTGACAATTTATCCCTATATCTATATAAATATAAGTTCTTGTACATATTATGTTTAAAGACTCCCTTAATATAGAAAAAGATGGTTATGAACTTTCATATTTATGGTCTACTTAACCCACTATTTAGGATGCAAGGGAGAATAAGAACATCCGATCCTTCATTGTTTCTTTATGTCTTACACTCTCATGAGTTTTTGTTTTCAACACGAACAAATTGACATTCATGAATAATTTGATTTCAACACAAACAAATTGATATTCGTATTACAAACAATTCAGAGCAATGCACGGGGTACCTACTAATCTATATACCTGTTATAAAGTCGGATTTTTACCCAAACTTTTTGACACATGTATAGTCCATCCGTTGCCCCTCGCCTCTCCATCCTTTTCCACTCGCCTTCCTAACTCCATCATGTCCTCTCTCTCTCTATCTTTTCTCTCTCCCTTTTCTCTCCCATGTCTTTCTCTCCTTTTATCTCCCTCCATCTTTATAAATTTATAATAATACAAAATCCTCTCTCTTTCTCTTCCGTCTTTTATATCCTACGTCTCCTCTCTTTCCTCTCTTCTTTCTCTCTCTCTCTCTTTAATTTTGTAACAATAAAACACCCTTTCTTTCTCCTTGTCATTTCTCTTTCCTCACTCCTCTTTATCTCCATTTCTCTTTCTAGATTTATAACAATCTCACAAATCAAAAGCAAGTTAATTTAAAGGGATTTTATTTATACCTTAATAAATTTATATTAATTCAACTATGTATTATAAAATTCTAATAAAATATATCAAATTACATAATTCTATACTATATACAGTATTAATGTTTGTTTGAAAAATAAATATGATCATATATTTTTAATAAATCAAAAGTCAATCATAAAATGACATAAAAAATTTAAAAATACATAAAAAATAAATAATTTTTTTTAAATTCTAGAATATCCACTAAGCATTAGTGTGGAAATTATTTATTATTTCGAGATATAAGTTTTTTTGTTGTTTTGATGATTTCGAAGCTCCAATTTTTAGAGAAATTCATTTAATCGATATGTGAAATTATATTATAATGTGAAATTAAATTTTAAAGCATCATCTTATTTTTTATAAATTATTCCATATGTTTAGCGGATACTATTTTGTTAAGTATTGCAAATAATTCATATATATTCATAAATAGAAGACAAACACATGAAAAATACATAGAAATTAAGATATTAGGTTTAACTTTTATGTCTATTCCAATTAATATTATATGTAGATAATACTAAAATTTCAAAAATAATATTATGGATTTACTATTCTAAATTTAAGTATGAACAATAAGAAGAAATTCTTGATCACAATATGGACGAAATTGTTGCTAAATTTTCAATAGATATGTTTCTTCATATAGATAATCCAACGATTATTATCTTCTCAATGATGATTGTACAAAACTTCAAAGTTATAATTTTACTTTTATTTAAAATAATAAATATTAATTCTATATTATCAACTATAATTTTTTACACTGTCTTTTCTACAGAAAGAACCATCATTTGTTTAATTAATCAAATTAAAATACTAGATAAAATAATAAATAAATTTTATTTTATATCTTTTATTTAATTCATTCATTCATTATTTTATTATTAATTATTTATCATTTTCAACCTATTTTGTCCGTTAGTGTGCAGATGTGGCCCAATGGGGCGCCTCTTTCGTTGACCTACGGGTTAACCTCCCTGACTCATGCCCTAGCTATGTCAGAATGGCTACACCCTTCTCTACTCGATTTTCTCTACTTTGATACAAGGATCGAGATCGTGTACATCCTTTGAGATTTGACCATTATTAATCTCCGATCCATGTCGACACCTCGGCTAGGGCTGAACCTCATCAACGCACCCGTGATCACTAGACGAAGTCCAACTCTCTTGCACATGTACAAAAACCTCCCCCTCGCCATTTTTAAGGGTTGTTCTTTTCTTCCCCATTATTATCCCCTCGAGCCCATTCATGTTCTCCATGTTGGTTACAGCGACGTGTTGAGTTGGCTCACACCAAGGAGGAGTGGCTCGAAGTCTGGTTCCACCATCTCCGGTTGTCTTCAGCTGTCAAGGTTCCACCTCTCGGTTTCTAGTCGATCAAGGTTAGTTTCTTAGGTCTTTTACTTGCATTTTCTTCCCGCATTACATTTCCTTCCTTTGTATAGGCTTTAATTACTTGTATTAGCTCAGGATTAGATCTTAGCTAGATGGAGATCTAGAGCTCAGGCCACCTCTGTTTCATCGTCTTCTCACCATTTCGACATCCCATCAGTCATACCACCTCCTTTCCTTACCATTGATTCACCTCCACAACCCATCAAACTCACCAGTTCTTCTCTAGATCTGATAATCAAGGTCCAACTCCTCCATGACCGTTGGACCTCGCCACCCGCTCCATCTCCACCTTGACCTGCCACCAAATTAATGGTCAAGGCCTCTACCGATGCATCACGGATATTTCTAGCTTTTCTACAGGTCTTAAAGGGGGCATATGAGCCCAGTTGATTCCAAAAAGAATCGTCTGGTACTTTGCTAAATGTGTCTACCTCCAAGGCTCGATCAGTGAGCTATGGACCTGTTTGAAGGCTCTGGGAGTAGCACAGAGGTTGCAGGAGCAAGAAGCGAACCTTGCTAACGCTACAGGTGGTCGGAGGCTCGAGCATCCTCGAATCCGAACTCACTAGGAGCAAGTTCTTCACTAGATCCTCTACCATATTCTTCCGTCATTCGATCAATATTAACCTTCTAGATTGTCAGGTGCCATCGGATTTGTAGATCCTCCACCGTCGGATCCCATATGGGGATCTAATCTCAACCGTCTGCAGTTGAAGTGTCATCATGCGACGAGAGCTCGATGTGTGTCACGTGAAAGAACATGAGTCGCACGATTAGGCACCGTAGGGGGTAAATTACATATATTTCCCCCAATTATTGTCATATTTTTATTTAGTCATGTAATTTATTTAATACGCTTTACATTTTTTTAGATAATTATAAGAAGACCCCTTGTTTTTTAGCAATATTACATTTGGGTCCAGTCTAGCTCAGCTCACGTGTCGCCCTACGTGAGTTGGGTATTTTGTGTAAATACTCTTGCATGTCGCATTTAGTATTTAAAATTAATATATTAGTTGTAAACTTTTGGATAATTTGCATTGTAGCCTCTTCTTTTTATTTTAAGGGTTTTATCAGTTGTGTCCCTTTGAGATATTGCAATATCAGTTATGCCCCTCCCGTTTCGGGAATATCAGTTGTGCCCCCAACTTCTTATCGTTCTATCACTTGTGCCCCTCCATTACTTTAGCCGTCAATAAGTTGAATTCAACCATGATTTTTTCAAACCATGGTGAGGTTAAAAGAGGCATTATTGTCCAAACATTAGCATCCTCTTCTAGATTTTGGCTCTATACTCCTCCTCTATTGTTGAAGGATGCAACCAAAGGAAGCATTAGAGAGATGGACTCCGACGAGGATATACTCGATGAGACGGTGTTGGAGGTGTCCTCCTACTCCTTTCTTCCTTTGATGTATCTCTCATCATGTTGGTAATGATCATGACAAAGATTGGTATTTCTTTAAGGGGAAGAAGGGTACAGAAGAGGGGCCCCCCTGGCATTCATGTTGTCGAAGAACTCGAGAAGCGGTGACAAGAAGGAGGAGCGGCCGGCGGTGGGGAAGCTGTGGTGGCATGGGGAGATCATGATGGAGATGGAGGAGGAGGAACCATATGTGGGGAAGTAAGGGGAAGTGGGGGGAGGTCGGTCTTGGGATGGAGGAGGGTCGGAGGTGGGGAAACATGGGGCATGGAGGAGGTGGATCTAAGAATGGAGGAGGTGGAGGCAGATGTGGGGAAGAAAGGGGTGGTAGGGGGAGGTCGGGCTGGGGATGGAGGACGTGGGGGCAGAGGCGGGGAAGCAAGGGGCGGTTGGGGGAGGTTGAGCTGGAGATTGAGGAGGAGGGGCTGGAGGTGGGGAAGCAGGGCGGTGGGAGAAGGTCGGGTAGGGGATGGAGGAGGAGGGGCTGAAGGTGGGAAGTAAGGGGTGGCACAAGGGGAGGTCTAGTTGAAGATGAAGGAAGGGTAGGAGGTGGGTAAGCAGGGGGCTGTGGGGCTAGGTCGGGCTGGGGATGGAGGTGGGGACGGAGGTGGGGAAGCAAGGGACGACATGGAAAGTCGGACTGGAGATGGAGGAGGATGGATCGGAGGTGAGGAAGTAGAGGACGACAGGGGGAGGTCGGGCTGGGTATGGAAGAGGACATGCCGGATATGGGGAAGCAAGGGGCGGTTGGGGGAGGTCAGGTCAGGCTGGGGATAGAGGGCAGGGGGCAGAGGTGGGGAAGTAGGGGAGAGGAGTTGGGGATAGAGGAGGAGGAGGGTTGTGGATTGGCATTATTAACCTTTTTCTTAATTTAATTCCTTTTGTATCCCTGACGTTAACAGACATTTACGTTGAGGATGGACAACAACTAACCCGAGGGATACAAATGATCATTGTGGAAGAAGATAGGGGTACAACTTATATTCTCAAAAAGGGAGGGGTACAACTGATATTGCAATATCTCAGAGGGGCACAACTGATAAAAATCATTTATTTTAATTACAAATATAACCTGCTAGTTCAGTATTTTTTTGTGTTTGTTTTCTATTTTTTAAACCTATCAAATATGCTCAAAAAATTATTAAAAATGGGATTTTGTGTCTGAGTGTTTGATCTTTCACGCTATATTTTTAGATTTGTATTTTAGATATTTTTTCTTGTTTATTAAAATCAAAATAGCACGTTTTATTTTATGTTTACTTTAAAAAAATTCAAAAAAAATATAAAACAGTGTTTAAAAAATCCAAAAAAAGAGTGTTTGTTTATTATTGTATTTTATATCTCAACATCAAAAAAACTCTAAAAAATAAAAAGAAAATCACTAAAGTTTAAAAAGCTCGAAAATCCTTATAAAAATATAAAAATATTTTAAAAACATAAAAATATTTATTTTATCTCTAAATTTCTTTATATTATACATTAAAAATATTTCTAGAAAATTTTGATATTTTTTGGTATTTTAAATCCCAAAACAATTCAACCTAATTAAAAAGTACCTGATTTTATGTATTTGGGACTTTAAAAATACTTAACATTAACAAATAAAATCCTCAAAATCACAAAATAATAGAAAATATATAGAATACAAAAACATCTTATTCTACACTTTTTATTATTTTGCTATATTTATAATTATATTACTCTATATTATATTATATATCTATATATAGTTATATTATAAAATATTTAAAGGAAAAGTAAATTAAAAATCAGAAAATTATAAAAAGAAAACAAAAAATTATAAATCAATACAAATAAAAATGTAAAAATAAAATCCATAAAAATATATGAATAAAAACTCACACAAAAAATACAATAAAAAGACAAGAGAAAGGATAATTTTTGCATTCACTTGCACAATCTATCACGTTTGCTCCATGTGTTCGACACTCTACATACTTACACATATACGTACATTTTATAGAGTTATAATAAATTTTAACTTCACATTTTTATTTTGCTTGACCTAAATTTGTGGGTTAATTGTTGAATTAGGGTTTCTTGTGGGTCGCCACAGTGACTTTATCTTCGCCTTGTGAGGACATATTAGACCTACGAAAAATCCTGTTCAACATCAAGTTAAGAGTGTTTAGGTTAAGAGTGGATTGGGGTTCATACTATGAGGAGTTGTTCGGTCTCAATCCGGATGAGAGTGAGGAGTAGGAGCTGGTGGGGGTAAATCTCATATTAATGTAGATCGCAAAGACTCTGTTGACATCGACGACTCTCAAATCGCCGATCTAGTTACGATAGAGAGGGTTGTTAAGGCATTGGTACTTTATCAAGTTGGGTCAAGCCTCTTGTCGAATGCTAGTGCTGACAATGTCCATCTCCACCACCTCCTACTCATGCACGACCTCAAGAATTGTGGACACAGAGCATGGGGTGCAGCAGTCTTAGCACAGATGTACTTTCAGTTTGACAAATTTTCTTTGATGAAGGTTAAGAGAGCTCATACATTTTGGACCTTGCTCCAGATAACCAATCTCTATTTGGTAAACGTAGATATACCAACTATCGTATCCAACAAAACTGCCTCTTATTTGACTTCGTAGACGTGGTCTTAGGAGCACATCCACATCGATCGACATCATTCATACCTGTTGAGAGAGGAAACTCTGCAATCAGCCCCATACGTAACAAGATACCGGACAATTTCCATATTGGGCCTACATATTTTCTTCAGTATAAACATTACATCAACATTAGTTCTTTAGGTGGACATGAGGAAGGAGGTTGTACAGAGAGAATGTGTCCAATACTCATCTATCTTTTTACCGCAATGAGTTGGACCTTCAAGAGGAGCATCAGGTATGTGAGATGCCTTATAGTTCAACTGATGTCTAAATGAATCCATCCATACTCCGTGATAGATAATACTACCCTAAACAGATGAGGTGAACACCCTATGAGGACCAACTTGTGACGTGTCTACCTCTGATATGTCGTAAGGGTCAAGTTATATGGCAATCCAAGACAATCCTGATATACTTCAACATTGTCGTCACGCATGCACCCGATCGAATATTGAGGGAATTTGGTATGCGACAACACATTTCGGAGGCGATGCCACAAATATCCACCAATGATAGATGTTTTAGACCGAGAGATGATGAACCCTATGATTGAGGTTGACACCGCCAAGATCGTTTGGCCCAACGACGCCAATGAATGGTTGATGTCGTTGTGGAGAGAGATTTGGACAAGGCAGCGGCTACAATTATGGTTGATTATCTTACATGGTATTGGCAGATTACTCATTAGATCGTCACGTCCATACCACTACCCTGACAAACCTACAAGCCACATGGACCGAGGTGGAATCAACTGGTAATTTTTCTCGCAAAGGCTAATTATATAATCGATAATCATTTTGTAACTTCTTACTAAGACGTTAATTCCATAGGTGAACTCCTTATTCTGCGCGAGGGAAATGATGATGGAACATTAGAGGAGCACTGTATTGTAACAACTGATTGGTTACATTGATTCTACAATCCAAAACATGCCACTGGTGGATATAAGAATACACGATATCCCCCCTATGTACACATCATACACCGAACCAACTGCATTTATGTCTCAATAGTGAGGGATCAATACACTTCTCGGACGGATGAGGCCGGTCCGTCGTGCTATGTACTCCCCACTTGAGAAGCCCAATTAACTCAAGCTCAGCAATACTGGCAGACGGGGTCCAGTCAGAGTCATCCATCTTAAACTAGTGTCCATATTTATGACATTGGATGAGTATTATCTCACCCGTTTGGCTCTGGAGCAGCAACATGGGGCATAGAAACACCATATTTGGATCTTCCCAGGGTATCCAGCACAAGCCTGCCTACAGCGGTTACAACTTACACAGCTAAAGTCACCCCGCACCTCAAATGTAATAACTAAAAGAGGGGGTAGTAGGCCCATAGCAGGAGGTGAGCATTCAACCACGACTGCACTTGGAAAGGGACAAGGTGATGCGGGGAAGGGTTCATCTGATATGGGTGAAATGGGAAGGGTGGAGGTAGGTCAGGGGAGGAGAGATGGCCAAGAGAAGAAAAGAAAAAGGACCTTCATCTAAGGGGCCAATATCACATATTGTACACTACACGAAGAAGCGATTTCATTGATTATCACATGTTATCCCCATTGTGGAAATGAGAAAAACTTTAAATTTTGCACCAATATTTTACTTGATTGTTGTTTGTGATTAATGGTGATATAAATGTGAGTTTTCAATAAATATTTCAAATATTCTTATGCTTGTACATGTTATAGCAAAAACTCGTATTACAGCTCGCAAGTCGGTGCACTTTCCAGACAACCTTTTCCTAGCAGTGAGTGCACCATCTAGTAGTAGAGCATCACGCTGTGCAACGCGCCCTCCATCACAGTCGACGCAGCCACCTCCTACTACAACACCACTAGCTTCATAGGAGGTACGATCACAACCTTAGACGACCAACTCTGACTCTCAGTTCACCCCTTACTCGTCGCAATTCATGCCCCCTACTATGGTGAACTACTCACATAGCGAGACTTCACCATCCACAGATTACTATGATGAAGAAGCTAATCTGTACGCAAACCTAACAGATTTACATTACACAATTGCATTGAACTATGCACGCCTGAGTGTACTTCGTGGAGAGCGGGTGAGATCGAGGTCTTGAGTTAGGTTTCTTTAATGTGATGAATTTTTTGTAGCTCTGGATAGATATGTGTATTTTGATGTGATTTTAGTCTGCACATATTCGAAAAATCTTCTATCAATTAAATGTTAATGATGAAGTTGTGTTCTCTTGATTTTGTGATTCTATCAATTAAATGATATATGTATTTTGATATGATATTAGTAGGCCCAAAATCTAAAATAACACTTTAATTTAATAATTTATGGATTCATTCGTCTATATTAATTAAATTATTATTAAGTCAAACTTGATATTGTATCCCGGAGAGAAGTAAGGAATCTTCCAAAAGTGGGTTTTTACGATCCGATAAGGAATCAAACTTATTTAAGTGGGTTTAAATGTTTCAGCTGTTCTATATTTTCTTGAAAAAGGAGTTCAACTTCTTATTGATATTTTTAAGAAAGTTGAATTATTTAAAGAATTTAAAATTAATAAAAAAATTAAGTAAAGTAAAAAAGTATTTATTTATTATACTTCTATTGATTAATAATACTTGGGTTAATTAATTTAATAAAATAAATATTCATATAATTATATAATTTAAAGTATAGAAATTATAGAACATAAAATAAAAGTGTAATAGTTGTAATAGATAGTTGGCACATTATATAGCTTTGGTTTCATTTTGAGTAGTAACAGTCCTCTGGTGGTAAATCGTTCGTTGCAGTTATGATTGGTACGACGAACGGTTTATCGCACTAGATACCGTCAGCAACGACAAACCGCTTGTCGCACCACGTACTTCAGTTGTAAACAGTTCGCCGATACATCATTATTCTGGAAATATTTTTAAATCCGTAACTATTCCGAAAAATATTTCTCCTCCCATGGGCTTTCGGGAAATAACTCCCACTGATCAAAAGAAACATTCATACTTGTATCCCTACTTGCTTTATATTTACAGTATAGCCCTATTAAACTTCTAAATTCACCATGACTTCGGTCCGAGCATATGCATCGGCACTAACGTTGAAACTTGTGAAATTTGCATTTTGAGCCCTGAGCCGTTTCCTGATCCCTATCCGCCTCTTTTCTGTGGGACCGGGCCTGAAGGGCTACTCTACGGTAACGTGTCGACCAAGTCTTGGAATGCACGTCTCTCGATAATCTCATCTAATCTCATCTCAGACTCAGAACAATACCAATCTAAGGAGGCACAAAAGATCCCCATTTGGGCATCAACTTCCTCCAAACCCGAAAGCGTGAAAGCCCTCAGCTTTGTTTGCGTTGGGAACCTCAAATTCCATTCCAACTTCAAAAATTCGATATTTCTGAGCAAAGGGTCTTGCTGCAGTTGCAGAGATGTGACGGTGTCCAAAAAGGCCAAATATATCAGTACACTCGGCAAACTGTGAGGTCGCCATCAGATCCAATGGTGGGAAGCAACAAGTCATTGCTACTGGATTATTACCCATAAATTAATATAGTTCTTCAACAAGGTTTTGTGAAAATGTTTGAACTGTGCAAGATTACAGGAGCTCACTTAGACCTTAATGTAAATCGAGCACTGTGCCTAGACTATCATCCATGAAGCCTGATGGGCTCACGCTGCCTTTGCTCCAGAGAATATAGCAGAGCGGTCTTTTTCTCCGCAAAAAAGAAAGAGAAAGGAAACAGTGTTCTGATCCATTGCGAACAGAATAAAAAAGTGCCGACAGCAGATAAAGTGTGCTGCCTTTTGACAGCCTCTTCTTTTGTTGCCGAATCGATTACATGCCCTCTACTTGTGCTCCTGTTCTCTTGCTTTAGGTGCTTTTACTGTTGATGGAGAGGAGGAGGAAAATCTGTGCGGGTTGTGTTGCAGGAACTTCCATATGTTTTTTTCTGGAACATCATACCCTCAAAGACAGTGTTATATTTAAAACTCACAAAATGTGGAGGTGATTTATAAGTGATGGGGATTATTACTTGTCAACTTACGCTTAAACATTTTAGGTTGTTGTCAACGGATCTATTTGGACCCGAACCCAATAAGTTGTCAGGGTCACTTTTCATTGATAACGGATCGGAGACCTAAGTCCGGGACGTTACAAATTGTATCAGAGCCATGTTCCCTCTAATAGTGGAAAAAGATACCCGAAAGGTGAAGCCACCCCTACAAAGAGGTTGGAAGAAAATGCTACTCGAAGCTTGCAGTTGCCACTGTCAATAGGAATTGTTGGTAATTGGAGACGTTATCTTCTTATATCTCGTGCCAATTTTTAGGGTTCTCTTAGTAGCCATGCGCTTTCTGGATATCAGTGGCCCAATAGAGAAAAGAAAATGATATCCTTTCGAACAGATAAAAACTAATCCTTGTATTAAAATATTGCGTGTGACCTAAATATGTTAAATATATTTATTTCTATAATAAATATGTCAAAATTTTTGTAATATGCTGTGATGCATTTAACGAACGTATGGCGATGATAATATCCAAATTTGTATATTAAATGGGACTGAATTTTGTAGAGAATAAGATGTCTTTAAACTAATTTGTAAGTATGACTTGTATAGTTATTTTGATACAATCTCAATCGGAATTCAATTGCCCATCCAATTTGAAGATATTCAATAAAAGGGTGCAAAGCCGTAAATGCGATCCATGTCAAAAGTTAAATCCAATAAATTAAGTAATCTTTACACTTGTTTGCTTTTGAGTTTTTCCAACTTCCTGCAATTACAGTCATTATATATTCTTACGTCCAAATCTAACACTTGTTCCTTTATATTACACCAGCAGAAGGGTACTGATTAAAAAGAACATAAATTATAAGCCTTATTGGGAGAAAAAAAAGGGAGAAGAGGACCAATGTAAGAATTCTATATATTAATATTATCAATCACGCGGCGACGGAATCAGATTTTTCTTATATCAATAGATTAACTTTAACCAAATGTCAACATACACATAGTTGCATAAATCGGAAAGAAAAAATCGCAAGGATGGCGACAAGTAATTACGTAACATCGAGCACATAAGACGAGACAAATCCAGACATAAACAAAGACAAAAGGTCTCAGGACACGTGTAGGCCTGCGGGCTGATTGGTCAGTGGCCTAACCGCGATAAATGAGCTCGATCGGACTCGGTCCAACGCAGTCCAATTTAATGCAGTGGGTCAGCACGGCCGGCCATTCTATCGCTTTTGCCTAATTTAGACGTCATTGGTCGGGTTCGGATAGGGTGGAGCATGGGTTCGGGCCGGCTCAACCCAGCCCGCTGCCCGGCCTGCACCAGCCCGACTCAAGTTCAAGCCCACTGCCAAAATGGACGAATCTGAGCTGATATTTTGGCCCATTTGTAAAGTCGGGCTGGGTTCGGGCTTGCATGTGCCCAGCCCATCAGCCAACGGGCCGGTCCGACTTCATACCCACCTCCACGCCCGGCCGGCCCGTCCGCCCGCAGGCACGCGGCCCGCACTCCTAATTCCCAATGCGGGCCCCTTACTTCCATTTCCCCCTGACAGCTATGCCCCTCTCCCCTCACCTAACCCTAGCCGCTACCCTAATTCCCATCCCACGATTCCCACCCGAGTCTCCGACGACCCCGACCCCTCGTGTAGCCGCCTCTCCCTCCCCGCTCGGTTGCTCCACCCAACCACCTCTCCAGCTCCGGCCCAGTGGTTGCCCTTCGTGACCCGGTGACCGCCCGCGAGCGGCTCCATCATCAAGCCTCCACCTCGCTGTCTCTCCCTCCTCTCTCCACCTCCCCGCTCGGCCGCTCCACCCCTCCGGCTCAGTGGCTACCGCCTGCGTGCGCCTCCAACATCCAGTGACAGCCTCCACCTCGCCGCATCTCCCTCCCCTCTCCACCTCTCAGCGGGCCAGCGACCGACGTCACCTCCCGCAACCCTGCTCCCAGGCTCCCGCGCCCACTGTTCCCTCCCTCCTGCGGGATTCATGGACCGGCCCGACCCATCATAAGTCGGGCTGGGCTCGGGCTTGGGTCCATCCCTTGATAAAATAGTGGGCCTGGGCCTGGCCCATGGTCCCGGTTTTTTAAATGGGCTTGGGCTGGGCTAGGTTGGGCCCGACCCGAGCCCGGCCCATGCTCCACCCTAGGTTCGGATCCTCTAGGTAATATTGTTTTTAAAGTGAGTAAATTGTGGTGGATGGTTGTCAAATTGAGGTACACATGACGAAAATCAAACCAACAAGTCAACTTTTGAGGTTACAATAATGAATCATACACCAACAAACCAACTTTTAAAGCTTTAATAGTAAATCTAATTTATATCATTACTCAAATTATCAAATTAATGAAAATTTATTTTTTAAGAAAAATATTTCTGAAAAATAAGGATATGAATATGGATGAAGTTAATTCTTTTGGCAGATATATCCTTATACATCCATATTGTTATTATTATTTTGTTGATAAAGAGACCATATCTTTATCTATTTCTCTATCCGTCAAAATAAAAATACATATTCATAAATATTTTCCTCATGTGGACTGGGAGTGATTTCATAAATATTCTTAATTGGAAATGCATACAATAATAGACACATATTGATATTAACGTTATGTACGTATCTGCACGGTAATACATCTCTAACCATAAAAGATCATTCATCTGTATTTGTTTCCATATTTTGATCGTAAAAAATCTGTATCAATTTCCTAAAAAATATGAATATGGACATGGTATTTTTTTACGGAATCTTGCGTATGGTAATCATCCATAATCAACAAATATCCATATTTGTCTCCAATCAAAAAAATTTGTGGATCCATCTTAATGATACCAATGCAGATTATATAAGTAGATATCTTCAAATATATAGAAATATGCATGTTATGACATCCATCGGAAAAATCCATTTGATGGGTACATAATAATAACACGATTGTTTTATATTATATTTTTTACCATCAGATATTGATGATATAAATTCATTAGATGTTATACTTTTTTGTGTGTATAGGAAAGTGATTACGTAAATGAAAAGTGATTTGATGATATGATATTAATATAATTTTTGTGCATAGGAAATATTTAAATACTAGAAATATTTAAAGTAACACACAAACTTTATGAAAAGTGCCAACATTAAGAGAGGGGAGATTTGTCATTAATGTTTCAACTAACTTCAATCCTTTCTTTTTATTAGATGGTTGCCACATGTGTAAGAGATGAGGTGGCATTCATTTATGTGATGTTACCTACTCTAGGTAAAAGTGAAGTTACCTAAAGGATCCAAACCCTCATTGGTCAACCAGAGATTGTATGGAATCTACTTGAACCTTCTAATTACCGGATGTTGAGGATACATGTATTTGGCGAGATACCCATGTGAAGCTTTCCTTTCCCTCGAAGTTACAAGTGGTTATTAATCGAACTTAACATGTAAGCATCCGGAAATCCACGTATGGCAACATCTCGACAACCAACCTAAATCCTCGCTTTTTATCGACCGATTGAACTTGTCACGGTCCTTCTCGCTTAATCCTTGAGACGAGCGTGACATAAAACTTATTCTTAACTTACAAAAATTTACTATTCATGTATAGTGCAATGCAATACCCGACAGCAAAAATAGTTTTTGAAATGCTACAACTTGTAATAAATTTATTACTGTAATCATGTACATTTCCACAAATAAAAATGATAACATACTATTGCATACATGATTTTAAAGAACGAAACAATCTAAAATCTAAAATCTAAACCCATATCAATAAGGAAACATCATCAAATAAGTATTAACTATGATGGCACATTCTCTTTTCACTAGATGTCTCTTCCATACTTGTTCTAATTAGGTCAATATCTTCTTTCGTTAGAGTGCCTGAAAAATTTTATTTAGAGTGGTGAGCCTAAACTCATTGACATGAGCTCAGACCCAGTGAATGGGTCATAAATCTACAGCTTAACAATTGCAAAATTGATATATTATTGAAATATTGAAACCAATGGACACTATAATTTAAACATGATTATTGTATAACTGGAAAATAACATATCTTTTAAAAAAATATTTTCATAAATAAAACAGAGCTTGATAATTATTTACTGCAAGTAAAATCCTAGATAAAACTAATCAACAACTTATTCTGAAATCATATTTGTTGTCTTGAAAATAATCTTACTTTTCCATACGTAACAATGCAACATTACCCTGACATATCTTAGTAAGTGCATGAACTATACTGCGTGGGAGAGGTTAATCATCCCTTAGTCTTACATACTTATTGCCTAGGCAAGCGAACTTAACTTAGATCCTTATCTTACTGTCATATGCGCAGACAGGCTCAAAGGCCAAAAAACACCCTGCACACAACCCAAAGCCTATTGCATACAAAATGCGGACCTAAAATCTTCTTGCTTGTTCATGACTTTTCTAGAGTGCAGGACATAATGTGTTTCTTACTTAAAAAATTTTAATCATATAACTTGCATAATCAATATAAAATCATATAGAACTTGCTCAACTTGAAATAGTTTCTTAAGCAAGAATCATATAAAACATGAAATTTTTGCATTGCATAGTACTTAAAACTTAAAGACGAGTGGATCATGCATTCATAATGAAAAATATATGCTTGTTGAGCTTAGCATCAAGTGTACTTAAAAATTTTGAAATTCATTGCTATCTGAAGAATTGAAAGCTTGCATCATAAAAATAGTTGCATGAAACAAAAATAATAAAAGGCCTTCATCTTTTGAGCCACTCGTCAGAAGGGAAGAAAACCTTGTAGATGCTAGTTGAGAGCACTCCAGGAATCATGACCGATCTTAAGAATTTTCCTATAATATAGTAATAATGTAAGCAAAACTATCAGTAATAATTATCAATAATATATTCAAGTAACTTGGTATTTTGGACCTATGATGTTAGGGATTTTCATTAACTAGTCTTCAATCTCCTTCCTCTCTGTATGCAAGCATTACATTCCATTTTTTTAATATATTTTTTGTCTTGAAAGACAAAGAAGCATATGAATAAGGAATCAGTCCAACTATATGATAGATTTTGACCCTCCCCCACCTATTGGTTTGGAAAAAAAGTTTATCAGAAGATTTCATAATTATGTAATTGATTATAAAAAATTTTAAACTAGATAATCATGGAGTCTTGTATAGTATTTCAATAACCTGCTATAGTTTTTTTTTAAGAATTTCTTTTGTACATATCTAGTAGCATTTCTACATTTGAAGTAATATCAAATTACCGTCCACTGATTATGAGATTTTTAAGGCATGTTTTCTTCATCCATTAAAATATAGCATCCAGTAATGTCGTACTGTTTTAAAATATGTTATCATCGAATTCATAGAAAATCACTATTCACTTAGAAATCAAAGATACATATTCCCATATATATTTCGAGGATATCTCCAGTTTTTTATTTCCAGGATCCAAAAATATAACATCGTATGATGCTTTGCTGGTTGCATGAGCCACGTGTTTGACATTTGATGCCATCTCTCAGCCATATATTAACCCAAATTATATCTCCTTGTTGCCGACAATGTATCCCTCCTTTAAATATCACGTAGATAGTTAATATTTCCTTTTTTTAATAGAGGTGTATTTAGTTAACATCAAGTTTGCATCGAATCTATAGGTAGATAATAATAAACATGTCACAAGCAAAACCGAAATCCAAACTGAAATCATGTCCATTTTATACGAATTTAACTTTAAATCTATATCTATTTACATTTAAATACAGTAGTACATAATTAGTATTATGTAATTCGCATCAGTCAACATTTGTATCTATATCTGATTCTGTGGGACTGATGCGAATTATGTAATACTAATTATGTAATACTATTACATGATTCGCATCAAGTCGATCCTCTGTTAACGGCATGCCTCAATTTAGTTATCTTCTCGTAGAGTCATGATTACGAAGAGTCTTTATCTTCTCATTTTTTATGAAAGCCAAGGATAACATTCCACTTAAATAAAAAGAATATTTACATCCATAACTTTGAATAGTTTTTCATATTCACATACATGACACTCGATGATCACAAATTACAACTAGAATCTCGATTCTCCATCTTAACACCCATAACGTTAGTTTGGCCCATTAACTCAACCAAATCATTGACTTAATCTGACATATGTTCAATCCAACAATTATTAATAAAATCTTTTAAAAAAAAGCAACCTCCTTCCTCCGACCACTACCCCCTCCCCTCTAGCCCCATGTGGAACCCTCGTAGCACCATGGATTATAAAGGAAGGTCCAAACCCCATGTGGTGGCGCCAAAGATTCCATTGCAAAGAAGGAATAGGTGCAAGGCATATTCGAAGGAGGGATTCGTCAACCTCGAATTGGCTTCCCTTGAGGAATTCGTCGATGTCGAGGAGGAGCATATCAGAGGAGGACCTTGAATTGGATTCCCTTGTTTGTGGGTCATCGACTTCATCTGAGACAAGGTGGTGGCGCCCCTGAGGAAGATGCAAGTCGGAGAAGTTGGGTTGAGAGGAGGATGAGGATGAAGTATGGCATCGTTTATAAATATGATGTGCTTTAAGGGGTAAAATTATCAATATCTAACGTTTTCTCCCAAAGTTAACGATGAAAGTAGACGAAATTTAACACACGATTATTGTTGTATTTAAAGTTAATGTAATTAGATTTTAATTTGGTAAACCTATGCAATTACATTGGTTTTTAATTTGATTTCAATTGGGAAACCAATAATTATGGAGGGAAAGTTGGAAATTCGTAAATTTGAAACAAGGAGTAGTTTGGGTGGAAGTTTAGTGTCACATCTAGTATTATTAAACTTTTGGTGGGCTTATATATGAGTTTATATCCTAAGCTCTTGTAGAAATAATAGAGAGGAGGAATGGAGGACCACACATGCACACACGTACTCCGCTCTGCTCCATCTATGGCATCGGCTCGGGAGAGTCAATTCAAATCTCGAACTTTTGCTTTAGCTTATCAAATAAATTAATTTCACATATTAATTGTGGTGTCCATTGAGGGCGTTTTCGGAAGATAAAAAGTCGCACTCTAGGTTGTTTTATACCCTCCATGCATGTCGTTTTCTTCACTCGCAAGAAAACTTTCTGTCGTCATTGCTTTCTTCTTCTCAACCGCAACAGTGTTCTTCTCCTTTCTCTCGATTGTCAGTTCTCTGAGATACTCTCGAAGACGATCTCGCTGGTGTGCATGGGCGAAGATCGTGTTCCGTCGTATCATGGGAGCAGATCGCCAATACCCATCGCACCGGCATTATGGGGCCAATATCTTTTCGAAGGACAGTCCATCTCATGGACACTTCAGTGATCTCTTATCTAATTCACTTATTGCTTTGTTTATCGCAATTTATTTATTCCTTTGTCTTTCTTGGATCTCGTCCTAAAATGGTTTATATGTTGTGTACTTGGTTTTTATTGGTTCCTGCGTGCAAAGAATCAGATATGCTTGGTTCTAACTTTCTTAAAGCATTGATTCATATTAATGATGAAATTTACTGCTTACTGATCACGTTATTGATCATGTTCTCAACAGTTATGTCATGTACGGATGAAACATTATCTGAGATTTTGTGTATAATTCATGATTGTCAAGGATATTATACGTAAATATGGAGCTATTCAGAATTATGAGTTTAAATATACCTGTAACGTTCCGAGCTTAGGTCCCCGGTCCATTATCAAACCTGCTCTGATACCATTTGTAATGTTTCGGGCTTAGGTTCTCGGTCCGTTATCGAGGAAAACTGGCCCTAACAACTTGGTGGATTCGAGCACAATTGGACCCGTTGACAACCACCCAAAATGCTTAAGTCCAAGTTGTCAAGTAGTAATCCCCACCACTTATAACACACTCTCACACTTTGTGAGTTTTAGATGTGAGACTATGTTTGAGAGTATGGGTGTTACAATAACTGAATAAAAATTGCAAAATAATTTGTCAAAGAAGAAAATAATAAAGGAAAGGTGTCAAAAATAAATAGAGCTTTTTAAAGAAATTGCTTGCTTCTCTAAAATGAGATCCCATTGTAAAGGAATTAGATACTTAGTTCACGAATCATTATAAAATTATATATGTATAAAAATTATATATGTACGTAGAAAAAATAAATAAAATAAAAATTATTTCCTATTTCTCAGTGCTATTTAAGATAATTTTTGTTCTAAAACTTTTTGAAAATTGGGATTTATTAAAATTAAATTACTAGAGATTACATTGTTTGCATTCATAAACTCGTTAAAAATTCATGTCTCATCAGGAAAATCCCAAAAATTCTAGTAGGTTAATTTCGCATCATTTAACATATTGACCAAGTTTCATTATTATTGGATTTTATTTGATTGAAAAATTATGAAAGCACCTCTCAGAATCGAACCCGCTCTGATACCGTGTTAAGAAATAGAAAGCAGAAGCGGAATCAGATAATAAAGAAGAATAAATATGAAGAACACAAGGTTTAATGTGGAACCCTACTCCGTGAGGATCGGGATGAAACCACGGGAGAAGCCCTCAAAGGGGCATATGCTTCCATTGCTTTTCTCAATGGTTACAGGAGGTCTAAGGCTCCTTATATAGCCTCTCCAGAGCCTCCAAGTCCCACCACTGGACAATGTGGGACTAAACACTGGATGGGGTAAATGGATCTTCTCCAAGATCCATTTACCCTGATACAACTCAATAGATGCACATAACAAATACTCCAACAAATGTAAAGATGTATTACCACATGCTTAAATTAATCATCAAATGGACTATAAAGCTTAAAATGATAATAAACTTGGTGTCATTTTTCTAATACATATACATCATCTAGCAATTTGGAGGGTGTCCAGATGTAATAGCTTGCAAGAAATTTTTCTTTACTGCCACATTATATTGCGGGGAGCAAACGTGCTGCTATTGATGTGCTTCTGAAGGGAACCAGCTATTTAGATTGTGCCATCCGAAATGTGCTCCCTCTAATTCCTCCATCGACAAGGTAAAAGGATACGTCCTCGCACCTGCTGGAAATGGGAACAGAGGAATACTTCGTTTTTATCTTAGTAATCCTGATGTATGCCTAGCTATTTTATATTTCTTGTTTTATGTTGAAAAGAGTATCTAACAGCTTGTTTATTTGGAAAACATCAGGGAAGAGCTTCCCGTGGACTCAAGAGAAGAAGTGCTTCAAGCACTTTGCCTTCAAGCTCTGGGACAGGTATGGACATAAAATGGTGCGTTATGGCTAACTTTTGCAAAACAGAATTTTTCGGGAAAGGCGGGTTAGACTAACGCATGTATCAATGCACTTTTAGTAGCTCTGCGTATTTCCATTGGAGTTCCGCATTGGAAAAACCATACCTATTGCAATTGGCATAAAAAACTCTGTACCTCGGATCAGCATGTGAGTCAGATAAATTGCTTTTTTCAATCAGTTTTTAGTTTAATGTTTATGTAGGAAACAAACTAATATGTAGCTTCTTCTACTACATTGTCTAAGCGAAAAGCTGCATTTTATGTCCACTTCAAGGTATTGGTCTGAGAGGTGTAATCTAAGATCACTTTTGGTTCGTTTAATTGGAATCTGGAGTGATATCTCAAAGATGAAAATAAATGGGGATGGGAATGGAATCCAGAGACTTCTCCATTTATTTGTTTGGTTTAAGCTTGAATGAGAATGATCTAAGGTAACTGATTATAGGTAATTCACTATACTACTGTCGTACGTAAATCAGTATTTCTGGACAGCTTTCTTTATCATGATTCCATTGTAAGTGGCACCTTCTTACTTCAAGAGGCATTTGTAGTGTGGCTCAGGAGATCCCTCCGTACCTGAGACCTATGGTTGGGGACGAAGATGACTTCAAGTTCCGGACAGATGATTGGTATGAGGGCAGGGTTCTAGGTTTATGTTTCCAATGTTTTCAATGGTCTGGGACGGACGCATTTTCTTTCCTCATTTTAGGTCTGAGCTCGCAGATTAATGATTGGAGGAGTTGTTGATGATGCTTGAGGAGTTTGAAAATATGGCAGGGTCCACTGATGGGGAGATTGCTAGAGCTAGCGTGATGGCTTTTTCTCAGTTAAGAAGGCTTACCGAGCTCTAAAGGGAACTATGACCTTTGACTCGGGTGGATGCAAGGGGGGCTGCAGGAAAATTTGGAACCGGAAAGTTCCGACTTGAGTGAAGGTCTTCTTGTGGATTTTTAAAAGAGGCCGACTCTTGATTGGGGACCATTTTGCTAGCTTCATTACGTGTGCAGATTCGATTTATGTGCGGTGTCATGAGGAGGTGGAAGATGCATACCATCGTTCTTGTGGTGTAAATGCTATGTGGGGGCCATGGCCTTGTTTGGGAGACTTGCAACGTGTGTTGAGGGTGTGTCGAGCTTCTGGGAATCCATTGGAGAGGGGATGGAATGGCACCGAGAAGGAGAGGTCTGATCTTGTAGCGATGATCTGGACGATGTGGATTGTCAGAAATTGTAAGGTGTTTCGTCAAGAGCGTGTGTATGGTGAAAACATGGTGGCGCATTCTAAGGCGTTGGTTGAGAGTTGGATCTTGTAACCCTTTTATCATTTCGCCTTACTTAGGCTTGTAATTTTTGTTAATATGGTGAAGTTTTTGGACACACACGTATACGTTGGAGGCCTTTTTTTTCTTCAAAAAAATATTGAGTTGACAAAATTATATGAAATAAATATTTAAACTTAAATTCTGTACTTTAACTTAAAATTAATTGGTGTTTTGTTAGAGTAACTTTATTATGTAGTCTTTGTTTGTCCTTTTTATGTAAATTACCCATAGAGCTTTTCTCCTATATAAGAGAGCTCTAGGGTTAATGGAATAGTATCTCATCAATTCCCTTTCAACATGGTATCAGAGCGACGGTCCTAGGCCGGAGTTCTTGAAACCCTAACCCTACCCCACCCGCCGCCCTTTTCTCTCTCTTTCTATCTCGAGATCGGCGCCTCCCTCCGATCGTGCAAGGTTCCTGCGCCTCATCGCCGTCGTTCCTGACCGTTCCTGATCCCGCTAGCCCTGCGTGATCGACGCGCGAAGCCCTGTGCGCCACCAACACGACGCGCGACCTCTCGCGCATCAGGGAACCCTCTCGCCTCTCGCCTCTCGCCTGGCGACCCCTCGCGCCTCGCGCCTCGCGCCTGGCGACCTCTCGCGCATCGGGGAACCCTCTCGCCTCCCGCTTGGCGACCCCTCTCGCCTCTCGCCTGTGCGCCATCTAGTCTCTCGTTGAGCGCTTGAAGCCTAGAGTCATATAGCACGCTGTTCCTGAGCAAGTCAGCGTGCCTTCCTGAGCAACTCTAGCCCTGTGCACAGAACATGTGCAAGTCCAGTGCATGTGAAAGTAGCCTGTGCAAGTCCTGTAGCGTGCCTTCCTTTGCACGCAAGCCATGTGCGTGTGCACTATATGCCCTAGCCGTGATTCCTTGAATGCCCATGTTCTGTGCGCGTGACCTCTTTGAGTCTATGTACAAGTAGATATTGTCTTCTGATTGTGTAACCCCAGTTACAGGTTATTGTTGTCGTCATGTCAGACAACAAGGTAGATGTTCCATCTCTGGGTGCCTTCAAAGGTCTAGCACCCGTTGTGAAGATGGATGGCACGAACTATGAACTGCGGGCCATGCAGTTCATGAGTCTTATGCAGTGCAATGGCAAGAAGCATATCCTCACACAAGAGGAACCTGTTGACAAGACTGGGGTTAACACCTCATGGGAGGCTGACGATGCATATGCGCGTGTTTGGCTATCCGGTACTGTGTCCATGGAAATAGCCAACGACATTCTGAGTCAACCCACTGCGAAGGCTATGTGGGATATCCTGGCAGCCACGTATTCTCCGGCGAAGAACGAGTCCAAGATCTTACAACTCCAGCATGATATCTTTACCTCAAAGCAGAACGGGCGTCCTCTTCATACCCTATATACCTCTCTGAGGGGTATGTTTGAGAAGCTCCACGGGTACATTCCATTGACAGCTACACCGGAGCAGCTCAAAGCATACAGGGACTCGGTGATGACTGGAGTGTTTCTAGCAGCCCTTGATCCGGAGTATGATGCCGCCCGAGCACAGATTCTTACAGATGCCACCATACCACCTATGGAAGAGGCCTATCGCAGGTTGAGTAGACTCTCCATATCTCATGGTGGAGTTCCGACACCTTCAGCCATGGCATCTTCTCGCGGCAGAGGAGGCTATTCCCATTTCAGAGGTAGAGGTGGTCATGGTCGAGGAGGAGGTAACAGACCTCCTAGACAGTCGTGCACCTACTGTCGCAGGACTGGACACACTGAGGAAACATGCTATTCTAAGCATGGGTTTCCTACTACTACGGCACGTGTGGCGGAGCAGGCTCAGCGGGAAGGGGGTCCTTCCCTTGTCTCGGATCAGAGATTTGAGGAGTTAGTGGCGAGACTTCGGGAGATCATGCCTGGCCAGGGACCAGCTAGTACTTCAAGCTCCTCAGAGACAGCCGGTTCAGCATTCTACTCAGGTACAATGTATGCACTCACTAGTAGTTACAGTGCAGATCTATCAGAATGGATCATGGACTCAGGAGCTTCTCACCACTTATGTGGTGACAAGAAGCAGTTGGATGATTTTATTGCAACTCAGACAAGACGCTCCGTGGTGATAGCTGATGGGACACACTCTCCCATTACTGGTCAGTGGGAGGTGCAATTGACCCCTGGGATACGGCTTCAGAATGTTCTTTATGCTCCTAATTTTTCCATGAATCTACTGTCCATTAGTCAAATCACTAAAGATTTACATTGTCGTGCCATATTTGACCCTTCTGCTCTTGTGTTTCAGGACAACTAACGGGCAGAGTGATTGGAACTGGCCGTGAGCAAGGGGGTCTTTATAAACTGGTGCAGTCTCCTTATGCTGGTGTCTCTTCTATGAAGGCCGGATCTGTCTCACCTTACACATGGCATCTCCGATTTGGTCATCTTCCGTTGCAAAAGATGATCCATATTCTTCCTCAGATTTCTCTGAGGTCTACTTTTCAGTGTGACGCGTGCCAACTTGGCAAACATCACCGGTCGTCGTTTCAGAGTCGTAAAGGTTCGAGTCGTCATGGTCTAATTTGAGTTACTACATTTTGACATTTGGGGTCCTAGTTGTGTCCCTGACCTTCAAGGACACAGGTTTTATCTTGTTGCAGTTGATGAATTTTCTAGGTTATCTTGGGTTTTTCTCCTTAAAAATAAGTCCGATGCTACTCATGTTATCCAGTCTTTCATTATTGAAATAAAAAATATTTTCTCTGCTAGAGTGAAGTTCATACGGTCTGATAATGCTCTTGAATTGTGTAGTTCTCACATCTCAAAATTTCTTATGTCTCATGGGATTGTGCATCAGACCTCTTGTGCTTACACCTCCCAACAGAATGGGGTGGCTGAGAGGAAACATCGTCACTTGTTGGACATCACCAGGTCCCTATTGATTCAGAGCCGTGCCCCTCACTCCTTTTGGGGGGGATGCGGTTCTAACTGCTTGCTATTTGGTCAACCGTATGCCTTCGTCAGTGTTAGGAGAGAAGATCTCGTTCTTGACTGCGTTTCCCGAGAAGGATCTTTTCTCTCTAACACCACGTGTCTTTGGGTCTGTCGCTTTTGTTCATTGCTTCTCTCCTGGTCTTGACAAGCTTTCTCCTAGAGCTGTCAAATGTGTTTTTGTGGGTTATTTCAAAACCCAAAAAGGGTATCGGTGTTTTGATCCAGTTAGACAACGGTACTATGTTAGTGCTGATGTCACCTTCTTTGAGTCCATTATGTATTTCTCTCCTACAGGTGACAGACTCACTCACTCGGAGGAAGGAGATGATATATATGTACCTCCTCCTCCATCTGTTCCCTGTTCTACTCTACTTACTCCACCACCACCGCCGCCGCCACCACCACCAGCAACAGGTTTTTACCCTCAGGTCTATCAACGTCGGCCCTCTGCTCATGTGCCTCCTCCATCATCCAGCACGCCCGAGGTATGTACTGAACATTTGAGAACTACTAATGGCACAGGTGATTTGCATGTACAGATGGATGTACAGGTTATAGACGATTCTACTCCTCCAGTTGATGATCTAGACATCCCTATTGCCCATCGAAGGCAGAAGCGTGCTCGGACTTTGAATCCCAAATATGGGATGGATTTTGCATCTCAGGCTTCTTTGGAGCCTTTATCTCCAGACTTTCGTCACTTTGTTGTAGGGTTATCGACTGTGGAGATCCCACGGTCATATCAGGAGGCCCTACAAAGCGGCCCGTGGCGCTTAGCTATGGAGGAGGAGATGGCGGCATTGCAGTCAAGTGGTACGTGGAGTGTTGTACAACTCCCATCAGGCGCATCAGTAGTTGGCAGCAAATGGGTCTTTACAATTAAACATCGGCCTGATGGTACGGTTGATAGATACAAAGCCCGGTTGGTTGCTCGTGGATTCACCCAAACATATGGGGTGGACTATCAGGAGACGTTATCTCCAGTAGCACGACACTCTACCCTACGGATTCTCATTGCTGTAGCTGTTGTCCGTGACTGGCCCCTATTTCAGTTGGATGTCAAGAATGCTTTCTTGTATGGTGACCTCCAGGAAGAAGTGTATATGCAGCAGCCACCAGGGTTTGCTGCTGAGGGGGAGTCAGGTATGGTATGCCGTCTTCATAAGGCCATCTATGGCCTGAAGCAGAGTCCACGGGCCTGGTTTCAGAAGCTCTTAGAGTTGATTGAAAAAAGGGGCTTTGTCAGATCTACAGCAGATCATACTCTCTTTGTAAAGAGAGATCAGCGAGGTACTGTGATCATCCTAGTGTATGTTGATGATAATGTTATTACAGGAAGTAATGAGCAGGGCATTCGAGCAGCCAAGGAATTTCTTAGCGAGCAGTTCGTTATGAAGGATTTGGGTACACTTCGCTATTTCTTGGGGCTGGAGTTTGCACGAAACAAGCAAGGTATGGTAATGACACAAAGGAATTATGTTACTGATCTCTTATCTGAGACAGGTATGGCAGGATGTAGACCAGCTTCTACTCCTATGGATTATAATGTCAAACTTTATGATGATGATTCTTAGGAGGTAGACAAGAGATGATATAGAGAGCTAGTGGGAAAGCTCTTGTATGTCACTATTACCCGACCGGATATAGCCTTTGCGGTTAATAGGGTAAGCCAATTCATGGAGCAACCCAGGCAGGCTCACATGAATGTTGTTTTTATGATCTTGAGATATCTGAAGTCGTCTCCAGGTATTGGTCTTCTGTTTAGAAGAGATACATCTATATCCGTCACAGATTATGCTGATGCAGACTATGCTGGGTGCCCTAATGATAGAAAGTCAACTTCAGGCTTTATTGTATTTGTTGGCAGCTCACCAGTAGCTTGGAAGAGTAAGAAGCAAACTGTAGTGGCTCGATCTAGTGCAGAGTCAGAATATAGAGCAATGGCCGAAGGTAGTATTGAGATGATGTGGGTTAAATCCGTTTTGACTGATTTAACTATTGATGTCCCTCTTCCCATGCATCTGAAATGTGATAATCAAGCAGCTTTGTTCATAGCCAATAATCCAGCCTTCCATGAGAGGACAAAGCACATTGAAGTGGATTGCCATTATACACGGGACTTGATTCAAAAAGGACTTATTTCAACGTGTCATGTATCATCAGGAGAGCAGGTTGCAGACATGTTCACCAAGGCTCTTGCTAGGGGTCCATTTCATCTTTGTTGTTCCAAGCTGAGCATGTTGGATATATATGCTCCAGCTTGAGGGGGAGTGTTAGAGTAACTTTATTATGTAGTCTTTGTTTGTCCTTTTTATGTAAATTACCCATAGAGCTTTTCTCCTATATAAGAGAGCTCTAGGGTTAATGGAATAGTATCTCATCAATTCCCTTTCAACATGTTTTTAGCAATATCCCCAGTCTGAAGTTCTGTGTGAATCTGTAAATCATATGGAATTCTGTCGAAGTTTGATTAACTGCTGACTTGCAATCAATCTTTAAGTGGAAGTTTGATTAACTGCTGACTTGCAATCAATCATATGTGTGAATCTTTAAGTGCTGGATAAAGCACAAAATTGGGGAATCGAGATAAAGACCTGGTCATATGGAACAAGTATACAAGACTGCCCGGGGCACTCCGCAGATATCCCGCCATGACGGTATAGGTAGCGGGGGGGCATTATGGTTGGGGTTGTCAAAGGAGGGAGGGTGCTGGGGGAAAGGTGGGGGTTGAGCCGTAGAAGGCGGCGGAGGGGGAGGAGGAGGGGGGGTGGACGAGGAAGGATTAGGGTTCATGGAAAAGGGGGGGTTCATGGAAAAGGGGGGAGGAGGAGGAGGGGGTGGACCACCCCCCCTCGTTCAAGAAGGTTGGCTTTCTCTCCTCCTGTCCTCATGGAGGGGGAAGAGGTGGCCTTCGTCGATGAGTCCGAGGTTGGGGCTCTGGATAGATTATGGGAGAATACCCTGGTATTCTACGTCCTTGGCAAGCGGCCGTTCTTCAAGCTGCTCTCTAACTTTGTTCATAGGGTCTGGAGGCCATCAGGCGAGGCAAAGCTTATTCCCCGACCGAACGGCTTCTACTATCTCAAGCTTGCGAGTGAGGAAGACTGCCAAAGGATTCTCACGGGAGGCCCATGGCTATTCCAAGGAAGGTTCATGGCAATCCGTCGTTGGGAAGCTGATGTTTGCCTTGAGAAGGAAATGCTCGCCGAGCTCCCCTTATGGGTTCGCTTCCATGGTCTGAGCCTCGGCCACACATCGGAAATCATTCTAAATAAATTGGGCAGCCTGCTGGGAACCCCCTTGTTTATGGACGCCGCGACGGCTTCGGGGCAAAGTGACGGGTATGCCAGATGTTGTATATCCATTCATGCCTCAAAGATAATACCCCCTTCTGTCCCCCTTGTTTTCTTCTCCGGGAAAAGGTTGAACATTGGGGTTGAGCTTGAATGGCACCCTCCTACATGCACCCAATGCGTTTCCTTCGGGCACAGAACGAAGGAATGCCCGTATAGGCAGCAAATCTCAGGCAGTTCTACTGTGGTTACCGGCAAAGAACGTTCTCGGGAGGTTTCTGCAACGGGGAACGTCCATTCTGAAAGCCCTCCATTCTCCGGCTCTGCTAATGCTCCAGAGATGCCGCACGGTAATGCTGATGCTTCAGAGACGTTGTACGGTAATGCTGATGTTCCAGAGACGCCGCACGGTAATGCTAATGCTGATGCTCCAGAGACGCCGCACCGCGACAGTGGGAATTCCGATGCTCATGGGGTCCCTGCACCGCCTCCCTCCCCCCTAAGCATCACAGGTGTCATCCCACCTCAAGCAAGGTTTCTTCTTCTTTTGCTTTTGGAACAAGGCACCTGCTTCAGAGGAAGGCTTCCTCCACAAAAAAACTACCCGTTACTATGGTTGCTGTCTCCTCCTCTCATCCAATTGACCTCAATAGCCCCTTTCTGGAGGTTGAAGACCAATCCTCTGATCTATCTGGGGACATTCCCATTATTGCGGAAGTTAATCAGGCTTGGTCTACCGCTACTCACAAAAAAAAGAAGCCTACAAAGGCCGCCTCTAAGGATAATGGGCATTCAGTGCCCAAGCAATCCTCTATCTAATCTTCTATGTCAGTGGTAGTCTGCAATGCTCGCGGGCTCAATAAGCCCCGTAAGCTCGCTGCCATTCTGAAGGAACTCCGGTCCAAAAATGCGGAAATAATTGGCTTAGTAGGGACTAAGATCAGGCCTAACAACAGGCGTACTTTCTCTGAGGCAATTCCCAATGGCTGGGAATACATACACAATAACACCCCACTAGGGAGAATTTATTTGCTCTGGAATTCAAGTACTTGGGGTTGTATACAGATTGGTGCCCACCCCCGGGCACGCTCTTCGCCTTCTTCTTCTTCTTCTTGTCCGCTCCCCCTTCCTTCGTGGGGCGCTTCTCCGCCTTGGGCTTCTTCTCCGTAGGAGGAGCCTTCTCCGCCTTCTTTTCCTCCTTCTCGGCAGCGGGCGCGGCGGCAGGCTTCTTTTCCGCGGGCTTCTTCTCTGCTTTGGGGGCCATCGAGATTTCTGGGAAGGACTTCTTGGTGGGAAATATAAGGAGAGAGAGAGAGAGAGAGAGAGAGTTGTTCGAGTGAGAACGATGAAGGGGAAGGGAAGGGGGGATCGGATTTATATAGAGGTTGAAAGGAAAGACGCGATTGGCTGGAGTGGTTTCGGGAGGATCGTGGATATGGGCCGTGGATTCGTGGAAGATGAACGGTGGGGATATGGAGAGGGGGGGATTCGGTATCGGGCCGTGGGCGGGAGGGAATCCACTTGTTATAAGTTGAATGGGAGAATTTTGTTTTATATTTTGGCGGGATGGGAGACGCTTCGTTTGAATTTTTATTTTTTGTTTTTACTGCAACGTGTGACCTTGGTACCATTTATGTTATGGCTAAATTTGCCGTGAGTATGTAATGGCATATATTAGTTAGAGGTGTAAAATCGTCCACGCCATTCGTGGCCTCTCGTGCAATGCGTTGGGTTCTAGTAACACTCCAGTATGCAAACACTGCTAGGTATAAGTAGGACTTCGCCTTCCTTTGGTGACGATGTTAACAATGGCCAATGGGCTCTATAGATGTTGCTTTAATTCATCTAACCCTTGTTAATGTTCTTTTGTTCTATATTTGAGATTGTAGCATTTTCTCATAAAGATGTAGCCAAAGAAATGCAGTTATTTATTTATCCGAGGATAAGAGAACATGTTATGGGTACCTTTTATATATGCTTATGATAAACATGCATATGAGATGAATGCTAATCAGTAGAAAGTTGAGATATGAGCAAAGGCGGATTTTTTTCATCGTTAGACATGTGCTAAGAAAGATTAGAGGTTACCCTATTCACGATATACTCCTATGTTTGACATACACTAATAGGTAGGGATTTGGTTATACATGAAAGTAAATGAGTGGTTGATTAATCTCTTATCCTTCGGCTTAAAATCTAAATCTTAGCTTGAATTCTCGAACAAAACACTAAATAATATTTGAATTAAAGAATTGTAATCGTATGTTTATTTTGTGCCTTGATCATTCTATTTGCAAGCATACCATTGTGGGTGAAAACCCGCTTAAATGCCCTTGCCAATTAAGTCAAATTACATTGTAGTCAGACAATTGAGGATTGATCAAAAAGTTCACTTAATTAATTAATCAATTTAATGCACAAAACGGGGTCATTTTACTTGGACAAACCCAATGTCGAACATATGGAAGCATCTTACTTCTTAGGTCTAATTTTACATTATTTAGCAATTAGTTTTTAAAGGAGTATTTTTTTATTTTAGATGCAATGAAATGTGAAATGCAAGTTTGGCTCGCTCTAGGGGCTATCTTGTAATTTCCTAGTCAAATCCAATCCAAAAATCCTCAAACTTGGCAAAAATGTGAATTAATGTAAAATTAAGCTATTGTAAATTTTTGGTATTTTATGATGTAAAATGAATTTTTAATGAATCAACCAGTACACAACTAGCGTTTTAGAGTGAATCAATTTTTTTAAATAGCGAACCTTGATATTTTCCAAAGATAGAATTGTCCTCGATGCATCTATTTAAGAGGTACCCAATATAAGTTTTAAATCATACAAATATTAATTTTCTACGTAACTAAAATTAGATTACTCAATTCACCAATTTTTTTATTCATAGAAAAGTATGCACACAACTATGATGAATTTTGGGCATGTGACAGGTAGTAATTAACAATAGCAAATATGATTTTTCAAATATTTTTAAAGCTGAGGTTAATTTAATATGAATTAAAGGCTTGAAATTAGATAAAATAAATAATTTTACACCAAATAAATTTTAGTAAATTAATCCAAGTTCACAAAAATACAAAATAAATGATCACAAGCCAGGGAACTAAATGTACTTTTACATGTAAAGAATTTTACACTTAAGATAATTGTGGTTCAAATGTTTTCTCCAACACAGGGGTCAAAATGAAATTATAGACAATAAAATTAACAAAATAAACGTAAAAGGGAGTAAAATGCAATTGCATATTCCTACAAGGGAGATTTATGAAAATGTTCAAAGGGCAGAGTCTAAATGTTGATCTCTATGAGTGAAAAGGTGTAGATGCAAAAAAATTGCAGCTCACGAGTGGAGCGCATGAGTGGTTGAGGCTCGAGAAGAGCCTCGGACTGCAGCTCCACGTGGCACTCTCTGTGGCTTCGGTTGAGTACCAATGCTAAGGGCTTGGACATGGGTGCACATGGTAGGTGTATGAGGCATTAGGGTCGACCGATGCTCATCGGGTGGTAGCTATATCACAGTCTAAGGCAAGATGCTCCTACCTCCGTTGAAGAGTCCTCCTCCAATCGACACAAAAACCTGTAGGGGAGCTAGTGCTGAAGGGTGGAGAAAATGGGTCGGTCGATACAACCAACTACTATTGTGTGAAGCTAGAGGATGAACATCGGAGGCTTGTTGTTTGAGTATCAAGATAGCATAGATCAATGAGCCCTCTTTATGAACAAAGAAGACTGTGGTTGGTTGATGTCAATTTCAGTACTTCTTTTTGTGCCTGGTGGTCGTAGAACACGGATCTGCTTAAGGGGATTTGAGCACTAACTTCTGCAAATTGTATTTCCATTGCGGTTAGCAAAGAGAGCCCAGTTGGTTCAAGCACTAAGCTCGATCGACCTAGAGAATATGACTGGAGCATGTGACCTGCAAGTTCGGAATGACAAGGTTCACTGCTTCAAGCAAAAGCTCGACCATTGGGTCGCTTTGTCGAGGAAGATGGGGTGAATGATATGGATGTCCTTGATTATGTGAAAAACACAGAAGAGGGCCTGATGGTTTGGTTCTTTACAAGAACCAAGTGAGTCAGGATGAGGAAGATTAGGATGGAGAAGGATGAGGTGGTCGAAAGATAGCTCCATTATCAGACGATGGAAACGAAGCTTGGTTAATGGAAAATCATGGAAAGATAGATCAGAACCGAAAGGATAAGAAGATGGAAGTGGTCATCATGATCAATTGATTATGGGGATTATAGTTTCAAGATTCAAAAGATTTTAGAAAACTGATATTCGATGCACATAATGTAGAGAGATCGGGCACATCATCAAATATCTCAAAAATTGAGTCATCCTCGCAAGGATCGTCGAGGAGAGACAATTCACACTCAAAAGAAAAATCACAAGACTTGGTATCATGATCCGATAGGTCAGATGTATTCATAGAAAATGAAACCCACAGCTAATTCTCGAGGAGGTGGGAAATATCATGCTGACTCGAGGAAGAGAATGAACTATCAAACTTAAACAATGGATTCTCTCTCGAAGTTTGAGAAAAGTTGTCCAATGGATCAGAATGTGCAGGTGCATAGAAATCCAGGTCTAGATCAATGTGAAGAGATCTTAGATGCAACCAAAGGACTGATGAAAGCCGAAAGAAGAGACCTTTAGACTCCCATCGTGACGAAGTAGAAGAATCCGATAAGTGTGGGAGGGAGGGATAAAAGAAAATAGAGTGCAAACAATAAAGGAGACATAAGGTGACTGCTAATGTGTAACGGTCTGATGGTTTTGAAAACAAAATTTCAAAATGCATTATCTTGGATTTAATGGGTTTAATTAATATATTAAATCCTCTTATTTTCCTCTTTAAAACCCCAAGGACTCTTCCCCATACGTCACCTCATTTTGCCATTTTAGAGAGAGCTATAGAGAGAGAGAGGAAGGATCATCTCACCGGCGTCCCTTTTCATCGTAGGAGAAGGCGGCGTCGAATCCGAGGAGGAGAACACGGATTCGTGACCAAAAGGAGACGCGACGACCCCGACGGGTAGAGATAAGCTTTGGATCGAGGTATGTATCGGCTTTAGGTTTCGATTTCTAAACGTACGTATCGGTCATGGTTTTTCGTATAAATTTTGATTACGTCAAGATGGATCTCTGGTATGTATCGATTTAGGATTACGACTCATAACCGCACGTATCGGTCTAGAAGTTTTGATTGAAAAGTGATCACATCCATAATACGGTCTACTATATGTGTCGTTTTCACATGATGATATGTTTATATAACTACTTGATTTGGGACAAGGCACTCAGATACATGTTTTTGGAACCATAGGATGTTGTATTTAGATGTTGATCTATATGTAATAGGATTTCTTAATGTATTAGTTGAACTATTTCGAAACTCCCGTCAGATTAATTTTGTTCTGATAGTCAAAAACTGCAATACGGATATAGTCCATCTTCCTGGTTGGAATTGTATATATATAGATATAGATAGATATAGTTACATAATTGAGGGGAAAATACAGAATAACATGCTTTAATCACATGATGAATGCAATTCAAAACCTCATGAAATAAAGTACGGATCGCCAATACTCCTATTTGTATTGGGCAAAAACATCCGTTCATCTTAATAAATCTATGCAACAGATACTTTTTGTTATTATTTTATATAAATCAGATTTTGTTATAACATCTCAAGGTTATATTTTTTTATGTGGAGTAGAACTTATAAAGTATGTAACGTCATTTCCGTTGGTTGCATAATTATGTCTGCAATGGGTAGGATTTCACAAATATACATTCTTCACAGTTTAGCTCTTCCCTTGATTGTGAGTATTTGTTATGTCTAAAAACGTCCTCACATGGTATACTCGTAAGAGTTTTGCTGTAGTATTAATAAAATAAAATTAAGCATGCAATTTCATACGGACCTATATGCTTATGCACTTACAGGGAAACGCCACATTCATCTTACCTAATCTATATTCATCCATAGCTATCATAAATAGGTTTTTTTTAAAAAATATATATATACTTTGATTAGTGGAACGTATCATAATATGATGTTTGTGTCAATAGGAACCTAAGATCCCGTTCAGGTATAAGGTTAAACCACCCCAAGGGTGGTTTAACTCCCCTACCCTATGTTTTCTCCAACCACGTGGGTCTCACTTTTTATCTTTTTAAAAAAATTAAATAAATCAATTCCCTATCATCAATTTCATCAAAAAATAATATAGTATACCATCATATCATATAAAAATTATAAACTACTCCACTTCTAACCACTTTTCCAAACTCCAATACAATCACATCACAATAACTACTCACTTTTTCAAACACCAATACAATCATATCACCCCAAAACCATTTTTAACCCACCCCCAGTTTAACCCTCTATCCAAACATCAAAAATCAAAAATGAGTTACCTGCTACCAGGTTAACTCACCTAAACCCTCTATCCAAACACATCCTAAGTAATCAACTAATAGCATAGATACTTAACATGCTAAAGGAACTTAAATCTCATCTACTACAAAAGAGGTATTATCCGAGTACATGTTATAATTTTATGGGATATAGTTGCAGTATATACACACACGATGAGAGTAAGATAATTAAGAAGTTGCACATAAAAATTAAATAACGTGGAATCAAGTGAACCCGGAATAATGTTGGCACCGACTCATAAAGAGTCACATGAACGACCGCAAAAGGTCGTATTTGCCGCAAGAGGCAACGCCGCAGGGGGCGTATGGTTGCAAGGAACCACAGAGGCAAAAGCTAAGTCCTCTACAGTTGTAGCTACACTGTCATGTCATGCCATGGACCGCAAGTGCCAGCGGTTGAAAACGTATAAAGAGATACGGAAATGAATGTTATGCAAGAAAATGGTTTATAAAGGAAAACCATCATGAAAATACAAAGAATGGTTTAACAAGAGAATGAACCATCACATGTTATGCTAGAATTGGTTTAAGAAAGTTAAACTATCAAAGTCACGGGGGCTAATATGTAAAGTGGTTTATATATTTTTGTAGGTATGTAAATTGTTTGGTATTTTATGAAATACGTCCACAAGTAGAAATAAATGTTATCATGCCTACTTACGCAATTTACCTACTTTACATGCATATCCATGTTTATGAAAGAAGCCAAACTAAACATGATAGGGATCGAACTTAGACATGCATCAAAATTATCTAGGCACGAAATGTTGTGTATGCATGAAAATCCAGGTATATAATTTTAACGGATCAAGGACCGTTAGAATACCCATGCATGGACCCCGATGCATACTGGGCATTAGGCTCATACAAATTATGTTTGTCAATTTCAGGTGAAGAACAAGGTTGATTGCATTTTCTGGATCGCGCTACATGCTCATTGAGATTCCTGACGTGGTACGAATTATCTTGTGAAGATCCAGTGGATATCTATATGCCCACAGGAACTTCCGAGTTGTTATCTTTTTTTAAATTCTAGATTATTTAATTTTTTTTATTTCCCAGTTTAGAGTTGTAATAATGGAACTCTAGTTGGAGATATTTTATGGAATTGATATTTATCCATGGTCATTGTATACCATTTTTTTATTCCGGATAACGGTTCGGTCGTGCGATCAATTATCGCAAGCTTCCGCCGATGGTCGACGCGACTCGTTCCGTTACATAATGTCTTAGAAAGGAAGAACGTAACCAACTCACACTAGAGACAAGCAATCTCAAACCAAAACCCAGGTTCACGTACTCAACTCGATGACGACCCTTAAAAATCGGTCGTTAATCTTGTCAAATTTAGAGTTAGGTGATCAAACAAATATATTAGCAAACTCACAGGTGCAGTCCCCTAGGGTAGTTTGTGTTTAAGTCGACAGAACACACCAACTATAGCATGACTACTTCTTCTAAAGTCACAAGCAAGTGCTTGCAGCAAGTCTACGCTATGCTCTACTCTATAGGTACAAGAATTCTTATTTGGGGTCTCTGGACCTAATTATTACCTAGCTCAATCAAGATAATAAAATCTACTCCTAAGGGATAAGCACACAAAATTGCGAGAAAAAAAGAAGGCAGTGAAAACAAAATCGGCGAGGTTCCTCATTATTTTGTACAAATTAACATTAATTGATTATTCCATTTATTGTGTATAAAATACAATTTTTAATGCTAAAATTATAGAATAAAAAAAAGAAGGAAAAAGAATAAAATGTCAGAGTTATTTTATAACCCTAAACCCCGAGACTAAGTCAAGAATTGATTTGGTCAACAAGGAATAAAGTATGGGGAGATAAGGGCCAATAAATCCAATGAATATTCCATTATTTTAATTCATCAATATCGCAGTTTTGGGACCTATTTTATTTTCTATTTTTTCCTCAAATAAAGAAACTTTGTACATGAAAGTTGTAAATAAAAATACAAATAAAATTACAAAAAGTGGGTTTACATAAAATAATATGTATTATACATTTTACATTATAAATAAATACACAAAATCCCAACTTCCCAGACCCATATCTCCTAAATAAAAACTTAAAATATATCAAAATTATTTTAACTATATATAACTTTTAATAAGCTTTTAATGAAGGTGGTTTCATATTTTTTTGGAGTTAAGGTGTGGAAGTTAGGTTTTGGACCCCTGTTATACACTATACATGAATAAAATATTCATTTTCTTTATTCTTTATTATTTTTATAATTTTATATTATTATAATCTTGTAAATATTATTTATAACACATGTAAATATTTAAAACATAATAAAACCATGAATAAAACAAAAATAAAATAGCATATCAAATACATAGGTGAAATACCTATACTTATACTTATATATTTAATACCCCTATTTATTTAAATGTACATAATATATAAAAATTTATAATAAAAATATATTTATTTATATAAAAATAAGTTATAATTATATAAAATTAGGAAATAAAAGAATAAAATCGAAAATTCAAATAAAAATAAAATAACCAAAACATAGATGAATATAGCTATAAATGGAACCCTAGAAATTAACTTGTAATAAATAAGTTCAAAAAAAAAGAATCCAAGGAGTGGTCTGTTGGTAGAGTAGTGTGCCTCCATATTAAAGGACCCGGGTTCGAATCCTAGTGGGGATGCTCCAGACCCTCGAAATTACCTGGCCTACTATTAAAAAAAGTTTCAAACAAATAAATAAAAACTATATTAAAATACTTTATAAAATAATAAACATTTTTTTTATTTTATAACTTAAAATTAATAAAATAAATTGTTGATTATGTTCGATTTTATAAATAATTTTAGGATTTGTTTTTCTAGTTGGTCCATGTGGACCAACCAGGTTCCACCTTTTGTTAGCCTCGGTCAACTCTCTGACCGAGGCCCGAGCCTTGTTAGAACAACGCTTGACCCCATTTTCTCGATCTTCTCTCGCTCTATTCTTTCACCATTTCAGCTCACACTCTTCACAAGTTTTCTTCCTCAAGGATCAGACTTGCACACGAAACCATTTCCTTGATCAAAGACCATGTGCGTTGCGTGTTTGTCTCGATCTAAAAGTCCTTGATATATAATATCGCCTCTGCCAACCTTTGACCTTCAATCCCTCTTCCACCCTTTTGCCCTAATATTAAGCTTCGAGACAATCTCCTGGTAACAACAAGCGTTCGTCCCGGCCTTTGGCTTGGCTGGAAGGCGTGTTGAATTGAGGAGATATGGCTTGCTGCTCCACAGCCCCGAGCTTCAGTCGAGGTGGTGTTCTGGTGAGTTCTTTCATCCCTTTTCTTGTTATTTCAATTCACATATATAATAGTAGCTTAGTTTAATCATTAGTTGCATTTGATTTCAACTATCTTGCTATTAATTCCAATTTCTCTGATTGACAGAACCCCGCTCCGCCACCCCATTCTGGCCATCCCATACTCGATTCGTGCCACCTTTCACCGTCATTTTCTTCCCCTTCATCTACTTCACGCCTCACACTTCTCCGTTCATCTTGATCATGTATAGATCGAGGAATTCGTTCCTCCCACTCTGCTGCTCACCGGAGGAATCCATCTCGACATAATCCCATCCATTACGACCATCGAGACTCTCAAGAGATTCATAGTTTTATTGTGCATCTTTCCCTATAGGCTACGAAGAGTAAATCCCTCTGCTAGAGGCTTTCGAAGCAGGAGAAGGAGCTCCGGGTATAGACCTCCAACGGTGCTCCGACCATTTTCAGGAGTCCTTCCGCTGGAGATCGCCCCCATGAGCGTTTAGGGCCACTCAACAGCCAAGGAGGATGTCATGGTCACTCGAAGAATCAGATCGAAATCCAGCAACACGTTGTTCTTTATCCGTTCTTAATGAGGGTCTCTCAACCATCTGATCATATTCCCAATCTCCAACCGTACCGTTACCGTCAGATCTCCCTCTTCGTTAGCCGTCATATCATCTGGAGATCTATTATGTGCCATTCCTCAGTGAAACTACCAGTTATCTGATGGCCACCATGTGGATAAGTGGTTGATCCCCAATCGTTCACCCATGCACAAATACGAGTATATTTCACATCTAACCCCGCAACCTTTTTGGTTTTATTTTTAGTACTTGAACTCTTTGTTGTAGTGTAAAAACTTCTATAAATTTTGCGTAAAGAGCCCTCAAATTTCCTGTATCTACACCTTATTCCCTTGCCATGTTAGCCGACATTAACTGTGGAATTTGCATGCGACCCCTCGTGCGTTTATTGAATTGATATTTGGTTCTTTAAATTGACTATTCGGTGTACTACTTGTTAGTTATTTTATGAAGAAGTCCCTGCAAGTTTTGGATATTAGTTTTTAATCCTTAGCATGTGGGGTATATTTTATTCACGTGGGTATTTCGCATGCATGATCCTATAACCTCGGCTGGAGTTTCGGAACAACAGAACACTTTTGTCTACGTGCAAAATAGTCCCTGCCAGTATGTCTTTTCTTTTTGCTTCTTTTCCCATTATTAAAAAATAGATCCCATGCCTTATAAATTCCAAGAAAATCAATTAAAACTCATTTCCACTATATTCATCACATATATTTTTGTGGAGTGAATTAAGTTAGTTTTCTATTTTAAAAAATAAAAATATTTCTTCTTGTTCCTGTTTGAGTTGAAAGATTTAAAAAATATAAAAATAGTTTGAAATTTTCTAAAAAAATACTTCCAGTGCGTTTTTATTTATTCTATCATCAGACCAAAAATCAACTAAAAATACCAAAGAAAATCACTAAAATTAAAAAAAACTAAAAATCTTATAAAAATCTTTAAAAATCATAAATCATCCAAAAAATAGTTTTCTCTATTCTAGATTTTGCATTTTTTATATTCCGATTTAAAAATTATTTTGTGATTTTTCTGAGGTGGCTTGCTAATTTTAAAGCAAAAGATACGTCTGTTTGTTTCTCTATTTTGAATTTTCATTTCAATTAAATATCCTTAAAATTTTGTAACAAAATCCCTTATAATCACAAAAATAGTGGAAAGCATAAAAACATGAAAATATATTTTCTCGATTTTTTAACATATTTTTACCTATCTTGCCTCGTGTACATGTGTATATATATTAGCTTAATTTTTTTCTATTTTTATTCCCATGTTATTTTTATTCTTATTCTTATTTATATTTTATTTTATTTTAAAAAATTGAAATTCCAAAAAAATGCAAAAAAAATAAAAAAAATAAAAATCCAAAGCCTGCAAAACACCTACATTTGGCTATGTGTTAGAAGGCAAATCCATGTCTTGATTTTCTATCTTACGTTGCTCTACAACATTAGTTCCTGAGTTTAACCCCTACTTGCTTCACACTATGCATATTTAGTAGGGTATAATAAAATCTAACTCTTGCTCTTAATTACTTGATTATCTATGTGGGTTAATTGCTGACTGAACGCAATTGTTGATTAGTCATCACAACAACTGAGTCCTCGCTCTGTGAGACTCATTTTAGACACCTCAAAATTTTCTTTCATCAGGTACAATGACCACAAATGTGTGACTTCCAACATTTCCATTGGCTTGTGTCTCATGCCAGCAAATCCAACCCATTACCACTACTACTGAGGTGAGCCAAGTGAGAGATGCAGGTATATATGTTAGGTCATTACCAAAAGAGTCGTGAGTGTGTGTGCTCTGAAATACTCTACTTAGGCAGTCAAGATGACATTAAACCAAGTTTCAAGATTTTAAAGAACTAAGTCAACTAGACTTGAAATACCTCGATTCCATTTCCAATAGGGTTCATGTGATTAAGTACATTTAAGGTCCAACCAAGCTATAATCTTCCGATTTTATTTAGACTTTCTCAATTATCGAACTCAATCTAAAAAATATGAATTCCATGCACAATGTAGAAAATATTTTTGTGATCTAATTTTCAAATTTTGAACTTTTTATGGATTTTTGAAAAAAAATGTTTTTGTAAAATTTTATGCATTTTTTTCAAAAAGATTTTTGCAAATGTTTTTTTTTGAACTTTTGGTTTTGTAAATGTTTTGGGATTTTTCAAAACAAAATATTTTGGAAAAGAAATAGGTACAAATATTTACACGGGAGTGCATCAATTATTTACAAGAATTAGAGTTTTTAAGGTTTTATACAAGGGATATGTTATTATATATATAGTTGGTTAACAAGTGTTTACTTATTAGGATGATGTATATATTCCTCAAGCTTATTTGAAAATAATTTTACAACCATTTCAAAAACTATAGTCCAGAATAATTTTTGCAAATGATTTTTACAAATATTTGAAAATCAATTTTCAAAGATTTTTCAATATTATATATAGATTTTTCAAAATATTTTTGGAACCATTTTCAAAATCATTCGCAAATAGGTTTTCAAAATATTTTTATTTCACATAAAGAAAAGAAATTTTACAAAAAAATTATTTTTAGAAAGGTTGATAATATTTAACAAAATATTTTCCAAATAGTTTTCAAACGATGTTTCAAAAATATTTTCAAACTATTTTTCAAATATTTTGCAAAAATATTTTTACCTGATTTATTAATCAATAAATACAAAAGACTTCGAGTAATAAATCGATTTAATGAATTGTATATGTGTATATATATGATATTTTATACAATATTTTTGCCATAATTATTTAAAATATGAAGGTGCAAGTTATGGGTTAAAGTATATATGAAGTATATACAACTCCTCTATACCTAGATTGAGTTATGTCCTCATAGATCGGAGAGAAAAGGAGAAGATATAACTCGTACTGAGTACATAAAAGCCTAAAGAATAAACGAATGAAAGAATAAAGAATTGAATGAATGAGAAGTCAATCATCCAACCTATGCTTAGGATGAAATAATCTTAAGTATAGCAAACTGTACACAAGGCAATGAGGGTTAAGGGCGGGAATGAACAAATCACAACTTGATCGGTCTCCCCCTATACTTAGGGTGAGATATCCCTAAGTATAGACATGAAGAGCATACAATGGAGGGGATCAAAGAATGTGCACACCCCCCTATATTTAGGCTAAAGTACATCCTAAGTACAACAATGATCAAGAAGGGGGAAATACCTTTTCGGTAGGAAAAGAAAAATGAAAATGAAAAGAAGAAAAGAAGAAAGATCACTCAACTCATCAATCCCCCCTATAATTAGGATAGAGTACGTCCTAAGCAAGGCAAAACACACAGAATGAGGTGGATGAACAAAATTAGGAGATGGAAGAAAATAAAACAAAAGTGAATACACAACGAGATAGATATACAAAGGATCAAGAAGGTAGAAAGCGAATCTTCTTATGTGATTGTTGAGGAATAGATCTGATAAGGTGCACGTAGATATCGGGGTCCTCAATAAACACAAACCGATCATGATTGAGATGATGAAGATTGATAATCGCAAATTATCGAGGGTCTAAATACGTCGCTGTGGCGACCCACAATAAAATGTAATTAATCAACAATGAACCCACAATCAAGTATCAAACAATGAAAAACAAGTGTGGAGTCAAATTTATTTTTAACTCTGCACAAATGGTGTATAGTGACAAGTATGAAGAGAGTTCGAACACAGGGAGCAAGCAGGGTACTTCAAGCAAAAATGCTCAAGTATGTGTGTGTGTGTGTGAAGTGTCTACACTAAGCAAGCAAGCAAATGAATTTTTGTGGGTTTTTAATTTTTAATAATTTTTTTTATTTTTATTTAATTTTTAATTTTTGTATTTTGATTTTTAATTTTCTGATTTTTATAATTTTATAATTTATATTATTTTTTTTGTTTTCAATATTGGAATTTAAAGACAATGGAATAAAAGACAAGGTAAAATATTTATAAAACTAAGTAAAAATTACCAAAAATTCAGAAATAAATTGTTTTTGATATTTTTATGATTTTCTACTGTTTTTGTGATTTTTGGGGATTTTTCAAGGTGTTTTTGGTATTTCTAATTACTGCAATAAGTCAAAACAGTGAAACAAGAGCTGGCTGTGAATAAAATAGGATTTAAAAATAGCAGCCAGTACTCAAAATTAGCATAATATTTAGCACCAACTAAAAGTTACCCACAAAGAAAAACCATCGTTCTTCTTCGTTATCTTCAGGAGCTGGTGAACTTGGTGACGGCCTTGGTGCCCTCCGAGACGGCATGCTTGGCGAGCTCGCCGGGGAGGACCAAGCGGACGGCGGTCTGGATCTCCCGGGAGGTGATGGTGGGCTTCTTGTTGTAGCGGGCGAGGCGGGAGGACTCCTGGGCGAGCTTCTCGAAGATGTCATTGATGAAGCTGTTCATGATGCCCATGACCTTGGAGGAGATGCCGATGTCCGGGTGCACCTGCTTCAGCACCTTGAAGATGTAGATCTTGTACGTCTCCACGCTCTTCGCCTTCTTCTTCTTCTTCTTCTTGTCCGCTCCCCCTTCCTTCGTGGGGCGCTTCTCCGCCTTGGGCTTCTTCTCCGCAGGAGGAGCCTTCTCCGCCTTCTTCTCCTCCTTCTCGGCAGCGGGCGCGGCGGCAGGCTTCTTTTCCGCGGGCTTCTTCTCTGCTTTGGGGGCCATCGAGATTTCTGGGAAGGACTTCTTGGTGGGAAATATAAGGAGAGAGAGAGAGAGAGTTGTTCGAGTGAGAACGATGATGGGGAAGGGAAGGGGGATCGGATTTATATAGAGGTTGAAAGGAAAGACGCGATTGGCTGGAGGGGTTGCGGGAGGATCGTGGATATGGGCCGTGGATTCGTGGAAGATGAACGGTGGGGATGTGGAGAGGGGGGGATTCGGTATCGGGCCGTGGGCGGGAGGGAATCCACTTGTTATAAGTTGAATGGGAGAATTTTGTTTTATATTTTGGCGGGATGGGAGACGCTTCGTTTGAATTTTTATTTTTTGTTTTTTACTGCAACGTGTGACCTTGGTACCATTTATGTTATGGCTAAATTTGCCGTGAGTATGTAATGGCATATAGGGGTGTAAGAAAAATCTCAAGTTCGATATTCGCTCAGGTTCGGCTCGCTAAAAGTTCGATTCAGATTCGGTTCGGAAATAAACGAACCAAACCTGAACACAAGTTTAGGCTCGATTAAATAAACGAACCGAACCTAAAATTCATAGGTTCGTTCAGGTTCGATTCGTTAAAAGCTCGATAAACATACACATATACATATTTACAAATCATTATCCGTAGAAGTGGACTTATTTTGAGATGAGTGGTTTTTATCCTAGGGTAAGTGAATTTGTCTAGAGATAACTAGATATTTACGGGATAACTAGGTTTTATCTCGGTATAAACTATCCAAAAATAAATAGTCACATCATGCTTACAACAACTATCATCTATGGTCTAGTACTTTTCCCTTCTTTATCTTCAAATCAATAGAACAAGTACAAACATTACTTATCGAATATCTCCGCATTATTTTTATTCTTTATCCCCATCTGAATAGATATAAAATATATTATAATTATACTTTTTTTTAAAGAGAAGAATCCTTATTAATCTAATTTTATCAAAAGATGAAGAAGAGTTAGATAAAGAAAAAAACTATATGAATATTTATTCTAACAGTAAATACATATATATATTTCCATTTCTCTTTTTTCACTCCCTCTTATTAGACAATTCTTAAGTTCGATATTCGTTTAGGTTCGATTCGTTTAAAAAGAGGTTCGATTCGGATTCGGTTCGAAAATAAACGAACCGAACCTGAACACAAGTTTAGGCTCGATTAAATAAACGAACCGAACCTAAAAAACATAGGTTCGCTCAGGTTCGGTCCGTTTACACCCCTAATGGCATATATTAGTTAGAGGTGTAAAATCGTCCACGCCATTCGTGGCCTCTCGTGCAATGTGTTGGGTTCTAGTAACACTCCAGTATGCAAACACTGCTAGGTATAAGTAGGACTTCGCCTTCCTTTGGTGACGATGTTAGCAATGGCCAATGGGCTCTATAGATGTTGCTTTAATTCATCTAACCCTTGTTAATGTTCTTTTGTTCTATGTTTGAGATTGTAGCATTTTCTCATAAAGATGTAGCCAAAGAAGTGCAGTTATTTATTTATCCGAGGATAAGAGAACATGTTATGGGTACCTTTTATATATGCTTATGATAAACATGCATATGAGATGAATGCTAATCAGTAGAAAGTTGAGATATGAGCAAAGGCGGATTTTAAGCAACATTTCATCGTTAGACATGTGCTAAGAAAGATTAGAGGTTACCCTATTCACGATATACTCTTATGTTTGACATACACTAATAGGTAGGGATTTGGTTATAAATGAAAGTAAATGAGTGGTTGATTAATCTCTTATCCTTCGGCTTAAAATCTAAATCTTAGCTTGAATTCTCGAACAAAACACTAAATAATATTTGAATTAAAGAATTGTAATCGTATGTTTATTTTGTGCCTTGATCATTCTATTTGCAAGCATACCATTGTGGGTGAAAACCCGCTTAAATGCCCTTGCCAATTAAGTCAAATTACATTGTATTCGGACAATTGAGGATTGATCAAAAAGTTCACTTAATTAATTAATCAATTTAATGCACAAAACGGGGTCATTTTACTTGGACAAACCCAATGTCGAACATATGGAAGCATCTTTCTTCTTAGGTCAAATTTTAGATTATTTAGCAATTAGTTTTTAAAGGAGTATTTTTTAATTTTAGATGCAATGAAATGTGAAATGCAAGTTTGGCTCGCTCTAGGGGCTATCTTGTAATTTCCTAGTCAAATCCAATCCAAAAATCCTCAAACTTGGCAAAAATGTGAATTAATGTAAAATTAAGCTATTGTAAATTTTTGGTATTTTCTGATGTAAAATGAATTTTTAACGAATCAACCAGTACACAACTAGCGATTTAGAGTGAATCAATTTTAATAAATAGCGAACCTTGATATTTTCCAAAGATAGAATTGTCCTCGATGCATCTATTTAAGAGGTACCCAATATAAGTTTTAAATCATATAAATACTAATTTTCTGCGTAACTAAAATTAGATTACTCAATTCACCAATTTTTTTATTCATAGAAAAGTATGCACACAACTATGATGAATTTTGGGCATGTGACAGGTAGTAATTAACAATAGCAAATTTGATTTTTCAAATATTTTTAAAGCTGAGGTTAATTTAATATGAATTAAAGGCTTGAAATTAGATAAAATAAATAATTTTACACCAAATAAATTTTAGTAAATTAATCCAAGTTCACAAAAATACAAAATAAATGATCACAAGCCAGGGAACTAAATGTACTTTTACATGTAAAGAATTTTACACTTAAGATAATTATGGTTCAAATGTTTTCTCCAACACAGGGGTCAAAATGAAATTATAGACAATAAAATTAACAAAATAAACGTAAAAGGGATTAAAATGCAATTGCATATTCCTACAAGGGAGATTTATGAAAATGTTCAAAGGGCAGAGTCTAAATGTTGATCTCTATGAGTGAAAAGGTGTAGATGCAAAAAAATTGCAGCTCACGAGTGGAGCGCATGAGTGGTTGAGGCTCGAGAAGAGCCTCGGACTGCAGCTCCACGTGGCACTCTATGTGGCTTCGGTTGAGTACCAATGCTAAGGGCTTGGGCATGGGTGCACATGGTAGGTGTATGAGGCATTAGGGTCGACCGATGCTCATCGGGTGGTAGCTATATCACAGTCTAAGGCAAGATGCCCCTACCTCCGTTGAAGAGTCCTCCTCCAATCGACACAAAAACCTGTAGGGGGAGCTAGTGCTGAAGGGTGGAGAAAATGGGTCGGTCGACACAACCAACTACTATTGTGTGAAGCTAGAGGATTAACGTCGGAGGCTTGTTGTTTGAGTCTCAAGATAGCATAGATCAATGAGCCCTCTTTATGAACAAAGAAGACTGTGGTTGGTTGATGTCAACTTCAGTACTTCTTTTCGTGCCTGGTGGTCGTAGAACACGGATCTGCTTAAGGGGATTTGAGCACTAACTTCTGCAAATTGTATTTCCATTGTGGTTAGCAAAGAGAGCCCAGTTGGTTCAAGCACTAAGCTCGATCGACCTAGAGAATATGACTGGAGTATGTGACCTGCAAGTTCGGAATGACAAGGTTCACTGCTTCAAGCAAAAGCTCGACCATTGGGTCGCTTTGTCGAGGAGGATGGGGTGAATGATATGGATGTCATTGATTATGTGAAGAACACAGAAGAGGGCCTGATGGTTTGGTTCTTTACAAGGACCAAGTGAGTCAGGATGAGGAAGATTAGGATGGAGAAGGATGAGGTGGTCGAAAGATAGCTCCATTATCAGACGATGGAAACGAAGCTTGGTTAATGGAAAATCATGGAAAGATAGATCAGAACCGAAAGGATAAGAAGATGGAAGTGGTCATCATGATCAATTGATTATGGGGATTATAGTTTCAAGATTCAAAAGATTTTAGAAAACTGATATTCGATGCACATAATGTAGAGAGATCGGGTACATCATCAAATATCTCAAAAATTGAGTCATCCTCGCGAGGATCATCGAGGAGAGGCAATTCACACTCAAAAGAAAAATCACAAGACTTGGTATCATGATCCGATAGGTCAGATGTATTCATAGAAAATGAAACCCACAGCTAATTCTCGAGGAGGTGGGAAATATCATGCTGACTCGAGGAAGAGAATGAACTATCAAACTTAAACAATGGATTCTCTCTCGAAGTTTGAGAAAAGTTGTCCAATGGATCAGAATGTGCAAGCGCATAGAAATCCAGGTCTAGATCAATGTGAAGAGATCTTAGATGCAACCAAAGGACTGATGAAAGCCGAAAGAAGAGACCTTTAGACTCCCATCGTGATGAAGTAAAAGAATCTGATAAGTGTGGGAGGGAGGGATAAAAGAAAATAGAGTGCAAACAATAAAGGAGACATAAGGTGACTGCTAATGTGTAACGGTCGTGGTTTTGAAAACAAAATTTCAAAATGCATTATCTTGGATTTAATGGGTTTAATTAATATATTAAAACCTCTTATTTTCATCTTTAAAACCCCAAGGACTCTTCCCCATACGTCACCTCATTTTGCCATTTTAGAGAGAGCTAGAGAGAGAGAGAGAGGAAGGATCATCTCACCGACGTCCCTTTTCATCGTAGGAGAAGGCGGCGTCGAATCCGAGGAGGAGAACACGGATTCGTGACCAAAAGGAGACGCGACGACCCCGACGGGTAGAGATAAGCTTTGGATCGAGGTATGTATCGGCTTTAGGTTTCGATTTCTAAACGTACGTATCGGTCTAGGTTTTTCGTATAAATTTTGATTACGACAAGATGGATCTCTGGTATGTATCGATTTAGGATTACGACTCATAACCGCACGTATCGATCTAGAAGTTTTGATTGAAAAGTGATCACATCCATAATACGGTCTACTATATGTGTCGTTTTCACATGATGATATGTTTATATAACGACTTGATTTGGGACAAGGCATTGAGATACATGTTTTTGGAACCATAGGATGTTGTATTTAGATGCTGATCTATATGTAATAGGATTTCTTAATGTATTAGTTGAACTATTTCGAAACTCCCGTCAGATTAATTTTGTTCTGATAGTCAAAAACTGCAATACGGATATAGTCCATCTTCCTGGTTGGAGTTGTATATATATAGATATAGATAGATATAGTTACATAATTGAGGGGAAAATACAGAATAACATGCTTTAATCACATGATGAATGCAATTCAAAACCTCATGAAATAAAGTACGGATCGCCAATACTCCTATTTGTATTGGGCAAAAACATCCGTTCATCTTAATAAATCTATGCAACAGAAACTTTTTGTTATTATTTTATATAAATCAGCTTTTGTTATAACATCTCAAGGTTATATTTTTTATGTGGAGTAGAACTTATAAAGTATGTAACGTCATTTCCGTTGGTTGCATAATTATGTCTGCAATGGGTAGGATTTCACAAATATACATTCTTCACAGTTTAGCTCTTTCCTTGATTGTGAGTATTTGTTATGTCTAAAAACGTCCTCACATGGTATACTCGTAAGAGTTTTGTTGTAGTATTAATAAAATAAAATTAAGCATGCAATTTCATACGGACCTATATGCTTATGCACTTACAGGGAAACGCCACATTCATCTTACCTAATCTATATTCATCCATAGCTATCATAAATAGGTTTTTTTTAAAAATATATATATATATATATATATATATATATATATATATATATATATACTTTGATTAGTGGAACGTATCATAATATGATGTTTGTGTCAATAGGAACCTAAGATCCCGTTCAGGTATAAGGTTAAACCACCCCAAGGGTGGTTTAACTCCCCTACCCTATATTTTCTCCCACCACGTGGGTCCCACTTTTTATCTTTTTAAAAAAATTAAATAAATCAATTCCCCATCATCAATTTCATCAAAAAAATAATATACTATACCATCATATCATATAAAAATTATAAACCACTCCACTTCTAACCACTTTTCCAAACTCCAATACAATCACATCACAATAACTACTAACTTTTTTAAACTCCAATACAATCATATAACCCAAAACCATTTCTAACCCACCCCCAGTTTAACCCTCTATTCAAACATCAAAAATCAAAAATGAGTTACCTGCTACCGGGTTAACTCACCTAAACCCTCTATCCAAACACATCCTAAGTAATCAACTAATAGCATAGATACTTAACATGCTAAAGGAACTTAAATCTCATCTACTACAACAGAGGTATTATCCGAGTACATGTTATAATTTTATGGGATATAGTTGCAGTATATACACACACGATGAGAGTAAAATAATTAAGAAGTTGCACATAAAAATTAAATAACGTGGAATCAAGTGAACCCGGAATAATGTTGACACCGACTCATAAAGAGTCACATGAACGACCGCAAAGGGTCGTATTTGCCGCAAGAGGCAATGCCACAGGGAGCGTATGGTTGCAAGGAACCACAGAGGCAAAAGCTAAGTCCTCTACAGTTGTAGCTACACTGTCATGTCATGCCATGGACCGCAAGTGCCAGCGGTTGAAAACGTATAAAGAGATACGTAAATGAATGTTATGCAAGAAAATGGTTTATAAAGGAAAACCATCATGAAAATACAAAGAATGGTTTAATAAGAGAATGAACCATCACATGTTATGCTAGAATTGGTTTAAGAAAGTTAAACTATCAAAGTCACGGGGGCTAATATGTAAAGTGGTTTATATATTTTTGTAGGTATGCAAATTGTTTGGTATTTTATGAAATACGTCCACAAGTAGAAATAAATGTTATCATGCCTACTTACGCAATTTACCTACTTTACATGCATATCCATGTTTATGAAAGAAGCCAAACTAAACATGATAGGGATCGAACTTAGACATGCATCGAAATTATCTAGGCACGAAATGTTGTGTATGCATGAAAATCCAGGTATATAATTTTAACGGATCAAGGACCGTTAGAATACCCATGCATGGACCCCGATGCATACTGGACATTAGGCTCATACAAATTATGTTTGTCAATTTCAGGTGAAGAACAAGGTTGATTGCATTTTCTGGATCGTGTTACAGGCTCATTGAGATTCCTGACGTGGTACGAATTATCTTGTGAAGATCCAGTGGATATCTATATGCCCACAGGAACTTCCGAGTTGTTATCTTTTTTTAAATTCTAGATTAGTTAATTTTTTTTATTTCCCAGTTTAGAGTTGTAATAATGGAACTCTAGTTGGAGATATTTTATGGAATTGATATTTATCCATGGTCATTGTATACCATTTTTTTATTCTGGATAACGGTTCGGTCGTGCGATCAATTATCGCAAGCTTCCGCCGATGGTCGACGCGACTCGTTCCGTTACATAATGTCTTAGAAAGGAACGTAACCAACTCACACTAGAGACAAGCAATCTCAAACCAAAACCCAGGTTCACGTACTCAACTCGATGACGACCCTTAAAAATCGGTCGTTAATCTTGTCAAATTTAGAGTTAGGTGATCAAACAAATGTATTAGCAAACTCACAGGTGCAGTCCCCTAGGGTAGTTTGTTTTTAAGTCGACAGAACACACCAACTCTAGCATGACTACTTCTTCTAAAGTCACAAGCAAGTGCTCGCAGCAAGTCTAAGCTATGCTCTACTCTATAGGTACAATAATTCTTGTTTGGGGTCTCTGGACCTAATTAATTACCTAGCTCAATCAAGATAATAAAATCTACTGCTAAGGGATCAATCACACAAAATTGCCAGAAAAAAAGAAGGCAGTGAAAACAAAATCGGTGAGGTTCCCCATTATTTCGTACAAATTAACATTAATTGATTATTCCATTTATTGTGTATAAAATACAATTTTTAATGCTAAAATTATAGAATAAAGAAAAGAAGGAAAAAGAATAAAATGTCAGAGTTATTTTATAACCCAAAACCCCGAGACTAAGTCGAGAATTGATTTGGTCAACAAGGAATAAAGTATGGGGAGATAAGGGCCAATAAATCCAATGAATATTCCATTATTTTAATTCATCAATATTGCAGTTTTGGGACCTATTTTATTTTCTATTTTTTCCTCAAATAAAGAAACTTTGTACATGAAAGTTGTAAATAAAAATACAAATAAAATTACAAAAAGTGGGTTTACATAAAATAATATGTATTATACATTTTACATTATAAATAAATACACAAAATCCCAACTTCCCAGACCCATATCTCCTAAATAAAAACTTAAAATATATCAAAATCATTTTAACTATATATAACTTTTAATAAGCTTTTAATGAAGGTGATTTCATATTTTTTTGGAGTTAAGGTGTGGAAGTTAGGTTTTGGACCCCTGTTATACACTATACATGAATAGAATATTCATTTTATTTATTCTTTATTATTTTTATAATTTTATATTATTACAATCTTGTAAATATTATTTATAACACATGTAAATATTGAAAACATAATAAAACCATGAATAAAACAAAAATAAAATAGTATATCAAATACATAGGTGAAATACCTATACTTATACTTATATATTTAATACCCCTATTTATTTAAATGTACATAATATATAAAAATTTATAATAAAAATATATTTATTTATATAAAAATAAGTTATAATTATATAAAATTAGGAAATAAAAGAATAAAATCGAAAATTCAAATAAAAATAAAATAACCAAAACATAGATGAATATAGCTATAAATGGAACCCTAGAAATTAACTTGTAATAAATAAGTTCAAAAAAATAAGAATCCAAGGAGTGGTCTAGTGGTAGAGCAGTGTGCCTCCACATTAAAGGACCCAGGTTCGAATCCTATTGGGGACGCTCCAGACCCTCGAAATTACCTGACCTACTATTAAAAAAAGTTTCAAACAAATAAATAAAAACTATATTAAAATACTTTATAAAATAATAAACATGTTTTTATTTTATAACTTAAAATTAATAAAATAAATTGTTAATTATGTTCGATTTTATAAATAATTTTAGGATTTGTTTTTCTAGTTGGTCCATGTGGACCAACCAGGTTCCACCTTTTGTTAGCCTCGGTCAACTCTCTGACCGAGGCCCGAGCCTTGTCAGAACATCGCTTGACCCCATTTTCTCGATCTTCTCTCGCTCTATTCTTTCACCATTTCAGCTCACACTCTTCACAAGTTTTCTTCCTCAAGGATCAGACTTGCACACGAAACCATTTCCTTGATCAAAGACCATGTGCGTTGCGTGTTTGTCTCGATCTAAAAGTCCTTGATATATAATATCGCCTCTGCCAACCTTTGACCTTCAATCCCTCTTCCACCCTTTTGCCCTAATATTAAGCTTCGAGACAATCTCCTGGTAACAACAAGCGTTCGTCCCGGCCTTTGGCTTGTTGGCTGGAAGGCGTGTTGAATTGAGGAGATATGGCTTGCTGCTCCACAGCCCCGAGCTTCAGTCGAGGTGGTGTTCTGGTGAGTTCTTTCATCCCTTTTCTTGTTATTTCAATTCACATATATAATAGTAGCTTAGTTTAATCATTAGTTGCATTTGATTTCAACTATCTTGCTATTATTTCCAATTTCTCTGATTGACAGAACCCCGCTCCGCCACCCCATTCTGGCCATCCCATACTCGATTCGTGCCACCTTTCACCGTCATTTTCTTCCCCTTCATCTACTTCACGCCTCACACTTCTCCGTTCATCTTGATCATGTATAGATCGAGGAATTCGTTCCTCCCACTCTGCTGCTCACCGGAGGAATCCATCTCGACATAATCCCATCCATTACGACCATCGAGACTCTCAAGAGATTCATAGTTTTATTGTGCATCTTTCCCTATAGGCTACGAAGAGTAAATCCCTCTGCTAGAGGCTTTCGAAGCAGGAGAAGGAGCTCCGGGTATAGACCTCCAACGGTGCTCCGACCATTTTCAGGAGTCCTTCCGCTGGAGATCGCCCCCATGAGCGTTTAGGGCCACTCAACAGCCAAGGAGGATGTCATGGTCACTCGAAGAATCAGATCGAAATCCAGCAACACGTTGTTCTTTATCCGTTCTTAATGAGGGTCTCTCAACCATCTGATCATATTCCCAATCTCCAACCGTACCGTTACCGTCAGATCTCCCTCTTCGTTAGCCGTCATATCATCTGGAGATCTATTATGTGCCATTCCTCAGTGAAACTACCAGTTATCTGATGGCCACCATGTGGATAAGTGGTTGATCCCCAATCGTTCACCCATGCACAAATACGAGTATATTTCACATCTAACCCCGCAACCTTTTTGGTTTTATTTTTAGTACTTGAACTCTTTGTTGTAGTGTAAAAACTTCTATAAATTTTGCGTAAAGAGCCCTCAAATTTCCTGTATCTACACCTTATTCCCTTGCCATGTTAGCCGACATTAACTGTGGAATTTGCATGCGACCCCTCGTGGGTTTATTGAATTGATATTTGGTTCTTTAAATTGACTATTCGGTGTACTACTTGTTAGATATTTTATGAAGACGGCCCTGGGAGTTTTGGATATTATTTTTTATTCCTTGGCATGTGGGGTATATTTTATTCATGTGGGTATTTCGCATGCATGATCCTACAACCTCTGCCGGAGTTTCGGAACAACAGAAAACTTTTGTCTATGTGCAAAATAGTCCCTGCCAGTATGTCTTTTCTTTTTGCTTCTTTTCCCATTATTAAAAAATAGATCCCATGCCTTATAAATTCCAAGAAAATCAATTAAAACTCATTTCCACTATATTCATCACATATATTTTTTCGTGGAGTGAATTAAGTTAGTTTTCTATTTTAAAAAATAAAAAATATTTTTTGTTCCTGTTTGAGTTGAAAGATCTAAAAAATATAAAAATAGTTTGAAATTTTCTAAAAAATTACTTCTTGTGCATTTTTATTTATTCTATCATCAAACCAAAAATCAACTAAAAATACCAAAGAAAATCACTAAAATTAAAAAATACTAAAAATCTTATAAAAATCCTTAAAAATCATAAATCATCCAGAAAATAGTTTTCTCTAATATAGATTTTGTATGTTGTATATTCCGATTTAAAAATTATTTTGTGATTTTTCTGAGGTGGCTTGCTAATTTTAAAGCAAAAGATACGTCTGTTTGTTTCTCTATTTTGAATTTTTATTTCAATTAGATATCCTTAAAATTTTGTAACAAAATCCCATAAAATCACAAAAATAGTGGAAAGCATAAAAAACATGAAAATATATTTTCTCGATTTTTTAACATATTTTTACCTATCTTGCCTCGTGTACATGCATATATATATATATTAGCTTTTTTTCTGTTTGTATTCCCATGTTATTTTTATTCTTATTCTTATTTATATTTTATTTTATTTTAAAAATTTGAAATTCCAAAAAAATGCAAAAAAATAAAAAAATAAAAATCCAAAGCCTGCAAAACACCTACATTTGGCTATGTGTTGGAAGGCAAATCCATGTGTTGATTTTCTCTCTTACATTGCTCTACACCGTTAGTTCCTGAGTTTAACCCCTACTTACTTCACACTATACATATTTAGTAGGGTATAATAAAATTTAACCCTTGCTCTTAGTTACTTGATTATCTGTGTGGGTTAATTGCTGACTGAACGCAATTGTTGATTAGTCATCACAACGACAGTCCTCGCTCTGTGAGACTCAATTTAGACATCTCAAATTTTTCCTTCATCAGATACAATGACCACAAATGTGTGACTTCCAACATTTCCATTGGCTTGTGTCCCGTGCGAGCAAATCCAACCCATTACCACTACTACTGAGATGATCAAAGTGAAAGGTGCAGGTATATATGTTAGGTCATTACCAAAAGAGTCGTGAGTGTGTGTGCTCTGAAATACTCTACTTAGGCAGTCAAGATGACATTAAACCAAGTTTCAAGATTTTAAAGAACTAAGTCAACTAGACTTGAAATACCTCGATTCCATTTCCAATAGGGTTCATGTGATTAAGTAGATTTAAGGTCCAACCAAGCTATAATCTTCCGATTTTATTTAGACTTTCTCAATTATCGAACTCAATCTGAAAAATATGAATTCCATGCACAATGTAGAAAATATTTTTGTGATCTAATTTTCAAATTTTGAACTTTTTATGGATTTTTGAAAAAAAATATTTTTTAAAAATTTTATGCATTTTTTCAAAAAGATTTTTGCAAATGTTTTTTTTGAACTTTTGGTTTTGTAAATGTTTTGGGATTTTTCAAAACAAAATATTTTGGAAAAGAAATAGGTACAAATATTTACACGGGAGTGCATCAATTATTTACAAGAATTAGAGTTTTTATGGTTTTATACAAGGGATATGTTATTATATATATATAGTTGGTTAACAAGTGTTTACTTATTAGGATGATGTATATATTCCTCAAGTTTATTTGAAAATAATTTTACAACCATTTCAAAAACTATAGTCCAGAATAATTTTTGCAAATGATTTTTACAAACATTTGCAAATCAATTTTCAAAGATTTTTCAATACTATATATAGATTTTTCAAAATATTTTTGGAACCATTTTCAAAATCATTCGCAAATAGGTTTTCAAAATATTTTTGTTTCACATAAAGAAAAGAAATTTTACAAAAAAATATTTTTAGAAAGGTTGATAATTAACCAAATATTTTCCAAATAGTTTTCAAACGATGTTTCAAAAATATTTTCAAACTATTTTTCAAATATTTTGCAAAAATATTTTTACCTGATTTATTAATCAATAAATACAAAAGACTTCGAGGAATAAATCGATTTAATGAATTGTATATGTGTATATATATGATATTTTATACAATATTTTTGCCATAATTATTTAAAATATGAAAGTGCAAGTTATGGGTTAAAGTATATATGAAGTATATACAACTCCTCTATACCTAGATTGAGTTATGTCCTCATAGATCAGAGAGAAAAGGAGAAGATATAACTCGTACTGAGTACATAAAAGCCTAAAGAATAAACGAATGAAAGAGTAAAGAATTGAATGAATGAGAAGTCAATCATCCAACCTATGCTTAGGATGAAATAATCTTAAGTATAGCAGACTGTACACAAGGCAATGAGGGTTAAGGGCGGGAATGAACAAATCACAACTTGATCAGTCTCCCCCTATACTTAGGGTGAGATATCCCTAAGTATAGACATGAAGAGCATACAATGGAGGGGATCAAAGAATGTGCACACCCCCCTATATTTAGGCTAAAGTACATCCTAAGTACAACAATGATCAAGAAGGGGGAAATACCTTTTCGGTAGAAAAAGAAAAATGAAAATGAAAAGAAGAAAAGAAGAAAGATCACTCAACTCATCAATCCCCCCTATAATTAGGACAGAGTACGTCCTAAGCAAGGCAAAACACACAGAATGAGGTGGATGAACAAAAATAGGAGATGGAAGAAAATAAAACAAAAGTGAATACACAACGAGATAGATATACAAAGGATCAAGAAGGTAGAAAGCGAATCTTCTTATGTGATTGTTGAGGAATAGATCTGATAAGGTGCACGTAGATATCGGGGTCCTCAATAAACACAAACCGATCAGGATTGAGATGATGAAGATCCTCAACAATCTCAACGTGGAAAGGCATGAACTGGATGGTGGAAGTAGTGTGGTCATGTTTGGCCTTGGGGATCTTAGACAAATCATCATCGAAATGCCCAAATTTCACATATGAAAGCTATAAGATCAAATTTGACCTCTTCAGTCTCTGTTATGTCTGCCCTAGGCTCTAAAGTGTCAGTCGTGTAAATTATGTGTATATCATCACTACATCGTCGCTCACCGGAAAGGGGAATTTGTTGGTCTATGATTTTCGAGTCTTCCTACTTGGAGAGGGATTCTCAGGTCTCAATGTCATCCAACATACAACAAAACTCTATGATATCTTCATCAAGGTCATAGTCCTTGAGGTCGACTAACGCATGCACCCTCTCATGGGATGGAGGTCTCTAGTCAATAGTGGTAGGTGCAGTGATCAACACATCACTCCCAACATCAGAACGGAAGCGAATATCTATAAATCCATAATCAATAATGACGCTCGCAGAGGCAAGGAAATGTTGTCCCAAGATGATTGGAAGGCACTCCACAGGGGTGGAGGTCTCCATGGGCAATACAACAAAGTAGGTAGTGAAGCTCATACCCTGAATATGAATGACAATGTTCTCTAGAATATCCTTCGACCTCTTTATTGATCCATCAGCGAATTGGACAATCATCGTGGTTTTCTTGAGAGGCCCGCTATGAAGAGACTGGACCATTGAGAAGGGTATTATGTTAATTGAATCACCACCGTCAATGAGAGTGTTATCACATGAATAACCAGAAATCATGCAACTCACAAGAGGTGTGACATTGTTCCCTTTCCTAGTGTGAGGACGGTGAGAGATGGCGTGGGTCGTGGCCATGGTCAAAATATGTCGCTCAGATCTGCCCCTTCGCTTTCTATTCTTGGGTTCAGGAGCATATCATTAGGTCATAGCCGGCGAAGTGGGGCCTCAATGATCTCATGAATAGCTGCCACCACTCCAGGTTCAGTCAATATTTTTTTGAAATTTTGGATCTCCTCCATACATGGGAGAAGATCGGAATCAACATCTATACAAGGATGACTAAGAGTAGTTTGTATAGTGTCATCCTCAGGTCAAAGGTGGAAATTTTTGTGAATGTGTGTGTAGGTAAGTGATCTAGCATGGGTGCCCTCTCCTCACAGTCTGAATCAACAATGTGTCTCCCAATATCTTTTTTATTTTTATTTTCCCCTCATTTTTTGTATTTTGAGCGATTACAAGCTCTCACGGGTGTCCTCAAGTGAATCCATATCCTCAAATGGTGGAGCAACATTCTATCTCTTATTTAGCTAGTAAGATCATTGATCCTCGAATTCATCTGCTCCACTAATTGGGTCAAGTACTCAAGAGAGGTCTTCATGAGAGGTGACTCCAAAATCTCAGTATCGGGTGAGTGGAACAGGGGTGGTGGGTGTGGGCGAAAATCACATTCTGGAGTAAAGTCCTCTTGGAAAAGTGGATTGTCGAAATGTGAAGGTGATGGTGGTGGTGATGATGGGTGAAAGACAAAATACAATTCCTCAAATAGTGGGTTAGAGGGATATATGTAAAAAAGTTAGAAGCAAAGTCCTCCTGGAAAAATGGCGGTGGACCGGCTAGAGGGTACGAGAGATCCACAAAGTCCAGATAAAAATCGCTCTGGTTAGCCATCTTCAAAAATAAAAGGAAAATGATCAAGAGAACACTAAGGTCAAATCAAGAGATGTGAGAAAAGGCACAAATGTGCAGATAAGACATACAAACAATCACAAACAAGTATACACAAAACAAAACCCTCAATCCACCTACTCAACACAGTGAAGACCGTGGGAGCTCGATCTTTTTATCTTTTTTGTGTTTAGAGTTAGGTGAGTACGAAATTGTACAAACACTTAGGTTGGCCTGAGATTGGGGCACTACTCCTTAGTGTGTATGTAGCAAAGTAAATGCGGATACAATGAGGGGGTTACTCTCCCTAAGACAAAGATTTTTCTTTTTTGATTTATTTTAGGGTCGAGTAAGCTTAATAATCCTGATTTATTGGTTATCACTTTTTGTATTTTCAATGGAAATGCACGAGCCTAATGAGGGATCAATTCTTTTTAGCTCCTAAGGATCAACATCAGTGGGAGAGAGTAAGAAAAGCAATGCAAACGAAAACAATGATGAATGCTAAGTAGAAATGCTCACCTTACCTCAAGCTATCTTCATGCAAGGATGCTAAGCAGAATTGAACCCTATTTATATGCAAATGCAAAGTTGATGAAATCGTCCTTGAATAGTAAATGTCATTAGCACGAAGAACAATATGCTAATCACCTGGAGAGGACCCGAAGGGTCCGGTCTTGGAGCCTCCTCAGTGCCCACCACAGTGGGTCCTGCAAGCATTGTATGGAGCGCTCTCTCGATCTGCGATTCCAAAACTAAGTGAAGAAAAATTCAAAAACCACTTTCAATTATAGTCAAATTAATTTCGAGCGGCAATTTTTTTACTTGGTTGGAAGTCCAAGGTCGAACTCAGGGAGGCAGTTGTCTCCTTAGGTAGATTCGAAGCAAATTTCCAAGATTTGATTTTCAGAGGAGATATTTTTGGTCTTTTTCGGTTTTTAATGCAAGATACATGCAAAATCGGTTTTCGGCCCTTTTGTCTCCCCTGTTTTTGGAGATGAAACATGAGAACTTGGAGATGAGCTTCACGGGTGGATGGTGTTGAGCTTGGACGGAGGAGGCACGCGGAGCTTGGCGTTGACGACCTGGGCCGAGGGAGGCGGACGACGTTGTTGAGGGAGGAGGAGGCGTGCGACCGGCGGCCAAGGAGGTGGCGTACGGAGGCGGAGGCCGCGCAGTGGTTGGAGGAGTATCCGCGCTCGGGTGCGCGTGGGCGTTGCCTCGCCGCAAGTGGGCACGCGAGGAGTTGGCTGGCGGTGAGGTGCGCGTGGGCCGCGCGTTGGCGTGCGAGGGGGACGACGGTTTGGTGGGCTGAAGCGGCGGTGGCCGCGGAGCTTGGCGTTGGAGAGGCACGGGCTGGCGTCGGGCGGCTACCACGCAAGGGCGGAGCTCGGCCGTCAGTCTCCTTCCTTTTGGCCGACACACGGCCAGGGGTCGTTGATGGAGGGCAGAGGTGGACGCGACGCAAGTGGGCTGATGGGGTGTGCGCCTGTGGAGTGGTGAGGGGAGGAAGAAGCAGGGGGGTTTCACCACCTCCTCTGTTTCTCATGCATTTGTTTAAGTGGCTTAAATTTTCTATTAATTGATTGATAAAACATCTCCGAAAAATTCATTAAAAATCACCGTTACGTTCGCAATGTGCGATTTATCCGTGAAAGTGCGAAAAATTTTAGATTCGGAGCATGGATGAGGATGAAATTAAGAGAGAGGGAATGGAGAAAAAAATAGAGGGAAAAGAACCAAAGAAAATAAACGAGAGAAGAAGGGGACTTTACCTGGGAGGTTGGTCGTCGCTCAAAATCCTGGCGGGGTCCGAGCTCTAGCAACAAGCGTGGGTTGCTGCAACACGGAGGTCACCCCGTGGATCTCGCCGGAGGTGGAAAAGACTCGTGATCGCTCAATCGTTGGATCCTTACGCTATCACCGTGGACTAACGAGAGATGGAGCTTGCCCTCTCTAATGACGGATGGGGATGAATGGAGGAGTGGAGGGGATTATAAAGAGGAGGAGGAGGAGGTTGGAGAGGAGATGGAGAGAGTGGGAGAGATGGAAGATGGAGTGGAGAAGTGGGATGTGGAGTGGTCGTCGATGGTTGGCTTCTCCCTTAAGTCAAAGGGAGAGTGGGGGAGGAATGGGTAGAGGAGAAGCTCGGCCGTTGATGAAATATCCTTTCATCCAACGGTCCTGGATGAAGGAGTAGGTGGCATAAGTGGATGAATGAGGAGGTGACCTGTGGTGGCTCCAGGAGCTGCCACGTGTCGCTCCCAGAAAAATCCACAACTAAATACAAAGAAAAATCTGAAAAAAATAATAAAAGAGGTTAAATCAAAAAGTAATCAACACGAAAGTTGCTCGTCTCGACAAGACCTACAACTTTCGTGAAGGGTCGAAAATCAAATGAGATCACATGTACAAAAATATATTTTTGGGTGGTACCTTATAAATATAAAATACCGCATTGTATTTTTTTGTCATTTTTTAAAAGAGAGAAAATCAAAATAAAAATAGAGAAAATATGAGAAGAATATTTACAATTTAATCTATTTTTTGGATTTTTAATAATGAAGAAAATAAAAAGATAAAATACAGGGGTAAAATGGTCATTATGTATAACGTACAAAAGGGGCCCAAAACCCAAGTTTTGCATACGAGCTCCGATTTTAATAAAATTGGTCTTGTTTCGAAGGTCTCTGAATGTATATTATTTTAAAAGTGAGTAGACCTAATTCGGACACTGTATGATAGAGATATGTGCATTTAAAGGCTCCTAGTTTCAAACTTGGATTGGGGTTTTATTGGTCAATTTTACAAGTTAGTATTTTTTGATATTTTTCCTTGATTAGTGTTAGTAATATATACACTATGGAGTTGATTTTATTAGATTTAGATTTAGTATAAAATATATACAAATAAGGTATTTTATCTAATATACATGTGAATATTTAGAAGTGAAATTGGCTTCTTATTTTATGCAAATATGAATGCTAAAATGCAAATGTTATCAATGCATGCATGAATGCTAATTTTGCAATATAACTAGAAATATGCATCTAATTACTCGGAAACAAAGCTCTATTTTCAACTTTTAGAGTGATGAATCACAGATTCATCATGCATGCAATGATAATTAAGTGTTTGACCTTAGTCTATAATTAAGCAGATCTTAATGCTAGGTCTGAATCACAAAAAATAGAGAAAAGAAAAAACTCGAGAAACAAATGAAAAGGAAAGTGATAAAAATGTGAAAAAATGACGAGGCCCTCGAGGGAAAAATCCCTCGGGCATTGGACCCCTTGAAGTAGGGGCAGAGCAATGAGAGTCCTGAATTATTATAAATAAATAGTGTCTTTCTCTCACTTGAATTACAAATTCAATAAAATAAAAAGGCAAAAATGTGAATGTCTTCAAAAGTCGTCCAAGCTTCCTTTGGTATTTCCTCCTAACAGCTAGGTCAGAAGAGTGGCACAACTTTCACGTGGGTGCACAAGTGCTCCTAGAAGAGCCTCCCTCGATTCATGGTCGCTCACAACAAAGTCAATAAAGAAGAGGTGATTAGACAATTCAACAATATAATATCAAATAAAATAAAAAAGAAAGGAAAATATAGACATGAAAGAAGACACAAACAAAAATCCACTCTAAACGGCATTGCTCCCCAGCGGCGATGCCATTTGATGAATGGAGTTTTGCGGAGGCTTGTCAATCCATAAGGCGAATCAACAATCGTCGAAGCGACCTCTCACGAAACTCTAATTCAATCAAAAATTAACCCACAATTAAGAATCAAGCAATGAAAAAAAGGTATGGAGTTAAAATTTATTATAGCTCTACAAAATGATGTGTATAGTACAAGTATTGTAGAATGCCGAACATAGGGAGCAAATGGGGGATAGGGAAAATTAATTCCAAAAATGTGTGTTCTTCTTGTCTATGTATCTTTTATGGGTTTTTAGTTTTTGTATTTTTATGGAATTTTAATTTAAATAAATATACACATTATTTTATATTTTATATTTTCTTTTGGGATTTTTACATCCATAACCCCGAGTAATTTCGTAATAACATTCATAACCTTACATAATCGTGAATTACATGAGAAACCCTGAGTAATACTTAACTCTTACATAACATAACCATGTGTCATGTTCCGTCTGGGATGGACGTTATGTTTGACGGTTTCCGTTAAAAAAATTCAAAACTAACCCTAATATCCAATCTTATTTACAAAGTATGCCATCCTTCCCTGTCCTGTCTCGAAGCCGGCCATCCGCAGTCCCAACCTCTGCTTGACCCGTCAACTGGCCGACCCACCACCCAAAGAAGCCCCCATCCCCCCAGACCCACTCACGAGACCCACCTTCCACCTCCTACCCCGAGACCCACTCGCGATCCCCCCCCCAATTCCCCTGTCCCTAAGCCCCCCTACTCCAGCGGGCCGACCTTCCGCCGGCCGACCCACCGCCCCCCCAAGACCCCCTCCCCCCAGACCCACCTGCCACCGCCCACCCCGATACACTCGCGACCGCCGCCCCGAGACCCACTCCGCCCCCTGAGACCAGCCGCCCAGAGAACCCCCCCTCTCCCAGACCCGCAAGTCGACCTTCCATTGCCACCCCCTCCCCAACCGCCTAGAGAACTACCCTCCCCCCAGATCACCACCCACCCCGAGACCCCCTCCCCCAGACCCACTTGCGACAGCCACCCCGATACCCACTCACGACGGCCACCTCGATACCCACTCTCGACTGTCGCTCCGAGACCTCGCCCAGAGAAGCTCCCCCAACACTCTCCCCCTGAGACCCACCGTCGATGAGCTCTGTGCCCTCCCTGCTCGACGAAGCCCCATTTTTTTCTCCTGGAGACTTGATGCCGAGGAGCTCCTTCTCATTGTTTGACTATTCGATGGGATAATTTTTAATTTATTATTTAAGTTATTCCAAACCGTTAGTTCTTAGAAGGGTTAGATTAACTCAATATCTGGTTGAGTTAGCGAAGCCAAGTAACAGAAGGTTATGGATGTAAGACGACACACTTATTTAGGGTTCTCAGTGTAATTCACGATTATTCATGGTTATGAATGTTATTACGATATTACTCAGGGTTATGGTTGTAAAAATCCCTTTTCTTTTTATATTTGTTACTTTTAATTTCGTTTTCTTTAAATATATAATATAAGCTTATATAAGGCCATATATACAATATATGCTAATACAATTATAAATACTGATAAAAATAAACAAAATATAGGGAAAAATGTTTTTAGGTTCTAAATATTTTTTTTACCATTTTTATGATTTTTAGATATTTTTACTAATTTTATGGATTTTTAAAGTAAAACATATGCAAACCAAGGATAAAATAAATACACCAAATTATTTAGAATTAAAAATAGAAAATAATTCGAAATTTTCCAAATCAATTTAATATGTTAATAATAATATAACAAAAATTATAAAACAAAAAATGAATATTTTTTGGTATTTGTAAGAGTTTTTATATTTTTATAAAGAATTTTGGAACTTTTTAATTTAGTAGTTTTCTTTTCTATTTTAAGGATTTGGTTTTCTAGAGTTGTAAAATAAATAGATAAACATAATATATATAGAATTTTTCAAAAGGTTTTATATTTTTTAATATTTTTTAAGATAACATGGACTATTAGTGTTCTTTTTTATTTTTATAAAATAATTAATATAAAAAGTAAAAAAACCAAAAATATGACGTGAATATATTTTTAAATAGGCACCAATCCTATTTTGGGGATTTTTTAGAGCACATACACTTTTTTTAATATATGAATTACATCAACAAAAATTAATGAACTTACAGGGGCATAAATGCAAATAAATATAAGCTTGAGGTGCTTCTTATATTTTTTTCTAAAATATTACAACTATAGTTCAAATTTTTTGGATTAAATGTAAATAACAACACTACGAGGGGTTGTTTGCAAATAATCCACCTCAGATGGGATCGCACGTGATGTGAGCTATCAAGGGACCAAAATGCAAATATAAATAAGTACATGATTCTTCTTGCAAATTCCACAAAAGTTTTAAACTAATTAATTAATCTATGAGACTAGATAAATAAAACCAAAAATGTGGGGGGTATATAGCAATTTACCCCATAAGCGTGATCCAACAGTTGCGATGTGCCCATTTATTCACATGGCGGACGTGGGAGGCACGATGACAGGATCAAATCGACCCCCCGATATGATGATGCTGGACGGGGTCTAATCCAACGGCTCTCATCTAAACTGGACGGAGGGTGAGATCGGACGACATGGAGGATGCTTGGAAGAACAGGGAATAACTCCCATTTTTCGAGCTTCGACCGGATGTAGTTGCTACCTTAGAACTTCCCCTTCCCCGCGAAGCTACTCCTTGGACTCCTAATGCTCTTTCGTAGCTGTGGAATCCATTAAAATGGTCGTAGACCTCGCAGGAAAATCGGATGAGACCTTGGACCTGGAGATTCCTGTCTATTTTTGAGCACCCTGCAAATGAGATCTTTCGCCTTATTTCTGGTAGGAGATCGTTAGGGGAAAAAGGTGATGACCGAAAAATTCACTCAATCAATCCAGGCTAAAATATAAATCACTCAAGGGTCGTTGCGACCCGGATCGAAGAGAAATAATTCAATCAATCAAGAAAAATAAAGCAGACCACCAAAATCAGATGAAATCAAATAAACACGATAGCGGTCCTGGCTATTTTATTAACCTGGTATAGCGACCAGGGTCGAACACAAGGAGCACGGATTAGCTTACGACCTAGGAAGTAGTGAGAAGAGAAGAAAAGTATTTTGGTGATTTTTTAAGTCTTTTATATTTTTTTGGATTTTTAAGATTTGAGAAAATAAGAAAAGCAACTAAACAACACACTTCAACAATTTATTAAATGCACTAAAAATCAACCAAAATTCCAAAAAAATTTTTTTGTGTGTTATATATTTTTTTATGTTTTTGGTGAATTTTTGGGCTTTTCTGATTTTTATTTTATTTTCTAAAATGAAACAGTGACAGAAACAGAGGGTGATGTTCAGTAAGGAGAAAAAGGCCAATTTAAAATATAAAAAGGGCCTCCCACTCCTAAGGGTAATTTTCCTATAAACTAGAAAGTTTAAGGAAAATTAGGGCACTGGATTTATGATTTTTGGATTTTTAAATTATTTATTAGAATTTTTAGGAGATTTTGAGTGTTTTTCAATTTTTAGGTGTTTTAAGTAATGAAAGATAGCCAAAATTGGCTAGAAAATCAAGCAAGCATAAACAAACAGTAAGTAATTTTTGTAATTTTTAGATAGGTTTTAATATTTTTTTGTGATTTTCAAAGCTGAACAGTAACAAAAATAGATGTTTTTGATTATTAAAAATATCAAATCAAAACAAATTGTCCCCAAAAATTTCAGAAAATTTTACACTATGGCAGAGCCATGTTTCCAATTTTCATTGGATTTGGAGTAGTTTTGCTATTTTATTCAAAAATAAAGAGGGGGCACTGTGCACAGGGACCTATGTGCAAATACCCGAAGTTCTGGGGGTCTGGTGCAAATAACCTAGGTAAACACGTGCGTCGCACGCGCCTAAGGCACTCAAGGACCCAAATGTGAAGAAAATAAGTTCCGAGGGCTATTTGGGTAACAGGTACCAAAAGCCCAGGGGCTTATCTGCAAATAACCCAAATATTCTCGCACATGCTCAAATGTTTCACGCACAGGGGTATAAATGCAAATACACAAAAACTTTCATTCATTCATTAACATGGGAACTACAGGGCATAAGATGCAAATAAGCCAAACAGCCACGTGACGAAGCACGTGTCACATAACGTACAGGGGCATAAATGCAAAGTAAATGAAATGCAGGGTCCTCTATGCAAGTTTACCAAAAACTAAACAACTATACTAACTAATTACAGGACTAAGTGCGAAATAAAATAAACAGGAGGGCCAAAGGGTAAATTACCCTTTATTAATGCGGGCCGCAGGATGGACGCCACGTGGTGCATCGGACGGTGGAGATCAGCCAAGGCTGAGGTCCTCGCAACGATCGGACGGCTGGGGCTACGCCACGTGGTGCATCGGACGGAGGAGGCTCTCTGTGGCTAACCCTTGCGCATCGGGCGGTCCTGATCACCTCTCCAAGATCTGACGGTGGCTACTCCTCCGGGAATGAACGGCCCAGATGAAAACTGGAGGTCGAGGATGATCAGACGGTCGGGGAGGATACCGGAAGAACAGTTGGCCGGCGAAGTTCGCCGGCCCAAGGTGCACGCTCCTGACCTCCCCTGCTGCTCGTGAAGATCGGAGAAGCTCCACGATGACGTTCCGCAGCGGCTGGTAGTCTCCGATGACCCAGCCGAGCTCTGGCGAGCTCCGGCGAGGTCGGCGGAGATGAAGCTCCTGGACCTGATGGTCCAAGCCCTCAGATGGGCTTGGATGTACCTGCAAAAACAACCAGGAGACTCGCGGGTCGAGGGCAAACTGCCTCGACCCGGTTAGGCGGGGTGACGGTGATCGGAGGGTCGAGATGGGCGAGCTCCGACGAAGGGGGGACGGTGGAGCTCGAATCCCAGCTCCTGTGCGAGCTGGGTTGGGTGGAGATATGGAGAAGGTGCGCGGAAGGAAGGCGATGGCTATGGCAAAGCCCGGTGATCGAATGGATGTCGGATGTGGACGGAATCGACGGCGAACGGCGACGGAGCGAAAGGGGGGTAAATGAAAATTAAAGAAAAGGGAAGGACTACAGGCTACATGGGTGGTTGATGAGACTGGGGGTGAGCTGACGGTGCTCTGGGTCATCGCCTCGAGGAGCGTCTCCCTCCGAGGCTCGGGCTCCTGCTGGTGGCGGAGCACGGCGGTGATACTCGCCGGATCAGTGGAATCCGCAACCTCTCCCCGCTTCAACAGCCCGGGAGGCAAGCTGTCACTCTCGCTCTCACGCTGGAGCTCACTGGGGGTGGAAGCGAATGGCCAAAGATGAGAAATCGTACGGCGGAGCTGTGGATTTATACAAGTGCAGGTCCGAGAAAAGAAGGTCGGGCAGGGTTCCGCGAAGCGCGGATCCCAACGCGGATATGACGGCGAGGATCTCGGATGCAGGATGGATGATCGGAGCTCGGGGTTTGGAGATTTGGCGATCGGGTCGTGACGCGAAAAAAATGAGAAATCGGGTCGGGCGCTTCAAACCTGGCTCAGAGCCCTCGTGGACCAATCAGAGCCCGCCAATTATTAGGATTTTGAAAATTAAATAATAAATAGAAAATTATCGAATTTCGAAAAACTCAAAAAATGAAAAATGTTTATTTTATTTTAAATAATTTTTTGTGATTTTTATTTATTTTTTTGAAATATAATTTAGGTATTGACAAAATATTATTATTTTATATAGGTATATACAATATGTATTTTTGATTTTTGATTTTTAATTATTTATTTTTATACAATTTATTCCCATTTTGTATTTTATATTTTTATAGTATAATATTAGGAATAGAAGGGTATTTTTATTTTATTTTTACTATATATATACATGGATGAAATAAATATATATGTACATGTATATACATGGTATATTTACAATATATTTTTGTGTTTTTAATTTTGTTCTTTATTTTGTTTTTGTTTTAATTGTTTTTATTTAATTTATTTACAACATAAAAGATGGAATATTTACAAAATTTTTGGAAATTAATTTTATTTATTTATAAAGCTAAATAAATAGGGATGAGTGGACTATATACAAGATGACTATCCACATGAGTGATGTTTTTGTTTTCTTTTTAATTTCTATATTTTTATCTTGATTTTATGTTTATAAATATATACAATTATCTGCAAACCAATTTGAGTCTATTTTTGTGACGAAAATACTTTTATTTTATTTACATAAATATTTACACACATGAGCTCCTATCTCCCTCTACTTTGGTTTTTATGCGGTCAGGCCCATGCTGAGCCCTCCCTTGGGTTAGGTTGCTCAATATTTATTCTAAATATTTCCCTCTTTTTCTTTTTACTCTTTATTCTTTTATTTTTGCACAAAAACATGCTAATTATTAAACTTTATACAATGCATGCTTTTGATAATTATTTGTATTTACATGAATATACATGCATTTGCAAAGGTTTTTGTAGCTAAAATATAAGAATAAAGAGTGATGAATGGGTATTCATCAAAAGGTCAAAGCCTTGGAAGGATTCAGATGGAATGGATAGCTCAGATGGAGGTCTCCGACGCACGACGAAGGGTGGAGACCCGATCTCCAGATCCTAGTGAGATCCGGGTAAATGGAAGGTGGTTGAGGTGTAGGTGAAGCGAAGGGGAAGAAAGTGAGGGTAGAAGGTGCGGAGGAAAATAGGTGGTTTCACAGCGGAAGGCTTGTTGGAGGTCGAGCACCAATGAACTACGAAGAGGCGATTGTACACTAATTCAAGCAATGAAAACTTAATCTAAGTACAAGAAAGAAAATCTAAGCATAAAATTAACATAAAATGAAAGAAAAATTACCTCGAGTGGCGCTGAGCCGTCAAATCAGTACATCACGCCAGCGAGTGGCGGGGAGGTTGGAATCGGCCTCCCTTCACTCCTCAACATGTCCTAGTACTGGGCGAAGAGGCTGTCACCCTCCTCAAGCCCGAGAGCGTCAATTGGGGCGGAGAAACGGTGAAAAGGGATTAAAAAATCGAGTGGAGGAGGGAGGGTGCATATGTACAAGTGACACTTCCATCGAGGAAAACAACTCGATTCACTGGTTCGCGGATCAAGGAATCGAGCTCGCTTGAATGGTCTATGATCGAGGCCAAAAAGTGCAGAAGGAATCAATACCAAACATTGAATAAGTCTGAGGGGAGAAAATCGAGAAAGTGGGTCAAAACGCCTTTGGCTGCCTACGGGGCTAGGAGGTCAGACAGTTAACAGTGGGCAACTAACGAAGCAACATGGTTGGTTTACGTGGACCAATAAAAAAATCAGCCCTGAAATTAATTATAAAATAGATAATAATTAATATCTTATTTTATTAAAATAAATTTATACAAAAAATATTTCATAATTTATATAGTATTTTAATATCATTTTTATTTTATTTTCAGACATTAATTTATTAAAAGTTCATTATTGCGTTTTATTTTATAGGTTTATTCATCTATGTTTTGGGTATTTTTTATTTTTTATTTTGTATTTTTGAGTTATTATTTTATTATTTTATATGTTTATAACTTATTTTTATATACATCGATATATTTTTATTACATTTTTCTTATATGTTATGCATTCTTAAATAAATATAGATGTATCTTATACATGTATAAGTATAGGTATTTTTATCTATATATTTTTGTATACTTATTTTTATTTTTGTGTTTTATTTATGGTTTTTTCTAAATATATAAACATACAACAAATAATATTTACAAAATGATTAAAATATAAATTATAAAAATAAAAAGAATAAAATAAAATTGATATTTTATATAGGTAAATTATACAATAAGGGTCCAAAACCTAACTTTCACACCTTAAATTCAAAAAATATGAAACCACCCTCATTAAATATCTTACTAAAAATTATACTAAATGTGTTTTTGATGTATTTTGAGTTTTTATTTGGGAGATATGAGTCTGAGAAGTTGAGATTTTGGCTTTTTATTTAGAGTATAAAAAATATAATGCATATTATTTTTATATGAAATCAATTCTGTATTTGTACTTGTATTTTTATCTACAACTTTTATGGTATAAAATTTATTTATTTGAGGTAAAAAATAGAAAATAAAATGGATCCCAAAAGTGAATTATTGATGAATACAAAAAACAAGAATTTTAATGAAATTTTGGCCCTTATCTCCCCTTACTTTATTCCTTACCGACCAACTCAACTCTTGACTTGGCCTCGGGGGTTTAGGATCATAAAATACCTTTGACATTATATTTTTTCTTTTCTTTATTCTATAATTTTGGCATTGAAAATAATAATATTGTGGTGCTGGGACCCGGACATTGACTTCTTTATCGGCTAGAGTACAACGTCGACTATGACCTGGACCGACACATTACCCGCAAGGAATATCGTGGTGCTACTGCGATCGACCAATGCATCGGAGTAGATGTCCTTGAAGTACTCGTAGAGACCGAATCGACATCCACCTTGGAATCCATATCTAAGTAAATTATCGGACAATCCTCTATAGGGAGTCGAAACTCCACGTTTTAAACTCAACCTTGAGAATATGTCATTTTACATGGTTGAATTGATCTGAAAATATCATAAATATAACTGCAGATCAAAAGACTTCAAAAATCCATATTAATAGCTTAATTACCTGCATGGTAACCTTAGGACATCTAAAGGAGAGATGGCGAGCTGGGCCATTCCCACGTCGAGAATCCCCCCACCATCACAAACTGTATAGTACTCCATAGCATAGAAGATCCTGATCATCTCCCCTCCACTCCACTACCATTTGTATCACATGCCTGAGGAGATCGAGATCAAGCTCGGCCTCTCTGAGGAGCATGTTGGTGCTTGGTTTCCGGTGGAACATGAGCTCCCTCTCACAGTCAAATCGGAGAGTGACGAACACGAGGGCAGTCCTTGTCTTGGCATCGAAGCGGATGCCGGTATCAATCACATAGTTGTCGCGGAGGATCGCAGCAACATGTACCTTAACTCATCGTCACCGAGCTTCCGAATGAAGGCGGAGAGACTGAACCGAAGCAAGACACGATGATGATAACATTGGCCGGTGTGGCACTGGGGACATTGAGGAAGGCCACACCTCTCAATTCTTGGAAGAAGAAACTGGGGAAACATGCAGTAGCAGACAGAGAAGAAAAGAAATAAGAGGACATCTCGTGACACCTCAACAAAAAGAGGGAGAAGGCTTTGTGGGATCTTGCTCATGTTGGGGGAGGTGACGTCCTCGCCCTTTTTTGTTGCCATTTTGGAGCGGAGATAGTCAGATTGGGAATGATCGAGAGCGGAGAAGGATGTGTGTGGGGGCAATTTTGTGGAGAGAGAGAAGGGGTGGGATGGGGTGGGGGAGGGAGGGGGTGTGTCGGAGTTGGGTGGATATTGCTTATCTGACGGGTGGCGGGGAGGGGAAGAGTCGCAGTGAAAATAGGGAATGGGAAACGGAGGGAACATAGAGAAAGGGAGGTGTCCGCGTGTCGTGGGAAGAGAAGAAGTTAAAAGAGCCCAACTTTAATATATTGTATAGATATTTGTTAAAAAGATGATTTGTTATATGATACAGATATTTTTTAGATATCGATTGTCATTTTTTATTTCTTTAGGGTTTATGACCAATATTCTGACTGTGTGTTTCAAGAAATGTATGACATATGATTGGTGGAGTAAATTTCTAAGTGTTACGATCACATACATATTTTCTCTAGATTTTCTCATTGGTAATTCGCCTCCCAAATATGTCCATTCAGATTTCAATAGTTGTCCACAAGTCTTGGCCACTCTATCTGCATTTATTACAAAATGCATTTTTCTATGGTGACCTTCATGGTGAGATGCATATGCAACCATGGCATGGGTTTGAGACCAAGAGGGTATCACAAGGTTTGTTAACTCCATAAGGTCATTTATGATCCCAAATGGATCTCAAGAGCATAGTTTAAAAACTTATCAGATATTGTGGCAGGAATTGGTTGGAAGTCTCCTTCATAATACTCTATTTGTCAAGAATACCAAAAAGGAAATCATTGCAATGCTTGTGTTTGGCAATATTATACTTATTGGAGATCACACTCGTGGCATGTCATATTTCAAGCGTGTCTTGCCGAGGACTTCGTCAAATTTGAGTACTTCCTAAGCACGAGGTTGTTAGAAAGGATCATGCGTCGATTCTTTCACACATGAAGTGTGTTACAGACATATTGCTTCGATGTCAAAGTTGCACCTTTTCCTTTGGACCCTAGTTCATGATTATTTGAAGTGTCGTGAGTATGCTGCTCATCGCTGCATGGAAATACATGTGTCTAGTGGGAAAGCACTACTTGTCCCAATATTTCATTTGCTGTCAATATGGTGAGTCTATTCATGGTCAAACATTTTGGGATACTGTAGTGACGATTTTGGGATATTTGAAGCTCACACTTAGAATATGATTTATGAATTAAGTACATATTTTGTTTGTATTTACTTGATTTGACACATTGTTGTTGCTAGAGATCTCCTTCAATCCAAAGCATCTTGTATGTTTTTTTAGGTTCCCCATCCTTAAATTATAATTATGTAAGTTCTAATTTATATTCGTATCCCTTATCCAATGGGCTTGATTTATTAATTATATTTGTAGCTTCTTTGTTAGGGGCTATTGGTTGACTCTTGAGGAACAATATGGACAATATCGACATTTTGGTCAAAATGGGAAATAAGTTCTCCCTTATCATACCTCAATCATAGGAATTTCATGTAAAAAAATCCACCACTTATCTAATAATCTTATCTAAAATAGCCTCTTTATCCTTCTTTATCCTCGTGCTCTTACCGAACAGAGAATAAGAAATAACCATTACTTATCTTCTCCCTCCAATCAAACGGAAAAAAAATGATGTTCGTCCGTCCTTATTTTTCCCCTTATTCTTTTTCAGAATGACCCCTTAGAATCACAAGCGATTAGCGTTCATAGAACTAATTTGTCTGGTCTGAACCTCCTAATTAGTGGATAGAAGCAAGGTCTTCTCTAGCTGTTTCATACCATGTAATGAATTTGCAACCTTTGGTTGTTGACATAATTATTCAAAGGGATTTTATCACTTGTGCCCCTCCGAGATATCGCAATATCAGTTATGCCCCTATCTTTTTGGTAATATCCGTTGTGCCCCTCACTTCTTGTTATTCTGTCAGCTGTGCCCCTCGGGTTAGTTACCGTCCATCCACAGCGCAAACGACGTTAACTTTGAGGACATAGGTGAAATTACTTTTTAAAAAAAGATTAGGAGGTCATTTTACATCATCTTCCTCATCCTCTTCTTCCTTCCTCCTCTTGCCCATCCTCTTCCTCCTCCTCCAGCTCCTCCTCCTCCTCCCTCTCTGCCCCCGCCCCTGCCCGCGCCGCCTCCCTCCCAGCCCCGCCCCCTCCCAGCCCGCCGCCCTCGCCGCAGCCCCTGCCCCCGCCCCAGCTCCGCATCGAGCTCTCCGCCTCCATCTCCAGGCGCGGCCTCGCGCCGCCATCTCTCAGCAACCCCGCGCGATCGGGCGCAGCCCCGACCTCCCTCCGTTGACCTCCCGCGGCGCACCAACTCCGCGCGCGGCGCGTCTCTCCCCGTTTCCCTAGAGGTCTCTCCAACTCTGAGCAGAACATCTGAGCAGCAGACTGCGGTCTCTCCAACTCCATATATGCAGCTCCCAAGTTGTTATATATATACCCAACTGCATAATGCTTCAGGCCGAAACTCTCCTTCAACCTCTCAGCAGCACTCTCCAAGTATGGTATCCCTCTTGCACCTTCCCGATCAAAAGCATCAGCCATCCTATTCTGGCCGAGGCATTCGCCTCCGCATACTGCTCCTGGGGGAGCTTCTCAAACAGCGTTGTGGATGTTTTCTCTCCTTCTTTTCGAGTATCCTGCAAGAGATCTCTAAGCAGCGCTTTGCATCCACGACCTTCTCCTGTGCAAACAACGCTTTGCATCTCGGCATCGTTGTCCTCGCCATCGGTCTTGCTGAGGACCCTGCTGGCTCTGTTCAAGTACCCAAGGCTGTCACGGAACCTCTGGAGATTGTAGCTAACAGAGCCCAACAGATGCAGGGCCATGGCGACCGCGATCGGGCGGTCGTTGGACCGCTCGAGGATCTCGAGCGCCCGCCAAGCGAAAGACAACGCCTTTTCTTGATCCAGGTGCCCAGTTGAATCGAGATGCCGACCCACCTTCAGGCAGGCCAATCCGAGCTCGACGTTGTCATGACCCAATTGAGATTCCAGGGCTCTGAAGGCGGCGAGGATGTCGTCGGTGGTGGTAGCGGCCTCGAAGGCGTCGACGGGGTCGAAAGGCGGGGCGTTTCGGAGAACGGCGAAGTGGGTAGCTGGGGAAACGATGGAAGAGGGTGGCCGACCTCCGCCTTCTCGCCTTGCGCGGCCCCACGCGTCGCGATCTCGTGGCCGACCTCCGGAAGGGAAGGAAGAAGAGCAAATGGAGGAGGAAGAAGATGAAGTGTATGGACCATAATACCCTTCTTAACCACACCATGGTTTGAATAAATCATGGTTATTTTATTTTTTTGACGGTCAATCTGACGGAAGGGCACAACTGGTGACAGAGCAAGAAGTTAGGGGTACAACTGATATTACCAAAAAGATAGAAGTATAACTAATATTACGATATTACGATATCTCGGAGGGGCACAAGTGATAAAATCCCTTATTCAGATAACGCATCTTCCAACCGCCAAACAAATCCCAAAGGAAATTCTCCCTCCCGCCCCACGGCCGATACCGAATCCCCCCTCTCCACATCCCCACCGTTCATTCTCCACGAATCCACGGCCCATAAACACGATCCTCCCGAAACCCCTCCAGCCAATCGCGTCTTTCCTTTCAACCTCTATATAAATCCGATCCCCCTTCCCTTCCCGTTCATCGTTCTCACTCGAACAACTCTCTCTCTCTCTCCTTATATTTCCCACCAACTAGTCCTTTCCAGAAATCTCGATGGCCCCAAAGCAGAGAAGAAGCCCGCGGAGAAGAAGCCCGCCGCTGCGCCCGCCTGCCGGGAAGGAGGAGAAGAAGGCGGAGAAGGCTCCTCCCGGCGGAGAAGAAGCCCAAGGCGGAGAAGCGCCCCTCGAAGGAAGGGGGAGCGGACAAGAAGAAGAAAGAAGGCGAAGAGCGTGGAGACGTACAAGATCTACATCTTCAAGGTGCTGAAGCAGGTGCACCCGGACATCGGCATCTCCTCCAAGGCCATGGGCATCATGAACAGCTTCATCAACGACATCTTCGAGAAGCTCGCCCAGGAGTCCTCCCGCCTCGCCCGCTACAACAAGAAGCCCACCATCACCTCCCGGGAGATCCAGACCGCCGTCCGCTTGGTCCTCCCCGGCGAGCTCGCCAAGCATGCCGTCTCGGAGGGCACCAAGGCCGTCACCAAGTTCACCAGCTCCTGAAGATAACTAAGAGGAAGATCGAGGGTTTTCTTTGTCTGTATCTTTTAGTTGGGTTAATTCTTATGCGGCTTCTGTGAAGTTGGTTTCTTGATCGGGTGTAAAGGTTTCATCTTAGTTAGGAACTACTTTGGGTTTCTTCCCTTACCAAACATCGTGTCTGTGTTTATTTGGTCTGCCAGCTCTCAGTTTGCCGACCCCAATTACTTGATCAAAGATGTAATTTTTCCATGGACCGCCGTTAATCTCGTTGGCATACTTCAAAGGCGTGATTTTTCCACCCAAGAACAAATTACATCAGGAATATAACTAATGATAAGTTACGATTGAGATGTTACAAACACAAGAACTATTGTAGTATAAATCGCCATGTTTGCATCTATCTGCACGAAATACCTGAATTCCATATGTCAGAATACCGCAAAAGACGTGACTAGAAAATTTCTGGAGAATGTTGCATCGGAAATCCAATTTTTTGGAAATAATCTTTATTCTGTCATGAATAGTACTTGAATGTTTAATGTATTTGATTAAATTGGGAACATTCTAATCCATCAGAATGTTTTGCCGGAAACCAATCAAGAAAAGTTCTGATTAAATCGAAGAACAGAAATTTCGTTAACGTTCACGTGGGTATAGGTCCTAATTAGCAGCCCACTTTTCCGACGTTGATGTCGAAAACTAGGCGAGGTCTTACGGCCCAAAAAAATGGAAGAGAGTAAGGGAGAGAAGGTAGAGTCTTGGTACCTCTTTCTAGGCTCTAGGACATGGGATGGTAAGACCTAACGCTTCCCAGCCCTCTCGGTATGTTATCCTGATCTCCGGCGACTTTTGCTCGGCCTCTTTCAATTTATCCTCACCCAATGGATTGGGCTGGAGAGAATGATGTGTTGCGGTATATAATATTCATTGTTATAAAAATAGTCTACTATAGTCTGGTCTCACTCTCTCTTTTGGCTCCTATAAAGTGTGTCCCTGCATAGTTGCTCTAGCTTTCCCGTTTCTGCAGCCTTTGCCGCTCTTTCTTTCGCGGATGACCTTTGGGTATCCAATCCATTTACTGGGGTAAGGGCTCATGTCTTCCTCTCTTTAGTCATTCAAATCCAAGAGCAAGAGAAAAATAATGTTGAGTCTTGCACCATCGGATCAGAGTTAAAGTTGTCTTTGTTCTCGCAAAACCTGCAGTTGGTGCATTTTCTCGCACCTTCTTGATTCTAGTACCCCCTAGGAGCTAGGGCACCCTGGAAGGACTTTAACTCATTATATTGAACAAGCACTCGATTGTTGTAGACACTCTGTGAGAGATAGTGGGTGGTCCCCTTGGGACATTCTTTCCTGTGTTCTCTTTCGTGATCCCTCCTTTCAACTAGTATATAAAATCCTGCCGTAGGTGTTGAACGATCTACTTTATACAGGTGTTGGCTTACAGGTCCTTGGAAAGCCTTTCTTTGATTATATAGTTTTTTTGTCCCCTAGAATGTAGTCCTATATATCTATATCTGGGGTCGTTGGTCATTTTTCGGGGAAAAAGTGATCTTTCTCTTCGCACCTCTGATCTAGAGGAAAGGGGCCAATATAATTAGATACATGCTAGGTCTTATTGGGATACTATATATTCATGCCCACTTATTTCTGGACATTCTTCAGGTAGGCTCCTCATTCGGAATTGAGACTGCTGTAAACAACCCCCAACTTCCTTATATTAGGACTTCTAACACTGGGAAGTAATTGGAAAGATGTCCAGACCCGGATATCTAGAAGGTCTCATAGCTTATATGAGAATCATTATATATAGGGGAAGTCGCAGTCCGCTAGCCCTCCCTCGGATCCTCTCCTCAGCTTATATGAGCAACATAATAGGCCAAGGTTCACGTGAGGAGAAATCTTTCTCGGGCAAGTATTCCCAAGCATGAGGTACAGATTGGAAGAGAGGATCGGGAGAAGATTTATATTGTTAATGAGGAATCATAGTCGTTGCTAAATTATAAATGGTATGGATTATTAATAAAAAGTTAATACTAATTGTTGTTATGTTAATCTTTGTTCTCGCAATCATATGAGGAATCACCCGTAAATATGCATGTTTTTACGGCTAATAAATTTTTATATCATTCTTATATTTTTTTGAAAATATGAGAATAATATAAAATCTTATAGATTTTCAATTTGGGGTTGGTGTATCGGGAGGAATGGAAACTATTTTACATAACACCAACCAACTTTTGAGTAAGTTTCATGGTGATGGGTCTCTCTCTATGCTCACAATAGATTTCTCTATTGCTTTCAATATGATAGATAAATCGTCGATGCTTCGTGAGGTTAGGAGGCGATGTCCATCTATTTCTTCATGGGTGGAATTTCTTTATGTTGAAGCTGCCGGATTATATATTAGAGACAATCATATATGGTCAACAACAGGAGTGCAACAAGGTGATCCGCTAAGTCAACTTCTTTTTTCTCTTGCATTGCACCCACTTATTTATGAAATCAGAGGTAATTGTAAACTCCTTTTCATGCTTGGTATCTTGATTATGGGACTATCATCGGGGACACATTAGAGGTCTCCAAGGTGCTTAACATTATACAACATAGAGGTCCAGAGATGGGGCTTGTTCTGAATATCAAAAAAACCCAGCTTTTCTGGCCTTCATGTGATGGACAGAAGGTCTGCGAAGGTTTGTTTCTCGTGGATATTGGGAGGCCTGTTCTAGGAGTGAGATTACTTGGAGGTGCAGTAAGTAGGGATAGAGGATTTGTTGAAGAAATGGCTATGAGGAGGGCCACCAAAGCTGTTGACTTAATGCAATTACTCCTCTGTTGGATGACTCACAAAGTGAGCTTTTTTTATTACGATCTTGCATGAGCTCATCCAAGCTTATGTTTGACTTAAGGACATGTCAACTTGCATACATGGAGCAAACTGCTATATTTTTTTGACAATGGGCTACGTAGAGCTATTTTCGATATTGTGGTTTGCGGAAGTCCTTTCTTTGATGACCTTCAATGGCGGGTGGTATCTTTACCCATCAGGCTCGGTGAATTAGATCTGCACTCTACTATTGAGGCTTCTTTGTGGCCTCTAAAGATCAATCTTGGATACTTCAAGATCATATTTTACGAGATAGTGGGATATATGATATGGATTCTGATTTTCTACATGCCTTGGAGGGTCTACATGTCACACTTCCATCTCTAGATCTTACTTGTTTTGCAAACAAGGATACCATCCTCCCTAAAGCCCATAATGCTTTGGCGAGTTCCCTTTTTAGAAAAATTGTTAAAGAAAATGAACTTGAATTTGACATGACTGCTATACAAAAGGTAATTTTTCGACGTTTGCAATCTGACCATGCTCAAGATTTCCTTCTAACTATTCTTATTGATAGCCTTGGAATGCATATGTCACCTTTTGAGTATCGTACTATTCTAAGATAGGCTGATGATTCCTGTATTCCCAGCTGATGAACCATGTCCAATATGCCATAAAACTTTCCTGGACGCCTTTGGAGACTATGCGGTTCATTGCCGTGAACTCCCAGATTTTAAATATAGACATGATCTTATCAGGGATGTCCTTTATGATGTACTCAGGAAGGCTGGAGTTTCTTCAAAGATAAAAGCACTTGTAAATTTTTTGACTGACCCGTAAGAGGGAAGATCCATATTCAGACCGGCAAATTTCTTAATTTTTAGATGGGCTGGAGGAAAGCATGCATGCGTTGATTTAACGGGAGTTTCTTCATTAGTTGGTCCGATAAAAGAGGATCTCATTATGGGATGCGATGCACGGAAAACTGCCTCAGCTAAAGTTGTCAAACATGAGAAGGCTTGTATTGACAATCAACATGTTTTCATCCCATTCGGTTTTGAAACTTTTGGTTTCTTGGCAACTGAAGCAATAGAGCTCCTTAAAAGGGTTCAAAAAATTATGCATAATAATGTTATGGTCCCTAGGTCTATGGATACTGTATTTCAAAGAATTGATTTTGCTATCCAAAAAGGATTGGCGGCACAACTTGTTACCCATCTCCCATCAATATCTATGTAATGTTACAATATGAAATACTACATCAATGTAACCTTAAAAAAATTCTTTTCTAAGTGCCCATACATTTGTCACTAAAAAATATGAATACGCATATAATTATACTTTTTGTAGATAGGAATATGGATATCATAGTTTGTAAAATTCAATTAACTCCAAGTTTAAACCATATATTGTTTTAGTTATTTACATGGCATTGTGCGGTGTATCTAGGTTTAGTTATTGTGAAAAGAACAATAGACTTATTTATCAAGAAATCATGATTTGACAACCATGATGAAGTTATTGTGAGTTTTATGCATTGAAATGTCATGATCGTAGCTTTGATTAATTATGTATGCTTTTCTTAGATTCTATCCATTATTTTTAAATAATGTAAATCTATAATAATAAGTTTTTGTTTATCAAAATAAATTGCTTGACCGACTAGGTACGGACCCCACATAAAAAATATCCTGATTTCACCTTATACCCACGATAAATAAAAGATAATTATCTATAGTGCTAGCTAAGATAGAAATAGTTGGTATGGATATTAACAAAAAAGCTGATGAATAGTCATTATTGTATTATTCTTTAATAAGAAGTACACCATATGTTATGTCAGCGAATTAAAAAGCAAGAAATGAGTGTGCAACAAATAATATTCTATTATAAAGTTAACATCAAAGATACAGTAACGAATATTTAAAATTATTCGTTGACATTACACAATTTTGTTATAGCTGGTGGAACATGATGACATATTCCCCATCATCCACCAAACGTACAAGGAATATCTTGTAAGTACAATATAAATTACATATGTGTTATCCGCTGGATAAATAAAAGATAGGATAACGAATAATTTGCAATTTTCTCAGTCTTTTTTTTGCAAAATTTAACATCGACTCTTAACTTCGCCTTCCAATTGCCGATTGCAACCAACCCATCATCTCAAATTCCCAACTCGGCATTCCCAGCCTGCCCCCTACATCTGCTTCTGAAAATAGGAGACCAAGGGAGCAACATCGCCAAAATCCGTTTAGGCACCACCTTCAACATCCTTGCACCCATTTACAAGAGACTCGATAAGGAAGTTCGTATTTTTTTTGCATTGAAACACAATAAGGATCCATGATATCAATTGGGTAATTCCTAATTTGTGGTAATTCTGATAGTCATATATTTATTTTTAATCATATATAACATAATAGCATGCCTTCTTTTACCATATTTGTATAATTTTTATGGTACAAATACATTTACTAAATTTATATCGTATGTTTTCCATCCATTCATATATATATATATACGTCGATTTGTAGAGTATTTCTAATATTACTTATATGCGATCAATATCCGTTTTACATCCATATCAGTTTTTTAAGGATGTGGTAAGATAATTTTAATATTCGTCAATATCCGTATCTGCATCCGCATTTATATTTAAAAACAGATAAGGATTTGGTAATAGATATATCCGCATCTGTATCCATTTATTTGCATCCATATATAATAACTACAAGATCAAAATAATTATGTAGAGATTTTTAATTCGTTATTATATCGTATATTGTTTAATATATAATGATGAATAATATTAATAAGATTTTTTTATAGTTGAAATTAAGAAGATTGTAATATCCGTTGTTATATCAATACTGTTGGTCCATATAGTGACGCTTAATTGTCACACTTTTAATATCGAGTATTAGTTGAGATTTTGAAAAATATGATAAATAAGCACTGCAATATTGGTCTCCGTTAATGATAAAGTAATAGATATGACATTCACCTCCAATTTTTTACATAAAAATCATTTTGTAACAAATAATACTCATAATTATATATTTAGCAACGGATGAAATATCGACAGATTTAAAAACATTGATATATACACATTTCATTGTAGTGAATCATTCCCTTTATTAAAGATGCATGCATAATTAACTATTAGCATTTACATGTTGTACTTATTCCGACCTTTATATCTTTTTTTATGAACTTTTGTTTTGAACATAAATAAACCCATTAAAAATGGTGGATTGTTAAAATAATTGTCAAATCTAGAATGTAAAGAGTAATTATACCATGCAAAAGATACCAAAATAATGATATAAATGATTAGTTATGGACAAGCATATACTCGTTGTCATGTCCAAAATTGTTTAATACATGAGTATGGATGTCTAATATCAACGAATATGAATAATTTGTTACTGTATCTAGAAAATTGAGTATAGATATAAATGAATATATATTGAATATGAATACAATCACAAATACTTTATGAATTAGCTTATATATATGAATTAAATGGCTTATTATGATAAAAATACAATATATATCTTATAAAAATGATATCAAATATATAGAACAAGTTAAAAATTTTGCTATATGTAATTAAAATAAATACATGTCTATATATTAAAATATATAACAATATAGACAAAAATGTATGTGGATACTAAAGTTACATTTTTATATGTATTCATTTTAATTGTGATACATATACACCTGTCAAAATATATTATAAGAAATAGGTATATATATTTAGGGTTAAATGGGCCCCCCTTGGGGGAGCTAACTTGGCTCCCCCTCCCCATTTCACCTAGTTTTTTTATTTTTTTTTGAAATTTTCTTCCGTAGAATTTCATCACTATATCCCTATATTAAGTCATTAAAATTTCGTGCGAAATAGAGACTCGTATGACCTCCATGCAGACAATCATTTTCTAACGGTAACAGAATTGCTAAAAACAACCCCGTCTGGATGGAGGCCGTAGGAGTCTCTGTTTCGCACGAAATTTTAATGACATAATATAGGGATATATTGATGAAATCCACGGAAGAAATTTTCAAAAAAAAATAAAAAAATCGGACGAAACAGGGCGGTGGAGCCAAGTTAGCTCCCCCCATGGGGCAGCCCCATTTTACCCATATATTTATATCCCTTTGCATCCATACATTAAATGTGATATAATTTTTTTAAATATTAGATTTAATGGTACTACTTAACATCGTATTAATAAAAGTTTTTGTGATATGAAGAATATTGTAAGGACATTTTTGTTTATATAATGTTTGTTTGGATATTTATGGGAAATCGTAATTATAGGGGTATCTTTGTAAAAATTCCTTGTAAATAAATATTAATAACTAAAACGATAAATAATAACATAGATAAACTTTATATATATATATATAATGTATCTACATATATAGTCTCAATAATTTGGTCCCTCAAAGTAAAAGTTTCTGGCTTCGTCCCTGCTGACGAGGAACCAATGCATATTGGATAGATTGATTCTTAAGCCGTCATTAATCATCTATCTTTAGGTTCTTGTATATGTAGTTATTGATTTCATACACAGATTGATTAGATTGTGCTTTTCCTCTGCATTTTTTATGGTTCATAACATGAAAAAACATATTTCTCTAGTTTGGATTGGTTCCATCGATAATCTATTGAGCAAGTTTGGTGCCTTGAATTCATTAACCAGAATGATGATTTGCTGGTAAAATAGTAGTGTACCACCTTAAATTATTAAGCAGTTCGAGGAAATCAGTAAATATTAATCATTAAGTTCGCATAAAAAATGAAGTTGCATGGTAACTTAAAGGCATTTCTTGTGAACTGCTGACTATCGATTCTTGTCAAGTTATAGGAGCATAATAAATACACATTTGAGCAAATTATAAGACTTTTTTGATCGTGCGAATATCCAGCTAATGAGAGGGATAATATTCGACATGTATATATTAAAAGCGGACCTTATCATCATTATCTTTTATAATATCCCTCATCTGATCGTGAAAGTCATTAACGTTGATTTCAAGTATCTTGGTTTCAGAATATTCTTCATGATTAGATCATATTCCAATCAAGGATGCAACATTTTGTTTACCATGTTTTATTTTCAATAAGAATATCTACTGGATGATTTAGATCAAATATCTTTACGGTTGATGATTTTCACAACTGAAAAAAAACACAGAAAAAGATTGTGCATTTTTATATCATATTGGAAGTGATCCATGCTCACCACATAGTAGAGCTAAATAAGCTTACAAAAATTTGATTATTCAGACAAGGTCTATTAATAATGGAATACGCCAATAGCCATCAGAGGAGATTAAGTATAATAGGCTACGATTGAAAACATTAATTGATTGCATTAAATGATTGACTTTTCAAGCATGCACATTTAAAGGGCATAATAAATATAAAGAGTCAAAGAATTTATGAAGTTATATTAAAATGATTAAGTTATTGACATCCTATAATGAAGAAGTTGTAAAGGTTGTTTTAGATAATGCCCTTAAGAATACAAAATATACATCTCATACACTTCAGAAGGAGATATTTGATATTATTTCAACTAGAATACAAAATGCTATTCATGATGAGATTGGAAATGTAAAATATTGCATTAATGTTGATGAAGCTCGTGATGATTCTAAGAGAGAATAAATGACTATCATCATCAACTTTATTGATATTAATGACATTATTTTAGAAAGATTCTTCGATATTGTTTATGTCAAAGTTACAAGTGCATCTACATTAAAAAAAGATTTCATATGTCCTTTCTCACCATTATCTCAGCATTCAAGATATACGTGGACAAAGTTATGATGGTGTGAGTAACATGCACGGAGAGTGGAAGGGCCTACAAGCACTAAGTATGGATTGTAAGTATGCCTATTATGTGCATTGTTTTAGCCTTAGACTTCAGTTAGCATCAGTTGCAACATCAAGAGAAGTTATTTTTATTCATTATTTTTTCTCTAAGTTAACATTTATCATTAATATTGCTGATTTTTCTAGCAAGAGGAATGATGAATTACAAGATGTTCAAGCATCTAATTTGATTGAAAAAATTGTAGCTAATAAAATTGAAACTAGAAGATATATTAACTAGATTGGGACGCTACAACATGCATGAGACACTAGACGTGGATCTCATTTCCACTAAAATTCTAGCATGATAAAGTTGTTTGATTCGACATGCTTTGTGCTAAGTCATATCGTGAAAGATGGTTATGCATATTCTCAACGTGAGGATGCTGATGCCGTTGACGATTTCATAACATCCTTTGAATTTATATTTATTTTACATTTGATAAAGGATATTTTGAGATTTATAGATGTATTATGCTGTGTATTGCAAAATATCGACCAAAATAGTTTGAATGCGATTACTTTGATGTTCACTACTACATCTCTTATTCAAGACATGCATGAGATGGTTGGAATAGATTTTTTTGACAATGCATAGTCAAATATTGATGTTTTTGAAATGGGTCTTTCTTATTCTAGTAGAGCACGCTCTTGTCATGAATAAAGCAACATTATACTTGAATATCATTATCACGTGGATATTTTTATGACTATATTGGATTTACAACTTCAAGAGCTGGATCACCGATTTAACGACACAATTATGAAGCTCTTCTGTCTTATCTTGACTATTCATGTCTCAACTGCTGCAACTAAATGTACATATTCAGATATGAACTTCGTGAAGATAAGTCTTCAAAATAAGATGGATTTTTGAGTAGTTGTATGATTGCTTACGTCGAAAAAGAGATGTTAGAAAATGTCATCGTAGAAGAAGTCATTGATGATTTCTATGTAATGAAAAATCATCGAGCGCAACATCGGTAAATTGTGTAAATTTATCCATCACTTTTAAAACTATATACCTCAATAGTAGTATTTTCAATTATTTATATACTTAACTAAATATCAACCCGACCCATAAATTTTTTCTCACTCCACTACCAATATTAACAAATACTCCATGGATCGAGTCTAATATTGGTTCCATTGGGATTTGTTATAGGTTGGTGGTACCAAAAGTCCAAGGCAGGGTACCACCCTCACACCTCATATATATACATATACATATACATATACATATACATATACATGACAAACTAAGCTGTCATGACATCGACTCCACCATTCCTCAGCTCCTCTAACGTAGTGCCGTGCCACCTTCTAAGAACAAAACCAGAATAATAAAAGCAACAAATCTTTAGCCAATTAGATTTGCATTTGCCAAGACATATATATATCTTCCATATCCTGCAAGACTTTCCCTCAACTTTGTTTTCCCGCCTTATTTCCCTTCTCAAAATGGAGCACTGTTCCATCCCAAAATGTGTCTGTTCTTCCCTCCTCGTGGATCTCTTCTTATTTCTTCTGGTGCTTGCCATGTTCGTTGAGATGCCTGCTCCTGCTCTGGCATTGCGGTCGAGTGACAACGATTGCCAGACCCTCCTCAACCTCAAGCCCCTTCTTGGCATCAGCACCGCTTCACAGACGATGCTGTCCTCGTGGAAGAACACCGTGGGCTGCTGCCAATGGTTCGGCGTCAATTGCAGCAGTGAAGAGCAACCGACGCGAGTTACAGAGCTGGGACTAGCTTCCCTTGGTCTCACCGGCATGATACCTCCTTCGTTGGCCAACCTCACTTTCCTTCAGGTGCTCGATCTCTCTGACAACAAGTTGCATGGCGCTATTCCTTCTGAGCTTGGGTCTTTGAGGAGTCTACAGATACTCTACGTAAACGACAACTCGCTCGAAGGCGAGATCCCGGAATCACTTGGTTGGCTTCCAGACATGCAAGAGTTTGATTTCAAGAAAAACAACCTCAAGGGAGTCTTCCCTGTCAGTTTGCTCAATTGCTCGGGGCTGATATACCTCTCCCTGAGCAGCAACAACTTCACGGGTGGTATTCCTCCCGCAATCGGCAATCTCTCTTCGTTAACTTATCTTCACTTGGCATTCAACAACTTGGAAGGGATCATTCCAGCGGATATCAGTCGTCTCACCGAGCTGTGGGATCTTGATTTGCAGTTCAACAGCTTCACCGGTAACATCCCAGCAAAACTTTATAATTTATCTTCATTAGGCGTCTTGGCCTTGGGAAGCAACATGCTCTCAGGCACACTTCCAATGGATTTCGGGAACTACCTCCCCAATCTTGAGTACCTTTATTTGTATGAGAATCGTTTCGAAGGACACATTCCGTCCTCCATAACCAATGCATCATCTCTTAGAGAGCTATCACTTTCCACCAACAGTTTTACTGGTGACGTGCCTCCGAACATGGGTAGTTTGGTTAATCTAACAAAGCTACTTCTCCCCAACAATCGGTTGGAAGCGCGGGGACCTCCTGATTGGAGCTTCATTGCATCCTTGTCGAATTGCGTATGCTTGAAGGAGATAGACCTAACAAACAACACATTTGGTGGGTCTCTTCAGGATTCCTTCGGTAACCTTTCGACGTCTCTCCAATGGTTGAGACTTAGATTTAATCAGATAACAGGAAAGATTCCTGCAGGCATAGGAAATCTTAGCGGTCTACTTGATTTCGACATCGAGCACAATCATATCTCAGGTCCCATTCCAAGCACCTTGGGTAATCTTCTGAAGATGGATGCACTTATTCTTCGCTTTAACGAGCTCTCCGGTGAGATACCACCATCGCTGGGTAACCTTTTCAATATGAGCGAATTCTTTCTGAATAATAACAACTTGAGCGGGAGCATACCGGAGAGCTTCGGTTCCTTGAAGAAGTTGATAGTGTTTGACATGTCATATAATGGCCTTGGTGGTTCCATACCCAAACAAGTGATCGGTATTTCGTCTCTGTCGCAGTACTTGAACTTATCTCACAATGTGTTTGTTGGTACCTTGCCAAGTGAAGTAGGAAAGCTGAGGAATCTCAAAGCTCTCGATGTATCTCACAATAGATTCTCAGGTGAAATCCCCCGTACTCTCGCAGATTGCCAGCTCTTGGATTACCTAAATCTGCAAGGGAATTGTTTCAATGGGACCATACCGGAACAATTGAGCAATCTAAAGGCCATCCAGTTCTTGGACCTCTCGCAGAACCAGCTCTACGGCCCCATACCCAAATTCTTGGAGAGGTTACCCCTCCAATTCCTAAACCTCTCTTTCAATAATTTGGAGGGCGAAGTGCCGACCGGAGGAATTTTCAGCAATTTAAGCATGTTTTCTATTATCGGAAACGAAAATCTTTGTGGAGGAAATCCAAAATTGAACTTGAAGCCCTGTTCAGTAAAGAAAGATAAATTATCTAAACCAGTCTTGGCTGTTATTGTTGTTGTTGCTGTCCTAATTTTTCTAGTAGTTCTTCTTTTTCTACTGCGAAGATATATTTCGCGAAAGAGTTCCACAAAGTTATCGAAGAGGACAGTTTTCTGGAATGATAAATTCTTGAAACTGTCGTATCAAGATCTTCATGATGCCACAGATGGATTCTCAGCTTCCAATTTGATTGGTAGGGGCGGCTTCGGGGCAGTATATAGAGGAGTTGTGAAGGATTCAGAAGTGGTTGCCATTAAGGTTTTTAACCGGGAAATTCTTGCATCTTCGAAGAGTTTTGATGAAGAATGCAGAGTATTGAGAAATATAAGACATCGCAATCTCGTAAGAGTATTGAGTGCATGCTCAACCGTGGATTCCCAGGGCAACGAATTCAAGGCACTGGTTTACGAGTTCATTCCAAATGGTAGCCTCGATGCGTGGCTGCACAGAGACGATCAAACTTCAGGAGCATCGAAAGTCTCTGATAAACTGAACTTGAACGTGCGTGAAAGACTCGACATAGCTATTGATGTCGCAGCAGGAATTGATTATCTTCATAATCAGATTGAAGAGCCGATTGTGCATCGTGATTTAAAGCCCAGCAATATCCTTCTTGATGACGATATGACTGCTCATATATGTGACTTTGGGATTTCCAGAATTCTACCACCGGATTCGGAACTAATGACTACTGGAATCAAAGGGACCATTGGATACATACCCCCAGGTGAGCTATTCTGCAAACATATTCCTACGATATCTAGCATATCCGGTGCTGTACACCTGATATATAGCATTTAGACCAGAGAATGAAAAATTCAGATTTTTTTCTCTCCAGCTATAGATGCCTGTTTTCTTTTCTGTTTAAAATAAACAAAGCATATCGATATAGTCAACTCTTTTTATGGATAGCACGTTTCATACTCCATCTCTATCATAGACACCAGACCTTTATTCTTAAACGTTCAATAAAAAAAATAACACAAGATTTTATATGATCATCTCATCTAACTGTACACTATTAGCAAGATAAAACCAGCACAGCACTGATCTGACAGAGGTCCCTCCAAAATATCCGCTTGCTGCATGCCACTCAAGTTCTTTTTCTTTGAAGGTTTATTACTTTACTTATAGCACTCGTGCATCCGCCAATTTAAACTTAGAATATGGTCTTCACGAAAGATTACTATATATATGCTTGTGCTTCCTTTCTGTAAACGTCCACCTGTAATGGTTAAAGAACTAAAATACAATAAAAGCATTTAAGAACCAATCTTCAAATTAAATATCGAGTTCCTTTTGTTCTTCATCTTCTTTATCGTCACCAGGCGCATAATAGTTCCATGGAGAGGATTCATCTCGACTGCTTATTCCACGCTTAAATTGCAGAATCTGCGATGGGAAGCCGGATCACCACTTCGAGGGATGTGTACAGCTTTGGAGTTTTATTGCTGGAGATGTTCACAGGGAAGAGGCCCATAGAGCTTGAAGAAGGTCTGACCCTTCACCGCTACGTGGAGGAGAGCTTTCCCGAGGACATCACCGAGATCATAGATAAAAGAATGCTATCAGAAGAGAAGGACGGGGAAATGACAGTGAGAACAAGGGAGTGCATAATAGCAGTGATTGCAGTGGCGCTGTCCTGCTCAAAGGAACAGCCCAAGGAGAGAATGGACATCAGAGACGCCCTGAAGCAACTGGAAGATGCGAAGAACATCCTTGTTGGAGTTGGGAGTACGAGGAAAAGGCTCAGCCAGAGTGAGTCAGATCTGAGTGCCCATCTGCCCTCGTACTCCTATAAATAACTGAATGAATGCCGGATTTTCCTTTGAAATCTCTCTAAATATATCACCAGATGGTTGGAATATGTGTGCAACACTGCTTCCCCGGAAGCCACACTTTGTTGTTTTATTTATATATATTTTGTTGGATGAAGCAAATTTAAATGAAAGAAGTAAATAAGAAGTAATTGCTAATTTATTTTCCTGCAATACCAGGTAGCTGCAAAATGTGTTAAAAAATCCACGTTATCATATTTAAGTCTAAGATGATTACCTACAGCGATACCAAGTCCAGAAATAAACTATAGGTAAATGCCCTCCCTAGTAAAAGAAGCAATTGTTTCATATTGATATGACCATTGGACTGACATATAGTAGTAAAGACGTATTAAAAGAATGGAATATAATTCAGACAACAGTTCTGTGCAAGTATATTTAGGAAGAGTTTAATGGGGCTGCTCCTTTGGGGGCAGCCAACAATGGCTGCCCCCGCACCGTTTTCGGTATTTTTTATTTTTTTGAAAAATATCGTCATATATATTCATCTCTATATTCCTCATATAGGCCATTCGAATTTCGTCAGAAACAGAAATCCCTACGGCCTCCATCGAGATGATGTCGATTTAAAAAATCATGTTACCGTTAAAAAATAACTGTCTGGATGGAGGCCGTAGGAGTCTCTGTTTGTGACGAAAATCGAATGGCATATAGGAGTGATATAGGGATGAATATATATACGATATTTTTCAAAAAAAATAAAAAAACATCGAAAACGGTGCGGGGGCAGCCCTATTAAACTCATTTAGGAATACATTCCTAGTTTGTGAACTTTGCAATTAGTTACTGAGTAAATTCAAATGAAAGAAGTAAGAACTATTGAAGCATTTCTTGTCTGACAAATGATTACCAACTTTAATGAAATCTTATCACCCGGCGTGTTCATTTCATCCATCCTAGGATGAATAAAGTGAAAAATAAGAGTTGAAAAAAGAAATGTATGAATTAAATTAGTTTACAATGTAGCAGAGGCTCGGAATTTTATTGGATGGTAATTGTAGTTTATATAATTAATACGGAAAAATTGTAAGATGTACTGGCATTTCAACTCAAAGGATAAATATTTTTTTTAAAACTATAAACAATCACACATGAAATCAGAAGTTGATAAAATAATGACAATATTTCAGTGTAAGACATATACAAAAAAGAAGACATATAAAAAAACAAATTACTTCGTCATTTTAAACAATAGTTTAAGAACAAATACTTATACGATACATCTAGCAAATTGCACCAACACTGCCTCTTGTAGTTACTTAGAACAATTACTTCTGGAAAATTGAGAATATTTAAAATATTTTTTTTTTAAAAAGCTTAGTTATCTTAGCATTTCAATATAAAGAACATTTTCTTGATTTCCTACATCAAATAAACATTATTATCACTGCCTAGCTTAAAGTACTGGAGATTAAAGAATGCATCTTTTTCTTTAGGAGAATGAACTAACCTAAAAAAAGATTGTAATGTTACTACCTTTTAAATAAAGTAGAGATAACGTAAAGTAAACTTGAAAAAACTGTAATATGTAGTACAAATTTTAAACTATATACGAAAGAATATAGTACAAAGTAACTATTAAATAAATAAATATATAGAGATTCTTTCAAATGAGTTGGGATCTCACCACTTTTGTGGCGAGCCATCAACGGGATCCATTAGATCATGATCCATTGGTATGATGCCAAAAATAGTATTTTGGTCCTTTTGTTTTGAGCTAAATTGAAAATTCATTTAATGATGGTGATACCATTTTAGACTCGTTTTTATTAGGGATTTTTCGTTAATTCCTCTATTCGTTGATTTCCAAAAATGTTATCAGCACTTTAATGCATGTAATTTGTAAATACGAATGAGATTATGTGACATTTAAATTTCGATTTTTAAAATTCAAATAATACATTTTTCAACATTCACATTGAATAGTTTTTTGTGAAATTATTATTTTCAATTGTAAATTTTATATTGCCCTTTGTAAAAGTTCATAAGCAGTTGTAGTTTCTTCGAATTGCTCTGTAAATTTCATGTTTTATATATATTGTATGAATCTTTGTCATAGTTTCATGGTCCTTTGTAATTGTTATGCATTTCTTTGTAAAAATGCGCAACCGCTTGGTATTATTTGTATGGAACTATGCAAAATAAATGTAAAATGTTAGAATTTGATAAAATTTAAACTATACTACGAGAACGTAAAAAATAGTTCGACATATGTAGAAAATATTACGTGAATTGTAAAAAAGCGATAATTATAAAAAAAATCATTCGCGCACCCGACCACAAAACGATGTGCCTCCCTCCTCGCAGCCATGCCCCCTCCCTATGTTACCATCCTCCGTGTTGTTCCCTCCTCCACGCTCAACCGTGTCGATGAATCGAGAGAGAGAGAGAGAGAGAGGAGGAGGAGGTGCACTGCTGTCGATGAATAGAGAGAGAGAGAGAGGAGGTGCGTCACCGTTGACAAATCACGAGGGGTGGGGGGCACCGTTTCCTCCCTACTCCTCCTCCTCCTCCTTGCGTCATCGTGCCCTCCCTCCTCCGCTCCTTTTCCACACACAACTGTTCCCCCTGCTACGCCTCCTCCACGCGTGACCATGCATCATCATCGCCGCACACCTCCGACGCCTCCACATGCAGCGTCCCAATCTCGCTCCACGTACCGCCACCCTATTGCTTGCATGAAAACGAATTAAATTTTAAAAATATGGAAGACAACTGATGGAGATAAATGTAGGTTATCACATCCTATATTTAGATTCTGATAAAAAGATTAAAACATATTTTCATGACTTTACAAACATTGTTAATCTATCATTAGTTATAGCCACACGATCAAAAATAAAAGGACGAGACTGAGGGCTCACCACAATATTGGCGAGACCCTGCTCCATTTGAAGTTTCTCCTAACCGAGGGATGGATATATATGAAACTGAGAACTTCATGGAAACATATAGAATGACGAGAGATCAGTCTAGCCTTCGGAACACAGATTCTCGGATCAAAGCTAGTCTAGTCATAGACTCTTTCCCTACCTTGCTTTGTCCCTCTTATGGGAACTAGCTTCCTCCGTGAAAGGCAAAGGATGTTCGTGGAGGAACTGTAAAGAAAATGAGTGGCTAGTTCATTTTTTCTGGCCAATCTTAGTCTGACATCCTTCGTGCGCTGGCTACAGCGAATCCGTTGAGATCTGAGATGACATGTTAACCACTACTTATGGATTAGCTGGAAAAATTAGGACCCGATCCACCTAGCCGTTTTTTGTGTCAATGAGCTTGTTTTGGGACCGTCAACTGTATTATATTGCTCGATCTATAGGGTCAAAGGTCTCACTATGATCATTCCTAGTGCGAGTGAGCTTCGAGTGTCTTCTTGGATAGTTAGGGCTCTTTCCGGATTCCCGAGTCTGGGTAAAGATAACGTTGAAAAGGCAGGCTGTATTCTGACGAAATGCGTTGGATTCTAGGAGGACTATAATGAGGAGGACGACAGACCAATGAGCCCTCCTTTCTAAACAAAGCCCCTTGCCCCCCAACAGGATCATCCTTGTTATGAGGTTAGTGCGCACGAGATCTTCTATATTAGCCGGGGAAACTACCATACCCCATACGACTCACTCCCGTGACGATCCAACAACATCTAGGCTTCCTTGAAGAATGTGAGATCTCACACCAGGTAAATCCACACTCTCGTTCCACAAGAATGTAGGTACTCCAACTCCTGCTCCAATTGTTGTCGGTGCCGACATTTCTCGAGTTCGGGTCGGAGACCACCTCATCTGATAGCGACCCCCATCCTTTGACCCTATGGTGACTAGTCTTATCCGGTTCTGCGCAATAATCTTTTTGTGGATGTCTGGAAACCTCTTTCATGTAGCGTAATTTTGAGTCATGTGTACAGGACACCTTACACGTCAGACCCCGATGACTGCCCAGATCGAGAAGTCTTTTTTCATAAGCGAAACCCAAGGAGGTGAAGCAGAGTAAAGAGGGAAGACGCTACACTGTGAAACGTGGAAAAAATGATGCTAAATTCACGGCACCTAAGATGAAAAATCAAATTGGGATTAGCATGAAGAGTTCCCTGGAGAGTCCGGTCATCTGTCACTTGAGATGAACTATATATGAGAGCTCAAAAGTCCCTTGAATCCATTTACGATCCCATGTTTCCAGACACATCACACTTTTGCTTGGGTCGAGGCTCGGTCCTCAAACAGAGAATGAATCATGGAAGCTGTAATATCGGACTTATTGACATTTTTCTATTACCAGCCTCAGGATAACAAATCATCGGAAAAAAGGGGGAAGAGTTCCGATGCTCGACAAGCAAAGAAATGATGATGTCCCCAGCCTAATAAGGCGCGGGAGACAACCAGGGACAAGATGAGATTATATGAGTCAGATTTGAGCAGGCCACGAAGTGAGAACCCCCAAGAAATGAAAGAGAATTCTAGAATGTGTAAAAGACAAAGATCTCCTTTAGCTTTCACCTTCGGACATTTGCCAAGACTGATTATGGCGAGACGCATGCTATGTCTTCCTATAAACCTTTAGAGTGTCTTGATCATCTACTTTCAGAAGCATGAGATTAGCCGACTTCAGTTCCATCTCATCTTTTTCTGTTATCCTATCGGATGTGAATTATTCAATGCTTTCCTGCCGACATTTGAACCAGCCCAGCATTTGGACTGAGAATAACTGAGGACGGAAGGGGCTGTCTGATTTGAAAGACCATGTACAACATCACTTTTCACACCTGAGGAAGGTACTATATATATAAGGAAAAAGGAGCCTACATCAGGTGATGTAGGTAACTTACCTACATCGGGTCATTTTCTCATTATTTTAATTTTTTTCGAAATGAAATCTTGGAGGATTTTCATCACAATATACCACCATTATGTCATACAAATTCAACTTAAGTCGAGACTTCTATCCCATCCATCAAGATAGTCAAATTTTAACGGCCTCAAAATTCCTGAAATTGACCCCTTTCAGATGGGCATGTCAGAAATATATTTTTTCAACAAAATTTGAATCACATAATCCACTCTATATATTAAGTAAATATCACTGAGGTTTCATTCGAAAAAAATAAAAAAAATAACAGAAAATAGCCTGATGTAGCTAAGTTACCTACATCACCCAGTGTAGGCTCCTTGCCCTCATATATACATACATACATATATATATATATATAGAGAGAGAGAGAGAGAAGTGATCCTATGAGAGCAAAAAGTTGTGAGAGCATGAGAGGAATGATCCTAGGCCACATGATTTTGCTCTCTCTCTCATGGTCTTCTCTCTCCTAGGTGAATCATGTGGTCCAGGATCACCCCTTCCATGCTCTCACAACTTTTTGCTCTCATAGGATCACTCCTCTCTCTCTCTCCCCCCCTCTCTCTCTCTCTCTCTCTGTGTGTGTGTGTGTGTATATATGAAGCCGGGGAAGCTATTTTGAGTAACAACCAAGATGGTTGTTACACAAGGCAGTTTCCCCAATATTTTTTTTTTTAGTTTTTTTCAAAAATTATTCCATGTATATTCATCTATATATCCCTCCTAGATGCCATTCAAATTTCATGAGGAACGGAGACTCCTATGCCCTCCATCTAGAACAGGTAGATTACAGCCAATTTCAGACCGTTAAAAATTACTTGTTCTAGATGACATGTAGGAGGGATATATAGATGAATATACATGGAAGAATTTTTGAAAAAAATAAAAAATATTGAGGAAAATGCCTTGTGTAACAACCATCTTGGCTAACTCAAAACAACTTCCCTTCTCTCTCTCTCTCTCTCTCTCTATATATATATATATATATGGATCATACTCCATGGAGTAAGTAACTTACCTACTTCATTCTCATTTTTCCCACTTATATTTATTTTATTTTGCAAAATGCCTCCATAAATTTTCATAACTATATCCCTCTAATATGTCATTCAAATTTCGTCAGAAATAGAGACTCCTAATGCTCCATCTAAAACATGTAATTTTAACAATCTTAGATTCGCTGTAATCGACCTGTTTTGGATGGAGGTATAGGAGTTTTTGTTTCTGAAGAAATTTGAATGGCATATTAGAGGGATATAGTTATGCAAATCCATGGAAGCATTCTCTCGAAAAAATAAAAAGAAGGGGCAAAAAATGAGATTGGAGTAGTTTAGTTACCTACTCCATGGAGTAGGATCCCTTTCCTCATATATATACATATATAATACATTTATTTAAAAATACATTATATGCACAGTTTTTTAAATTGAACAACTTTATTTTTTTGCTAAGAGTATTATAAAGTTGATTATAATAACATTAGAAAGGAAAAGACAATAAATTAACCAAATGTAACCATCACACATGTCTATTTCATAGCAACGGTGTGGCTGCCCCTTTGAGATGAAAGTATTCTAACATGAAAGAAGGCAGCTTCAATTTTAAAAGGCTGGACACATTCTTGGGATGATTCTCATACGTGTGAAACACAAATGAATAAATGAGCATTATCACAAGAAATAAATATGATTTTCCTAAGTTTACGATTTCACAACATTATAGGGGTTTAATATGAATGTATCATGTACCAATTGTTACCATTAGACATATTCATTTCAACGTAAGGGTATGATCTTTTCCTTGAGATGAATGTATCGTCAGATGTCAGCATATAACTTTCATTTAGAAAGAGTAGAAACACCTTTGGGACGAATCTAGTATGCAGGAAATATAAAAGGCAAACAAAAGAAATATGTAATACCTGGAGCATGTCTCGTTGCTGACGGATTATTAAGTTCCAGACACTGATTTTCAGCTTCACTTATGTGTCATACATTCAAGCCTTATTTCTTTTCTACCTTCTATGCCTAGCTCGGATAATTGTATGTTACTACCTTTTTCTCGCAATATAGAGAGAATTGTAAAAAACTTCCAAATACTGTACCAAACCCTCGTGGAGTCCTCGCCAACAAGTTGGCCAGGACATGCTGTAATGTCTCGGGCCCTACCCCGATTTGTTATTGAGCATTACTGACTTGAACAACTTGTTCAGCCTGGGCCTAACTATCTCTTGACCACAACTCAAAATGCTTAAACCCAAGTTGTCCAGTAGTAGCCCCCACTACTTATAAGCTACTACTGCACTTTGTGATTACTAGATGTAGTACTATGTTTAGAGTGCTACAACCGTCCTCACTTATATTCGTAACGTCCTCGTTGCACAATGACCCATGACCTATTCCCTATAATAGTAGTGGCTTCACCTCATGGATAGCTCGTTCGTCTTAACTATATGGTAGGGGTGGCTCCACCTCTCACGTAATGCTTTCCACTATTAGAGGAAATGTGCTTTTACACCATCTTTAACATCCCGTTCCCCGTCCCGACCCGTTATTAGGGATTATTGGCTCACACAATTTGTTAGGCCTGAGCCCAACTAGAACCCTTGATCTGTTGGGGATAATATGGGTGTCCCTAAATCCCTTTCCTGCAGCAAAGATGACGCAACAACAATATATGTTCCCCACGCGGGAACTCAATGGCAACAATGACAATCAATCACACACGCAACCACACAAGACAAAGATTTTTACGAGAAAACCCTTACTCAATGTGAGGAAGGGAAAAACCATAGGGCAAGGCCAACAACGAATCCGCTACGGTCAAGATGAGCTAAATGTTCTTTCAGTTTTGTTGACCAACAAAACCGAGATACAAGACACAAGCACAATGATAGTTCTTCTACTAGTAGCTAACAAAACCATCTGCTACTGCGGCAGGCCCTGGTCGAGCGTGTATACATGCCCGACTGAGGTTGATGTGACGGTGATGGCTCATCCTTCTTCTCAATTGGAGAATCCGTGGATGGTGTCGTCGACTGGATAGAAATGATGGTACCCACCAGCAGCTCCAACTGCTTGGTGATCTGGTCCAGCTTGACTAAGTGTTGCGTCCTCTTTTCGATCACAACGAGTTTTTCAAGATCCTGTGATTGCTACTCAATGATATCAACTTTTGAGAGATGACCCCCAATGATGCTGAGATTGGAGCTCTCATCTCTCTCTGTCTCACAAGACGCTATCATGTGGACTTGCTTCTGGAGGATATGGGGTTGCTTCTGATATTCTTTGGATGAAGAGAGGGTGGTCTCTCCTTCGGCCATTTCTTCGAAGATCTACCATACTACATATTCATCCTTATTGAAATGTGATCCCCTACAAGTTGCATCAACGAGCCTTTAACTTTCTGCATTCAACCCCCCGAAGAAGTGTTGGACCAAGCTGGTCCTTGGAATTTCATGATGGGGGCATTTCTCCTGCAGATCTGTAAATCTCTTCCAGGCTTCATGAATGGTCTCGTGGGCTCCTTGAGAGAAGTTGTTGATTCTGGCTCGCATCTGGTTGAGCCGACCGAGAGGATAAAATTTATGCAAGAAGATAGACTTTAGTTACTCCCATGTCTTCACAACCTTTTCCAGATGATTAACACAGTAGAGGGCCTTATCTTGTAGATTGAAGGGGAATTCCATCATCTTTACTACATCCAACGGAACATTGGGGTAGTGGGTAGTATGACAGATGCAGGAAAATTGCTGCAGGTGAATATATGGCTCCTCGATAGTGTTCCCGTGAAATGAAGGTAGAAGGGCCAAGAACTGGGGCTCAGCTCAAAGTGAGCATGCACCTGTGGAATGAGGATCCAGTCGATCATCTGACTGTCTCTAGGGTTATATGTATCTTTTAGCATAGGTTTTGGCCCTCCTTGTTCTGGCTCTTCCTCGTCGAGATTGCCATGGGGTTCACCTCCTCCTGGTCTGTCTACTCCTCCTGCTTATCTATTCATAACATCATTCAACATATCCTGGAATGTAGTCAGTGCCAGGGCCTGCTTGGTCAGTTATTGTTGTATGGCATGGATGGAGGCCAACAATTGAGCATTCACTTGCTTCTGATCTGGCATGTATCCTTGTTCGGGCTGGGGAGGCTGTTGACCCTTGCCCTTTCCTTGGGGAGTCATTTCGGGGTCTGAGTCCGAAGAGATGAATTCCATGTCCGAATCCAGGAATGGGACTATCTTCTATCTACAATGTGAAAAATTCCCAATCAGACCACTTGCAATTGAATCCCGGCTGCCATGATGGATCTAGAATGAGGGTCAATTCCAGAGTGTTGTGAATGAAAAAGATATGGACTGTAATCACCTCTCATTTACAACGGCGAAGGTGGGACAAGAGTGGTCCTATTTTATTGGGTGGTAAAAAGTATGGGTAGAAGATGAGGAGTCTGAAGATTAACCAGCAAGGTTCGGATCGGGTTCTCGAGAATCTCCTCGAATTATTGACGAGGTCGAGTCCATGGAATCGATGTAGGTGTCGGCGGGGTCCCGACAAACCATCCATGGATCGACATCGTGAAACAAGAAGGAGATCAATGCAGGAAGAGAGATATGATGATCAACGAGGAATAAAATGGAGTGTAAAACAATAGAAAGGTTCGAACTGAGCGGGGGTCAAGAGGAAGACACATACGGCAAAATTTTACGCAATTGCATGGGACTTTGTTCTTTGAACCTTAATATAAATTCATACAAACACAATACAAAATTGGTTCACCAACTCACGTCACGTGAATCCATAAAGGTTCGGCTATTTATTATCTTTTCAGTTTTAGAGTAGTTATTTCAGGCATATCTTATAACAAATCCTTAGCACGCTAACCATATAGGAGAGAGAGTACTGCCAGAAGAGTACCCTGTACTTCTCCTCCTCCTTTGTAACATGTACTCTGCACTTTCTGAGGTCCTTGTAACCCTCATTGGATCCCTACTCAGTCAAAGAAATATGGAGAGGAAGCTGATAGGTGAAACGTCTATGTCAGCTCTCGTTCGGAACAGAATCATCCGTGAGCGTGCAAGAACCTACTTGGACACAAACTAATGATGCAGACACCCCCGTGAAGGCATGAACTAAGATCAGTACTTCAGACCTTGTCTATATTCCACACAAGAAGGAAACACCATCGTTGACAAGGCCCTACTCAGTCACATACAATAGAAGCGACATACTTTGAAAATCTAGGCGATACACAAGACAGTTACAGATTAGGATTTGGGCTCATAACGGGTCGTGCCTCGCTCATAGGAGGGGTTTTGTTCCCCTCCTAAGATACCTGAAAACAATGATGGCTTTATGAACCCAAAAGAATGATAGTCCGTTACCGATTGTGATTAAGGTCAGAGTTTATTTAGCAGTCCCGTTGTTTTATTTTTTGAATTTTCACTTTTTTGGATCTATTTCATACAAGCATCTATTGTTTTTTTTGTAGATTTTCTTTAAGTCCTAGGTGCTCAAAATTAGAGGGAGATAGCAAAAAAATCGTGCAAGTCGATTCAATGATGAAAATCTCACCATTGAATCTAATGATGCTGAGTTAGAGGGCTTATAGTGCTTCCCAGCTCTCTCCATGCAATATGCAAAACAGAATTTTTAAACCCATCTATATGGCGGTATGCAATTGACAAAATTGTCCTAAACAATATCTGCTATTACTCGTAAAGAACCATATGTTAGTTATTCAAAGATAAACACTAGATTCTGATTTTGGAGACATCTCGGTGCCCGCCACAACGGGTCCTACTAGCGCTGTATGATGTCTCTCACGACACGTGGGTTTGAATTAAAATGACTAGCATTTATTAATTTGACTAGATCCAAATGTAACAGAGTATAGGAATATGCATTCTTATTAGGGTGTGGACCTAGTTACCGAGCAAGCAACCTATGTCTAGGGGCTCCATGCACACAAAATATAATAAAATAAAGCGGAAAATTGAAAACATTGGAACATAAAATAAAAGAGGGTGAGAAAATACAGAAAACTGCGACGAGGCCCCCAGGTGAACAAACACCCAGGCACTGGACCTCGTTGGGGAGAGTAGAGTCCAAAGTCCTTAATTATTACATATCAAAATTGTCTCTCTCTCACCGATAAATACATAAATAAAATTAATCTAATTCTATTCTAATGCCCCTCTCCTTGCTTATTTTCTAGCCTCTCCAACTGGTCACAAAGAGAAGACCAGCCTCCTCCAAGCTTGGCTGCATCGGCCTCCTAAAAAGCCATCTTCGTGTGGTGGGCCCTAGCAACAAAGTTACAAAGAGATTGCATTAGCACAAAATAATTAAATCAACTTGAGCTATAGATAAATAATTAATTGAATAAAAATAAATCATTGAATATTTACATCAATAAATCAGAATAAATGACTATACAAAAAAATGACTGGCAAAACTAGGCTACGCTCATTGCTCCCTGGCAACGGTAACATCTGATGATAGGCAGAAATCAAAGGGTCGTACGGTTTCACAAAGCGAAACCGCAATCGGTGTGTTGATCACTCTAAAATTCCCAGTTAATCAACAATTAACCCACGATATATGTAAATCCATGAATAACAGAAATGTGAGGTTAAAATTTATTATTCTCTACCAAAAGATGCATAGTGATTAAGCATGTAGAGGTCGAACCACAGAGAGCAAAATGGTAGTCTATGGTTATTTATGTACAACAAGTCATTTGTTATATATATACACACATCTTTTTGTGGGTTTCTGATTTTATATATTTTTTATTTTTGTTTTATATTTTTGTATTGGATTTATAATTTACTATGTTTATATTTTCTTTTTATATTTTCTTTTTATTTTTTTATATTTCTTTTTCTTTTATTAAAGATATATACTACATATATAAGGCTATATAAGCCATATAGAGGAATATACATACAAATACTAATAAATGTAAATAAAATTTATAATAAAAATTGTTTTTAGGTTTTATATGTTATTCTAATATTTTTGTGATTTTTCTTTAATTTTGCTAAATTTTATGTATTTTTAAAATAAAACACATCCCAAATAAGGGAATAAATAATTAGGCCAAAATTGATTTGAATATAAAAATATTAAATAAGTTCTACAATTATCCAAATCAATTTTAATATATAAATATTTATATAAACAAAAATAACAAATAGAATACCATATTTCTGGAATTTTAGTGATTTTTTAGATTTTTAAGAGAGATTTTAGGGGTTTTCAATTTTTAAGCCTTTTCTTTTTTCATTTTTAATGATTTTTGTTCTATAATTAAAATATAATAAAATATACTATATATACTGTTTTTGGCATTTTTAGACATGCTTTTATTTTTGGTATTTTCTAAGCTAAACGGTTCATAAAATGGGTTCCTTTTGATGCAAAAAAATGCAAAAAATATGTGGTTTGAAAATACAGGGCATGAAGCACTTATCCCTATTTTTTTTATTTTTAGATGTACATTAACTATTTATAATAAATAGTTCAAATGCATAAAAATAGATGTCCTAACAGGGGCATATTTACAATAAAAATAATATTCAGAGACTCGGATGCAATTTTGCCAATAATATACAACATATTATTCATTTTACGAGACTTTTTGACAATTCTAAAATGCTAGGGGCATACACACAATTTTGCCACCTCACGTGGGACGACACGTGAGGTGACGTGGACTGGATCAAAATGTAAAATGCAATAAACACATGGGCCGAGCTACAAAATTCCTACTTATTTTACACTTAACAGTTTATTTACAACACTATTAAATAAAAAAGGTACAGGGTCAGATATGAAAATTACCCCATATACGACGTGCGGATGGACGACTGGATGAGTATCTCTTAACACGTGACATGCGCTAGACGACATATACCCCTTCAACGATGAGCGCTCTAGATCAGATCTAGGGTCTTCAACAATGATCGAAACGTGACGAGGATGGATGATCACGATCGAATCTGGGGTGCCTCCCCAGATCAGACAGCTACTGTTGTGCACGAAGAATAAGGAAGAACACTGAGCTTCCCCTCCTTCGATCGTAGATTCCTCCTCCCTCCGATGAGCTTCTGATATGGCATTTGGTTCTACACCTTCGGGGGAGCAGTCTGCAATTGCTGAGGGTCACAAGAAGGCCCGGGACCCATGGGAGGGACCTGGCGAGCTTGAGGAAGTATGGCGACTCCAGGTACCTTTAGGTTATGTGATTTGAGCCCAAAATGACTCCATTGAGCTCTTGCCCTTCAAGGAAAATATGTATGGCTCGAGGGAATGCTCCTCGACAAATTTTGAAGCTGATTACGTAGGGAGAGAGGTGGACGAAGGAGCTCCGGCGAGCGGTGATGGAGGAGCTCCACTTTGCCGATCGGTGCACGATCGGGGGCTCTCGATGAGTGATTTAGGTGGAGAAGGTGTAATGGAAGGTGATGAACATGAGATGGGAGTCGGAGGTCGCTCAGATCAGAGTGAAATCAAGCCGAAGCTCAAAAGCTCCGACGAGGGACTCTAGCTACACTACTCTACCTACTAATTATAATGCTGAAGGGAAGAATGAAATTGAAATACGGGAATGAAATCTACCTAAATATTCATAAAATATGCAAATCTTATACCTAAGAGAGTTCTGGGAGAAGGGCTACTGGCGAAGGCCGTGGGCGCACCTCCGTCCTCTTGGGGCTGATCCAAACCGTCGAGGAGCACCTACTGTCACGAGGGATCTCCCTAGATGCAAGAATCGAGCTCCTAGACTCGGACGAGTGGCCAAATTTGAGATGAAATAGGAGGCTTTTATTTATAGGCAAAACTTAGCACCCTTATTGTCCGGGTTATTGGGAGAAAATCACTTTATGTACATGCAATCCAGACGTTTGGTGTATAGGAGGGATGATCAATGATGAGTTTGTATGAAGAGATCGAAGATGATTGATCGATAGATCATGCCGGAAAAAGGCAAGAAAATGCAGGAGAAGACGTGTCTGACAGGAGCAGGCGCCTGGAAGGATAGTTGACCAGAGGTCAACCATTGGCGCACTGCGATTGGTCCACGTCAGCGCGAGAAGACCAAACCGGCTAACTAATTATAGATTTCTAAATTAAACCAAATAAATGATTTTTTTTAATTTTGCTTATAAAAATGTTTATTATTTAATTTAATATTTTACTATGGTTTTTATTTATTTTTTATATTATTTATTAGTAATTAATTTTGAGGGGTGGAATTATAGGTATATTCATCTATATTTTGACCAGTTTATTTTTATTTGTATATTAATTATATTATTTTATTCTATTATTTTATATATTTACAACTTTTTTGATGCATATAAATATAAATATATTTTATTTTATTTTTATGATATATTTTGTATACTTAGTTTAATAGGTATATAAATTATACAGGTTTACTTATAGGCGTTTCATCTATGTTTTAGGTACATTATTTTATTTCAATGTATTTTATTAAGTTTTGATTTACCTTTATATTTTTAGTAAAATAAATGATATTTATAGTAGTTGAAAAATATAGGAAAATAAAGAATGAAAGAATGATTTTCATTTTTATTTATATACTTGTATCACATAGGTGTTTTGCCTATATATGTATATAGACTTATTTTATTTTATTTTTTATTTTTGGTTTTATTTTAAATTTCAATATGTACATATGTTATAAATAATATTTATAACATTATAAAAATATAGGATTGTAAAAATAATGATGGGTGAATAAATTGAATATTTTATTCAGGTACAATGTACAATGAGGGTCCAAAACCTAACTTCCACACCTTAACACCAAAAATTAAAAAAAACCACCTCCATTAAATAGATTACGAAGAGTTATATACAATTAGAAGTGATTTTGATATATTTTGAGTTTTTATTTGAAAGATATGGGTCTGTGAAGTTGGGATTTTGGCTTTCTATTTTGTGTAGAAAATGTACAATGTATATTATTTTTTATACAAACTCAATTTTATATTTTTATTTACATTATTATCTAAAACTTTCATGTACAAAGTTTCTTTATTTGGTACATAAATAATAAAGAATAAAATAGGCGTCAAAAATGAATAAATAATGAATAAAAGAATTGGGTTTTATTGTATTTTTGGCCCCTATTCCCCTACTTTATTCATTATCGACCAATTCAATTTTAAACTTGGTCTCGAGATTTAGGATCATAAAATATCTTTGATATTTTATTGTTTTTTATTTTCTTCATTTATTCTATAATTTTGGTATTAAAAACCAGATTATTTACATAATAAATGCAATAAATGATGGATGCTATTTGGTACAAATTAATGCTATTTACATGCATTAGCTAAGGATTTTAGGACCAAAATAATAGAATAAAGGTGACAAAATGGAGATTCATCACCCCCTATACTTGCCTTTTCTAGTCCCTAACAAACAATTATGCAATAAGTACAAAAAAATAAAGAAGAAAGGAAAAAGAAAGAATAAATGGAATTGATTTCAATGATTAAACTTATCTTTACAAAATCAAAGTTTGGAGCCCATGTTAAATCTTGATGTGAAAATGTGTGTGGAACCTGGTCGGGAACCAAATTTAAAACACAATCGCCTTCGAGAGTCACAGAACTCGGTTCAAACTACCTCAATAGCCATGTCAGAACTAGCTTACATCATACACAAACTCTTATGACTAGGAAGCTGACTTGCGTAGTGTAAGTGATAGTGGCTCTCCCCAACTGAAATGACAAAAGAACCGTCCAGAATGACAACCCAATGATTCCCCAATCCAACACTCTGTCCTCGAGGAGCGGGGTATTCCCTTCTAAGTTCAAGTGGCATCCGACTCAAGAGGAGGGGGTGGACAGAAGAATGGAAGGTAGTCGGTGTATCTACCTATCCTTGGATGCATGACCAGTATAGTCAAGTCATCCAGTTGCTGGCTCACATGGTATAACTTTGATGCTTAAGCTTTCTTATTGACTATATAACATATATACATACTCCGACGAGTATTTTATTTTCAATCAGGTCTGCCTACTTTTTTGGATTTTTTTGAAATACTATTTACACCAGTATTTACATAAGGAGTTCTTCCTCTTGAGCCAGAAGACTATTCCTCTTTTAAAGCATTATTGCAACCCACACTCTCTTGTCCTTAGACTTCATGGCAACTGGACCATATTGGGGGTGCACTTCCCTCCCAGATGGGGAGGAATGTTTCAACTCTTGTGTGTCTCAGACCGACAAATCCAATGCCCTCACCACTCCAACTGAGTTGAGCCAAGTGAAAAGTGCAAGTGTCCAAGTTATGTCACGACCGACAAGAGTCATGCGTGCGTCTCGAAAAATTCTAATTAGTCTGTTGAAGTGACTTGAACCCAGCCCTGAGGATGAAGACGAGGACAACAGTGAAGATGAGGAGCAACCTAGTGTCGCGACTCATCGATTGATTCACCGTGGAGTCATAATCCGTGAGAGGGATTTCGAGACAGAGGAGAGAGTAGGGAAGGAGAGTTAAAGACAAAGAAGGAAATTAAGAGGAAGGGCATCCTTCATCAATGGAACAAGTGAATGATCTGGAACTCGATGGCATGTAGAACTATGTAACTTATATTTTAGTATTCACAACTCTTTGTCATTAACATTATGTTTCTAAGTTCAAATTGTTCTTGTGATATATTATGTTGTGGCATCTGTGAATGTGGAATACCTTGTGATGCTTGATTGTGAATGCGGATATACTTGTGATTTTTTATTGTTAATGTGGATATACTTGTGGTGCTTAATTGTGAATGTAGCTTACATGAAATTAATGTATTCTTGTACATGTACAATTTGTACATGCTTATATGGGTATAAGTAATCGCGATGGAAGTGTGGAACTAAAACAGGTAATAATCTTTTGTTATGATATTAGAAAATACGACTACATGTAACACCCTTACGTGGTCAAATTTGGTATATTTTTTATATACTAGGAGCGCCTATTACGAGCACGGGAGACCACTCTGCTCGCACAATACAAGAACAGTACGACCACAATGTGGTCGTCATCCTTTCTGTGGCCCCCTGAAGTGCGACCACAACCTTTTTGACTATTTGTGGTCACATATGGCCGATACGATCATATTACGACTATAATGCGAGCAGAATGGGACTACATTCATGCTCGTATTGTCTGTAATTTCGTGTAGTGGAAGCATCACGAATAAGCACGCAAGACTGAAAATGGATTATGAAGAAGAAAATAAGACAACATGGATACACGAGCACACAAACACACACTCAAATCGAAGCCATCTAGGTGATATTTGGTGGGTGGAGGGTATGGTAATTTATTCATGAGAACCGAGAGCTCGATCGTATTATTGAACAATCCATCCATCTCCACCTTAGGCGCAACGCCAAGGAGGTCGGCAGAACTTAGTTGGCGTTTCACTTGGGCTACGTATTTTCCTCCTAGTTGCGTCTTTATCAAATTTGGGTCGCCGTCCCCTACCGTACCCTCCATAACCTCCTCTTACACTTTCAGAATATGTGACGAGCAAGGAAAAGAGGAGGAGGATGGACAGCAACATCACAATCACCTTCTTAATCGTTACGGGAGGGAGACTCTGCATGTTGTTGTGGTAACGAGGAAGTTGAGGGGATGATAGGATGTGCCTTGGCTTCCTTCAAGCTTCACGCATTTATACACTAATGTCGGATCTTTTTATAAAATAACCCATGAAAATATACTGTAATTACATGCCAGGGTTTATAACATCGCGAGCAAAAATGCTAAGTAGAGTGTCAACACCACTTCAAAGTCGCTAGCTAATGACGTAGTCCACAAAAGCGACAAGAGGATCATAAAGTCAACGTTTCATAACCTCCGAGGCCTTTGCTTAATTGTTTCTTAAATAAAAAACTTCCCGTGAGTTTTATATTCAAATTCATCCAAAATTAATTTGGATCCTTAAAACGGAATGTGGTCGGATTGGGTATCTAATAAGTAGACTTATACTGACATCTCTAAACCCACCACAATCTCCTTGGTCGCTACCACAAGACACAATTTAGCTTATAAACATTCACCTAAGAGATGCAATGAAACATAAGAGCACAACTAATACTGTCATATTTGGAAGAGTAGAAGTATAAATAAACATTTATTTATATTTGTGAACGAAATATGGAATTGGTCTTAACTAGTCTCGATCAAGGTTAGGTGGAATCGGTATATTATGAATACAAGTCCGCGTCACACAGCTGCCTCAGCGAAGGATGTTGGTCTAAGTTCGCTGTAGGAGAGCTAATGCACGCACCTATTTATTTCTGATGCGTTTTTCTACAACACAATTATTAATGATCTCAGTTTGGTGGAAGTTTGAAACTCGGTTAACGTTATTTTGGGGCGTTTTATTTATTTATTTATTTTTATTCAAAAATCACTACTACAATAATGGGTTTGGTTGACGTTTCCAAACGTCTACTAAAGATGATGTAAACGTCGATCAAGAGTATAGTCGACGTTAATAATCGTCCAGAGCATATGTTGGCCTAGCCTCGTCGGTAGAGTTCTATCTCGACATTTGAGACAAACGTCTACAGAGCTAACTATGTCCCAACGTTTAATAACGTCGTCATAAGTAACACTTGGACGACATTTTTATGCACTTCATCCGACGTTTACAAACGTTGACATTGGAATTACTTGGACGATTAGCATGCATAAGTTGGCATTATTTGACCAACATATGAATTATTCGACCAACAATTATTTTCAATCTCTCTAGGCATCCACAATCGCAATCGACCAACAATTATTTTCAATCTCTCTAGGCATCCGCAATCACAAACTAGTACATTGCACAACCGAACATTATATTATATGTAATTCTAGGTAACATTTTCAAAATGAAATATTACTAAAAGTTGAAAGTTCAAAAATACATCCAAAAGTTATAGTAATTGGAATTAGACCTTCCACAAAGCAAAAATACATGGATACATTCCCAAAAAAATAAAGTTCTTGGCAAAAGATCGGTTTTCGTTTAAGAATCATCTTCTGTTTCTGCATCAGGATCAACAAATCCATCTTGACGTACAAATCTTGACCTTGCCTGAGAAGCATATGTATCTGCTCAAGAAAAGAAGGTAACGAAATAAGGAAACTATTGGTTAGAAAAGAAGTCATTAAGTAAATATAAACATATTTATTAATTGAATACCATAAAATGTTGGTTGAGATGGCAACGATGGTGTTCCATCAGATAACTTAAAGTATGCCATCACCCTAGCCGTTATTCGATCATGTAATTCTTCTTTTCTCTTCTCCTCAACAACCTTCATTTTTGCATTGATCTCATCCTCCATTTTCTCTTGAAGTTCTTGGCGAAGTTCTTCGAGAAGTTCTTGACGAATTTCTTGACGAATTTCTTCCCTCCTTTTGTCATTCTCGGCCTCCATTTTTTGCTGAAGCTCTACAAATTTTTGGTCAATTTCATTCTCTGAAATAGATGCAGACCTACGACGACCTCTCCCTTTAGGTACGTGTCCATATCCCCTACCAATGAGACCATCGGATCGTCCTTCATTGTGCAATACAACATTAACTATTTCGGCATCCGTAATGCACCTTCCTTCTGCATTAGCCTCATCACGCATGTCCTTCATTCTAATATGCAAATAACACATTATTAATTATAAAATTAATGTAGCTATCGAATAAAATAAGAAATTATTAAATAAAGGACCAATGCAACTTACGTATGTCTGCCTTGCTTCAGGTGTTGACCAATACCCATGTCTTCCAGCAAGAGGGTCTAGTGGTGCATTTCCCTCCTTATCAACACTGAACTTTGTCCTTAAGAATAATAATATCTCTCCACATGATTGACCCTCAAGTTCCGTATGAGACTGAATAATTAGAAGTTGAGTCAAACAGTTAAAAAAAATCTAAAGCAAATCAAATAAAACTAAATTGCCTCTTACAATCTCATTCTTCATGACAACATATGACTTGGACCCAGTAGTTGAGAGGTTCCTTACATATGTAATACGTGTATCCTTATTCGTCTGACATTTCTCCTAAAATAGTCTTAATTAATAAAATGGCATTAAAAAACAAGCAAATTGTTAACTACATGCTTACTTGATGTTTCGGTTGTTTCCATACTTCGACCATGGCACTCCAACGCTCAATTGACACACTTATTGGTTTTGCTGCATCTCCAACATTCTCCCATTCCTTCTTTAAGTTATGTCGATGTTCTTTAAGGTGTTTTGCTAAACGACGGTTCACCGCTTCTTTAACCCTCACATCAGAGTCGAAATCAACGATATTAACGAAGTTCTATTAAAAAAATAGTTATCAGTCAAGAATCTATTGTGAAATCTTAAAGAATAATATTTATATACCTTGATTCTTTCATGCGCGGGCCGAAGATCTGCATCTGTTAGACATCTAAAATCTGGTACTAGTGGAACATCCTCCCTCGCAACTATGCCACAAATCAATTGTAGAGCGCTCGCTTGCTCGGCATCTAGGGGTCTTCCTTCATCTAAATCGATTATTATAATAGGTCTATGCCCTGTTACTGTTGCATGCTTGGCCAATGTTATGCCTCTTGACTTTCCCCTACGACGCACTGTATTTAATTTAACACAACTAATTAAATATTCAGTTCAATTAATAAATTTTTAATACTAAAATAATTACCTGTTGGAGGATGACGCTCGAATACTTGTGGAGGTATTGCTTGCGAGTTTAATGAAGTACCATTCTGTGTCTGTCTCGGTATGGCCTGTGATTGTGGACTCAGAAGTGCATTCGATTGCAAATGACTACTTCGGTTCCCGTGTATGGGAGGTTGACACTCAGATACTTGTGGAGGTGTCGGTTGCGAATCTAATGAAGTGCTACTCTGTGTTTGTCTCGGTATGGCATGTGATTGTGGACTCAAAAGTGTAGTCGGTTGGAAGCGACTACTCCAATTCCTGCGTGTGAGAGTACACTCAGATACTTGAGGAGGTGTTGGTTGTGCATAAGTTTGACTTCTCAGTTGCTTGCAAACTCCTGATTCAGGCTGACTACTTTGACCATCCATTTTCCTCTTACTCTTTCCAAATGTGAATGGTCCAACCATACAAATTATAAACCCGATCACCTGTAGGAGATGACTGTCCATCTTCTTCACATTAGTAATAAGAAAACTTAGAAGAAATATGAACTAGAGTCAAGAAGTTATACAACCACCATATCTTTCTGTTGGTTTATACGCAAATGCTCATTATGCATAATAATAATAAAACATAGGTTTTTATGCAACATTCACACATTTCCATGGTTTTATAAGCAACAATCATATGTTTCTTTGGTTTTATATGCAACATTCACATTGCTTAACGATTAATGACTATATACAGAAAGAATTACATGATAGAGTTTGGAAGTGATATAAAGTTAAAATACAACAGACTCGACATACAGAAATATAATGTTATCTACAGGGTAATTTGAAAGATAACTATGTGAAAACTAAATTGTTTTGACAGCGATTTAGGTGTTTAGTTATCAGTAAATACCTTTCCAAGAAATTAGATAAAGCTAAAATCAGATTACGCACAACAGGTCTTACAAGAATTTCTAATAAGACATGGATACCTGACGTAATCTGTAGTTAACATAATCTTAGAATTTCAATGATAGAGATTTATATAAAAAATTAACAATAAAAATGAAGAACGACATATCTTACTTAAAACAAACAAAGAAACAACAATAAGACATTGACGAAAAGATGCATCAAATTCATATCTAACCCTAGAAACTCATATCATTTATACTTTATACAGATTTACAAAGAAACGATAGTATCCTTTATAAGCTCTATATTTCAACTTTTTCTAGAAGACAATATCTATTCGAATCTTACCTCCCATGTCCTGAATAGATACCAGAAAACACCATTGATAAGGATGTAACGAGAGGAGGAAGAACAAATGTCACAGTCCTTGGAGGAAGAAGAGTACACACTGCAATTGGAAGACGAGGGGTAGATACGAGGAGTCGTCGGGTTGGAGGGCAATACAAGATAAAGGGTTTCTATTTTTAGGTGGTTTTAAGCGGGAATAGGAAACGGCATTGGCGGGATCCGAATTTCTTTTGGGAATTATGTTTGGACGTTTAAGTACAAAACGTCGGCCACGATTTGCTATTGGTCGACGTTAGTATTTAAATGTCGATAGATGATTACTGTGTCGACATTACTGTTAACGTCTATAGAAAACAAATCAAGCTAGACGTTTTAAGCACAAGAAGGTCGACTAAAGTACATATTGTTGTAGTGAATATCGTCATATATATATATATATATTCATATGTATATCCCTCTTATACGTCGTTCGAATTTCGTAAGAAACAACGACTCATATTCTCTTCATCTAGAACATGTCGATTACAATAATGTTTAGACCGTTAAAATTACATGTTCTAAATGGAGGGTATAGGAGTCTCTGTTTTCGACGAAATTCAAATGATATATAAAAAAGATATATAGATGAATATACATGGTGATATTTTGCAAAAAAGTTTAAAAAATGCCGCAAATTTTATCCTATATATATTTGAAAATCATGTAAGCGTTGATAAAAATATTTCATATATTTTTTTTAAAAAATTAACAAGGAATATTTTATGCACAATGCAGGCTCAACAATATGCGAATGAGAAAAAAATCAAAGTAGGGAGAGTTTACGTACTAGTTCGTAGGAAATTAAGTGATTTCTGCACGGAGACTCAAGTGGCAACAATTGTGCATATAACGATATAATCTACAAACACCCAATTCATAACCACTTATAGGATGTTTATACTTCGTATAAAAATGCATCTCTACCCGTTATGATAGAGAAATAACTCCATGAATGTAAAGACAAATACAAATGACACAAAATAGGAGGAAAATAAGTATGCCATTTTTAATGTTTACCTATCACTTTGTGAGATGTAATTTATAATATTTTTTATGATGACATGTAAATGCAATAATATTTCATGAGCCTATTAAAGAGATAAAATATCATTGACAAAAAGTTGAACATATTATAGATACAGTTGCATGTTAATAAACTCATATATATAATTAATACAAAGTAATATTATTATTGGAAATAATGAGAATAGTAAAGATAATTTAGCAAGATAAAACATCTTCATTCTGCGATTATTTTCAATGTAGAAAGACCAAAGCCATGAAAAATGGAAATACAAGGAATTTTTGAGGTACAATGGAATTACTTACATTATGATAAAAAGAGCTTGTAGATTTTATGTGATGATAAATGTCATCCTGACAATGATAACCATCATCATGAATTTTCATGCAAGGGAAAATATAACAACAAAAAGGTAGAAGATGGATATCAGAATAAATCTCGAGCCACGAGAAATGTTAATGAGCAATTCGAAGTAGCAAAACTATCATTTTTCATGTACTATAAGGAGCGTTGCAATCTACCTTGAGTTTGTGGGATCTTTGGTTAATAATGAAAAGGAAAATGGAAAAGGTAGGATAATTGATGTGGAAACATGAAAATAAATGTGGTATGTTGAACTAGGATAATAATATTAAATATTTGATCTTTACTACGAGATTTTATTACTAGCATTTTCTACTCTATTTTTTTAATTTTATATACAGTCTTTAACTAATAAGATTATGCATGCATAAATATATGGGAAAAATGGGGCTTCCCCGAGGGGGAGCTAACTTGGCTCCCCTACCCTGGTGTATTTTCATTATTATATCACTATATTATGTCATTCAACTATCATATGAAACAGAGACTCTTACGACCTCCATCCATACATCATTTTTTAACGATTACAGAATTGTTGAAATCGACCCTATCTGGATGGAGGTCGTATGAGTATATGTTTCACGCGAAACACGAATGACAAAATATAGGGATATAGTTATGAAAATCCAGTGAAGTATTTTTCAAAAAAATAAAAAATAAGAAAAATATGCTGGGGGGGAGCCAAGTTAGCTCCCTAGAGGACAACCCCATTTAACCCTAAAAATATACATAAATATTAATTTGGGAATAGCTTAAAATACTTTATGGTCCTCTTAGTGCCTTGAAAATTCCAAATGTTATGATGACATTGATTATCGTACTTATACTTAGTAATACATGCCAAGCTACATTAGGTTAAAATAAGTAGTAGAGACGATAACTTGGATGTTTTATATAATTGATGCACGAAGGAACCACATCTCTTACTCACGACGTATTTCGAAGCCAAACCATTTGAATTTAGTTATAAAAGGGGAAGGAAAGATATTGAATCTCACTATGGGGTCTAATGTTGCATATACACATCAGACATTGACAAGTCACGTCGGTATAGCCTGAGTAAAGAAATCATATCGATGAAGTATGAATGTGATAAACCATACAAATGGAGCCTAGATATGTTAATAAATTTAAGAATAACCACTTAATTACTGTAGTATGTTGGCTTGAGAGTACCTATAAATGCCTGCCACAAAAATAATATGATGATACTTTTTTCTCTCATACTTGGTAGTCAAAATATGATTACTGACTTTATGAATGATGAAATCAAAATAAAGACGATAAATTGCTTATTTCCATTTCCATACTTTGACATTTTATGCTTAGTTCAAAATGCAAAAAAATTCAGTCAATGTGAATTAAATGTCATAATATTTTCTAGTACATATATATATATAATGTTTTCTGTATCTATTTATGTACAAGTTAATTAGAATAAATGCATGTCAACCCTTTGTTGTAACTATACTATAACTCTTTGCACGAGAATATTTGGAATGGATCCTAATAATGAATCTCCATTTCATCACCTTTATTCTTTCATTTTGGCCCTTAAACCCTAGTTAAATGCATGTATATATCATTAATTTGCATCTCATAACATTCATTATTTACATTATCAATATTGTACAAAATACTTTATTAAATGCCAAAATAAAAGAAAAAGAAAAGAAAAATAAATGAAATAAAAATAAAATACATAATATATAGGTTAATATACCTATAATTATACATGTAAAAAGTAAGATACAATAAATTAACTCGAAAAAAGAAACAAAATCACTATAAAATAAAATATAAAATAATAAATATTTTATGAAAAATAATAAAATCATTTACTTATACTTTTTTTATATTTTTGTATTTTCCTTCTCGTTTGTCATGTAGCAGCCCACGTGGCCAAATGAGGGGCCAGTCTTGGTTGACATGCTGGTTAACGAGCCCCTCTACCACTCTAGGTCTGTCACACGAAGCTAGGGTTGGAGGACCAGTTAAGTACTGTTAGATGTACCCTTTCAAGAGCTATCACTAAAATGAAACTTTCTTAAATATTGAATATTCTTTCTTTAATAGGTTGGTCTGTATAGGTATATGTCCTTTCTAAAATGGAAGGTTCATAATAATAAGAAGGTTGAAGGGTTTGTAAGTGAACAATATATCATGGAGGTTGTTACAAACTTCTGTGTGAGATACATGACTGAGGACATGGAGACCATTCATAACCACCTTCTATGTAATGAAATTCCAACCACATATGTAGATGCATGTCTCTTTGTATTCTGACCAAGTGGGGAGACATTTAGAAAGGGGAGGACTCGCATGTTTAGTTGATGTAAAAAACATGCGACAGAGCTATATATATAGTACGCGGGAAAGCGATGTCCATTTGGAGTCGCGGTACTGAAGGGACTACATATAATAGTACGTATTAGGAATATTTCAGTAGGGTGCTTTGGTCATTTTACCTCAAATACAATGATCATAAGTAGGTAAACTTTAAATCTTAAGAAAATTTAATGGTCTACAGTCTGCCAATATATTGACCCTATCAACAGATAAATGGAAAAATAGTAGCTATATCATATATGCACAAGATTGATTCAAAAACGTATGTATGCAAAAAATAACAAGTTTCCACGCAACCAGATATCCAAAATCTTGTTTCTTTATGGTTTGGATCATATACAATACCTTTAAACAAGGCTCTGATACCACATAAAGGTGAGGTAATATGCTTGGGGTATCATAGAAGTATGGAGATCGAATCGTATTCGATCTAGGTCGACTAATCATATTAGTCGATGGTGCATCGGGAATTAACTTTTTTTTAGATGAAACCAAATGTCATGAGAACAATTCCCAATCCATTTCATCAAGATCACACGAGTAATAAGATTACCACTAGAAGTGTGATCGCGGTCTACGAGTCTCTAAGATGAGAGACCTCCTGTCTCAAGTCCGATCTGATGTAAGGGCACTCGCGGGCACGTGGATGAGATGCGTGTTTCGTGTAATACAAAATGATGATCCAAGAAAAGGACCTCCTGATTTCATTGTACGAAATCAACTACCTTCTTCGAGAGCAGGAAGCATCAAAGAAGATGAACAACAACAAACTGTTAGTCCGGCAGTGCAAAGGAGATTGTGGTTTCGATAAATCCAGGATAAGGGATGATCACTAGAGATTAGGAGAGAGAGTTTATATGTGTTGTGTATGAGAGAGAGTTGTTCTTGTTGCTGCAAGGATTACATTAATTAAGAGGGCCAGGGTTAGCATCTCTTTTACAACAAATTGGATGGTTAGGAAGCACTCGTAATGCACTCCTAGTAGGAATCAATGGTTGAGATTAATTTGTTAATCATCAAGATTACATGTAATTTTTATAATTACAAATTGAGAGACAATCTTAAACCATTGCAATCAATTAATAACACACATAATAGGAAAATGAGTAGCATCCTTCCCATTATAGAGAGGACGACCAATATGGTAGTATCCACCGTGGTCGGCTTCCTTATATTAGGAGGAGTGTTCTCCTTTTCCTAATATGTGGTGCAATCTAATTTTGCACCAAATTAATTTGTGTTGCATGTTATCTAATTGAACTATCACCAAAAGAATTTCCAATTATCTAGGATAATTGGAAATAGAGTATTGGTTTTTATGAATCATATTCAATAATCTAAAATTACATGTAAACGAAATTTACATTTCTATGTAGGATGTGAATATAATTCAAACTAATATTTAAATTATGAATCTTATTTACAATTAATTCTCTCTATGATCTTGTGAATCATATCCACATTGTCAACAACTATTGTTGATAATATTATCCACATTATTTTCATCTCTGATAATTCAATCTAATTTGATTATCTAAGATGTTTTTCCACACATGTATAAATAATGTAAATCATATCCACATTATTTATAATAATTAATTCCATTTTAATCATTATTATTTTTCTTTATTTTCTTATGCTCGTATATTGTCTCTAATGGAATGATTCTTGAACTCTTTCAAGAATAGTGTGCCTTTTTGTGGATACATGGAGACAAGAACATGACGATTGTATATGCCATGCATATGACTTGGATAGTGAGATCTAGTCTCACATCCAGATATAGGAGACCTCCTAGAAATGTATGATCATGCCAGACAAAATATATGATCTTCTCATTGCAACCGAATCACTATTAGATCGGAATCCAACATTTGGACCAAGATTGAATAACTAGTCTACTGAGTGGAGTCACTAAAATTCAAACATGTTTAAGCACGCCCTCAGAATGAAATTGTCATGGTTATATAATCGATTAAAATCACATTACCCGCGAGTATTCCCAATACACATACATCATGCATACTGGAAGACCTTTATAAACCCAAAGTTCTCATCTTATTTAACAGTTTTCTTCATGGTTTTATCATTGAGCTTCTCATTCGATCACTGAGAGTTGACATTGATCATATGCTTTCCAAAAACAAATATTTATACCTGCAAATTCTGTCTTGTTTCTAAACCTAGACGACCATTAATGGAATTTGGTTTGTCCCAATATTTCATGATCGGCTCATGTCTTTCGGTTCAGTAGAGAACATGCATAATCCCTATGAGAGGTCGTATTAATCATATGCCTTCGTATGCACACCAGATTGTCGATGAATAGACATTGATTAGGTCATCGGCCTAATGGTCTCCTTAATGTACATAGTTAGACATATATTAACACATACGTCTCTAGTCAGAGTATGTGTGCCTATATCATGACAACATTTACAAATGTCCATGATATCTCAATCTCGTTTAGTCAACTCTTTGACTTAACTCATCTAACACCTCTGAATCTCTATTCCTATGTAAAGGACATGCATTAAGAGGTTGGTTGGATATCAACGTATGGAGTAAGGATTGTCATCTTCTTCTCAGGATGTAGTTCCTTTCTTGATAATCATTTGAAAGTGCTAGGTGCATGTGTCCTCAATCTAACTCTTTCGATATCATCTTAGCACTAGACTCTATGATCCAACCACTAGATCAACAACTATATGGTTATCAAGATGCAATGGTACAACCCTATTTTTACTAAGGGGTCTAATAAGTGCATGCATCCATTATTCTAAAATAGGGAGTGAAAATCAATTACTTTTATTGAAATTTAAATAATACAATAATATTTATTATAGAAATAGTTTGTTTCGGGCTCACATGTCTAACAACACCGCGCGCTATCGGGAGCTCATGTAGCTTCCAGACCCCCTCTGCCTCTCACTCCACCTCCTCCTCCAGCTCCACCCACCACAAGCACAAGTTGCCCTTCTCCTCTATCATTGTCCCTCCCATGTCATTTTCCCTCTTCAACATAGGTGCCCTCACATCCAACAATGACATCGAGAGCATCAATGCCCTTGAAGATGACTCCAACAATGATGATCTTGGGGACAATGAGATGACGAGGACAATGATTCCATGCGCATCTTCATCATTGCTTCTGAAAGTTGCTGATCAAAAGAGGCTACCTATGAGAAGAGGATGCGAAGAAGAGCTCCCACCATATATTTGCTGGTGAACAAGAGGATTTGCTACCGTCAGCTACTACTGATTGTCCATGTGCTGTTGTTGCTTCTTTACAAAGGGATGAGAATCTCCCTTTATTGATGATATTGAAGTGGAATTCCACCATGTTGATGTTGTTGTAAAAGCGGAAGCGTGTGTTCTCCATCAAGTTGCAGTTGTTGTTGTATGGGAGGATCCATCAGGGGTTATTTCTTTATAGCAACCTGAAATGAAGCTGCCACAAGAGGCTACAACCTTTTCTGCATTAAATGAGTGTCCAAAACTGTCTGTTGTTGTTGCTAGTTGTGCAGTTGGTCCCAAGAATCTTGTGTTTTTACCAACATTTTTCAATCCACTCATATGACATGAATATTGCAAAGGGAATGCTTCTTCCATAATTTGAGCTGATGAAATTAGGACTTTTGTTATGAAATATGTCATCACCAGGGTTAAAAAAACCGGACCAGACCGGCTAGTCGGATCGGTTGGATCGGGAACCGGCTCTGACCCGGTCGGTTCGGCCGGTTTTGTGTAATTATTTTTTAAAAAAATAAAAAAATCGGGCCAGACCAATGGTCAGACCGGGTGGACCCTGATTGACCCAATTTTGATGGTTTGGTAAATTTTCAAAAAATAAAGGTTGAATAATGAAATAATGGGATTTTTATCACTTGTGCCCTTCTTAACTTCTACGATATAAGCTATGTCACTCTCTTTTTTGGAATATATATTCTGCCAATATTTTTTTAGAGTAATTTTCCAAGAAGCAACTATAAATAAATGGTTACAATATTATATTCATATATAATTTTAGAAAATGTGACTAACTTTTGTAGAGTTTTACTTGAAATAGACGATCATGTTATTCTATTGAAAGATTGGACATTTTAAACAATTATTTCATTGATATATAAATACATACTTATATATATGTATCCAGTTTTATCGGTTCAAAAACCGGTTCGATCGGTCTGACCATTAAATTAAGCGCGGTCTGATTTTTTTCGAGTCGATAGGAATGATGACGTCATGCTGACATCATCACCGGTCCGACCGGTTTGGACTGACGGTCCGACCCGGTTGGATTAAACCGAAGACAAACCGGTTCAATGTCCGATCCAGTTTTTAAAACCTTGGTCATCACGGTTGCTATTTGTGTAAATGAAAATTCTATTGTATGTGAAGTTTATTCTCCCAAAGAACAAAAAACTCAAGGGAAATAACGACCTTATATCTCGTGTCCTTACCTTGCCAACCAAAAACTACCGTCTACCCCTTCTTATCTCACATATTTCTATCCTTATTAACAACATGGAGGATACAACAACTAAATCCCTCATTATCCTATATCCCATGTCTTGCTACCGAATGCCCCTCGAAATGTCATGTTCTTCATAGCTGTATACACAAAAGATGCCCAGAAAGAATAAACATCTTTCAGAGGTCCGCATATCAACACAACTGGAGAATACATAGACTAAGTAATAAGATTAATAGTAGAGAGACAGATATAAATACACAATAAATCAACGACAATAAAAATGAAAATATATAAATAATGAATTAATTGATTCTTAGATGCGTGGAGTCATAAGTTTTTTAGTATGCGAAGAAACAAATTGGACAGTGGAAAGGAAAGTTTAAAGTAACATAGATATACGGGAATTGGGAAAAATTGAAGTAAAATAAATTTGAATGTATACTATTTCAAAAAGGACTATCATGTAAAATATGGTAAAAATAACGTGGAAGAAATATTAGAAGATAGAAGCTTCTGATATATCCACAATTAATGCGGATTTAACTTCAATCCAACAAAAACAGTTAAACATAGCTGAATTTGAGCAAGTTTCCCAAACGATACACAAATGAGACAAATAGCAATCCACACGGCGATTTGGTCCCATTAATAAACGAATAGGCAGGAACCTAACTTTAGTTAAGTTTATAGATAGATGTTTTTGGGTACCTTGTTGAAATTAACAATCATTTTTCCGTAGTTTAAGTGGGAAAAAGACTAGGATTGAAACGATTGCCCGTCTCGATTTTCTCCACCAACCGACGACACAAGTGGTTTTTTTTGCACAGGTACATCGGAACAAAGGGAGTTGACCACCACCATAATAAAATCGAGTACATTGGAACAAAGGGAATTGAACAGGTGCATTGATAGAAGTGGGTTCAATTGAAAGGGTCTTGCAAGTATAATAAAAAGGCTTTTTACATCTATAATCCTAAATAATTTCGTAATTATGGCCCAGCATAATCGTGAATTACAATCAGGATCCTGAGTAAGTGTGACGTTTTACACCCATAACTGTTCGTTAGTTTTATTCATTAACTCAACCAGAGGAATGAGTTAATCTAATCTATGATCTAACGGCTCAAAATTAATCCAAAGAAAAAGAAGAAAAAAGGATACCCCTTCCCCTTCCTCCTCCCAGAGAGGATCCTCTGTTGTGATGTTGTGCCTGCTGCAACCGTGGGAACCGCTCGATCAAGATCGAGCGGTTCACACGATTTTTTCATGATACGAGCCTACAAGAAATGCAAAATCGTGCGAACCGCTCAATCAAGATCGAGCGGTTTCCACTCCCACAGCAGACTCTGATGCATTTTATAAATTACCGATGTCATCACCGTTCAATTGGTTGCTCTCATTTATTCAACCATGCCAAGTCAAAATCGATACCTAACTAATTGTTGTCCCATTTTATTTTTTAAATCTTCATACGGGCCACAACCTCCCAACTAGATGCATGTCATAAATACAAATTTAAAGCTTCAAACAAAAGTGTCGTCCGGTGCATGCATTTGTCATGTAACAGTCGCTATCGATCGAAGTGATATTCTTCCAAGATGTATATAACGACTCTAGCTTGAAAGTCACCTCCACCTTATTCATTTTCCCAAATGAAGTGTCTCATCCCAAAACCATATCGGTCGGTCCTCATGGATCTCTTCCATATCATTCTTATTACCCTTGTCATGGCTCTCCCTTTAGCTTTCGCACGACCTTCGAATAGCAGTGACTGCCAAACCCTCCTTGACCTCAAGTCCACTCTCGGCATTAGCAACACCATGCAGCCATTACTTTACTCCTCGTGGAATAGCTCTGTTGGCTGCTGCATGTGGCATGGCGTCAATTGTAGCAGCGGACAAGGGCCAGACAGAGTTCAATCATTGAACTTATCTTCCTTGGGCCTTGTCGGCATTATCCCTCCTTCCTTGTCCAACCTTACATTCCTTCAGGTGCTAGATCTTTCTAACAATGAGCTTCATGGCATCATCCCACACGAACTTGTCACTCTTGTGGGTCTTCGTATACTCTACCTCAACAATAATTCCTTCAAAGATGAAATCCCATATACGTTGGGTGTGCTTCCCAAGTTGCAAGAAATCGATTTTACTGATAACGAACTCGAAGGAGTTATCCCCACCGGTCTGTTCAACTGCACAAAACTAGAATACATCTCTCTTAGATACAACAAACTCACAGGTATTATTCCTCCCTTCATCAGCAACCTTTCTGCTTTAAGTTTTCTCAACCTTGCATTCAACAACTTCGGAGGGTCCATCCCTACAGATCTTGCTCGTCTCACCAACCTCTCTTATCTTGATTTGTTGTTTAATCATTTCTCTGGTAAAGTTCCACTAGAACTTTATAATTCTTCGTCGTTACAGGTCCTCTTGTTGGGGAGTAATATGTTCTCCGACACACTTCCAACTGATTTTGGAAACCACCTCCCGCATCTTCAAGCACTTTTCTTATTTAACAACCGTTTTGAAGGACGCATTCCCCCATCCATAGCTAATGCCTCAGCTCTTCTCGAGCTACTACTTTTCAACAACAGTTTTGTTGGTGTTGTGCCTTCAAACCTTGGGAGGTTAGTTAACCTAGAAAAATTACAACTTGCTGACAACTTGTTGGAAGCAAGTGGACCCACAGATTGGAGCTTCATGGCATCTTTGTCTGCATGTGCTCACTTGAAGACCATAGACCTTACCAATAACAAATTTAGCGGGTATTTACCGGATTCAATTGGCAACCTCTCAACATCTATGCAATCTTTGAGATTGAGATACAATAAGCTAACTGGAAATATACCTCCAAGTATAGGAAACCTCCATGGTTTAACCGATATTGACATCGAAAACAATCATATCTCGGGGCCTATTCCCGATACCTTAGGCAACCTACTAAATATGAATGCACTTATATTTTGCTTCAATATGCTTTCCGGTGAGATTCCACCATCACTAGGAAACCTCATCCATATGAGTGAATTCTATCTGAACAACAATAATCTGAGTGGGGGAATACCAGAGAGCTTTGCTTCCTTGCAGAAGTTGGACGTGTTTGACATTTCGTATAATAACCTGGACAATGCCATACCAAAACATGTGATTGGTATCGCTTCGTTGACGAATTATTTTAACTTGTCTTATAATGCATTTTCGGGCCCCTTACCGGAAGAAGTAGGGAAGTTGAAAAATCTCAAAGCTCTTGATATTTCTTACAATAGATTATCCGGAGGAATCCCTCCATCCCTTGGGGATTGCCAGCTCTTGGACTACCTAAACCTGCAAGGCAATAATTTCAGTGGGAGCATACCACAACGGCTGAGCAACTTAAGGGGCATCCAGTTCTTGGACCTTTCACAGAACCAGCTGTATGGTCCCGTACCAGCATTCTTAGGGACCTTACCTTTCCTTCAGTTCTTAAACCTCTCATTCAATAATTTTGAGGGTGAAGTGCCAATGGGTGGGATTTTTGGTAATTTGAGCTTGTTCTCGATTATAGGGAATATAAACCTTTGTGGTGGGAACCCAAAATTGAACTTGAAGCCATGTTCAGCAGAGAGAAAGGGCCTATCTAAGGTGATATTGGCAACTATCATTGCTGTTTCTGCTATAATCATCTTAGTTGTCCTTGTTCTCTTGTTTTTGCTACGCGACTATCTTCTGATGAAGCGTCCCAGAATATTGTCAAAAGAAAATGATAATTGGAGTGATAAATTTTTGAAGTTGTCGTATGCTGATTTGAAGCATGCAACAAATGATTTCTCAGCTTCTAATTTGATCGGTATTGGTGGGTTCGGATCGGTATATAGAGGAGAACTTTATGCAGCAGAGATGGTGGCCGTGAAGGTATTTAACCGGCAAATAGTTGGAGCTTCGAAGAGCTTTATGGATGAATGCAGAGTCTTGAGAAATATAAGACATCGCAATCTTGTCAGAATATTGTCAGCATGCTCAACTGTGGACTTCAGTGGCAATGAATTTATGGCGCTTATATATGAGTTTATGCCGAACGGTAACCTCGATGCTTTGCTTCACGATGAAGAACTGCCCGCAGGATCATTGGACTTGCTTCGTAGGCTTGATATAGCTATTGATGCTGCATCAGGACTTGATTATCTTCACAACCGAATTGAAAATTCGATTGTACATTGTGATTTGAAGCCCACAAATATCCTTCTTGATGATAACATGACTGCGCGTATCAGTGACTTCGGAATTTCAAGAATTCTACCACCTGATTCTGAACTAGTGACTACTGGAATCAAAGGAACTATTGGATACATCCCTCCAGGTGAGTTTTACTATAATTCCACAAACTTATGCATCCATATTTTAGCTATGCTTTATGCAAAACGTTATTTAACTTGCATATAAGACATTCTATGTGGATTGAGGGATGGAAAATTTTCAGATCCTTTTCTTAGCAGCTAAAGAGATGTTGCAAAAATGACAGCTTTTTAGTAGTAATCTCTGTAATTGTAAGCTTGCAAGTCATTTCTATTTTATATTGCAAAAAAAGTCCACGCCTGCATTCCAAATGCTATGATATGCATATGTAACAAAGAAAAGTTGAGTAGGTATATTATAAGCGCATTAAGTATGGTATTAATGCATGTATACTATTTGCGAAGTGCACTTATACATGTATAGTTACATCTTTGTTTCTGAATAACAGAGTCCGCGATGGGGTGCCCGATCACCACATCTTGGGATGTATACAGCTTTGGAGTTCTCTTGCTCGAGATGTTCACAGGAAAGAGGCCGACGGAGATGGAAGATGAAACGACCCTTCACCAGTACGTGAAGAAGAGCTTTCCTCAGCATGTAGCGGAAATCATGGATGAAAAATTGGTTACAGAAGAGTGTGGTGGAATGACAGAAATAGCGAGGGAATGCATAATAACAGTAATTTGGGTCGGCCTGCTATGCTCAGAGGAACAACCCAAGGAAAGGATGGAAATTAAAGATGCCCTCAAGCGATTGGAAGATGCCAAGCACAATCTTCTTGCGGTGATGACTGCCAAGGAAAAACTGGAACGCAGGCAGTGGGATCTGAGTGCTGATTCGCCCCTCTTGCATGCTTAGACAACTTGACAGGAATGCAAGAAAGAGTATCTGTCCACGAATAAATATGGGCCTTTCCTTGTATTGTATGCATGGGCCAAGGTATAGAGGGTATTGTAGATTTCTTAGGTATATTCAATAACGTGGACTTCCTTGAACTTTAACGAGGACCAGTAGGGATGCAAACAGTTGGATACAGATATAGGTATTGCTATATTCTTGTCCGTATTTTAATACGAATACGGATGCGGATACGGATATTGGCGGATATTAAAATTATCTGACCAAATCCTTAAAAAACAGATGCGGCTGTAAAACGGATACTGATCGCACATGAGTATTGTTAAAAATACTCTATAGAATCGACTTAAATATATAAGATTTGGATCGCTCTAGTTTGCATCCCTAGTTACTGGTGGCTTGGCCCGCTCTACGCTGCAGTTTCCGTAAACACTGTATATTCGGTTTATAAATTCGGATGGATATAAAATAAATATTAGCAAACAATATAGAGCAATGTTTAATTTTGTTAGAGTTAAAAGTAAGCAAGTTCTCATTTGTATTCAAAATGATTGGGGTGCACTTTTTTTAGATCTTCTCCTTGAAAACTTCAAGGTCAACCTGCTTAAAAAAGCATTATTTATTACCTCCTTGTAGTCTATTGGCAGCTTTTTGTGCATCAGAAGATATTGGAAATATGGAACAAAGTTGTATCAGTGTGAAATTGAAAGAAATCTGGTTATCATATAAAGGTGACAGTCGAGTGGAAGATTAATTGATAGCAGAAGAAATGACCAGTAGTATGAAATAATAACAAAACAAATAGGAAAAATAAATAATGTACCTTTTTTAAATAATTAATAAATATTTTTAATTAATTAAACAACCATCAAATCATAATACATAAAAATATAGCCATCAATCGACACCTGAGGTACCGATTAGGGAGTAATTCCTAAATCGACAATTCAGATGCTGATTTGGAGGGCAATCTCCACATGAGGGATGTAAATGCAAATTACGCAAATGAGTTTGTCCATTGCGTAATTTGCATTTCCATCCCTCATTTCTTATCAATAGTTTGGAGGCGCCGATTTTTTTATATTGAGGCACCGATTTGGGCAAACTAATTTGGTAATTTGCATTTCCATATCTCGTTTCTTATCAATAGTTTTTTTCAACTAATCTTTTTTGTTATCAAAAGTATGACATTCACCATAAAGATATAGTTACATTTGAATGGTAAATGTGTATACTTTTAATTACTGAAATTGTTCTTTTCAATTTTCTAATTTTTAAAGGTTGTAATTCTTTTCCTTCATTAAATTATATATTAAATATATAGTATATATGTAATGGTATATAAATTATATTCTTTTCAACATCTGTCGACATTGGTTTCTCGAGCTGAAGACTTTGTAATGTATGTATATTGTATCCGTAATGCACCCCTCAACGATCATATCCGTAAAGCGCCCCTGTGTTTATAATTTCATATCACTTGTGCTATGAGGACATAGCAAAAGTTAAGTATAGGGTTATACCATATACTATATAGATACTTTAGCCATAGCTCGTGTTTTAAAATTTTTGAAAACTTTTTGAGCTAGGTTTAAGTTGACATGTGAACTGCGTTTGCAAAAATTCTAGTAAAAATTGTTTTAAAAGTTGAGGGATTAACTTTTTGTAAATAAAATTAACCTTTTTCAAAAACTCCATAAAAGTTATGAAAAATTAAATTTTTTCTTTAGTAGAGACTCCGACTACTAGGCTTGAAAATGAGTAGCTGCTCTTCATTGAGGGAACTTCAATCTCCCTTAGCACAATGGGTGGTTTAGAGGACACTGTCTATGGCTCTATCCTCAAGTAACGTGGGTCCATCTAACGGTCCATACTTACGTCCATACTAGTTGGATGTAGATTCAACTATTCATATGAGCCTGGGCTAGTCAGTATCTCTCTTAAGAGTTTTAAAAAATTGCAAAAGATAAAAATCACCAAAAAATCACTAACTAAGGAGTTGGTGTATTCCTGACACGTTCACCATCACTCAAGGCTTGAGTATTTGAAGACACTTGATTTCTGCTATTTTGAAAGACTGAGTTAACAGCCTTAGTCATTAGGTTTTTTGAACATAATAATCCACACTTCCCTAGTTTGAAAGATTTGAGCGCTATATTGCACTCTTCATCTCTACCTTCTAAAGAATATAATCATCACAACATTTTCACAACTACATAATTGATGAGATGAGTTATCACTTGAGGAACTAGGACAAGTGATTTGAGTTTAGACCCGATCTAATGATGCCCGAGGATGGGATAAAGTTAATGAAGGCTTCAAGAAAACTGAATGTCAGCAGAACCCTATCCAGTATGTGAACAAGTTCGCAGGTTATTGTTTGATATTAACTTATGTGGTAGGGTGTGGTGAACATAATTAATTATTGATCAGTGTGCGCCAACTCTTGGTAAAAGCAGTGGAGCTAGCCAAAAAAGAAAAGAAAAGAAAAGAAAAGAAAGAAATATTACAAGAAAAGAGCTCTATCATTACAAAGTCAAATTTAAAAGAGCTTCCACCAAAAGCAAGCGCTTCGAACCATTTTCAAAGTGACCACTTGGACTGAACGCCATTAGAACCAAGGAGTCGGGCTAGCATCAAAAAAGGGCTCTGCATCGTATAATGATACAAGTCTGGGTGTCGAATGTAACTTAGATACTTAAAAGAGACACACCCTAGTGTACTCCCAGAAAAACTAGTGCAGACGACTCCAAATTCTCTGGATGGACACATTGATCAACAAAAAATACATGTTTTGAGTAATAAGGCACTCGAGAGGCCCCTTGTTCCAGCGTGAGGGAGGGAAAAATAAACACAATCCTATACCCTCCATCATTTGATCGTCCATCTGCATGTTCAAGTCTAACAAACTAATGAGACGGTTGACTGAAGCGAGAACCGACTTATTCTCTAGTGTAAGGATCAGCTCTAGAGGAGAATCTCCTGGACTGAATCTTTGGGAGATGTCTAGACTCGACTCTCATTATTACAGTACACTAAATTTCATATCCTTATATTTTACGTACAACAGAGAGTCTGATAATTAGAGAAGTTGGATTCCTTTTGACTAGAGCATGTTTGAACCCAAAAATTTAGGAGCACTTAAATTGATAGTCCGACAAATTAAGCCTTGAAATTTTCATATGCACTGTCATGAATTAATCCGACTCCTTTATTCTTTAGATGCTCGAGGACGAGTATAGTTTAAGTATAGGGATGCGATGAATCCCTTCTGGATCATCATTATTCGCTATTTTTATCCTCGATTAATGAGAACTTCCTGACAAATCTTCATTAATTCTTCATCTTTAAGAATGAACATATATGTTTACAATTAACCTATATTAGCCAACCTTAATTATTATATTTTAATTACTAACCTTTTATTTGTTTTTATATTTTATAAAACTCCAAAAATTAGATTAATTATTGTCTATAATTGTTTTAGCTTTTAAAAGAAATTAAAAATACAAAAAATCTTAAAACAAAAAAATCAGTGTTTTTGCCTATAAAAATACTCCAAAAAATTCACTTTTCTATAAGTGACCTCTTTTGACTTTTTGTTCAACATGAAACTTGTATATCTCATTGAGATTTACAACTTTCATATTTTGATTTTTTTTTCTAATTTGGCCTCCTTTTATTTCTTTTAGATTTTTCTTTATTTTTATATTTTCTGAATTTTCTGGAGCAGCCACATAGTGCCCTCTACGTTGCCCAGGCTGCCTCCTGTTGAACCGAGAAAATCCAAGGGTCGTACGGTTTCACAAGGCGAAACCGCAGTCGATGCGGTGACCGCTCGAAAATCCTGATTCAAACAACAATTAACCCACGACAAATATATCAAGCAATGAAAGTAAATGTGCGGAGTTAAAATTTATTATAACTCTACAACAAGATGTGTATAGGTGCAAGTATGTGTAGAGGTCTAACACAGGGAGCAGACAGGTAGAACGGTGCAAAAATGCTCAAAATGTGTGTGTATGTGATCAAGAGTCTACTATGCTATTTTTTGTGGGTTTTTAATTTTATATTTTTTTATTTAATTTTCAATTTTGTATTTTTGTATTTTGATTTTATATTTTCTTTTATATATTTTATATTTTTTTATATTTTCTTTTTCAATATTGGAATATAAAAGCAATGTAATAAAAGGCAAGCAAGAGTATTTATAAAAATAGATAAAAATACTCAAAAATAAGCAAATAAAGTCTTTTTGGTCTTTTTATACTTTTTTACAGTTTTTGTGATTTTTGGGTAATTTTTAGAATGTTTTTGGTATTTTAAAGAGCAAAATGAAGAAAACAGTGAATAAAAGTTGCTGGCCGAAATTAAATTGAGGATGAAAAATAGTAAACAGTGTCAAAATTCCTCACATTAATTTTCCATAAAATATAATAAAATATAGAAACTACAGGAACTGAGTTTATATTTTTAGGGTTTTTCTAGGATTTTTTAGATTTTTAGGAAGGTTTTTGGGGTTTTGTGATGTTTTGGATTTTTCTCTTATAATTTTTAATGATTTTTGGCTGGGAGTTAAAACACACTAAAAGCAACAAAATATATTTTTTTTGGGATTTTTCTGATGAGTTTTTATATTTTTTAGGGATTTTATAATCTAGACAGTGCACAAAATGACTATTTTTGATTTTTAATAAATATAAAAATGCAATAATTATGAAAAATAAAAATATGATGATAAACCACTATGTAACAGATATCTACACTGATTTTTGGGAATTTTTTGTGTTTTTATAGAGGCATGCATAAAATGCTAAAAGCGTAAAGAAAATGCATGCTTACAGGGGCACGGATGCAATAATCAAAAAGACTGAGGGCTATTTTACAAAATTCCACAAGTTTTTATACCACAGACCAATGTTTTAGCATTAAAAGCACACAAGTAAAAAGCCAGGAGGGGTAGCCTACAAAAACGCCAAGGCTCACGTGCGAAGCACGTGAGTGGGCGGGGACCTACTCGCAATAAATAAAAGTGCAGGGGTCTGAATAAAGTTGTTACAAAAGTTTTAAAAAACGTAGATGAAAGATTTAATATTATAACACAAATGCAAAAATGCGGGGGTAATGTCTGCAAAATACCCCAGCTGCTGCGGGCGTCGACGGTTCAGATCAGCCACTTAACACGTGTCAACACAACGTCGCGCGATACCTCTTCGCGTCCCAACGGCCTGGATTAGATCGGGAAGGACGATCAGACGGCTGTGCGCACGCACGATCTGACGGTTGAGGTTGAGTCTGGAGCACCACTGTGATCGGACGACAATCTACGACGTTGGAAGAACAGGAGGGTTACCTCACCGGAGCGAGATACCCCAGCCCCGATCTTCCTTCCCCGCGGCGTGGTGAAGCTCCCAAAAGGCCCGTGCGTGCTCCTGCGGCTCCCCCGCAACGTCCAGGTGGCTCAGATGGGTCTGAGGGCCGACGATTGACCCCCAGCCGCTCGATGAAGTTTCCGCCGACCTGGGGCTGCTCTCGGGCAAGAGTCGAGGCGCGGAAGCCTCTCCTGGGTCCTGCAAGGGACAGACAAAAACGCAGCACACAAAAAAAATGCAAAATCCAGGTATTTGTGGGCGATAGTTTGGCGAGTGATGGCGTGAATGGTTGGCTAAAATGGTGGTTGCCAGAGCTTCTTAGCTCCGGCGAGGAGTTCGAGATGGGATCTAAGCTAACTATTCCCTTAAACAACAAACTGAAAGCGCAACTTAACAACTAAAATAGTAGCTACTAATCAGCAAGAAAAGGAAGAAAAAACGTGACCTCGAGCAGTGTGGAACTGCGAGATATAGACCTCACGGCCTCTCGCCGGAGATGGGGGGTTGGAGCCGCTCCTGGCCTCGCGCGACCCTCCTAAGCAGCTGGAGGAGACCCTGTCACCGTCTCCAGTCCAGAGCATGCAAGGGGAAGGTGTTAGCTTGGTCAAAGAGGGTTCAAAATGGAATGGGAGTTTTTGGGGCGCTTTTGAAACAAGGCCGAGGGGCGATCTTCGACGGGGCACTTTCAACGAGGCATATCGAGCGCCACAGCGATCCAAAGACCGAAGTTAGCATTGGGCGTGTAAGATCACATGTCGAGGAAGAAAAGTCGTCAAGGGACCATCACGAGATAATGCAAGGAAGTGCCTCGAAAAAATAGAGAAAAAAGACAAAAACTCATTCTGACAGGCTTCAGACCTCGGTCAGAGAGTTGACCGAGGTCAACCAAGGGAGGGATCTGGTTGGTCCACGTGGACCAACCAGAAAAAACCTTGGAAAAAAGGTTTCTAAATTCAATTAAAAATAGGAAATGATTTTATTAATTTTTAATTATAAAATGAAAAATGTTTATTTTTTTATAAATTATTTTATGGTGATTTTTATTTATTTTTATGAAGTATATTTTTACAAGTTTGCATTTATGCCCTTTATAGTATATATATCTATATATTTAAGTTTTCTATTTTTATTTAGGTATTTTTAATATTATTATTTTTGTTTATTATAACTATAACATACTTTTATACATGTAAATCTATTTTTATTTTATTTTATTGATGTGTTTTGTATAATTAATAAAATATAAGTATATAAAGTATAGGTATATGTGTGTGTACTTTACCTATGTATTTGGTATATGAATTTTATTTTGTGTTTTCCTTTGAGTTTTATTTTGATTTTAATGTACATAATTATTATACGTAATATTTACAATATTATAAAAATATAAGAATACAAAAATAATGGATAAATAATAAATGGAATATTTTAATATGTACAAGTATACAATAGGGGTCCAAAACTCAACTTTCAAACCGTAGCTCCGCCAAATGCGAAACCACCGCCATTAAATAGCTTATTTTCTTCTATATACAATTAAAGGTGAGTTTGATGCATTTGGAGTTGTCAGTTGTGAGATACGGGTCTGGGAAGTTGGGATTCTGGATTTTTATTCAGACCATAACTTTTTATCTGTACATTATTTTTCAGTGAAATCAATTTTATATTTTTCTATATAAAATTATCTACAACTTTCATGTACAAAGTTTCTTTATTTTATATATAAAAAGTGGAACCAAAAATAGGTCCCAAAATGAATAAAGAATGAATAAAATGTATAGGTATTTTATTTGTATTTTGGCCCTTATCTCCCCCTACTTTATTCCTTGTCGACCTATTCATCAAGATGCCTAGGTCTCGGGGTTTCGGGTCATAAAATATTTACAATATTTTATTCCTTTTCTTTTCTTTTCTTTATTCTATAATTTTGTCTTTAAAAACCGCATTTTATACAGTATTTACACACATATGCATAGATGCTAAAATGCATGAATTAGCTCTATTTACACGCATTTACTAGGGTTTTTAAGGCCAAAATGATAGAATAAAGATGATGAAACGTAGCTTCATCATCCCCCTATACTTTACCTTTGCTAGTCCCTAGCAAACACTTATGCAATAAGTGCAAAAAGAAAAAGAAAGAAAAGAAAAAGAAGAAAATTAGATTAAGTTTAATTATTGAACTTGTCTTCGCAAAATCAAAGTTTGGAGCTTAAGTCGGACCTTTGGAATTTTAGTGCGATCAGAACCTTAATGAGAACCAAGTTTGAAATCCAACAGTCCTTGAGAATCCCAAAACTCTGTCCAAGTCTCCTCAATAGCCAGGTCAGAAATACTTCAACTCATACGCAAACTCTTACGACTATGAGTCTGACTCGTACAGTGTAAGTGATATGTAGCTCCCCACCTCAGAAGTGACAAAGAAACAACCTCCCCCAACCTGGTAACTCCAATGCCTCAGTCTAGCAACTCTTTCCTCGAGAAGCGGGGTATTCCCTTCTAAGTTCAAGTGCAACCGGCTCAAGAAGAGGGGGAAGAAGTATAGACTTTTGGGAGCTCAACCAGTGTAGCTAAGTCTCCCGCTGCAAGCTTCATGAGATGTGACATGGATACCATAAGCTTTTACTTTATTGGACTATATACACTCCGGTGGGGTTATTAAATTTTCAATCCGACCCACCACTTTTTTTTGGAGTTCTTTTTTTCTTTTTTTTTCTTTTTTTTCTTTTTTTTTCTAAGTGCATCTGTACAACATATCTACATGGTGCAGCATATATACAAGAAATTTTCCTCTTGAGCCAGTAGACTATCCCTCTTTTGAAGCTTTATTGCAACCCACAGCTTCTGTCTTTAGCCTTCATCACCACTAGACCAAGTTGAGGCGCACTTCCTTCACTATAAGAAGAAGAGAGGTTCCGCCTAGAAGTACTACCCTCATATGCTACCCCAAGCCAAAGGAGACTGCCTCCTCACCACCTCATCCGTGGAGAGCTATGTGAAAGGTGCAGGTGTCCAAGTTAGGTCATTATCAACAAGAGTCGTGCGTGTGCTCCGAAATACTCTACTTAGGCAGTCAAGAATCCATTGAACCAAGTCCCGTGATCCTCAAAGAATTAAGTCAACTAGACCTGAAGTACCTCAAACCCAGTTCCTATAAGGTTCCTGTTATTAGGTAGATTTTAAGGTCCAATCAAGCTCCAATCTCCGGATTTTACTTAGACTTGTTCAACTATCAAACTCAATCCGAAAAATGCTCATGCCATGCAATGCAAGAAATATTTTTGTGATACAATTTTCAAGATTTTGAACTTTTTATGGATTTTTGAAAAGATAATGATGATGCATGCAGATGCATTTTTTTGTATTTTTCAAAAAAGATTTTTCAAATGTTTTTTTTTGATTTTAAATTTTGCACATGTTTTTGGAATTTTTGAAAACAAAAGATTTTTGGCTGAAAACTAGGTGAAAAATATGTACACGGGCGTGCTTCTTATATTTACAAGAAATGGATTTTAAGAATTTACAGGGTAAGTGGTCAATTTTATAAGTACATATATATATATATAGTGGATTTTAGTGTGATGTAAATATTCCTCAAACTTATTTGACACAAGCTTTTTCACACGATTTTTTTGAAAACTATAGTCCAAAATAGTTTTTACAAACATTTTTACAAATATGTACACACATTTGAAAATCATTTTGCAAAGGCTTTCAAAACAGTATATATAGGTTTTTCAAATATTTCTGCAACCATTTTTCAAACCATTTGCAAATCATTTTTCAAACATTTTATTTCACACAAAGAAAAGAAGTTTTACAAACCACACATTTTTACAAAGGTTGAAAACATGTAACAAAATATTTTCAAAATAGTTTTTAATAGATGTTCACAAAGATTTTTAAACTATTTTTCAAACATTTTGCAAAAAACATTTTCACCTGATTTATTAATCAGTAAATACAAAAAGAATTTGAGGAATAACCACATCTTTTTATTAAGGATTTTTAATGAATTTTAAAGAATTATTAGCTATATTTATTACGAAAGTACGAGTTATGGCTAAAGTATATACGTAGTATATACGACCCCCCTATACTTAGCTTGAGCTATGTCCTCATAGATCAGAGAGAAAAGAGAAGACATAACTCGTACTAAGTATAGGCAAGTCTAAAGAATGAAGGAATAAATAACGGAAGGAATGAATGAATGAGAAGTTGACCGTCCCCCCTATACTTAGGATCAAATAATCCTAAGTATAGCAGACTGTACACAAAGCAGGGAGGGTCAAGGGTGGGAATGAACCGATCATACTCAGATTGTCTCTCCCTATACTTAGGGTAAGATATCCCTAAGTATAGACAAGAAGAGGAGACAATGGAGAGGATCGAAAAAATAGAGAAACTCGGGGTGCACACCCCCCTATACTTAGGACAAAGTACGTCCTAAGTATGGAAAACTATCAACAAGGGCGGCACCTTTTCGGTAGATGAAGAAGATAGAAGAGGAAAAGAAGAAAAAAAGAAAAGAAGAAAAGAGATGAAGATAGAAGAAGAGATTGTGAGGATGTACGCATCGCTCCCCCTATACTTAGGGTGAAAGAAGCCCTAAGTATAGGCAACGACATGAGTGATGACACGAAACGATGAAAGAACACTCGGTTCGTCCACCCCCCTATACTTAGGACAAAGTACGTCCTAAATAAGGCAAACACGAGAATGGGTGGACGAGCAAAACGGTAGAGAGAACAGAGGCACACAAAAGTGAATATACAACAGAGATGGATGTACACATGATCAAGAAGGTTGAAAGCGAACCTTCTTGCGGGACCGCTGAGGAATGGATCTGGTGTGATGCAGGTCGACATCGGGGTCCACAGTGGACAGAATCCGATCAGGGTCGACGGGGTGTAAGTCCTCAGGGGCCCTAAGGTGTGAAGGCACAGACGGTGTAGTGAAAGAAGTGCGGCTAGGTCCGGCCTTGGGAGTCTCGCTGATATCAAAGTGGAATGGGACGAACTCATCATCATCGGAAGTAGTGTACTCAGAGTCGTCCTGCGAGGAGTCATCCAGATCAAAACCAAAAGGCACGAACTCATCGGTGGAAGTAGTCGAACTCTGGTCGTCCTCTATAATTTCAACTGGATCATCTTTCTCATCAAAAGGCCCGAATTTCTGAAGAAAAGCAACTAAATCAAATTCGGCCTTAGTCTCATCAGTATCTACATGGACAGGAGCGGACTCATCAGTGGAAGTAGTCAGAGCATGTCCGTCCTGTATAGTCTCTAAATCCGCCCTCCGCTCAATGGTGTCAATCGTGTAGATCCCGCGGATGTCATCAACACATCGCCAATCACAGGAAGCGGAAACACCAAGGTCTATGCTTTCTAAGCTTTCCTCCTTGGAGAGGAATTCTCGGGTCTCATCATCGGTCATGAAGAAGGTCTCTCTGATATCCTCATATAGATCATAGTCCTCGGGGTCAGCCAAGATAGGTGAAGTCACATCAGGTGCGGGTCTCTGATCAGCAGTGGGTGCGGTGATCACCGCTTTGCCCTCGTCAGCAGGACGGAAGCGAATCTCTCCTGATCCATAGTCAATAACGACTCTCGCAGAGGCGAGGAATGGTCGTCCCAGGATGATTGGAGAATGCTCCCCTGTGGAGGTCTCCATGGGCAATACGACAAAATCAACAGTGTAGCTCGTGCCCTGAATCGAAATGACGACGTTTTCAAGGATACCGTTCGGCCTCTTTATTGATCCATCATCAAACTGTACGATCATCCTAGTCTTCTTGAGTGGCCCTAAGTGAAGAGACTGTACCAGCGAGAAGGGTATAATACTGATTGATGCACCACCGTCTAGGAGAGTGTGATCACATGTGTGGTCAGAGATTGTGCAGCTAATGAAAGGTGTGGCAGCGTTCCTCTTCCGAGGAATGGAACGATGAGTGATGGCGTGGGCAGTGGCCATGGTCAAGATATGACGCTCAGATCTGCTCCTCCGCTTTCTCTTCTTGGGAAGAGTAGCAGATAAATCGGTCATGGCCTGCTGAAGTGGGGCACAGATGATCTCATGAATGGTGGCCACCACTTCGGGTTCAGTCAATATTTTTTTGAATTTTTGGACTTCCTCCATACAAGGGAGGAAGTCAGAATCATCATCTACACGAGGCATGCCAAGAGCAGTCTGTACAACGGCATCCTCGGAGTCACAGGTGGGACCGGGTGTGAGAGGCTGTGTGGTCAAAGGATCTGGCAAGTGGTACCTCTCCTCATAGTCTGACTCGATCATGTGTCTCCCAAAATCTTTTTGTGTTTTTAATTTTTTCTCATTTTTTTGTATTTTGGGTGATTGCAAGCTCTCATGGTCGTCCTCAAATGGATCCATATCCTCAAAGAATGGAGCGACATTCTGGTTCTTATTTAAACTAGTAAGATCAGTGATCCTCGAATTCATATGCTCCATCATCTGATTCAAGGTCTCAAGTATGGATATCATGAAAGGTGACTCCAAAATCTCAGGATCAGGTGAGTCGAATGTGAGCGGTGGGTGTGGACAAAAATCACATTCCGGATCATGATACTCGATGAAGAGCGGGTTGTGGAAATGTGAGGGTGATGATGGTGGAAATGATTGGTGGAAGTCCAAGTCCGAATCCTAAAATAGTGGGTTGGTCGGATATGCACAAAAATCAGGAGAAAAGTCCTCCTGGAAAAAAGGAGGTGGACCGACTGGAGTGAATGAGGGATCCGCAAAGTCCGGATAAAATATGCTCCAGGGGTCCATCTCGAAAACAAAAGACAATGATCGGGAGAGCACGATGGTCAAGTCAAGAGAAGTGGGAAGAAAGGCGCAAGTGCGCAGAAGAGATCTAGGACACACACAAAACACTCACAAACAAAAATGAAACAATCAAACCCTCAATTCACCTACTCAACTCGGTAGAGACCACAAGAGCGGTCTTTTTATCTTGTCTGTTTTAGAGTTAGGTGAGAAGTCCAAAAGTTGCACAAACACTTAGGGGCTCAATGAGATTTGGGCACTAATCCTTAGTGTGTGCGCGAGCAAGTAAAAGCGTAGACAATGAGGGGATTACTCGCCCCAATACAAGTTTTTCTCTTTTTGGTGGATTTCAGGGCCAAGTAATATTAGCAGTCCCAATTTTATGGATTATCACTTTTTTTGGATTTTTAATGAAAATGCACGATCCTAACGGGGAGTCAATTCCTTTGAGCACCTAGGATGGCAAAATCAGAGGGAGAGTCGGAAAAGCAATACAAGCGGCAAATAATGATGGATGCTAAAGCGTAAATGCTCACCTTGCCTCCAGCACTCTACATGCAAGGATGCTCAGCAGAATTGAAACCTATCTATATGCAAATGCAAAGCCGATGAAATCGCCCTAAGTTCAGAAATTGCTATTATCGTGAAGAACCACAAGTCGGCCACTTATCTTTAACCTAAGAGTCCGGTCTTGGCTTACCCCTCCTCTTCTCGACACACTCGAGTTCAGGAGTAGCGCTTGATGGGGCTCGCTCGCGGCACACGGGTTACAAGATGATGACACGACTGTTTAAATTTGACTAAGTCCAAACGCGGCTATAGGTACATGCAAGATATATTAGGTGTTTGGCCTTAATCTATCGCAAGCAATCCTAAATCTAAGGGCTCAATCACACAAAGTAAGGAAAATAAAACCGGAAAACAAAATGAAAAAGGCGGTGAAAACCGTAAAAACCGCGGTGAGCCCCCAAGTGTACAACACTTGGAAATTGGGCCCGAAAGTCCAAGAGTCCGAGTACCTGTATTATTACACAATAGAGTCTCTCTCTCACTGAAATTACACAAATAATGCACAAAAAATGCTCAAAAATGTGATTGTCTTCTCAAATCCTCCAAGCCTCCTTTGATGCTAGGTCGGCAAGCTGACGCCGGCTTCACGTGGGTGCGTAGGCGCCTAGGATAGAGCGCCTCCCTCGATCCGCGGTTCCTCGCACAAAGTCAACAAGAGAGGGTGATTAGACAAGTAAAACGATTATATCAAATAAATGAGCAAATGAATAAGGCAAGAATAGGCAAATAATCACAAACACAAGCAAAAACTCGAACTACGCGCTGTTGCTCCCCAGCAACGACGCCATTTGTTGAACCGAGAAAATCCGAGGGTCGTACGGTTTCACAAGGCGAAACCGCAGTCGATGCGGTGACCGCTCGAAAATCCTGATTCAAACAACAATTAACCCACGACAAATATATCAAGCAATGAAAGTAAATGTGCGGAGTTAAAATTTATTATAACTCTACAACAAGATGTGTATAGGTGCAAGTATGTGTAGAGGTCGAACACATGGAGCAGACAGGTAGAACGGGGCAAAAATGCTCAAAATGTGTGTGTATGTGATCAAGAGTCTACTATGCTATTTTTTTGTGGGTTTTTAATTTTATATTTTTTTATTTAATTTTCAATTTTGTATTTTTGTATTTTGATTTTATAATTTCTGATTTTATATTTTATTTTTTATATTTTATATTTTTTTATATTTTCTTTTTCAATATTGGAATATAAAAGCAATGTAATAAAAGGCAAGCAAGAGTATTTATAAAAATAGATAAAATACTAAAAAATAAGCAAATAAAGTCTTTTTGGTCTTTTTATACTTTTTTACAGTTTTTGTGATTTTTGGGTAATTTTTAGAATGTTTTTGGTATTTTAAAGAGCAAAATGAAGAAAACAGTGAATAAAAGTTGCTGGCCGAAATTAAATTGAGGATGAAAAATAGTAAACAGTGTCAAAATTCCTCACATTAATTTTCCATAAAAGACAATAAAATAGAGAAACTACAGGAACTGAGTTTATATTTTTAGGGTTTTTCTAGGATTTTTTAGATTTTTAGGAAGGTTTTTGGGGTTTTGTGATTTTTTGGATTTTTCTCTTATAACTTTTAATGATTTTTGGCTGGGAGTTAAAACTCACTAAAAGCAACAAAATATATTTTTTTTTGGGATTTTTCTAATGAGTTTTTATATTTTTTAGGGATTTTATAATCTAGACAGTGCACAAAATGACTATTTTTGATTTTTAATAAATATAAAAATGCAATAATTATGAAAAATAAAAATATGATGATAAACCACTATGTAACAGAGATCTACACTGATTTTTGGGAATTTTTTGTGTTTTTACAGAGGCATGCATAAAATGCTAAAAGCGTAAAGAAAATGCATGCTTACAGGGGCACAGATGCAATAATAAAAAATACTGAGGGCTATTTTACAAAATTCCACAAGTTTTTATACCACAGACCAATGTTTTAGCATTAAAAGCACACAAGCAAAAAGCCAGGAGGGGTAGCCTACAAAAACGCCAAGGCTCACGTGCGAAGCACGTGAGTGGGCGGGGACCTACTCGCAATAAATAAAAGTGCAGGGGTCTGAATAAAGTTGTTACAAAAGTTTTAAAAAACGCAGATGAAAGATTTAATATTATAACGCAAATGCAAAAATGCGGGGGTAATGTCTGCAAAATACCCCAGCTGCTGCGGGCGTCGACGGTTCAGATCAGCCACTTAACACGTGTCAACACAACGTCGCGCGATACCTCTTCGCGTCCCAACGGCCTGGATTAGATCGGGAAGGACGATCAGACGGCTGGGCGCACGCACGATCTGACGGTTGAGGTTGAGTCTGGAGCACCACTGTGATCGGACGGCAATCTACGGCGTTGGAAGAACAGGAGGGTTACCTCACCGGAGCGAGATACCCCAGCCCCGATCTTCCTTCCCCACGGCGTGGTGAAGCTCCCAAAAGGCCCGTGCGTGCTCCTGCGGCTCCCCCGCAACATCCAGGTGGCTTAGATGGGTCTGAGGGCCGACGATTGACCCCCAGCCGCTCGATGAAGTTTCCGCCGACCTGGGGCTGCTCTCGGGCAAGAGTCGAGGCGCGGAAGCCTCTCCTGGGTCCTGCAAGGGACAGACAAAAACGCAGCACACAAAAAAATGCCAAATCCAGGTATTTGTGGGCGATAGTTTGGCGAGTGATGGCGTGAATGGTTGGCTAAAATGGTGGTTGCCGGAGCTTCTTAGCTCCGGCGAGGAGTTCGAGATGGAATCTAAGCTAACTATTCCCTTAAACAACAAACTGAAAGCGCAACTTAACAACTAAACTAGTAGCTACTAATCAGCAAGAAAAGGAAGAAAAAACGTGACCTCGAGCAGTGTGGAACTGCGAGATATAGACCTCACGGCCTCTCGCCGGAGATGGGGGGTTGGAGCCGCTCCTGGCCTCGCGCGACCCTCCTAAGCAGCTGGAGGAGACCCTGTCACCGTCTCCAGTCCAGAGCATGCAAGGGGAAGGTGTTAGCTTGGTCAAAGAGGGTTCAAAATGGAATGGGAGTTTTTGGGGCGCTTTTGAAACAAGGCCGAGGGGCGATCTTCGACGGGGCACTTTCAACGAGGCATATCGAGCGCCACAGCGATCCAAAGACCGAAGTTAGCATTGGGCGTGTAAGATCACATGTCGAGGAAGAAAAGTCGTCAAGGGACCATCACGAGATAATGCAAGGAAGTGCCTCGAAAAAATAGAGAAAAAAGACAAAAACTCATTCTGACAGGCTTCAGACCTCGGTCAGAGAGTTGACCGAGGTCAACCAAGGGAGGGATCTGGTTGGTCCACGTGGACCAACCAGAAAAAACCTTGGAAAAAAGGTTTCTAAATTCAATTAAAATAGGAAATGATTTTATTAATTTTTAATTATAAAATGAAAAATGTTTATTTTTTTATAAATTATTTTATGGTGATTTTTATTTATTTTTATGAAGTATATTTTTACAAGTTTGCATTTATGCCCTTTATAGTATATATATCTATATATTTAAGTTTTCTATTTTTATTTAGGTATTTTTAATATTATTATTTTTGTTTATTATAACTATAACATACTTTTATACATGTAAATCTATTTTTATTTTATTTTATTGATGTGTTTTGTATAATTAATAAAATATAAGTATATAAAGTATAGGTATATGTGTGTGTACTTTACCTATGTATTTGGTATATGAATTTTATTTTGTGTTTTCCTTTGAGTTTTATTTTGATTTTAATGTACATAATTATTATACGTAATATTTACAATATTATAAAAATATAAGAATACAAAAATAATGGATAAATAATAAATGGAATATTTTAATATGTACAAGTATACAATAGGGGTCCAAAACTCAACTTTCAAACCGTAGCTCCGCCAAATGCGAAACTACCACCATTAAATAGCTTATTTTCTTCTATATACAATTAAAGGTGAGTTTGATGCATTTGGAGTTGTCAGTTGTGAGATACGGGTCTGGGAAGTTGGGATTCTGGATTTTTATTCAGACCATAACTTTTTATCTGTACATTATTTTTCAGTGAAATCAATTTTATATTTTTCTATATAAAATTATCTACAACTTTCATGTACAAAGTTTCTTTATTTGATATATAAAAAGTGGAACCAAAAATAGGTCCCAAAATGAATAAAGAATGAATAAAATGTATAGGTATTTTATTTGTATTTTGGCCCTTATCTCCCCCTACTTTATTCCTTGTCGACCTATTCATCAAGATGCCTAGGTCTCGGGGTTTCGGGTCATAAAATATTTACAATATTTTATTCTTTTTCTTTTCTTTTCTTTTCTTTTCTTTATTCTATAATTTTGTCTTTAAAAACCGCATTTTATACAGTATTTACACACATATGCATAGATGCTAAAATGCATGAATTAGCTCTATTTACACGCATTTACTAGGGCTTTTAAGGCCAAAATGATAAAATAAAGATGATGAAACGTAGCTTCATCACCTCCTCCACCAAGTCTCCCCTCCAACGAGGTTCTATGCTTCTTGACTTTTCTCTAGATTTCTCCCATATATCCCGTCGCCTACAACCATCTCCACCACCGCCTGATCACCTCGACACTTCCACTGGACACCCAACACCTTTGCCACTCACTCCACTCATCCACCTCATCCACCTTCTCCCCTGCTTCGTTGGAGGGGAAGACCATTGGTCCTCCGCTCCTTCACCTCTACGGACTACCATTTCACTCACAACCATTCTCATAGAATGCCTCAGCTACTCTCTAACACTTGTAGGTTCCCACACCTTCAATGGGTGAACATCACATGCCACCTCCATTCTTGAGCTATAGCTCCGACAATACTTCACCACCTTGCACCATCATACTCCCTCGGAGCTTTGTCTCACCTCAAGCTCCTTCGCAAGGTCCTCAACCATCTCCTTCGATCACTAGGGATGCGAATGGAGGACGATGGAGCTTTGGGGAAGTCACCGGAACCAAGTCCCCTATCCGTCCTGTGCAGCAAACCTCTGGTGAAGAACGAATAATAGGTGTCGTCCGATCCTCAAGATCGGACAACCTATATGCAACCATGTCCACCTCCCGAGCCTCTATACTGACCCTACAGGTCGAGTAGACCATGCCAAGAACCGAAGCTCCAAGAATGTCACGTGGCCCAAGCCTGGGCCACCTCCCGAACCTAGCCCCCACAAGTGCCCCGCAAGTGAGGGGCTAGGTAATTTGCAGTAAAGACCCATGCATTTTCACATATTACGTCTAGGTCCTCCAAGCGTGTGCCTCACGTGCGTGCCTGGGGTATTTTATAAGGAGGCCTTGGGAGATTTTGGAAATTATAAAATGGTCCATGCACGTAAAAGGACAAATTGCATTGGTCCCCTTTTGGGTTTCATAATTTGCAAATAAGCCCCTCCAGGGACCTATTTACAATATTTATCCTTATTCTCCTTGCATTTTTCTTACATTTATGCTCCTTTCATCATTTCTTTCATGTCTTGAGCATTTTAGATCCAAATTGCATGATTTTAGTATCATTTTAAAATGTGTTTCATCCTATCTTTGATGGCATGTTTATATTCTTGATTTACTTCCTTGATTTACTAAATTAAATGTGACGAAATTTGATGATGTATAGTGTTTCTTGCTTGATAAATCATTGCCATTAATAGATACTTGTTCTTGATTTTCACGCTCAATTTCACTTTGAAATTAATTCATAATTTGTGCCCATTGATTTGATATTCTGTAGGGCATATATGTTCATGCCTCATCTTTTAATTGCATTGAAAAATCACATAAAAATTTATATGCATCATTCTAATTGTGTTTACATTATTTTATCTGCATGAAGACCAAAAACTAGAATATACTTACTCTTGAATTAAATAAATTTTCGATAAATAGGTAAAGCGGTCCGTGTCCTTGTGTTTGACCTTGGTATACTTGTCAAGTTAAAATATTCCACAACATTCAAAGATTGTGGTTTTTGATCGATAGTTTTTCGCTTCCTACACTACAATTCTTTAATCTAAAAGAGGCAAAATTCGCTTTCATCAGTAGCACGTAAATCACATGTGAAGTTTGGACTATTTACGTACGAGCCCCTATATGTTTCAACAATTACGCACGTGACCCAAATTTTTAAAAAAATATATATGCATCCCTATCATGTATACATAACACTATGCATCCCATATACATATTAAATAAAATAAAAAATATAAAATATTATAAAAATACATAGTATTCCACTATATATAATATATCTAGTATTTTAAAAAATAAAATTCTATTTTTAGTAAATCATTTAAAAAATATAAAAGACTTTAAAAAATATTAAAAAAATATAAAAACACTTTTAAAATTTCTACAAAATCACCTATAGCATATTTTAATATATTTTACACATTAAACCAAAAAAATAAAAATTAAACATTAAAACTAATAAAAATACAAAATACTTAAAAATTAAAAAAAAATCATAACTGATTTAATCAAATTCGTTTAAATACACACAATATATCATTCTGAAGGTATTTTCATCTACTTTATGATAAAAATGAAATGAATATAGTTTGTTACTTTCTACTATTTTTAAAATAAAAAATAAAATTTTGATTTCAATAAAAATATAATTTTCAACTCTAGAAAAAACAAATAAAGATCACAAAACATTTTCTAAAAATACATAAAATTATAAAACACTTAAAAACATCAGAGTAAAAACCAAATATAAAAAAATATATCTATGTTTTTACATAGGTATATTAAAATCATAAAAAACATAAAATTTATAAAATCATATAAATATACAACAAATTCACCTAAAAATAAATAAAAATTTTAGAAATCCTTATTCCTTAGTTTTCTACTATTTTACCTTAGTTTTTAATAGTTTGTCTCCTTGATTTCAACAATCTCATATTAACGCTATACACACATAGTTTAGGAGTATAAGTAAAATAAATACAATTTTATGGTAAAATATACCCGTCCGACACAGCGAGAATAGTCTTCTTGTAGAATAGCAAGTTCGGGTAGTTTTTTCACCTGCTCAGAAGCTATAAGCTTTTTTGGCTCAAGTGTCAAAGTCGACGATGCCAAAGATCAGACGTGTCAGCATCACTAGCATGTAGACTGTCATCCAATACCCTCATCCGAGATTTGTAGAGCTTGTAACACAACCTGCCTCTGTCCATAATAAGAGAACCCTTGTTGAGCTTGCACTTGTTGTTGCCAAACTTCAGATGGTAGCCTTCCCTATCTAGTTGATAATCGGATATGAGGATATATGGCAAGTTAGGAACATGCCTAACATCCTGCAGAGTCATTGCACATCCAATATCAGTCTGAACTAAGATGGTAATCATGCCAACTATCTAGGAGTAACTACTGTTACCCATCTAGGCTCTTCCAAAATATCCTTATATATAGGAAGTGAAGATCTTCATGTGTGGAGTCATGTGGTAGGAGGTGGTTGTATCAACGGCTCGTTTGGAGTCATCCCCTGCATATAGGCACTACTCCTGAATAGTGGGAACTAACTGATCCTCATCGTCATCAGCCATTGCTGCAACAATGTTCTCATCTTCATCTTTCTTCTAATTCTTTTTGGCTTCCGCTTCCTCTCTCTTGCAGACTCTACAGTCTCTCTTTCATTGACAATGCTTGTTGCAATGATGGCACTTTTATCTATTCTTGGACTTCTCCCTAGGTCTCTCTCATAATTTTCCCCTACTGATGGGCCTTCCTTTTCTTTCAAATACGTACACATGTAAAGAATAAGACTCTCCTGATGATTGTCATCTGCTTTTTTAATTCAGAAGACTACTCTTGACCGTAGGTATGGTCAGCTTGTCGTATGTAACGTTGTTGCTCACGGTAATCACCTGGGTTTCCCAACTGTCTAGTAGAGAACTTAATAGAAGAAGCAACCACAATTCATCATCTTTCACCATGTTCATGGTATTCAGTTGATTGATGAGAATATGAAACACATTCAAGTGCTCAACAACCTTCATCATGTCCTTGTAGTTCAGATTCACCAACTTTTGAATCAAGAACGCCTTGTTGGTGGTCGTCTTTTGCTCATAGAGCTTTGTTAGTTTCTCCCACGATTTCTTTGCATCTGTGTCTTCTGCGACATGGTGGAATACTGATAAGTCCAGTCACTTTTGGATGGTGCTGACTGCTTTCATGTTCATCTTCATTCAATCACTTACGTGCATACCCTTGGGCTTGGTTGTTTCTCATTCCACCAGATCACGATGGTCCTTGCAATACAAGATGTCCTCCATCTTGACCTTTCATATTTACCAATTTGTGCTCATCAGATTGATCATTGTGCCTCCGTTATCCTTCCCCATCTTGATAATACGAGTTCTAATACCACTTGTAGGAAAATCGAGGGGTTCCCTTAACCTGTCCTGCGAAGATTGACTGAAAGTGGAACGTTCCCTACACGAGAACCAAGCACAATAATCGTAGCACGATAATAAAGCAACCACAAAGAGATGAGAAATTTTTACGTGGAAAACCCTCCTCGATGAGAGAGATAGGGGAAAACCCATGAGATACAACGACCCAAAACAAATCCACTAGGCCAAAAAGCGAGAGAGTACAATGTCTTCTTGATTTTATTACCCAACAACATCAAGACTCAGTTAGAAGAATAAAATCAGATAATTGTCACCTTGTACTTGGAGAAGATGATGTCGATGCTTCTCCTCATCACGAGTTATCCCTCCTCAAGAATGGACCTCCCCTAGAGCTGCTCCTCATGCCTCCGACATGGGCACTTCTCGCGGATGCGGCTTCTCTTCATGCCCCTACGGGCTGCTCTTCCTCACTTGTATGGGCTACTTCTCTCCTTGTGTTGAGAAAGAGAACTGAGTCATACACGTAGACAATCCCAAAGTCCAAAGAACACTCTGCATACGGTCCAAAGCCTGTATATAAAGAATGCAAATCCAAAGTCCTATGAACCATATCTAATGATTTTGTCATATATGATGACGTATTTCAGGGTCATATCTGATGACATCACCATATCTGATGTCTAGTTCATGACTATTTCTAAGAGCTATTGTGGTAGTCATTGTTTCTAAGTCTATAGAAATATAATTGTAAGTTGGGAAAATTTCGATATCTGAATCATATCATCGTACTGAACTTATTTATATTTATCTGAAAACTTCAGTAGTACTAAAACAACATGATTGAATACTAAAACACAAAACTAAGCTTTTCTACCATACATTAAGCTTGCACGCAATATCAACTTTTCTAAGCTCTCATCATCTTGGATGAAACTAAAACTTATCCAATTATCAAGCTAGATTACATATATATAATTGTATAATCAGAAAGCATCAAAACTACCATATTGCAATGTACCTTGTGAAAATTTGGTTTATTTCTTAAAATAGGCTCGAGACCACTCACCTGTAAAATTTATTGACAGGAACATTCCTCTGTCTTTTCTCTCTTTTTTCTCTATTAAGCTACCAACTTCAGGATTGTCACCTCTATTTTCCTCTAAATATAATAATTCAAAGCATGTCAGACTCACAACCTACAATAACTATGGGCACCAGAGGTTGGGTTTATAATTTCTTTAACCTTTCAAAATAAAAATAAACTTCTATAACCTTCAATCAAAATATAATTAAGGGTTGAATTCCTTCCTGATAACGTGATTTTATGACTCTTTATAGCTAACTTTTCTAACATAAATCCTAATATACCTTTCTTGTTTTTACCATATTTTATTTATTTTACCTTATACGTTGATGAATAGAAAAGTTATAAACAACATTTATTTGTCAACTTCTGTCAGATTAATTATCTATAAAGTATCTTATATCCTCTCCTGTAATATAAAATATAATTATCATATTATCAGATCTTCTCAGTGCAAATACATATAGATTTCTTCAATTAGATCTTCGGTGTTAACTGATACATGTCATATACACGTAGATTCGATCCTAATATTCCAAGATGACATTTCTTTATATAAACTTTAACTTTCTTAAGTCATAACAAGAATCACCTTACTGGTTAACGATACTTATGGCCTTATGCATAAATTTTAGATGTAAACGAATATAAATGATGATGAGGACGATAAGACGGAAAAGGATGTTTTCGAAAAATCAAACATATGAAATAGTAACTCAAGTAATCTTCCTTATGTATAAAACCGCATGGAAATTAAATGAGAATAGAGTGCCCAACCTGAGATTTGAATCCATCCTCGTGATCTTTCCCTATGCTCCCGCAAACTCTCATCTCTTTATGAAGATCACACCCGCATATTTTGATGTCTCATTCTCTTGCTCTGGGAAATCTAATTCCTAAATTTATAATAAAGAGAAGGAACGAGTTGATCTACTTCTCATGCAAAGGACTAGGGGTTTGTTTTACCTTGTTTTAAATATATCTACACGTGACTCAAACCATCGTTGGTGGGAGGTTCTAATTAGATTATATTTGTTTCCTATAGTCGTTGGATATTCATGGCTACATAGAGCCGAACTCTTAAAAAACTTAAGGGCGTGCTCTGTATATTAGTATATACATAAAGTATATACATATTAATACCACGGTTATATGTCCCAAAAAATTCAAATGGATAAGGGAAATCAACGCATCTTAAAATCTAGGACTATCTTAATTCTGAAAATTTTAAGTCTTTGACTTTGTATTTATATTTAAAAATGGATACAGTGATATATAATTCGTATTCATCATCAGTTTATAGCATCATCCATATTCATATCCAATAAATTAAGAGTATCGTCACCGGAATATAACCATTCACAATTATAATCTAGACATCTCCCACCAATTCATTCTCCGATCCGTCGAGTATACTTTGGTCTCTACAACATTATCCATAAAAATCTTTATCTATGTCATTCAATATTTATATACATATTTTAGAATAAATGTAGTAACAATAACATTATTGAACCTTTGGTTTAGAAAAAAAATTGTCGTGTCTGAATGTTATAGCATAGCTTTGTGTATATTATAGTTTCTCATTATTTTTCTTTCATTTTTGCTCAATATTTGCAATGATTAATTGCATCTTGTAAATCCTACATATGTCAAGCATTTTTGATTTCCAGATATCTCATTTAATTCATACTTTCCAGATATCTCATTTAATTCATAATAAAGGTTCAACTGGATAAAAATTGATCGATCGTCAATTTTTGATGATCAATCAGTAGTGATTGTCATTGAAACATCTTGATCGATCTGTTGTTTGACATAATCGATCAGTCACATGTCTTGATTGATCAACCTCGGATTTGTGAGGAAATCACATCAAACTTTGTTCCATATTTGAGAAGCAATTACATGTATTTGTTCTCCATTTCACTCTCATATCAAGGACAAAAAATTCATAGATAAGAGACACTCCCAAAAAAGGAGGAAAATAGAGGTGATATGATTTAGAAATTCCGACTTGCATGCATCAATACGACCAAATCTGATTCCAAAATCACATGCAAGCGATGCACGGTGAATGCGCGATTCAACAACATTGCATACAAAAAATCCATACCTTCGGGAATGTCCCACCCCCGATTTCCCCTCCCACCAGAAAACCTTGTTCTCGGTGCATTTCGCAGGAAACATATGCGTGCATGACGATGACCTTGTGATCTTCTCCATGTTGGCATCTTCATATCATCGATCAGACACTTGAAGTGGTCACCGATAGTGGAGCTCCGACAAGAGGCAACAACTCTCCGGTGAGGTCAAATGGTGTGAAGTGGTCTGACCATCTTGCCTTATATAGGCTCGAGCTAGCCTAATCGAATATGGGTTTGGGTCCATATTTAAAGAATGTAACACGATCTTAAAACAGACGTAAGTACTTTTTCATACGAACTCCGATTTGATGCTCTTGACTCTTTGGAAAGATACCGACGAGTACTACAAGATAGAATGGTCATGTATGTGATTTTGATACTCGATTAAGTCAGAAAATCAGAATTAATGTGGTTTGATATTTGGATATCTTTCAGTTGTGATGTAAGAGTTAGTAACGTTATAGAGTTTCTGGAATAATTACGATGAACACAATGGTAAGGGGTGATTGACAAAGTTTATGGGTTCCTAATGCAAAAATTCTGCTTTCTAGTAAGTAAATACGGGGGAGGGGATTTTAAACCATGGTCCTTTAAGTGGCACTGAGACTGCTTTACGATCAGATTAGTGGAGTAGTTTCTCATCTTAGTGGATTGATGCGGCTTGCTTTTTATTCTGTTGTAGACTTAAGCTGACGTTTAAGCATAGGATAAACCCAATCCTAGTCGATATTCTGAAACATCGGGTAAACAATCTAATTTGATAATTTTATTTAACATCAATAAAATAACCTAGGTCGATATTTTGAATTGTCAACCAAACAGTCTAATGACTTTTTAAACGTCGACCAAGTTCGTATAAGGTCTACACTTTACCATTATATCAAGTCATTAAATGACAACGAGGTTATAGTAATATACTTTTGGTCGACACTAACTAATATTAAGCATGTTATAAATTAAGCACATTATTTAAAAAGAGCAAACCTATGGTCGTAGATGTAGCTAAATTTTAATTTCCTTATGGGTTTTTTTTGGAATTTGATGATAATGAATTGAAAAATGTGATTGCAACATCAAATAAGTTCTCAAAGCTTTCGGCCTCCAAATTAATGCATCCAAATCTTGATCCTTCTGTCTCAACCTCAATTCTGACCTTTGGTTGGCCTCTTTGTGTGTCTTTCCTTTGACCTATTTAGGCTTCCTCCTATCTGGTAAATTCTTGACCATTTGTGATTGGAATACGCTCCTTGAGGGAAAAAAAAGGATGTCATGTGTACGTAGGTGCTGCAGTTTGAGGAGTAGCAAAGTTAAGCCTTCTGTGCCCAACTTTATTACCAAAGATGTAAGCAACTAATTAGGCAGGCCATCTCTGCACAACGTGTGGATCCTCTGCCACACCGAGGGTTGCAACAGACTCTGTTGCACCCTTTGGGTACGCTCGATCGAACGGTTCCTATGAAATCTCTCTTTTTCTTGGTCTAGATCAAGGAATTTCGTACAAACCATTCGATCGTGATCGAACGACCCCAAAAGATACAACAAAGTCTACTGGAACTCTCGGTACAACAAAGGACTGTTGCCCCTCTGCACAAAGACAAAGACATGTTTCTTATCTTAGTGCTAAAGTTTTTCCTGACACCCCACCTTTTTATGAACGACATACACAAATGGAAAACAAAAACTTTAGCACATTCACATCAACAGTTATATTAAAACATAATGGGAAGATAAGAAAGCCCACTCCCAGAGGATGCACACGAGAAATTTACAGTAAGTACATGCCTTCCGAAAATATAGAAAGCCGAAGAAAGCAAAGCATTGTCTCACCAGATAGACAGTTGTCATCCACATTATCTAAATCTTACGAAACTTGTGCGAAATTCGAAGCATTCCCACACATTTAAACCATGCCAGTTCCATCATCAAAGCAGAAAAAACTCCATTTATATATGACGAGATATGATCGGCCGCTTTTCTTGTTTGGCAACTTCAGCAGCGTTTCCTACCTTTTTTACATCGCGGATTTACGACGGGATTGCTTGGTGGGCTGCCTCCACCACCACCTCCCCCTTTCCCTCCCCCTCTGGGTGGGGGTGGAGGAACGGGAGGTGTTTTAGAGGGTGGTGGTGCAGCTGGTGCTCCCGGTGGCAAAGCTGGTGCTGGAGCACCAGATCTAGGTTTCGCGGAAGATGAGACGATCAACGAGTGAAAGAGGAATAGAAAGATGAGAAGCAGCAGCACACCCTTGGCTTGAGGAGTGGCAGTCGCCATGCCGTTGCGGCACCACTTGCAACGATGAAGTCCCAAATGACTGATGCATAGGGCAATGCTTATAAATAAATAAGGTCAGGAGGTGGCTTGAACATGGAAGCAAACCCCGATGGTATAAATACTTATTCCGTCATGATCTATTCTTCGAGAGCGATCAGATATTTCGTATTTTTACGTAATTTAAGGTACTGCCGACAAGATTGCACGATGGTTTCATCTCCCTTTCTTTTCCTTGAAACAAAAACAGCTCCGGGCACGTCTGCGTATATATATTTTCCCAATCTTAATAAAAGAAGTCACGGCGTGCATGTTTTCCTCCCTCTTTTTTTATTACTTGCTGGTTCAAGTTCTTTTTAATTAACACATTTGGGACAACTCATTCGAACCCGTCTTCTTGGGATAAATCCTTGTCTGGATTTGGGCACCACAGCAAGAAGGCCACGGTTGCATGTGTCCGAGATGGTCATCCACATAATGCAAATAGCTAGGTGAGATAACGGATATATTAATGTTATTTATTACAATTTCTAGTTCCATTGGTTTGAGTGATATATGTAAGTAAAAAGCATTTACATACTTTCTATAAAGATATTATGGATGAAGGAATTACCTTAAGATTGTTTATCATGGGATATGACATAAGAGGATTAATCACACATCATAATAGGGTCTTAGTTCTGCAATATATCCTCATTGCAAATTGACATTCATAACTTTATGGGTGGTTGGAGAGACTTGATTGGAGCCAAAAAATGTGGAAAAGATCTAAAATGTATTTTTTTAAAAAGAAAAAATGTCCACCGTATAGGTGAATGCTCAGAAACTTCACCGTTTATTAACCAAAATATAGTACAAATGTAAAGCGAGAAATCGATAAGAATATTCTATAGGGACCAAATCTCAGCTAGCGACTTTGCGTGCGTCACAATATTCTCACCATAACATCGTTCTTGCCTAAAGATCACCCCGTTTCTAGCCATCAAGATAGCTCAGATCATTGCAATTCAGCTCGTTCTCTCCTACTCCGACCCGTTCCACATTACTCCAATAGATTCTCAGAATCGTGAAACCCCATTGCTACCATTAGCTTTCCAAACATGTCCCAAGCATCCATCGAACTTCTGTACCTGGAAAATAAGTGATCCACATCTTCGGTATCCACTTGACATTGACGACAAACATGATCCACCGTCTGCATGAAGCACACTAATCTATCTCCAGTTAACAGTCTCTTCCTTCTAAACAACCACACGAAGACTTTCAAACGAACATGAATTTTCCATTTCCCATAACCTTCTACACTCCACCATGCACCCCTAGGTCAAAAGTCATGGGGCCCTTTAAGTATTTGTACGCCTTCCCCACCGAGAAGGTCTCATCACACTAACACCAACAATCACGCCTTACTGTTGGGTCGTTCCATGCTATCTAAAGCATCACCAACAACTCATCTAAATGTTGATCCGAAAGCTCACATCTAAACTATGGTAGAAAGGACTGACCTTCCCATGCATTCGCCATAGAGCAACTCGGTTCAACAGTTAATACCCATAGATGTGGGAATCTCATACCAAGAGCACCACTTTTACTCAAATCATCAGCTCAAATTTTAAAGCCAACACTATTTCAAATCATCGGCCTTAAGAAGGGTCGGACATCATGCACCATAGAGCAAATTTCTCTTCAGAAATGTGATGGTACACTCCTTACCTCCTCATGTCCCGGTAAGGAGGACCCTAGGTTATAGATTTCTCGAACTAGATTGCACACCAAATTGTCACTTTCTCTCCAGATTCGCACAATCCATTTATTAAGCAGTGTCTTATTCATCTCATCCAGACTTCAAACCTCAAGACCACCATCTTCCTTTGATCGAGAAATCGTATTCTAGTCCACTAGAGGCCGCCCATTAGAGCTACTAGAGGACGACCAAAAAATCATATCATAATGCTCTCCAATCTCTTCCTCACCTCGTAGGAATTATCCTAGTTGACAAGAAAAAGATATGAATTGCAAACTGGACCGATCTCACCAACACTAGCCTACCGTCTCTAGACAAGCATACAAATTTACAGCCGACCAACTTCTGCTCCATCTTCTCAACCACCAGAAGCCAATTGATCATACACATCCTTCCCACCACCAACAACACACCAAGATAGCGCAAGGGCAGTTCCCTCCATTAGGACCTTAGCCAACCCACACACAACTCAGTCTCTTCCTCCGTCAAACCAAAATGCACAAATTCTGACTTTCCTATGTTGAGTTTCAACTCTAATATTGCACCAAATAAGTCAAGGATAACATATAGTCCTTTATACTCTACAGACCTCACTCCGCGAATAGAATGACAACATCTACGAGCTAAAATATATTAAATGAGGAAGACTACAATGAGAATTCAACATCTCACTCTGCGCATGAGTTAAAATATTCAACCACATCTTATATACATAATTATGTTCTTTGAGGCACATATATTGATGTATATTGATGTTTTTGCTGCATAGTGTTAACATGAAACCATGAGTTACATGTGCGCAATGCTGACCACATCCCATCCTAAAGTTCAAAACTCACTTCTCTCTCTATCTCTCCCTCTCTCTCTCTCTCGCGTGCGTGCTCTATAGCTTCCTCGCTGGTGTTCTCTATCTCGTGTGCTTTCTTGTACAGTTTTTTTATTGATTGAACACATGCTTAGATGTTTTCCTAACAATGAAACCATGAGTTACACATGTGCATACAGTGAACGCATCCCATCCTTAAGTTCTAAACTCACCCCCAACCCCCTCCCTTCTCTTATGCACTTTTTCGCCCTGTTTGTGCTACTAGTGAGAATCAGATGGATGTTTCGTTGAGATATTCTTTGAAAAAGAATATAGGTAGAGTGTGTCCTACTTAAAGTGGATCTTCTTTAGAACTAGTGGTGCTAATCTAATCGAATACCTTCGAATCCACTAGGGTTCTCATTCAATTCATTATAAAAGTTTCAAATCTGAACTCGAATCGAATTTCAAACGAATTTACTAGCTTAAATTCAGACTCAATTCATTTTGGGTTTCGAATATTCTAATTCAATACATTTTATTTGTAATTTGCCATAGAGCAGCTCGGTTCAGCAGTTAATGCCCATAGATGTGGGAATCTCACACCAAGAGCACCGCTTTTACTCAAATCATCAGCTCAAATTTTAAAGCCAACTCCATTTCAAATCATCAGCCTTAAGAAGGGTCGTACATCCTGCACCATAGAGCAAATTTCTCTTCAGAAATGTGATCGTGCAGTCTTTATCTCCTCATGTCCCGGCAAGGAGGACCCTAGGTTACAGATTTCTCGAACTAGATTGCACATCAAATTGTCACTTTCTCTCCAGATTCGCACAATCCATTTATTAAGCAGTGTCTTATTCATCTCATTCAGACTTCAAACCCCAAGACCACAATCTTCCTTTGATCAAGAAATCGTATTCTAGTCCATTAGAGGTCGCCCATTAGAGCTACTAGAGGATGACCAAAAAATCATCTCATAATGCTCTCCACTCTCTTCCTCACCTCCACGGGAATTATCCTAGCTGACAAGAAAAAGATATGAATCGCAAACATGACCGATCTCACCAACACTAGCCTACCGCCTCTAGACAAGCATACAGATTTACAACCGACCAACTTCTGCTCCACCTTCTCAACCACTGGAAGCCAATTGATCATACACATCCTTCCCACCACCAACGACATACCAAGATATCGCAAGGGCAGTTCACTCCATTGGGACCTTAGCCAGCCTGCACACAGCTCAGTCTCTTCCTCCGTCAAGCCAAAATGCACAAATTCTGACTTTCCTATGTTGAGTTTCAACTCTAATACTGCATCAAATAGGTCAAGGACAACAAATAATCCTTTACACTCTCCAGACCACCCTCTACAAATAGATGACATCATCGACGAGCTAAAATATATTAAATGAGGAAAGACTACAATGAGAATTCAACAACACAATCTAAGCATGACTTAAAATATTCAACCACATCTTATATACAGAATTAAGTTCGTTGAGGCACATATATTGATGTATATTGAAGTTTTTGCTATATAGTGTTAACATGAAACCATGAGTTATACGTGTGCAATGCTGACCACATCCCATCCTTAAGTTCGAAACTGACTTCTCTCTCTCTCTCTCTCTTGCGCGCGTGCTCTAAAGCTCGCTCGTTGGCTTTTAGATAGAATATAGGTAGAGTGTGTCCTCCTTAAAGTGGATTTTCATTGGAACACCTTGACTAATCGACAATCACTGGTTCTAACAGTATCGTATGTTGGGATTTCTAGTCAAACGATCAAAATATCAAATTTCAAAGAAACCAACTGATTCAAGTTAAAGCTAGACATTTGAATTTTACAATCAAAATAAAAAAAACAATATAATAAAAAAATGTATAATAAAGTACTTTCCCATTCTCGTTCACATATGCAATGTCAATCTTCCAAAGTAGTACGATCATAATAAAAATCCATAAATGACTATAAGTAATGCTCATAAAAAGGTACTATCCCAAAAATTGCAACTCGATAGTTATGTATGTCAAAAGGGAAAAGTAGACACAACATCAAATGAAATTAAGCTAACAAAAAAGGGTTATTATCTCTATGATGATGGGATCAATGAAGGTTCAATTTTTTTAGGAAAAATCAAGGAATCGTTCATCTAGAAAAGTAACAGAGAGTTTAAGATGTTTTCAATACAAAAAAATGCCATGTGGGTTCACAAAGCCACACAAGCGCGATAGAATAGCTACATAGTCAAGTTAACGTAGAGGCAGGTTTAACAATAAAAAAGAGAAGCCAACCAAGGTCAAAAAATAGACCTCCAAGGATAGAATTGTTTCCCCCTTCAACTGCGAAGTAGCTGTTGAGATTTGTCCTGTGAAGACTAATTGGTTGAATACAAGTGGAGAGCATTGCTGATGTGGCTGATCTCCCTTCTGCCTTCTGATTGGCTGAGATCTCTTGGGCTGGATTGCTGAGGTGTCTGATCCACCTCCTGCATTCTGATTGGCTGAGAGGTGTTGGGTTGGATTGCTGAGATGCTTAATCCACATCCTGCATCCTGATTGGCTGAGAGCTGATGGTGGGGATTGATGAATGCTTGGCCTTCTTTTGTTGTAGTATAAAAGGAGTCATGTGGTACCACATATTGTATCCCAGCTTCATTCAAGAAATAGTAGAGAGAGTCTGGTGTGAGCATGTGGAGTAGGCACATTGCCGAACCACTATAAATCCTTGTCTTGTGCGATTGTGCGTGCTTTCTTTTTCGATTGTGGTTCTAGTCGGTGTGGTGCTTGATCGGATCCGTCACCAACAACTGGTATCAGAGCAAGTTTGGAGATCAACCTCTACATAGATGGCAGGAGAATCGAAGGTCAAGATCGAGAAGTTCAATGGATCGAACTTCGCGTTCTGGAAGATGCAGATTGAAGATGTTCTATATCAGAAGGATCTCTATCTTCCGATCGAAGGGAAGAAATCCGAAGCCACGAAAGATGATGAGTGGAAGGTCCTAGACCGAAAGGCTCTAGGAACGGCAAGGCTCAGCCTTGCTCCATCGGTGGCTTCAAATATCGCAAAGGAGACAACGACGGCGAATCTTTTCAAAGCACTTGAAAAGATGTACGAGAAGCCATCTGCATCAAATAAGGTGTATTTGATGAAGAAGCTTTTCAATTTAAAGATGAGTGAGAACTCCGTGGTGGCTTCACACTTGAATGATCTAAACAGTATCATCAACCAGTTGGAGGCTGTGAAGATCGTGTTTGATGATGAGTTGAAGTTGGAGGATGTTGCTGGTCTTCTTCTTGGAGAAGAGGCACGGCGGAAGATGTCTAGAGAAGAACACTCGTCAGGTTCTGCCTTAAATACAGAAGGAAGAAGCAGAAAGAGCTACAGGAACCAAAAGCATTCTAGGGGAAAGTCGGTATGAGGAAGATCCAAATCCAGAGATCCGAAGTCAGTGGTCTGCTGGAATTGCAATCAAAAGGGGCATTACAAGACAGAATGCAAGGCCCCAAGAAAGCAGAAAGGAGAAAATGACAAAGGTAAGAACACCGTAAATCTTACTGATGATGAGGATAGCGATGCCTTGATATGTGTTGCAGATGCTCGAAGTGAGTCCTGGATCGTGGACTCGGGTGCTTCATTTCATACCACTCCACAAGGGGATATCCTCCAAAATTACGTGAAAGGTGATTTTGGAAAGGTATATCTGTGAGATGATGAATGCTGCAACATAATTGGAAAGGGAGACATTGACATATCCCAACCCAATGGTGGCCTCTTGAGATTGAAGAATGTTAGACATGTACCCAGTCTAACAAGGAATCTCATATCTGTTGGACAGCTATCGGAAAGCGGCGTGGTGACATCATTCGATTCTGATTCATGGAAGATGTCAAAGGGATCATTGATCCTTGCTCGAGGTAAGAAAGAAGGAACCCTGTATGTTGCATCAGGTTCATATGACAGGATAAATGTTGCATCATCTGGGTGTGATGCTAACACTTGGCATAGACGGCTTGGTCATATGAGCGAAAAAGGAATGAAGATCATGCAGAAGAAGGGAAAGTTGATGGGATTGCAGACCGTTGATCTGGATTTCTGTGAAGATTGTATCTTTGGAAATAGAAGAAAGTCAGTTTCACAAAGACCGCAAGAGTACGAAAAACTGAAAGACTGGAGCTGGTTCATACAGATGTATGGGGTCCATCTCAGGTACCTTCCCTTGGCGGATCTCATTATTTTATTACTTTCATTGATGATGCAACTAGAAAACTGTGGGTTTATTTTATCAAACATAAATCCAATGTTTTTGAGACCTTCAAAATGTGGAAGGCCTTAGTTGAGACTGAGACAGGTTTAAAGTCGAAATGTCTCAACTCAGACAATGGGGGAGAATACTGCAGTGAGGAGTTTGAATCATATTGTGCCAAGAACGGGATCAAGAGATTGAAGACGGTTCCAAGAAAGCCAAGACAGAATGGTGTTGTTGAACGCATGAACATGACTCTTCTAGAGCGTGCGAGAAGTATGAGGTTACATGCAGGTCTACCAAAGCGACATTGGGCTGATGCAGTGAATACAGCTGCATACTTAATCAATCGAGGTCCGTCTGCTGCTTTAGATGGGGATCTTCCAGAAGAAACGTGGACAGGAAAGGAGGTAACATTTTCTCATTTACGTGTCTTTAGATGCATAGCTTATGTTCACATTGAACAGGAAAACATAGGAAAGCTTGATCCCAAAGCAAGGAAGTGTATCTTTGTTGGCTATGGTACAGATAACTACGGATATAGATTGTGGGATTTGGAGAACAAGAAGACAGTAAGAAGCATTGATGTCACATTTAATGAGTCTTCCTTATACAAGGATGAATTGATAAAAGGAAAGACAACGGAAGATCCAGACTTTGTGGAGTTTGATGAAACTCCTGAACAAAGCACATCACAGCCAAGTGATGAGAATGCCCAACCCATCCCACAGAACAATCCGCGAACTCCGGTACTACGGAAATCTTCCAGAATCAGCAAACCCACTACAAGGTATTCACCTTCTTTGAATTATTTATTGCTGACTGATAATGGTGAGCCTGAATGCTTTGATGAAGCTATACAAGGTGAGGCAAGAAATCAGTGGGAGTTAGCCATGGATGAGGAGATGAACTCCCTCTCAAGAAGCAAAACGTGGGACTTAGTCCCACTACCGAAGGGAAAGAAGGCTCTGCATAACAAGTGGGTGTACAGGATGAAGGAGGAAGCTGATGGTTCCATTAGATACAAGGCTCGGCTAGTGGCGAAGGGTTTTCAACAGAAAGCAGGAGTTGATTTCACAGAGATCTTTGCATTTGTTGGAAAGGTCTCAACCATAAGAGCAGTATTGAGCATTGTTGCAACTGAGAACCTACATTTGGTGCAATTGGATGTTAAGACAGTATTTCTCCATGGAGATCTTGAGGAGGACATCTACATGCAACAACCAGAGGGCTATGTAGCTACTGGAAAGGAAGACATGGTATGCAAGCTCAGAAAAAGCCTTTATGGCTTGAAGCAGGCACCGAGACAATGGTACAAAAGGTTTGATGATTTCATGAGAAATATTGGATTCCGCAAGTGTCATTCTGACCATTGTTGCTATTTCAAGAAGCTTGGTATGTCTTACATCATTTTATTGTTGTACGTAGATGACATGCTTGTTGCAGGATCATGCAAGGAAGAAATACCAAATCTGAAGGAAATGTTGTCTAAGGAGTTTGAAATGAAGGACCTCGGTCCTGCAAAGAAAATCCTTGGAATGCAGATTAGCAGAGACATGAAGAACAAGAAGCTGAGATTGTCTCAATCAGATTACATCGAGAAGGTACTAGAGAGATTTAATATGAAAAATGCAAAATCTACTCTAACACCTTTAGGAAGCCACTTCAAACTTTCAAAGGAGAAAGAACCTGCTACGAAGGAGGAGCATGAGTACATGTCAAAGGTACCTTACCAGTCTGCTGTTGGTAGTTTGATGTACGCAATGATTTGCACAAGACCAGACATCTCCCATGCAGTGGGAGTTGTGAGCAGATTCATGGCGAATCCTGGCAAGGAACATTGGGAGGCTGTGAAGTGGATTTTACGTTATTTGAGAGGTACCTCTAACGTGGCATTGTGTTATGGTAACACTGACATTTCCATTCGAGGTTTTGTGGACTCAGATTTTGCAGGAGATATCGATGGCAGGAAAAGCACAACAGGGTATGTCTTTACCCCGGGGAGTGGAGCCATTAGCTGGATCTCTAGGATCCAGAAGATAGTGACCATCTCGACCACGGAAGCAGAATATGTGGCGGCAACTGAAGCTTGCAAGGAAATGATATGGTTGAAAGGTCTGATGAAAGAACTGAATAAAGAATGTGAAGATTGTCAATTATCCAGCGACAGTCAAAGTGCAATTCATCTTGCAAAGAATTATGTCTTTCACTCGAGGACTAAGTACATTGATGTGAAGTATCACTTCATTCGGACGCAGCTAGAAGATGATCAATTTAAGTTGAAGAAGATCTACACACTAGAAAATCCTGCTGATATGTTCACAAAGTCTGTAACAGTAGAGAAGCTGAAGACTTGTTCAGCTTCTATTGATCTTCAAGTATAGAAGACAAGGGAAAGCTCACACCAAGACTATAGAAGAGGTGGTGTGTACCACAAATTAGTCTTCAAGTGGGAGATTGTTGAGATTTGTCTTGTGAAGACTAATTGGTTGAATACAAGTGGAGAGCATTGCTGATGTGGCTGATCTCCCTTCTGCCTTCTGATTGGCTGAGATCTCTTGGGCTGGATTGCTGAGGTGTCTGATCCACCTCTTGCATTCTGATTGGCTGAGAGGTGTTGGGTTGGATTGCTGAGATGCTTAATCCACATCCTGCATCCTGATTGGCTGAGAGCTGACGGTGGGGATTACTGAATGCTTGACCTTCTTTTGTTGTAGTATAAAAGGAGTCATGTGGTACCACATATTTTATTCCAGCTTCATTCAAGAAATAGTAGAGAGAGTCTGGGGTGAGCAAGTGGAGTAGGCACATTGCCGAACCACTATAAATCCTTGTCTTGTGCGATTGTGCGTGCTTTCTTCTTCGATTGTGGTTCTAGTCGGTGTGGTGCTCGATCGGATCCGTCCCCAACAGTAGCTGCATGCATTGAATAAACCCAAGAGGAGGAAATTTCCGGGGTCAAGATAGAAAATAAGTTTCAGTTCATAACTCCCATAGATTTTTGTTAATCTTTTGTCCAATCAAGCCAACGGAAAATTTATGCTTTGTTGCACCAAGCAAATCTAAGCAGCCTCTAGAATTGTGCGATCTCGAGAAACAGGGATATTCTGAAAAGCCTTTAGACATCGAGCCTTCCTAATCGACCATCAAACCAACCCCTTCATAGATATCACCGCTACAAGGAAAACAAGTTGTGGTTACAAAATTATACCTACAGATGTGGGGTTTGTGGCCACAGAATTGAGCTTTGACCACAACACGTCGTGGCTAGTAGCCGTAGGTACAAGTCTCGTCACGAGAGTTCTCTAACCACGAATATGTCGTGGCCACTATAAGTGGCCACAGAACTTGTCGTGGCCACAATTCTTGTATGAAGACTTTGACCACGGATTGTAACTACGAGAAACTAGTGGTCACAGAATTATCATGGCCACAAGTTTCCGTAATCACATTCCGTAGCCACAACTCATTTTTCTTGTAGTGCACAACCAAAGAATTAAAGAAAAAAAGGAAAGCATTGATTGATATAGAAACTGAGAATTCTTCAAAATTTATCTCGCATTTCATCAAACCATAACCAAGTAAGAAACTTTTCCGTGTATGAGCATGATTCAAAAATATGTTTATAACTTTCCAATGGGGAGTTGCATAAATGGCATATGTTGACTGACGTACTATTTAACTTTGAAGCCAATGAATGTTCGTTGCCTTGCTACAAATGTCAAAGCTGTTTGCGGCATCATCTTTAACTTGTCTTTTGGGTAGACAAGTAATAACTATGCCCAATCAGCTTAGGCATTGACACTAAACAACCAAGGGGAGCTACTAGTACACTATTCTAAAATGAAGTGAGAACAAGAGAAGTAAGTCAACTGTGATATTTAATTCGGACTATCTAATTAATCGAGCCTTGACAAGATCATATTTACTATAAAAAATTGGATCTAAGATAGTGAATAGTTTGAATATTTATTATCATATATTATTCCGATGTTAAAGATATAACAACGAACATTTTTCGTTATCAAATCATATTGTGTATTTATAATTAGCAATATATGTCATATTCGTTGTCAGTGGTTCATACAATGATGATTTTTTTGTTGATTTTTCTTCTAATATCCACATTAAATGTCACTCAATTTAGCAAAGATTACAAGAAAAAAGTCAACGAATAACGGTTGTTTTATGATTTATTGCGAAAATATTAAAAAATTAAGTGACGAATAACATTCATTGTTATATATTTAACTATAGAAGATATCACAACAAATACCAAACTTAGACATAGGTCTGAATGTAAGAGTGATTTATCACAGGTTTACCATCGTTGACGTTTGATGCATCCTATCTTATGTTTGATGCATCCAATCGTATGACAATATGTCCTTCGCATATGCTACTCCAACTAAAGGCTCCTTCAACAAAATGTTCGAAAGCAGCTACAACGTGCTTAATGCTTCAAACGTGAAGCTATTCTCCACTACATTTAGGGATGAGCATGGGCTGGGCCCTACAGGGCCCAAACCCAAGCCCATTTATGTTTGTGGGCTTTGGGCCGGGCCTAGGCCCACTAAAATTTTTTTTGAAGGCCCATGCCCAAGCCTAGCCCAATTATTATGGGTCGGGCCTGGGCCGGACCAGCCCATAATGTCTCAAAAATCAATCGGGCTTGGACCGGCCCAAAACTTATGAGTGTAGACTTGGTGGGCCCATAAACTTGGCATATCCTCATTTGGTTATTTTGATTGTAATCTTCATTATGAAGTATTTATTAGTTATTTAGATCTTTATTATTTACTTATCCTACTGTTTTGCATGGATTTGGTCATATCTATGATTCTACAATATCTAATGGAAAGAGTTTCGTAGAGATATTATAGAAAATGTGCAAATAGCAGTAAACAAATAGATTGAAAATGTACCTCAAGTGGATTAATCTGTCAACGTCGTCAACTCCTCATTAAATCCAGATGAATATATCAAAGTGAGATATCAAAATCTAGACACATATGGGCTCTATGCAGGTCAGGCTATCGGGCCTAACATGCCTAATTTTGGGCTTTTAAGTGGGCCGGACTATCTGGCCTAATGGTCTGGGCCGGGCTAAGCCTGAGCCCGGCCCAATTATTAAATGGGCCTACATCTTTGGCCCAAGTCCAGTTCATAAATAATTCGGACTCGGGCTGGGCCGGGCTATGCGGGCTGGGCTTCAGGCCGGGCTGGGCCGACCCAACCCAATGCTCATCCCTAACTACATTTGAACATTAAATGGCCAACTCCATTTATACTGATCATATGGAGTTTTTTTTTCCGAAAAACTGATCATATGGAGTTATTCTCAACTACATCCACTGCCTCTTAGACTTCTTTTGAGTCATTCGAAAAGAAAGGACCAGACATGGATAAAACCAATGTGGCATTCCTTCCTTTAGTAATTCTTGATAGACCCACATTACACCACTAAATCTTCTTACGTGCTTTTACTTTTGATATGGGTTTGGTGTTTTGATTACTTTGGAAAAAGTTTACCTCTATTTAGGATCACCTACAAAATTAGCAGTCCAAAAAGAAATGCTTAGCATTATCAAATATTTTATGCTCTAGAAAGCTGCAATAAATTCTGATCTTTAAAAGTCAGTACTCGTACCAGATTTAAAAGAATCCTCTTAGGATATCCCATCTCACATTATAACTTACCACATTAAATATCCTCTTTTTGATAATATATATCTTCTTAAGGCATCCTATGCCAGTAGCCGTGCACCCTTTAATTTTTTAAAACTTTACCATCCCAACAGTGTGTGTTTGATCTCTGTCACTATTTGACGTGCTGAAAAGAACATGGAAAAACAAATTGAAGCATTAGTTCATCAGTTAAACTAAGTTGCCCTTTATTGGACTTTCTATCTACAAACTCCACCACCTCATTACCATGGACTGTAATAGAGAAACAATCTGTCATGATTTTTTCCATCGTAGAGTATATCTTGACTATAACTTTTCTAGCAAATTAGATTAGATTTCTCTTCTATTGAGTAGCAAATTTAAGGAACACAATGTGGCATACCATGATAACCCCATCTATGACATGTTATGCAGTCACATGGTAGAAATGTCTCCCCGTATGGAAATAGTTAATAAATTAATCGTTTAATAAATGGTATTAGCACATACTCAAAAATGATATTTAATGTTAGTACATATGTCACTATATCATGATCTGCAAAACATGTATATATTTATTAAATACATACATAGAAGTGCCTCAATTTGCTTCACTAACACACATTAATTATATTCATGAGAAGAACTCATTGTGAGGGGGCGATCACCGAGCCTTCGTTCCCAATTAAACACCCATCATTATTGGAGGTTTGAGCTCCGACCACCCATCAGACGCCGCTAAAATTATGCCTCCCCTCGTCGCATTGCTCTACTGCGAGGGGTACCTCTTCTCCAAACCCTTTTAGGTTGGTGGCAGTCACCTTTCCTTCTCCGTTGCAAGCTTGTCATCGCAGATGTTGCTCCGGCGGATGATCGGACCCCAACCATGATCCTCAGCGCTCAACCGCCTTTCCGCTGCCTGCCATCGCCACTTCAATCGAGGGTGATGCGCCTTCACCATTTAGGATGGCGGCCATCACCAACAACCTTGAGCTGTGCCTTATGGCATGGGTGTCGAATTGCCTCTACGGTCGTACCCGAGAAACCTATGTCAAAGAAAATAAAAGAGCTGTGAAGTCTCATATCCACCCCCATCGCTCTCTCCAACCCCATCTCTCCACCCAACTATCGCTCTTTCTCTTCTTATTTCTCTCTCTATCCACTCACTCTCTCTAGTCTCTACCTTCTCTCTCTCTCTCTCTATAGAGGGCCCTTCCAATGAGGTGCACCTTTCCATGCATCATGGAAAGCCACTCATAAAGACCGTATGATGTGGATCTAATGGATGAGATTAAAACCACCAAAGAAAAGCTAAGAGTGGTATTAGAATTAACTACTTACCTAAAATTAAGAAGGTGATTGAGCGTGTGAAATTTGAAAACATATATTTTATGATTTATAAAAATTCAAAAAGTTATAAAATTAATTCGACTAAGTACTGAAAAAATTCCTAAAATTGATTATACTTACTGTATAACTTCGTATTTGAAACTGAGAATGTCATTGGGTCACTTAAAGTTACTGTGATTTACAAAAAAAAGGAATACAATACAAAACAATGCAAAAGAATACAATATAAATTCTTTTGTACTGGTAAATAGTGTGATTTATTTTACAATGTCTACCAGTAACTTGCGAACTAACTTCCCAATTTACAATATGTATGTATAACAACACAATATTCAGAAATTTCAATATCCGAAGTAAAGGTTAGGTGATTGAGCGTGTGAAATTTGAAAACATATATTTTACGAATTTTAAAAATTCAAAAAGTTATAAAATTAATTCGACTAACTACTGAAAAAATTCCTAAAATAGATTATACTTACAGTATACCTTCGTATTTGAAACTGAGAATGTCGTTGGGTAACTTAAGGTCACTGTGATTTACAAAAAAAGGAATACAATACAAAACAATGCAAAAGAATACAATATAAATTCTTTCATACTGGCAAATAGTGTGATTTATTTTACAATTTCTACTAGTAACTTGCAAACTAACTTCCCATTTTACAATATGTATGTATAACAACACAATATTCAGAAATTTCAATATCCGAAGTAAAGGTTAGGTGATTGAGCGTGTGAAATTTGAAAACATATATTTTACGATTTTTAAAAATTCAAAAAGTTATAAAATTAATTCGACTAACTACTGAAAAAATTCCTAAAATAGATTATACTTACCGTATACCTTCGTATTTGAAACTGAGAATGTCGTTGGGTCACTTAAAGTTACTGTGATTTACAAAAAAAGGAATACAATACAAAACAATGCAAAAGAATACAATATAAATTCTTTCGTACTGGCAAATAGTGTGATTCATTTTACAATTTCTACCAGTAACTTGCGAACTAACTTCCCATTTTACAATATGTATGTATAACAACACAATATTCAGAAATTTCAATGTCCGAAGTAAAGTTTACAAAAATAACTCAAACTCGAAAAGAGCATATGAATTTGAAACTGAGGAGTGTCTGAGTATTTACTTTAAACTACTCAGATTTACAAAATAAAAAGGCACAATACAAAACACTGCAAAACATTACTAAATAAATCAATTCCTCTAGGTATTTGTTGTCAGTTATATTGCAATTTTAATCAGTTATATTGCAATTTTAATCAGTTGCTGAATGATGGGATGTACGAGTTCTGTTTAAATTTGATGTTTATCTCAGATTCTCAAGTGACAAGTTATAAGGGAAGCCATACCATATAAGATATGTGAATGCTTATATGTGCAACACTAGGAAATATGATAGGTAAAATGTGAAAAAGAGATGGGAGTCAAGAATTCCAGTGAATTCAAAAAGAAACATTTATTAATCAAAGAAAACAAATTTTCACAAAGGATGGACAATTTCCTCAAACATCAAGGCCGAATCCTTAAGTGAGACAAGCTCCCTTGACTCATCCACTGAGATCTAAGGATTCAGATAAGCAACTAAGAATCGTCGGTTCAATTACAAAAACAATCAGCAAAAAGATGAGACACGAACCTTGTCCCAGAATGATGCAAGAAACTCCATACTCTTAGGAGAGGCCTGCACATAAACAAAAATCAAATCAGGTGCAGCCAGGAAAGTTTCAAGTACAAAAGTAGCAACTACTTTCAGCAAAAACTCAAGGAAATAACGATGCCACAACCAAAACGATCGATTACCTAACATCTCATGCTAGGACAGTTGGCATAACACAAACTGGATGAGAATATGCCAATACCTTCGGACTCTTTTGTGTATGGTGTGTGTGCATGTGTGTTTGTGGGGGAAGGGGGGATGTCGGAATTTCAACAAAAAAATAAATTTTGATGAGCTAGAAACTGTAGGAAACTGTTCACATAAGTTGGAGCAATTACAACATCGAATGTTGAAAATAACAAACACAGTTTCTATACTAAAATCCGCATCCATGATGACTAAGTAGCGGTGCTTCAATCTAAATGTGTTCATTACTAGCAGTAAAAACATGACCTTTTTTAGAATAATAATCAATTGATCGTGTAATTAGAAGAAAAATCACCAAAAATCTACAGAAACAATAAGCATGAAAGAACAAGTGCTGTTTAAGACCATGAGTAGCTGAAGAGATGGTCCGACCGCCGACCGGATGGGCAGATCGCTCCAGAGATAAATACTGCGATGGATAGTTTTTAAACAGTCTAATGCCCGTGAGATATGATCAACAGACGAAAACCACATGCAGTACGTGAGAACTGAGCAACAACAGAGCGAATACTAACAGCGACTAAAAAGGTTAAGATAACAGAAACAACTCAAAGTAAAAAAAGAACATTCAGACTGAGCAAATAAAAACTAAGAAAGAAATTTAAGAATCAAACAAAAGAGTGAATCCAAAATTATCGATGCCACTAATCAGCGACTCTGGAAGGTCAGAAAATAGGAAGAAATTAATGGTTGTACAGTAAAAAAATCATATAGTTGAGATATTACCAGGAAATCACGTAACAAGTCACCCCTACGCAAAATCTGGATCCCGAGGGTACGTTTTTCTTGCAACAAATGCATCCTGCGAACGCGCTGATCAATATCTGGGCCACGAGAAGTAGCAATGCGGACACAAGTCCGAGTCCAAGAGCTGGTCGTGAAGGAAATATACATGTACCATCTCGCAGTATTACCACATCTTCTTTCTGCATAATAAATTCAGCTAAAAATGAATAACTCGTGAATACCGCATCGCCCATCTAAACCGATTGCGTAATATTTCAACCATTCTGCCAGTTTCTATGTCTATCCCCATATTAAAAGAGCAGGACTTGTCTGATTTTGTGTCTGGGATTTTGCGTACAAACTGATTTTGCCGGCCTTCGTTTCATTCAATTTGAGCATGTTTTGTTTTCATTAAAAAAATTTGAGATCGATGGAGATCTCTAAAAACTTAATAGAGATATGTTGTTACTTCAACTTTCGAGTCTTTTTAGCAGTCAAGATATGGTTTTACTTATCTTAGTTTTGCTTTAGCAATCTCATCTTCTCTCTATATATAAAGAGGCTTTATGGGTTGTTTAAAGGAATAATTTTAAATGATATAAATTTTCGATCATAAAAGAATCTAATTATTATTACTACTGGGCAGGTCTTTATATTTATAAAATAATTCATAATGTGTGCGACCACCTTCTCCTTCCTTACCTCCTTTGACGCCACCACTGCAACCGGCAGCGGAAAAGAACTGCCATCCGCAACCCTATCGAACTCGTCTCCAAGCTTCCTCGCCCTCTTCTTCCTCTGCTGCTGCTCAGCCGGATCCAGCAACACATCCTCCTCTTCGTCCTCATACACCACCAGATTCTGTGTACGTCCGGATCTGCAGGGCCGACCTGCAGGTCTGACGGGGATCGGCGTCGGAGCCTCTTCCTCATCTGAATACGATTCTGAATTGGCGATTTCCGGCTGCTCCTCCTCATGGTTTTGGAGGGTCTCCATCTTCTTCTCGTTATTGAGAAGGAGACGGTGGCGGCGTTCCTGCTGAGCACGGAGGCGCTTGACGGAGCCCTCGATACGGCCTTGGAGGCGGCGGTGGAGGAAGGAGAGGCCGCCCATGGACCAGTGGGCGTCGTGGGCCCAGGAGAGAGAGAGAGAGAGAGAGAGAGAGATGGCTTCCAGCATGTAACGGATAGCATGATTAACGAGACTTTCGAGTAAATTAATTTTGGAACATATTAAAGCATTCTAAAAATAGAAAACCGTGTGTGGTTTTATGAAAAGTTAGGCAGTTTTAACTATGACCATTGATGAAAATCCAACGGTGAGGATGCATGGCTTTCCATATACTCAAGAAAGGTGCACCTCATCTGAAATATTCCCTATATATATATATATATATGAGAAACTTCAAATGAGGCGGGGTCTCACCATATGTATGGTGAGCCACCCTCAATTTAGACATATTTCCAATATATTTTACAATTTCTTGTTTTATACATATAACAATAAATATTAACACAACATGTATAGTGAATTAAAATTATGAAAATATTATTATATTAGATGGAAATGTTAATTTGAATTTCGATGCTATATTTTACAAAATTCATTTTTTTACAATGTGCAGTTTATAATTTACAAAACTGTTACAAAGTTTTACTAAATTCACAGTGGCCTTTACAATTTCAGAAAAGCCCCACCTCATTTGAAAGGTTATATATATATATCCACTCACTTTTTCGTCGAGCGATTTCCCCGACAGGACATGCTACACGCGCAAATGCCTTGTCAGCCTGGGATATTATCTAAACCAAGACATACATCATAATAGCCCCCATTAATAATACCATGGTTTTAATGTCATAGTTTTCTTTACATAATGGATCCCCATTAATCCATGACATGGTTTTCTATATATTAAATCTTAAAGAAAGTTATTTATAAACTATAGGAATGTAAACTTTAGAAGTCATGTTAATTTGTAATTTACCAATGTTTTTTAAATAATAAAGTATTCCTAATTACATGAATAAATTTTATTAGCACTTATAGAATCAATTTGGAATATGATCATCTCTTGGTTGGACTCTTTGGCTTAATGAATATGGTTATCTCCCTATTACGATTTAAAACAAATATAGAAGTGATTGTTCTGTCAAATTTATCCATATCGTTGAATTTAAAAACACCTTAGGGCCCGTTCGGTTCGAGAATAAGCAGGAATAAGTATTGAGAATAAGGAGAATAAGAGTCTATTCTTTATTCGGCTGGAGGATAGGAATAAAGAGAATAAGGTGAAATAAAGGTAGGTAAGGTGAGATAAAGATAGGAATAAGAGTGAAATAAGATGAAATAATAGGAAATAGTCGTACCACGGAGAACCGTGTCGGGAGGAAAATGGCCTTTTATTCTCCTGTATTCCGACCTCTTATGCTTGTACCGAACATGCCCTTAGAATCCTACCTTTTGACTCATGTTTTATTAAATCGTTGAATTTAAAACAACTTCCTTCTCCATAATCCTACCTTGACAGTGATACTTATTTATCGCGTTTTTCATCTCTCACCTCCTCGCACAAGCAGACATACAATATTTAGACCATCCTTTACGAAGTAGAGGTGCTTGAGAAATTATCAGGGTGATGACGTGCAGTCTTCGATAAGACGTATGTCATGTGACGTCTTGGACAATTTGGGGTCACGCAGAAAGGGCCCTGGAAGAGGGGACCTAGGACATCGAGGGCAACACGTACACGCTTTGTGGATACAGACTAATAACATAACGGGTCAGGTGATAATTCTTATATCATCTCTATAAAAGCACTAACCAAAATCATAAAAATAAGGACTACTGATTTTAACTCCGATCACAATATAAAAGAGATGATATTTAATAAGAGTTATTGTGACAGATCAAATCCGAAATCAAATCTTACACACATAGCAAAGCATGCGAAAAACTATTCACACAGAACTTCACATGCAACCAAATTTGTAATATGTTTTACATATTCAAGAGCATTGACATCCATACAGCTTGTACACAATAAGCGTTTCCTTACTTTTTCATACGAAAGCCGGGAAAGAAAAGCATAATGATGACGAAATATATTCAAACGCATGCAGAATGAGAAACCAAAATCTACGGGGCAAAGGACACTCGTTGCAACTCCACATATGAATGAATGAGATGAACCTCAATCAGACGGACGTGCATGGCAGTGCTTAGCAGTGTTTCTTACGTTTTGATCGACATGGTCGTGTATAGCCACTGGGACTGCCAGGTGAGCTGCCTATTCCCGATGGATTTGGAGGAGGAGGTGCGGAAGAAGTGGTCGTCGGCGGTGCAGTGGGAAATGGGTTCTTGTTCTTGGCGGAAGATGTCACCACCAGTGAGTGGACGACCAACAAGAGGAGAACCATTGCCACCATCTTCCATTCACATGTGGTTCTCACCATAATTAATGTTGCCAGCAGCCCTGTGTTGAATTGCTTCACCAAGGATGTGGATGGTGGGTGCTCGATGCTCGTCATGTTTCCTATTTATACGCATAAGTTGCTTTGAATTTGGGGGAATTCGCCTCTAGTTTTCACCTCTGAACAAGTAGTGGCATGGTTATCCGCTATAACGTTTTTTTCTTTGTTTTTTTTGTTTTACGAAAACTAGGTATCTTTTTTTATAATTAATCAATCTCTAACATATTTCCTAATACAAATTTTATTTCTTCTTTCCTTCTCGTACACCTCTGCTATTATATTTCCTTTTCTTTTGTTTAAGTTTCTTCTTTATGGGCTCGATCTGTCCCTGCATCTGGAATTTGCTTTCTACATCAATTATATTTTGAAATATCTTATTAGAACTGTTTTATCATTGAAAAGAAAAAAATACATTCGACCAGTGCAAAATATATATAAAAGAAATCACATCAACTATATTTTCAAATATATCTCCTTAGAATGTTCTGATCAATGAAAGCGAAAACTACATTCAACCAGTAGAAATAATATAAACTACTTCTTATTATGTAATGTATGTGTGTTTTCTTACCTTCTACTGATTACCATGATAATTTTAATTTGTAAGAATGCATTTTTAACGTGTTGTACAATGATATAATTGATTCAAAACTATTCGCAGAAAGAATATGGAGGTATGCTACATTGCTACTAATTATTTCTTAATCACAACTATTTTACCGAGCAAAAAATCAAAAATAAAAATACAATATGGTTAAGATATTTCGTTAAAATAATTATTATACTGGGTTATCCACTTCACTAGAAGAAAAATCTAAAGTATAGTCGACTTTCAATATATATTTTAGAGTTTTGTCAAGATGATAGCTATTTATTTAAGCTACAGTTTATATATATCAACGTGGTATCATATCATCCATCCATCATTTTGAATGAAATTCACAAAGTGTTTTTTAAAAGTCATGATTTGAAAATAATATTTGATATAAAAGAACATATCATGGGACTAGGAGGGATGGTGGTGAATTGAGGAGTGCACGATCACAACCAAGGAGGGGTGTTAGGTAAGGAGAGCAGATCCTATGTTGTACTGAAAAGGATTGCTGTAAGCCCGACTTCCTCTTGAGCCGTTCAATCTTGATGGAGTGGTTTGCACCAATTCCCATGATACGGGTCCACAAAAAAATTAATTTCATGCGAACCGCTCGATCAAGATTAAACGGCTCGGGCGATCGAAGGTTTTACAACAGACCTCTGCAGTACTGCAGAGGATCTGCTCGTTGTTAGGTAAGGCTACCCAGTGCCCTTCTTGTTTGTACTAGCAATGGAGAAACTTCTTGTTTGTACTAGCAATGGATTTTCTGGTTGATGCCTACTACTCTGTGGTAGGAGAGTGCTCCATCTCGTGCTTGTAAATTGGATAGGACAATGTCATGATGCATTTATTATAGTATGTAGATGACACTATCTTGTTTGTGAAGGGATGTTTAGAGGAAGCCATGAAGGTGTGAATCTTTATGAACTAGATTAGGGAGGTCTCGAGATAGACGATGAATATTGTTTAGAAATAGAGTCTTCTAACTTTTGGGATGAAGGTTAAAGAGGAGTAATCTTATGATGACATCTCGAGTCGCCCTGATAGAGATTGCTTTTATGGATGCATCTGTCCAAAGGCAACTCCAATTTTGTGCCATTTTAATTCTTCTATCTTAGACAAATACCTATAGGTACCACATGTTGTGACCTTGGTCAATATATGGCCCTTGGTACAAGATGCCATCTTCCTACAATGTGGTGTGCATCTCACCTTCAATTTTATCTTCACTTACCTATGAATGACAACTCACCTTCAATTTTAGATTTAATGCATGAAGTGTTCCAAGGCTTCATTTTAGAGATATTTTCAGAAATATTATCTTTGCAGAGCTTCTCCATTCTAGGATACGCATTGCTATTTTTGGTGGCTCTCTCCAGTTTTCTACATGTTGGATAGGAGGGATGACGACAATAGAGGAGGAAGGGAGGTGAAAAGGAAGAAGAAGGGAGGGAAGGAGAGAGAGGTAAGCAAGATCCACCATTGGATTTTGGTGAGGTTTTATTAAGCAACATTAAATCAAGCTACCTAACTCAAGAAAAGTCAACTTGATGGCAAGGGTTTTGGTTTTAAATGGAGCAAGTTATAAGGTTCATGTGATAATTACGAAGAATACTTGGCTCGGAATATAAATTACAAACTTTATAGGGTTCGTGGTGTAAAAATATCTTTGAAATAATCAAAACAAAGGAAAAAGATTGAGAGCCTGTTGTTTGCTTTGAAAGAGATTACTCCTTTAACCCCATATATTTCAGGACCCTTCAAGTGAGATGGGATCTTTTCTACGTACAGAAAGCCATGCTCCAGTTTTGTGGAACTCTATAATTGGTAAGTTTTACATGTTGAAAAATGGGATTTTATCACTTGTACCCCTCCGAGATATCGCAATTTCAGTTATACCCCTATCTTTTTGATAATATCAATTGTGCCCCTCACTTCTTGCTAATCTATCACTTGTGCCCTCGAGTTAGTGACCGTCCATCCACAGTGCAAACGGACGTTAACTTTAAGGAGAAAAGCGGAATTAATTTTTTAAAAAAGGTTACATGGTCATTTTACACCCTCTTCTTCCTCCTCTTCCCCTATACTCTTCCTCCTCCTCCAACTTCCTCCTCCTCCCCAGCCCGCACCTCCTCCCAGCTCCGCCCCGAGCTCTCCGGAACTCCTCCCCAGACCGTACCTCCTCCCAGCTCCGCCCCGAGCTCCCCGGAACTCCTCCCCATCCCCGCACCTCCTCTCAGTGTGCACCTCTTCCCAGCTCCGCACCGCCCCTCCCGCACGGCGCCGCCCCCTGCTCCCCTCCCCCGTGCGTTACTCTATCTGCAACCCTGCGACCATGGTGTCCATTCAGGTGCCGCTGGACTCCTTGTCTTCCGAAAAACACGACGGAGTCGCTGTGGAATACCGACCTTCTCTTTTCAACTTCACTGGCGAGTTCAACCTCGTCTGCACCTCTTACGATTCGGACCGCCTCACCCGTAAGTTCGAGGTCTTCTCCTCCCGGGAGCGCAAGTGGCGGGTCTTGACCTCGTCCTCCCACCACAAGCTGCTCTCCCTGCGTGGAGTGGTTGCTGGAGGGAAGGCCTATTGGTGGACTGTGTGTGCACCCGAGGAGGCAAGGGGAGGGTGGGTGAAGCGGCAGATGGGAGCCGCGGGGGCGGAGCTGTGGTGTGTGACGCAATGTTTTTGAAACCGGACCGGCCGGTCCGACCGGTGAACCGGGCCTGGACCGGTTCGGATAACCGGTTATGCCGGTTCGGTTTGATTGTTCAAATTTTAATTAACCCGCCAGTTTCAACCTATTTTTTGACCCGGTTTAACCAGGTTCAACCGAAGTTGAACTGCATTTAATTTTTAAATTATTTAAAAATATTGTTGATAGTAGGAGTAGAACTAATGACCTTTAGTTACCTTTTTCACACTTCAAACCAACTACACTAACACAACTTTTTGCTTGTGTTGGGTTTTAAAAATAATTAAACTATTATTATGTTATAGAGCATCTAGTCCAAATAATATATATATATATATGTATGATATTTGATGGTGTATAAGAAAAATACTTTATGTATACTGTGAAATATATACATTATCTATGTATTAAGTGTATATATTATATATATATATATCAAGTATATTAAGTGTATATTTTATATATATATTATTTCATTTCGGTTTGATTAGCTGGTTCAACCACTTTTTTTTCACCGGTTTGGTTTAATCCGGTTTTAAATAATGATGACGTCATCATCCGGTTGAACCGGTTTGATTACATGGTTCGACCCGATCCGACCATTTCAACAAGGTTTCCGATTCGATATCCGGTTCGGTTTCAAAAAACTTGGTGTGACGTACGCATCGGAGAACGAGGAGGTGGGAGCGCATAGATTAGTGGGAGGAAGGGGTTGGGTCAAAATGAGGGCAGTGGATGTGGGGGTGGGGAGATACGTAAGGCCTCTGGCTGTGGACGGTGGAGCGGAGGAGGTGGTGGTGTGCCCCCTGCTCGTTATTCCCCCTGCTCCGCATTACCCGGAGCTCCTCCCTCGAGCTATCCGCCCGGAGCTCCTCCTCCGCCTTTCATTTTATTCTGACCATAATACCCTTCGTCATCACACCATGGTTTGAATAAACCATGGTTATTTTAATTTTTTGACAGTTAATCTAACGGAAGGACACAACTGATGACGGAGCAAGAAGTGAGGGGCACAATTGATATTACCAAAAAGATAGGGGCATAACTGATACTTTGATATTTCGGAAGGGCACAAGTAATAAAATCCCTTAAAAAATTGATGCACTAAATTGTTTGTAAAAAATAGTACCTATAGTTACTAACGTTTTAATCCAATATATATGAGTATTTTTGTAATTTTATCTTAATGTATATGTAATATAATATGATTGTTAAAACTATGAGATAAAAAATATAAAGTGGAAATGAAAATATCTAAATTGAGGTGGGTTTTCTATAGTATGGGAAGGCCACCTCACTTAGATTTATCCTATATATATTTTCGCGGATATTAATTCTGCGTTAGTGTTTTTTTTTATATTTTTTGTTTTTGGAGCTGGAGACAACTCCAAAAACAAAAAAAATGCAGATAGTATTTGCCCGATTCATGGCTGGCGTGATATATAAATTTATCGGCTACTATACCATCCTTTTCAGAAAAAAAAATTTCTTTCGAAATCATGATCATTCCCCGGATTTGGATGCGAGAAGATATAGATAGATGGTACGGTGCTCAAGTCAACGCAGAGGTGCCCGGCCAATTCTCAGATATAACGAACAATTAACCATACCCACAATCTAAATCCCATTCGGCCTTCTGCAGAAAAACACTGGGAGAAAATCAAACTGAACCAATACAAGAGACACTCTTCTTTACACCATTATATTTTCTTATTTTCCTCCTCAAATCAAGCGTTTCATGCCAATGTCATACCATGCAACACTCACGGATTTCTTCTCACTTCTATTTACTCTGTTGGTGCTTGTTGGGAAGCTTGCACTAGCTCCTGCATCATCAACGATGAGCCGCGATTGCCAGACCCTTCTCGATATCAAGCCCGTTCTTGGCATTAGCACTTGGAATAGCACTGTGGATTGTTGCAAATGGAATGGTGTCACCTGCAGCAAACAACGCAAGGACAGGGTCACGTCATTGAACTTAACTTCCTCGGGCCTTACAGGCAGAATACCGCCCTCCTTGGCCAATCTTAGCTTCCTTCAAGTGCTCGATCTCTCCGAGAACCATCTCCAAGGCATCATCCCCTCCGCGCTTGGCTCTTTGAGGAGGCTTCAGACACTCTACCTATATAACAATTCCCTCCAAGGTGTGATCCCCGACGCATTCGGCGGCCTCAGCAGCTTGCAAGATCTTGATCTAGAAAGAAACAATCTCAATGGAATGATCCCTGTCAGCTTGGTCAATTGCACCAACTTAGAATACATCTATCTTGGATACAACAAGCTCACAGGAGGTATTCCTCCCTCAATTGCCAATCTTTCTTCTCTAATTGATCTCCAGTTGAAGCACAACGAGTTGAGTGGGACTATTCCGGCAGATCTTGACCATCTCTTCCGTTTGGAGTCCCTTGATTTGATGTTCAATTATTTCTCCGGTAATCTTCCTCCGAATCTTTGCAATTTTTCGTCGCTTTATTTTCTTGGCTTGGCAGATAATATGCTCTCAGGCTCACTTCCACTGGATTTCGGGGATCACCTCCCAAATCTTGAGGCAGTCTATTTGTATACCAACCACTTGGAAGGGCATATTCCCTCTTCTATATCTAATGCGTCAAAACTTGTTGAGCTAAATCTGTTCAACAATAGCTTCACTGGTGCCGTGCCATCAAGCGTGGGAAGCCTGGTCAATTTAAGAAAATTAAGGCTTGCTTTCAACCAGATTGAAGCACGAGGACCCGTTGATTGGAGCTTCGTTGCATCCTTGTCTAGATGTATTCATCTGGAGGAGATCGATCTCACCAACAATAAATTTGGCGGGACTCTTCCAAATTCAATTGGCAATCTCTCAATATCTCTGCAGTGGCTGAGACTGAGACATAACCAGATAACAGGGACAATTCCCTCGGTTATGGGAAATCTTAGCGGGTTGACCGATCTGGACATGGAGTATAACTACCTTTCAGGTCCTATTCCCAGCAGCTTTGGAGATCTCCTGAATATGAATGCATTCTCCCTTCGTGGCAACATTCTTTCTGGTGAGATTCCGTCGTCGTTGGGCAACCTTGTAAAGATGAGTGAGTTCTATCTGAATATCAACCAATTAAGCGGGAGCATACCAGAGAGCTTTGGTTCCTTGAAGAAGTTGATAGTGTTTGACATTTCATATAATGGCCTCAGCAGTTCCATACCCAAACAAGTGATCGGTGTTTCGTCTTTGTCGCAGTACTTGAACTTATCTCACAATTTTCTTGTTGGTCCCTTGCCAACTGAAGTAGGAAAGCTGAATAATCTTAAAGCTCTTGATGCATCTCACAATAGATTGTCAGGTGAAATCCCACGTACCCTCGGAGACTGTCAGCTCTTAGACTACCTAAATCTGCAAGGTAATTGTTTCAATGGGACTATACCGGAACGATTGAGCAATTTAAAGGCCATCCAGTTCTTGGACCTCTCGCAGAACCAGTTATCTGGTCATATACCAAAATTCTTGGAGACTTTACCCCTTCAGTTCCTAAACCTCTCTTTCAATAATTTCGAGGGTGAAGTGCCAATGGGAGGAATTTTCAGCAATTTGAGCTCATTTTCTATTATGGGAAACGAAAATCTTTGTGGAGGAAATCCAAGATTGAACTTGAAATCATGTTCAGTAAAAGGAGACAGATTGTCCAAACCAGTCTTGGTTGTCATTATTGTTATTTCTGTCCTAGTCCCTTTGCTTATCATGTCTCTATTATATTTTTGTCTAAGAAAATATCTTCCAGCTAAAAGCTCCAAAAAATCACACGGGAGAGCAGATTTCTGTAAAGAACTGTTATTAAAAGTTTCATATAATGAGCTGAGACGTTCAACCAACGGATTCTCAGCTTCTAATTTGATCGGCAATGGTGGGTACGGGTCAGTGTATAGAGGAGTCCTCGAAGCAGACAGGCAAGAGGTGGCCATAAAGGTTTTTAACCAGCAAATTCTTGCAGCTTCAAAGAGCTTTGTGGATGAGTGTGCCATCTTGAAAAACATAAGACATCGCAATCTTGTAAGGATTATTACGGCATGCTCAACTGTGGACTTCAATAACAATGAATTCAAGGCACTTGTTTACCAGTTTATGTCGAATGGTAACCTCCATACATGGCTGCATAAAGAAGAAATGCCTGGGCAGTCTAATATCTCCAGGAAATGGGACTTAAATCTGCCGCAGAGACTTAATATTGCTATTGATATTGCTTCAGGACTTGATTATCTTCATAATCAGATAGGAACATCGATTGTGCACTGTGATCTTAAGCCCAGTAATATACTTATTGATGATGACATGACTGCATGTATATGTGACTTTGGAATTTCACGAATTTTGCCACCAGATTCTGAATTGGTGACTACGGGAATCAAAGGAACGATTGGATACATCCCACCGGGTAAGACTTCGTAGTCGCGTGCTCTGTAAAAGTTATGCATTCTTGATCATTCATAATTACCTTAGTTTATCTTCCAATGTTGCATATATTGTGAAAATATTTATCGGATAAGTAAAACTTGGAATTTTGATTGAGATATAACAAATTCAAAAGTTTTTAGACAAAGATTTCGATCGCGATTTCTCAAAATAAAACTATTCTATGGATCGTAATTTCAGGCTTTCCCAACAGATTTCCATTTAACTGCAATTTACAGCATTCTTTAGTTACTTTTTTTTAGACTGGTACAACATTTTTAGGCATAAAAATTACCAAAGTAGTTGTATAATTTATATATGAAAATTTAATAGGTAAATGGTGGTGTGTAACGACAGGAAATTGGTTGATCCCATGGTGTTGATTTACTTGGAAAATGGTTTCTCTCATCCCATTTAACCTATAACTGCATACAATACCATATGCATTATGCTAACTCTGCGTGAAAATACTCGCAAATTTGATATCTGAACTGCAGAGTGTGCAATGGGGTATCCGATCACAACTTATTGGGATGTATATAGCTTTGGAATTCTGTTGCTGGAGATGTTCACTGGAAAGATGCCTATAGAGATGGAAGACGGTCTGACCCTTCACAAGTATGTGGAGAAGAGTTTTCCGCACCACATTTGCAACATAATAGATGAAAGGATGTCATCTGAAGAAATCGAGGGGAAATTGTCAGGAAGAACAATGGAATGCTTAGTATCAGCGGTTGGAGTCGCTCTCGTCTGCTCAAGCGAGCAACCGAAGAACAGAATAGAAATAAAAGATGCTCTGAAGCAGTTGGAAGATGCCAAGTACGCTTTTCTCCAAGTTGGTCATGTGAGAAAAGAACCTCATCAGATTGGTTCCCATGCAAGTGCCCATCTGCCCTGTTAGCAGCTTAAATAGTGTGACGAGAAGCATGGCCTGCTTGTGTTTACGAGCAATGGTGTCTCATCATGTGTGTTTGTCAGATTGATGCCTGGGAAGTTGACCACATGATAAATGTATGAAAAATGTGGCGCTACTTGTTTCTGTACTAACAGTAAACATATAGGGTGCGTTTGGTTCGAGGGTTATCTATGAGAGGATAACTCGGTTTTGTGTTTGTGTATTTGGTTGATGGGTTAAGGGTTTGGAGGATTTGTGTGATGTGATTATATTGGAATTTGAAAAAAAGTTGATAGTTATTATGATATGATTGTATCGAAATTTGAAAAAGTGGGTGGTTATTGTGATGTGATTGTATTGAAGTTTGGAATAGTGAGTAGAAGTAGAGTATTTTATGATTTTTAGATGATATGATGATATAATATATATTTTTTGATGGGAAGGGAGTGAGCCTCGTTAGTGGGTTAAAAATGTGGGTTTTGGGGGTTAACCACCCAAAGTGGGGGTAACCCCCCAACCGAACGGGGTCATAGAGAGGATCCTCTGCTGTCCCGCACAGCCTGCTGCAATTTTGTGGATCACCGGAGCCGCTTGATCTTGATCGAGCGCTTCGCAAAAATTCTCACTTTTTTGTGGGCCCTACCGTAAAAATCCATTCCAACCGCTCGATAACGATGGAGCGGCTCGGGTGAGTTCAACAGACTCTACGGGATAGCAGATCTGCTCTCTAAGACATACCTTTGCCTCAGCCGTTCATTTGCAGTTGCTATTATAAGATGCAGAGCTATATTCTGTATTTTAATGCCTCAATACAGAGCTACATTCTGTCTGTTAATGTATCAAATTATATTTAGCTGTTCCCACAGAATGACGGGGATTTACCAAAATCGAATCACGAAGTTAAAATGCACTTAATCGCGATAATCTAACACATATATTTACATGGTTCAGTCATTACTGTACACATCCTCCAGGATACCGAGGTTGTGGGAGAGTCAAAAAATAGAACTGGCCAGTAAACCGGAATTATCCACACAGCCTGCTAATGGGCCGCACTTGGGCCGAAATAATTGATGTTGCAATTTTTAACAAATAACACATACAAGAATTGGAATGAATATACAAATCTTAAACGATTGTCAAAAACAATATTGATATTGCGATTTTTAACAATTCGCCCGATTCTTGAACGAATCGAGCATAGATCTTCGTCATTTGCAGATCTATCAACCATATGGAGCAATCTCAAACGCAATTGGAACTTGCAACCTCTCACAAATCGCATCCGAAGAAGGCTCAATAGTCAAGAAGTTCCAGGATCAAGGCCGGATCAGCCATCTTCATCGCCTGATAGCCGCCGTTGTTAGTCACCCTTGGAGGACCCCTACCGCGGGCGAGCTCGAGGGGTGAAGGAGTCACCCCTCTGGCCCCGCCGGAGGCCCCAGATCGTCTCCAATCCCCGGAGATAATTCGAAGAAGAAGCCATCTTCGTCATCTGCAATTTGGAGAAGAAGCCATATCTTCGTCATCTGCGTGAAAGACTTCAAGAACACCAAGAACGCCAGGTCGCACAGTCTTTTGACACGTGTCCTAGACGGACGAACCAGATCGCAACTGATTCTCTAATCTCCGTCGTTGAACACGAAACGGTATAACTTTTGCATCATAAGCCCTGCCAAGTTTCAGGAATTCAAGAGAACCTCCAGAGTTTCCAGAAGTTGCAATTAGGTCCCTGTGTGGGGACCTAATTGTAAATCTTTTATTTTACTTTGCATTTTAGTCCCTACATGGATGGTTCTGTAATAAAAACTCAACATTTTTCTTGTAGTTAGGCCCCTGTCTTGTTGGGACCATTTGAACCTCGTACTTTTGACATTTTTCCGCGAATTTTCTAGGGTAGCTCGAGAACTACCCAAGCTATTTTCGAATATTTTTCTCGAATTTTTCATCGCCTCATCTGTGGTTTTGATTCTTATTTTCTTTAGTTTGTTTCGAATCAAATTTGTTCTCAATTTATCTCCTTGAAAAATCAAGAATAAAATAGGATTTTATTGGAATTTATTCCTTGACTCGAAAATCGAGGTTTGAATATTCTGCTTCCTTGTGTTCGACCCAGACACACTCACCTGGTTAAAACTAGTAGTGAATGGTAGAATAGGATTTCATCTCCTGTTTTACCGTGATTTTTGTTTGATCAAATTCGGGTTTCGGTTCCGAGCGATTCTCTACATCGACACCGGTACTTTATCCACTCCCGAAACCCGCGTTTATCAATCACACTTGAAATGGGATGACACTCATCGTCGCCTCATGTCGTCTACCTTTAACTGCCACCTAAAGGAGATCAAAACCTAGAGTGCTCTCTTCTAGGAGCAGATCCTTCGATCGGAGGTAAGCCGAGGAGCTTCTGGTGTGGGCGTTGGGGTTCAGCGAGATCAGTGTAGAAGGTGGGTGACGTGGTGGAGAGGGAAGAAGGGGGAGGCTCGGTCTAGGAGGTGGTGCATAGCGAGGTAAGAGGTAGAGCAGCAAGACAATTGCGATAGAGGTAGAGGGGTCGCATCAGCTAGGAAGGGCAGAGGAGGGAGAAAGAGTCATGGCTGTTCAATCGACCGAGATGAAGCTATGTATAAGGAACAGAAGAAAAGAGAAAATAAATAATATAATAAAATAAAAAGAGAAATGTTCTATATCATTGGATGGAAATATCTTCATCCAACAATCAAGAGAGAGGGTTGTAGGATAGAAAGTAGGGGTGACACGTGACGGATCCAAGAGCTGCCACATGTCGCTATTAGAAAATTAGTATAAAACATTAGAGAAAATCAAAGCAAAATAGAAATCAATGTCAAATCAAAAAACAATCTTCATGAAAGTTGTTTGTCTCTACAAGTTCTACAACTTTTGTGAACGAACTAAAAATAAAAGAAGTCATATGTACAAAGTGTCTTTTTGGTGGTCTTCTATGTACATAGACTACTGATTTTTTAGGTTTTGCAAATTTTTTTATTATTTTTAGATAGAGACAAATTTGAAATAAAATCAAATAAAATATAAAATAAATATTTACATCTTAATATACTTTTTTTGAATTTTTAATAATTGAAAAAATAAAGAAATAAAATAAAAGTGATTTATGTATAAACTCCACATACAGACTCAAGCTGATTCATTTTCTTTGATTTTTGAGTTATTTTTTAATTTTGATTTTTAATATATAATTAAATTTCATGAGATCCATCATTATTCAGGTTACGTATTCATCACTTTGATACCATCTCCAGGTTTAAAAAATAAATTTTTAAAGAATTAAAAGGCAACATTGATCCTTGATATACCTCAGTATGATACGGTAATATTCTCATATTACTAATTCCAGACCATATTTTCAACGTTACGTATGGTAAGGAGTTCAAATATACACATAGGGATTTCATCATTATAAATCTCTACGGCACAAGAAAAAAATATAACGAATTGCTCATTAAAGTAATGACAGACACATGTTCCTCTAACATTGTCATCTTCTGTAATTGTGGAAGATGTAACATGGAATACATTCATGTGTTTTCCATCTTAACGGAAGGCCAACATCAAGACATTGAATGGGACGATAATTGCAATTATTTTTTTTTGGGATAATGACTTGATTTGTCATGCAACTAATCCAAAGTCAACTTTGGCTTTTAAGTCGGTTGTTTTGTGATTATTCTTCCTATCTCTTGTTTTCCCCCTCCTTGTTTCATCTATTAACTGTCTTCAAATATATTTTAATTAATCACACATCTAGCACTTGTAAAGCATTAATGTATGCTTTAAAGAGTCACCTCTATAAGAATTTGATATATTTTGTAAGTCAATCTTAGTCTATGTAATTATTTTTTGATCAGATATTGAATCCATTTACCACTTATATAATTTATTCTAGGGTAAAGCATAAACTATATATCTCAGGGCTAACTTCTTGGAGTGCATTGTTAGGTGTTTTAGGTGGTGTTTTACATGTTAACATGGATCCGATCTCAACTACATGTACAAGTTAGTTTTTCCTCGATAATGACTTGTATCTAAAGTCGAGACATTATAAATGATATCACATCTAATTTCATCATGTAGTAGAAATGACTACTCAAGAGGTGGAGCAGTGGTCCAATAAAATGATGTCCTGTACAGGACCTATCTATTTCGAGCCGAATAGTCGCATAGGAATTAATTACTGCTTCAGAAATTGAGCTTACATATATTGAGTGTTAGCTAACAGCTCCAGTTGATCTGAGTCCTATCAGTTATCAACGTTAATAGTCTTTGATAGCATCTTAAGAAGATCCTACGAAATTTCTGTTCCACGTTTTGCGACAATTCGACCACTCCTGTCCTCCCTACTCTCTCCAAGAGACTTTTCCCCACTGTTGTGGTGTTTTCCACTACTAACGTAAATCTGCTCTAATATATACTTCTCGTAATCTTCGACCCAATTCCAATCTTTTATAAAAACACGAGTGGAAGCCTGAATTGTATTAATTTCACAATATATCAGATTCGAGTTTTAGTCGAACCCAAAATGCAACCACTTAAATGTTGTAATTAAGGGATACGAGTATCAATTGAAGTGTTAATTTGTAGTTGATTAGAATTCTCGAATTGGATGCGATGAGTCATGGGGCACCACATTGCTGGCCTCTAATCTTTTATGGGTCTTTGTAACGAAAAGCCGACAAGGAAGGGCGATTACATGTGAGTCCACGCGCTTGCGTCGCTTTCCTTTCCTTCAAGCGCGAACTCTGGAGAGGCAATTCAGATTTCAATAATTTACTATGATTGATTTTATACGTTTGTGATATAGATTAATCTACATTATTAATATAGAATCTGAAAGTTTGGAATTGTAATACCATCTCTGATTTTCATACATTTTGTTGGATATCGAACGGGTTTCGACTCCTTAAGTTGGTATATCCTTATTGTTGCAAGTGTAGGAGAGAGACTTTTTTTTTCTCAGTAATGGCAAGGGTAAATTACAAAAAAAAGCTCCAACTATGACTCAATTCTCAACTGGAGGCCCAATTTTCAATTGTTACAAAGAGGGTCGTGTTCTTGTGTTTTGTCTCAAATACATGAATTTATAAGCTTCGGCTACTCTTATATGTGGATGTTATACCCTTAAATTGAAAGTTCAGATCAATATTTATTATAATTGAAAAATAAAATCTCTAATTACGAATTGAGGTGTAGCTCAGGATCCTTTATGTAATTACCCTAATGGTTATTTAGTCCCTCCTGTTTTGAGTAGAGGTCCTTCTTACTCCCAAACCATCCATTAATTTGATATCATTTGAAGTACTGGGCTAGAGGAAAATTAAACTTGAGTTCTTGCTAAAAAGAGAAATTCCTGACGATTAATTAAGTAATAAGCCAATCGTCATGGATGGTTGTTTTGTTCACAGGATTCCTGCGAATAATGATTTGTGGTCTCATATCTCCGGATCTTCTAAAAATGGGGAGGAATAAATTAAAACAGCATGCTGCAAAATAGAAAATAATACAAAGAATCAGTCCCAGAAGAAAAGGTACACAACCTCAGCATTATTATCTCGTAGTAGCGACGACTCCAAGCATCGGCTCACCTTGCCACGTGGAAGGACATGCCGTATTGGATGTATCAATTTAATTAATTTCTATATATTAAATAAGAATAATTCATTTCGTTTAATATCTACTTTTTTGTGACTCCTCTTCAATTTGCCCAATCTGTTAACGTCAAATTATTGGGGGAGGATTTTCTTTTAATACTGATCTTTACGTTGTCCATATCATCAGAGTAATACAAAGAGTAAATTACACAAAAGTTCATAAACTATACACTCGATTTCAAAGCTGTGCCAGAACTTTAAAAGATAACATTGTGGTATCTTATTTAGAACATAACAAATATACACGGTACTCTCTCCGGCCCCACATGTTACGTATTACTCAACTTGAAGTTTGTCTTTGATTATTGTGATTTAGGGTTAGAAAGATAAAACGATCAACTACATTTCAATAGCCAAAAGATCATGTCGAGACAAACCTTAAAGATTAGGTACTGCATTGTTACATTTAAAGTCCAGGTTGACTTTGACATCACATGTATAGTTTATGAGCTTTTGTGTAATTTACGAAAATATAATAATCCATGAGATTAAATGTTTGAAACATATTATAAAACTAACAGCGAATTCAAACTCATGTCTTGTTGCTTTATTCAGTATCTCATAATTATATAATGGGTTTAATGTGGCTGCCCCTAAGGAGGAGCTAACTTGGCTCTTCTTGTCCATTTATTTTTTTTGAAAATTTCTTCCGTGAATATTCATCACTATATTACTATATTATGCTATTAAAATTTCGTGCGAAACAGAGATTCCTACGGCCTCCATCCAGACAGTCATTTTTTAACGGTAATAGAATTGCTAAAAATGACCCCTTCTGGATGGATGCCATAGGAGTCTTTGTTTTACACAAAATTTTAATAGCATAATATAGAGATATATTGATGAAAATCTACGGAAAAAAATTTCAAAAAAATAAAAAAATAGGGAAAATGAGACGGGAGAGCGAAGTTAGCTCGCCCTCTAGAGGGTAGTCCATTTTACCCTTATATAATTGATAAGTATCCACGGATGCTTTCGCCTCCACAATTAAAAAAATTGATGCACAATAATGAGTTTGCAGAAATCATTTCTCTTAAAATTTTGAAAGAGTTCGATCCTAAAATTTGTTCTTATCTCATAAAGGTATTCTTATATGGGTTATTTGACCCGTCCGTTAGTGAAATTCCCTGTTTAACAAGGTAGGACAAAAACTACGGCCTCGTAGATTAGTACAAACACAAGGGCTCTTGGTAGAAAACAAGGGATTTATTTGATGGTTACTTGATGTCTGTTCAGTTGTAACCCAAGTGGAGTTATTAAGACAGCAGAACTGTAGGCAATGTGTGGGAAAGGATTCCACGGTTGCAATTCTTCGTCAACGCCTCTCTCCTCTTTCTGATTGATAGGAAGAAAAACAAGAGGATGGAATTTAAGTTTAGTGGTGCTACAGCCTACGTTCATAAGCGGCAAAGTCTATACTCCCTCCCTTCTCTCCGAATTGCAATGGAAGAGGCTTTTCTACCACGCTCCCCCTTGTCCATATATCTTGCTCTCATCCTCCACCTCAGCCCTTTCTTCCCTTGCTCAGTATGTAGTACCAACGTTCCACAGTCTCCCTGCCTCAACGAGTACCCAGTGGAGATCGACTTCCTCCGCTCTTTCTATAGAAACCAAGCGGCGTTAACAAGAAATGGTCCGTGCGTCTGCGAGTGGATAGGTGTAACTTGTGATCCCAAGAGTGGCAGAGTGACGGCCCTGAATCTAAGTAACTACGGCCTCGTAGGCATACTGCCCGATCTGTCGCAGCTCACCTACCTTTCCACCATTCATCTCTCGCACAATAACTTCGACGTGTCTATGCCACCGTGGTTCAGCTCGTTGAAGCGACTCAAGTCTCTCAATCTCAGCTGGAATAACCTCACAGAAATCCCATCTGGACTCTGGAATTCTCCTGACAGTAAACTTGAGACACTGGGCCTCGGTGCCAATCTGCTGGGAGTATTCGACGATCAGCAAACTAATCTACGGAATCTCATCGACTCATTGGCCAGATGCCGGCACCTGCAGGAGCTGGACCTTTCGGGTAATAGATTTCTTGGGCCTTTGCCAGATTCCGTGGGCAAGCTCTCGGCTAATTTAACGATTTTAGATCTTTCTCGCAATAATTTAACGGGTGCCATACCCAATCAACTGTTTACTTTGTCCTCTTTATATGTTCTTCTCGATCTATCCCACAATCAATTCAATGGAAGCCTTCCTCAGGATGTCGGGAATCTAATTAATCTTGTAGCTCTTGATGTTTCCCATAATAATCTCTCCGGAGAAATTCCGTCCTCTCTGGGGAAGTGCAAGAAGTTAGAGTTACTATACCTTCAAAATAATAACTTCAGTGGAAACATCTCATCTGGCAGCTTCAATGAGCTTCACTCCATTCGCGAGATAAATTTGTCCCAAAATAACTTGTCTGGCACAATCCCACCATTCTTGGCGTGTTTGACTCACTTGCAGCTTCTTAACGTGTCCTTCAATAACTTCGAGGGTGCTGTACCGTCTGGAGGCATATTCAACCGTATAAATTCTTCATCCTTTTACGGAAACAAGAGGCTCCGAACAAATGACAAGCAGCCTTCAAGTCCCTGCGATCCCACTGCATTATCCCCCACTCCAGATATTAGTCTAAGCGGAAAGAGTAAATCAGAATTGCCAAAAGCTGCATTGCCTGCAATTATAGTTATTGCTATCTTAATCTTGTTGGTTCTCTTGCTGTATCTCTTCTACAAGTACAATTGCTTTGCAAATGACAGTTCTGGAGGCTTCTCCAAAGATATTTCCTTCCCCAAAGCTTCACTAAGAGTCACATATGCCAACCTGCAGATGGCAACTAAAGGATTCTCGCATAGTTGTTTGATCGGTGTTGGTGGGACTGGTTGCGTGTATAGAGGATTTCTTGAACACAGAAATAAAGAAGTGGCTGTGAAAGTACTTGACAGGGATGTTTTGGGGGATTTAAAGAGCTTCAAGGAGGAATGCAAGAACATGGAGAGCATTGAGCATAAAAATCTTGTCAAGGTACTCGCATCCTGTGCAGGTGCTAACAGTAACGGTGACCAATTCAAGGCACTGGTTTATGAACTGATGCCCAACGGGAATCTGGAAATGTGGCTGCATGAAGAAGTGGAGGTCTCACAGCTAAAACCTTCAAAAAAGTGGAACTTGAGTCTGTACCAGAGACTCAACATTGCAATTGATGTTGCTTCTGCACTTGTTCATCTTCATTGCCAACTAAAGAATCCGATTGTGCATTGTAATTTGAAGCCCAGTAACATCCTGCTCACTGAAGACATCACTGCTCAGGTCACGGATTTATGTATGAACAGGTTTTACAGAATCGACAAGGTCGTCATGAAATCGACTGGTTACATTGCTCCTGGTAAGACTTGAAGTATTGAATATGTTACTTTGTGCATCATGTGTTGTAACTGGTTGCTGCAAGTTAAGTCTGATTCATCAGTTGACTATGAGCTTTATTTTTTCTTTTACTACGAGCTTACACAACATTCGAGTTTCCAATTCCAAACAAGAAAAATGATTGTCTTGCTTTGTTTCTTTTAAAGTTGGGGTCTCTTTACTACTGGTAGTTTTTTTTATGAAAAGAACAGTTATGTCAAAAATAGGGAGTACTTGAAGAAGCTTTTTAAGATTATGTTTCAGTGAAATATAGCAATCTAACCATTTACTAGTGCAAGTTCCATTTTCAATGGGTAGTAATGGATTTTTTTTAACATTTTCATATTTCAGAAGTAATTAGTCATTTTGTGGCATCCTTTTTAAACACTTCCAAAATTCACACTTCCAAATTCGATTTTTTTTAAAACATTTGCACTAGAGCCTCTTAATTTGTAGTGCCTTGTCTAAGTTCCATATTGACCTCTTGATCTAAAAAATTGTTCCATCTGATTCCCATTGACTCCACAATTATTTCATATAAGAGTTTTGGATATTTTCATGAGCTCTGACTAATGATATTAAACTGTATACCATACAGACTTTGGGATGTAACTGTAACTTTTATTCTTATTTTAGATAAAATTAATTTTTTTATTTATTGAATGTAAAGATTGAATTATTTGATGCCAAGTGCGTCAACATATCTATTTCAGGCTTTCATATGATTTGCTCGTAACCTCACTGTGACATTGATACTGCTCGAATTCATGCATTGCATCAGAAGTAGGATTTTTTACTGGCTCATTAATGTGAGAACATTGGAACAACAAATGCAGAGCTCACTGCTGGAAATCCAATCTCTCCTTCGTGGGATGTTTACAGCTTTGGAATCATTCTTCTAGAGATGTTCACAGGAAAGAGGCCGACAGATGAAGAATTAAATTCAACTGGCAATCCCAATCACCCCCTTAGATATGTATTCCAGAGGTACCCTCTGGATATAGAAGATATCGTAGATCCATTACTGCTCTCTGAAGAGACAGGTGGCAAACTAACCGAGAGAACACCCAGTTGCGTGACATCAATCATACACACCGCTGTGATTTGCTCGAAAGAGTTACCTGAAGATAGAATGGAGATGAGAGAAGCCCTGGAAAAGCTGGAAAACGCTAAGCTTGCCCTCCTTGATGCCGGATGCAATGGAATGGCTGTGTACGAGAATTTTGACCGTGCAGGATCTTCAGATGAAATGTTGGGCTGATGATGTATATGCAACTAATCAACAGTTGGTTTAAATGTGTACATGTGATGTGATGCAAAATAAACGGCCAATTTAAAGCTGTATATATCCTGCAAGTAGAAGGTCGGACGTTGTACTTTTCCTTCATTTATGCTCGTTTTTGTTTTTTTGGCCTTTGTAGTGTAATGACATAATTTCAGTTTCTGTTGAGATTGTGATTGCGTGTAAGCATATCATATATTCGATCTCCATATCGAGCCCGCCACCATTTGACCCGAGCTTACATTGACTACATATGATATTCCGTTTAGGAACGGTTACCTATGAGACTGTTCCTCACAAATCGCTGTGCTTGGACTCGATGAGACCTGAGACAACCACCACAGATGTTTGTTTAAGTTGTCAAGCAATATTGTCCACCTCTTATAATCTACTTTCAGATTTTATAAGTTTCTGTATGGAACTGTGTAGGGAATTACAAAATATGGTAATCTATGAATTACTATCCAGAAATGTCCTCTTTGAAACTGTGGAAGATTGTATTTCAGCATATGCAATTGCTGCCTTCTCCTCGGCAGATCATATGCCTTTTACTCTAATGATGGACATGACCCCTTGCGGCTGATAATTGAGAAGACATGTACCTCTTGCAGCTGATAATTGAGAGGAAAATGGTTGAGATGTGCTTTGAAGACTCAACTGATTGTGATCTAATTCAAAACCAGAAAAATCTCTAAATAACATAACAAGCCAAAACTTATCTTGTTAACCAAGGATAAAACTTTTTTAGAGTTATCGAGTCATATGTTTTATCTCTATCACCGTGTACCCTATATATACCTATTTTAGGGTAAGGCGTGGTCGTCGGAGAAAAGCAGAGAATCTATTTTCGGGTGAGCACCGCTTCCTACATTTTTTTCTTTGCATCCTATCCTTCGAGAGTCTTGTTCCAGGAGAACATTGCCTCATAGGGGTTATGCAGCATGTACTTAATTTTCATCATAATGAGAGCTCTATTTGTTCATGATTTTTCTCCACTACACTGATGGGGCTTTTCTACGTAAATTCATGTGCCTCATTGTGGATTCCTTCTTGTGTATTTGCATGGATCACTCAACAAACTAATATCGGAGGCATTCATTCAATGATTGTCCGCTTTGTATCGAGAGTTTCATATAAATCTGTCTAGTTAACAATTTCCCCTTTGCATTGAGACCTCCCTCAGGAGATCATCTTTGATCCGATCTAGCACCCATTGTAAAGACAAAATTCCAGGTAGATAATTTTGATCAAGCATCAATTATGGCTTGTGGAAGGTTAAGATGGAGTCGTTATACATCCAATAAGGCATCGCAAAGGCATTGAAACACATCAAGAAGATGCCCGTGACATTGTCTCAAGATAAGAAGGAAGAAATGGATGTGAAGTCTAGTGCAAGCATGCAATTTTGCATGTCAAACAACGTTCTTCATGAAGAAGACCTCCACAACAGCTACGCGGCTGAAGTTTGAGAGAGTATACATGGTGAAGAGCCTCTCCAATCGTTTGCATCTTAAGCAACGCCTTTTTATGCTTTATATGGATGAAGTATCACCAATTAAAGCTCATCTAGATGTCTTTAGTTCAATCATCTCCGAGTTAGAGACATGGAAGAAAATATTGAAGACGACGATCAGGCATTGTTCCCATTATTTTCATTATCACCATTATATAAACACTTCAGAGAGACATTGATTTACAGAAAGAACGAAATCACATAAGCTAATTTAAAATCATCCCTTCTCTTGAAGGGGTTGATGGTCCAAGAACTAATAGGCCACTCGTCAAGCGACAAGAAGGCTAAGGTAATTCATTTGAGGGGCAAATACACGAAACAAAAGCAATTCGAGAACGAGCATGATGAAGAGAAGAAGGGATATAACAACTTTTGTCAATACTATAAGAAGAGCATAAGAAGGAAGAATGCTAGAAACTCCAAAATAAGGGGTAAGACCATAAGCAATACGACAAAGAAGTTTCTGTAAGATAAGTGATTGATTTGAAAATAGAATGCATAAATGTGGGATATGAACTGGTAGTCGATACAACAGATAGATCAAAGGATACTTGGCTCCACGATTCTATTTTCTCCTACCATGATATGCTAAATCGTCATTGGTTCTCCTCATATATATGGTTGATTGAGGAGGTGTCACTACGAGTAATGATTCAGATTTTAGGGTTGCAGGGTTTGGAAATATTGAATTGAATATGCACAATAGGACAACTGTCACTTTGACAGATATTCATCATGTTATAGATATAACGAAGAACATGATATCCCTTGGTACCCTAAACGATGAAGGATGCGAGTTGTTGTAATAAAGAAGGCACCACCAACTTTTCTTCTAGAATTTCTTGAGCGAGTTTATAGATTCTCTTGAGAAATTGAGACTTTCTTTTCTCTAAAGTTTCCTTAATTAGAGAAGACTCTAAATGTATAGAAATTTCGTTGGTGCATTCAGCACCAAATTTCCAGAACCTTTTCATACTCTCCAAGGACATTAGAACACAACTATATATAGCCTTTGTTTCGACATGTGGAGGCATCAAATAAAGAGCAACAAGAGAGCAAAAAAATGAAGAGAGCTACAAAGCGAGCGAGCAAAAGAGAAGAGAGGGTAATTTGTTGTGGTGGTCATGCGAGTGCCATTGTTGGTTAGATAATTGAGTGGTTGTTGTATTAAGTTGTGTATGTATATTCTATTTTGGAGTAAGAAACATATAGTTCATCATCATTACTTGAGTCAAGTATTCTACAAGTGGTATCAGATCTATGTGTCTTGTTAGGAATATTGTGTCAGTCCACCTAATAAGTAATTTATGCTTGTCCTATAAAAAAGTATAGTCGTTTTCATTTAAAGTACATTAGGGGAGTATTTTGTTTGTTGATTGAGTTGTACCTTGGGATATTCTAAGGAGGTCCTACCCAAAACAGTCCGTGACTATGAAGATTTGGTCAGGGACCAAATTTCTTCGACAACATAGGGAAGATATTTTGATTGATATGGTGGACGTCGTTGACTCAAATAACTCCATCAAGGATCTTAACAGCATAACTACAAATATTGGAAGATATTTTTGGTTTATTTTTAAGAATTTATTTGCAGGTATAAATTAATAGTGATATATACAAATATAGGTACCTTATACCTATAAAGTAAATATACTTATTTATTTTTTATCCTTTTAAATTTTATTTGCATTATATATAATTAATATGAAATATATACAAAACATAAAAAACATAATATGTACAAAAGATATCAAGAATAAAATATATACATGTAATACACAGTTATACATGTACAATAACAACCCAAAAAGCCAACTTCAACAATCTTAACTCCAATTTTTATGAGACTAATTTTATTTTAAAGACTATTTTATTTCGAATACAATGAAAATAAGTTTGATGACTTTTGAGTTTTATAGGAGAAGATATCGAGTTTTCAATTCTAGTTTTACAACTTTTTCTTAGTATTGTATCTTTTATTCTGTACATGGTTTATTTTTGCAATTATTTTTATTATTTAGAACATATTTTATATACAAATTTCATGAGTAAAATATTTTTGTTTTAGATTATTTTAATGATAGAAAAAATAATACAAAATACATGCATAATGAATAATGATGAATATGTACATTATGAAATTGATTTTATGAGAAATTTTATAAATTAAGGATCCTATCTCCTCCTACTTTATTCCTTGTCTGTTAGGTCAAGTCTTAACCTACTCTCGGATTTAGGATCAGTCTATATTTATTTCATATATACAACCTTATTTGCTTTCTTTTTTCTCTTTTTCTTTACTTATTTATTTTGGGTTAAAATAATGATAATAATACAATATTAAAAAATATTATTAGTTTTTTGAAAATAAGAATTAGTGATATTTACATGTATTTTATAATAGATTTTAAGTGATGAATAAAAGTGATGAATTGTCGACTCATCAAGCATGCAACTGCCACTATCATTGGGATTAACTAATGCGACATATCACAACGAGGACTTTGCAATAAAAGTCAAGGAGATTGTAGCATCCAAAAATAGTCTCATATCAGAAGTTCATAATGTTAAGAGTGGGTCATATATATGGGGGATTTTACTTGAGAACTTGAGTGTAAGAATTATGATAGTCTCCAATGGGTTTAATTGGGATCGAGTTCAATAAGTTATTAAGGTCATTGAGGACCTAGGCTTGGGACATTATAAATGATATCAGAGTGGGTTTCCTCTAATAGTGGAAAGGATTACCCAAGGAGACTTAAGCATTGAACATGTAGTCGCTACTTTCAATGGTAATAAGTGAGTTGCCATATTGCAACTAGGACTTTTATGATAAGTGGAGGAGATTGTAATACCCCAAACCAAACATAGTCTTACATCAGAAACCCACAAAGTATGGAGTGTGTTATAAGTGATATGGAATACTAATAAATAATTTGGAATTAATCATTTGGGTAGTTGTCAACAGACTCAAATAGGTCTAAATCAAATAAGTTGTTAAGGTAAATTTTACTCAATAACGATTTGAGGTCCTAAGCGACGGATGCTATAATTAGTATCAAAGCAGTTCCCTTTCACAGTGGAAAGAGATTCTCAAGGAGACCTAAGGTTGGATCGTGCATGGGAACTAAGTGTCATGACCCCGTTTCCTGGACCGTCGGATCCTCCCATATCCGGATCTGATTACTCAGCAATAATTTATTCAGCAATCACAACTAACATTCAGAAATATACTGCAAATAAAAATACTCGGAAGAAAGTATTTCAACACTTTTCCATTCACTTAATAAAGTTTAGAGCATACATTGTCCCACTATAACCATTACATGTACATCAGCTTGAAAGGAAAATATACAAAAGATTACTAACTACCTTAAAGAGTAAAGCTACTGTGGCTGGTTGGATGTCTAGTATGTAAGCCGGATGGATTTTTTAAAGTCCTTGCTATGGCTCACCGATACCTGTTGGGTTTTCCATAAATCATAGGATAAAAATTAGCGAATGCTAAGTAACGAAGAAGAGAAAAGCAAATAAATTTTTTTCAAAACTTGATATCACAAAATTTCATTCCTTTTTATTAATTTAAGTCTTATTCCTTTCTATTCCACATCAGGGATTAGTCCAGGGGAACCCCACCATTCTTGGACTCCGAAGCTGTGGATGCTTCGAGATTGGAGATTGTGTTGATCTTGGTAAGCTTATGCCGCTGCACGTCGCCTCAACCAATCCTCCAATACTACCCTAACAATTTCCTTTTCTTTTATTAAACAGGGTCTCAAACCCTCAGCCTGGAAAACAAAATGAGCGCACCGTCCTCGAGGACTCGGTTGCTTAAAACCTCAGGCTAACATTTAATCATATAACCTAGCGGCTTTAAATACATGTTATCGTGACCCAGCCGCTATTGAACCACTCGTGCCTCCAAATGACACGACCACATCTTCCGTCGTTCCAACCCGAATATATTGGCTCCCGGTACCACGCGTTGCAAAACATTCAATTTGTGTGCACTTATCATAACAGGGCAACCGTGTACCACCTAGGTAGGGAAATGCCAATACGGGTTCCTTCCGACAACCTACAGGTTGCATGCCCGACCTGTAGTAATACTCCCAGTCATCCTTATCGTGACACATGATCCTTTTCAGGATCCAACTCAAATCACACCAATTCACATGATGTAATTCTTTCGTTAAGTCTTTGATTTGCATAAACCGCAATACTTGGTATCGACTCACATATATATTATTCATAACCATATGTATACTCCTATTTATGCCTATTTTAACTCCCAAACCCTAACTTTCAGAGTCAACGCATCAATTTGATGTGTAAATCTTATTTTAGTGGGAATTACAAAGCAATTCTTCAGACTTTTTCAAAAATAGCCAAAATTAAGGTTCTTCGTAGCAAAGAATACTAAATCAAGAATTTCAATAATTTTGTATGAAAACCCAACAGCAAAAAGAAGGATTTCGTTACATAATCGAGCTCTCTCTCGTGTATGCAAGGCTTTATCGAGTTTCGTTTTTAGAAAGGCTAATTTAAGGCTCCTGAAAAGATCGAATTTCATTTTTCGTATCAAAACGCTAAGAACATGTTAAGAACGCGAAGAACGAACGAAGAACGCGAAGAACACGTAGAACGTCAAGAACATATTTTCTCTTAGAAATTCGGCAGAGTTTCCCCTTATATCGGGATATATTTCTCGGAAAATTTCGGCAGAGTTTCCCCTTATATCGGGATATATTTCTCGGAAAATTTTAGCAGAGTTTCCCCTTATAACGGGACATATTTCTCGGAAAATTTCGGCAGAGTTTCCCCTTATATCGGGACATATTTCAAAATAAAAACGAAAAGAGTTTCCTATATACAATCAATCGAGAGGAAAATAACAGTGAAACTGAAAGAATATACTCAACAATAAGAGATGAAGAACCGGTAGACACCACACATCTTATGTGAGTGAACGTGTGACTAATCACAGGGTCACTGACGTGCACAGCCGCCCGCACCTAAGTAGGATATTACACAGATTTCTCCATCGAAATAACTATAAAAGCATAATACGAAGAATAGAAACATAAATGATAGAGAATCGGTAGACACCACGCGTCTTAGATGAGTGAACGTGTGACGAATCACAGGGTCACTGACGTGCATAGCCGTCGCACCTAAGTAGGGTGTTACACAGATTTCTCCTCGAACCACAACAGGAAAACGAATCGGAAAGAAATATGAATCAAAAACAAAACTTGGAAGAACAAGAACATGAATTGAAAGCCTAGCTTATGAAGCAACTAAGAGAGGATCATACCTTTCTTCTCCTCGTTCTCCCGGCAGCGCTTCGCTAGCGCTCCTCCCTCGCCTCCCACTCCTCCTCCCAACCTCTCGACCCTAACCCTTGGGGTGGTGGTAGTGTAAGTTGTAGAGAATGAATGGGTAGGGGGGTCTATTTATAGGCCCCAGAAAACCACTAACCATGGTAGAAAACCATGGTTTAGACCTTAACCATGGTTTAGCGGCCCATGGTTTTGGCCCATGGTTTTAGCCAAAACTTATCCCAAACTTGGAGCTTAAGTTAGAACATTCTAGAGGATTCTAGATTCGCTAATGACGCTTAATTAACACTAATCATGATTAACTTTCACTAATCGCGATTTAACTTTCGCGGCATACGCATATCTTTTGTTAACTATTGATTAGTGTTTACTAATGATCATAGCGGCTTTCAATCGTCATTAATTTCTTTAATCATGTTTAATTAGTCTTAATGACAGTCATTATGGATTAATGACATCTTAGCCTTCCTTACTTCTCTTTCTTCCGAAATTCATAACAAATCGAAACGAAGTCCGATTCACACGAAAGAAATTCTGCCGGTTTCCTCTTTACGAGCCGGATCTTATTATATAGGATCCGAGATATGCCAAGTTCAAGGCTTTACAATTATAACAACCTTAAAGGAAGTCTCATCCTCGAGACTAGAAATGCAGGCATAACATCCTTAAAGAGGATTGAAAGCATAACAACCTTAAAGAGAATGAACGTCATGTCATTTAAAATGAATATATACATAATACATAATTTTATCATTCAAACAAGTACGGGTATTTCTCTCTCATTTCTGCCTCAGGTTCCCATGTGGCTTCTTCAAACTCTTGGTTCCGCCATAATATTTTAACTAGAGGCACCTCTTTGTTTCTCAACTTCTTGATATCCCTTTCAAGTATTTGCACAGGTATCTCTTGGTATGTCAAATCTGGCTCAACATGTAAATCATAATATCTTATCTTATGCTCTGGATCCCTAATGTACTTTCTCAGATTTGATACATGAAATACATCATGTATTGCCGAAAGATGTGGAGGAAGTGCAAGTCTATAGGCAACTTTTCCAATCCGTTGAATAATTTCAAAGGGACCCACGAACCTGGGTGCTAACTTCCCACGCAAGCCAAACCTCTGAACACCCTTCATAGGTGATATTTTGAGAAATACAAAGTTGCCTACCTCAAATTCAAGGTCTCTTCTCCTGGTATCACTATAACTTTTCTGGCGACTCTGAGCAGTTAATAGTCTTTTTCTAGCAAGTTCTACAGCTTCCCGTGTCTCCTGAAGTCTATCTGAATCATAAAGGTTCTTTATTCCGACCTCTTGCCAACACAAAGGAGTCGTACACTTTCGTCCATATAGTGCTTCAAATGGTGCCATGCCAATACTTGTATGGTAACTATTATTGTAGGTGAATTCTACAAGAGGCAAATGTTTAATCCACGATCCCTTCCATTCTAAGGCACATGCTCGTAGCATATCCTCTAGTGTTTGAATCGTACGTTCTGACTGCTCATCTGTTTGTGGATGATATGCTGTACTCAAGCATAGTTGTGTACCTAAAGCTTTCATGAAGTTCTCCCAATAGTGTGAGGTGAATCGTGAATCTCGATCAGAAACTACTTCCTTCGGGATACCATGGAGGTGAATCACATGTGTAATATATAACTCAGCCAGCTGGTCTGGAGTGAAAGATAAGCTTATCGGAATGAAGTATGCTACCTTTGTCAGACGATCTATTATAACCCAGATACTATCTTTACTACCAGTCGTCTGAGGTAAGCCAGTAACGAAATCCATGGAAATGCTTTCCCATTTCCATTCAAGTATAGGGAGGGGTTGCAATAATCCCGGTGGCTTTTGGTGTGAAGCCTTTACCTGCTGGCAAGTGAAACATGAATTCACAAACTCAGCAACATCTTTCTTCATTCCTGGCCACCAAAAGTATGAATGAAGATCCTTATACATCTTCGTAATTCCTGGATGAATAGATAATCTAGAACAATGAGTTTCTCGTATGATGTCTTTCCTTAGTTCAAGTGTGTTTGGTACACAAACTCTGTGATGATTATACAGTAAACCATCTTGTATCTGGAATCCCTCTATCTCATTCTTCTCAAGTTATTGTTTTAAGTCTTTGAGGACTGGATCATCCTCCTGTCCTTTCTTTATTTTATCCCATATTTCTGGTTTGTATCGATAAGGAATAGTTATAGTATCAGCACTACTATCAAATGGTTTCCATTCACTTAACGTTGATAGTAAACTCCAGAAGTGGATAGCACTCACTAACCCGAGTGAATAAGTTCTTCTGCTAAGGGCATCTGCTACGACGTTCCCCTTACCAGGGTGGTAGAAGATAGTGCAATCATAGTCTTTCAACAACTCTAGCCACCGTCTATGTCTCATATTGAGCTCCTTTTGATCAAACAGATATTTCAAGCTTTTATGATCGGTGAAGATTTCAAAAGTAATACCATACAGGTAGTGTCTCCAAATCTTTAAAGCGAACACTACGGCAGCTAATTCAAGGTCATGTGTTGGGTAGTTCTTCTCATGTGTCCTGAGCTGTCGTGATGCATACGCAACTACCTTACCATGTTGCATAAGAACCGCCCCAAGTCCTTCTTTAGATGCGTCAGTGTACACTGTAAACCCTTCACTCCCGGAGGGTAGAGTAAGCATTGATGCAGATGTTAGGCATTCTTTCAGTGTCTGAAAACTGGCTTCACATGTATCAGACCATAAGAATGGGACCTCCTTTTGAGTTAGTCTAGTCATTGGCAATGCTATTCGTGAAAAGTCCTTCACAAATCTTCTATAATATCCAGCTAATTCCAGAAAAGATCGTATTTCTGTGACAGTCTTCGGATGTTCCCAACTCATCACCGCACTAACCTTTGTAGGATCAACTGATATACCGTCCCCAGAAATAACATGGCCAAAGAAAGATACTTCAGATAGCCAGAAGTCACATTTGCTATATTTAGCATACAGTTTGTTCTTCCTTAGAGTTTCAAGTGCCTTCCTGAGATGATGTTCATGCAGATACTTATCTTTTGAGTAAATAAGCACATCATCAATAAAGACTACTACAAAGTGATCTAAGAACTCCTTGAATACTCTATTCATGAGATCCATGAAGGCTGCTGGGGCATTTGTTAGTCCAAAAGGCATAACTAAGAATTCATAATGCCCGTATCTAATCTGAAAAGCTGTCTTGGGAATATCTGTATCTTTAATTTTCAACTGATGATATCCAGATCTTAAATCAATCTTGGAATACACAGTTGAACCTTGTAACTGATCAAAGAGATCATCTATTCTTGGCAGAGGATACTTGTTCTTTATTGTCCTCTTGTTTAGTTGTCTATAGTTAATGCACAACCGCATCGAGCCATCCTTTTTCCTAACAAATAAGACAGGTGCACCCCATGGTGAAGTACTAGGACGAATGAATCCTTTATCTAACAGTTCTTGCAATTGTACCTTCAACTCTCGTAACTCAGCTGGTGCCATCCTATACGGAGGGATAGAGATAGGCTGAGTATCAGGTATGAGAGAGATTTCAAATTCAATCTCTCGCTCAGGTGGTAATCCAGGTAGTTCCTCTGGAAATACATCAGTAAACTCGCACACTATAGGCACATCTTCTACCATTCTTTCTGACCATGATATAGTGGATACATAAGCTAAATAACCTTGGCACCCTTGCTCTAACAACTGTTGTGCCTTCAATGTAGAGATATATTTGATATTATCATTGGATGTCTTTCCAATGAACTGGAACTCTATTGAGTTAGGAAGGTGGAATGTTACTGTCTTCTGGAAACAATCAAGACATGCATGATGCCTTTCTAACCAATCCATTCCTAGTATAAGATCAAAATAATTCAATTCGATAAGTAGCCGATAAGCATGTGACTGATGTCCTGCAATTTGTCACACACAGATGTCTAAGATCTTCTTGAATTATAATTGACCTCTTGGTTTCTTACAATAGGAATCAAACATTCTTCTTCTTGTTGTTGTTTGTTTTGGCGTGCCTACGAAGTGCCTCATCCATTACTCCTCCAAATGGAATAGGAGCAACCAAATTCTATGGACCGATGGTATTTAGAGTCTTTCTTATGAGGATGAATAGAACCCTTAACTCAATCATCCGCGGGTCTGGAAGACTTTGATCTCTCATAGTGGCATTGAGTCCTCACTCTAATGCTTATTACCTTTGCCCCATGTCTTGGAGCATTGCCATCATAGCCGCTAATTGTCTAGACACATCTTGGTCTGCCATGATCCTGGGATGAGTTAAGGTCAAAGGTCAGTTCCTATATGTCTTAGCATGATCTACATAGGGGACAATGACTTGTGAATGGTACTACAGTCAGTTATTAAGATCAAAGGATCTTAATACAACCTTAGTTTTCTGAACACCGCTCATAGTTGATAATTACTAAATAAATTATTGTAGTAACCTTGCTCTGATACCAATCTGTCACGACCCCGTTTCCTGGGCCGTCGGATCCTCCCATATCCGGATCTGGTTACTCAGCAATAATTTATTCAGCAATCACAACTAACATTCAGAAATATACTGCAAATAAAAATACTCGGAAGAAAGTATTTCAACACTTTTCCATTCACTTAATAAAGTTTAGAGGATACATTGTCCCACTATAACCATTACATGTACATCAGCTTGAAAGGAAAACATACAAAAGATTACTAACTACCTTAAAGAGTAAAGCTACTGTGGCTGGCTGGATGTCTAGTATGTAAGCCGGATGGATTTTTTAAAGTCCTTGCTATGGCTCACCGATACCTGTTGGGTTTTCCATAAATCGTAGGATAAAAATTAGCGAATGCTAAGTAACGAAGAAGAGAAAAGCAAATAAATTTTTTTCAAAACTTGATATCACAAAATTTCATTCCTTTTTATTAATTTAAGTCCTATTCCTTTCTATTCCACATCAGGGATTAGTCCAGGAGAACCCCACCATTCTTGGACTCCGAAGCTGCGGATGCTTCGGGATTGGAGATTGTGTTGATCTTGGTAAGCTTATGCCGCCGCACGTCGCCTCAACCAATCCTCCAATACTACCCTGACAATTTCCTTTTCTTTTATTAAACAGGGTCTCAAATCCTCAGCCTGGAAAACAAAATGAGCGCACCGTCCTCGAAGACTCGGTTGCTTAAAACCTCAGGCTAACATTTAATCATATAACCTAGCGGCTTTAAATACATGTTATCGTGACCCAGCCGCTATTGAACCACTCGTACCTCCACATGACACGACCACATCTTCCGTCGTTCCAACCCGAATATATTGGCTCCCGGTACCACGCGTTGCAAAACATTCAATTTGTGCGCACTTATCATAACAGGGCAACCGTGTACCACCTAGGTAGGGAAATGCAAATACGAGTTCCTTCCGACAACCTACAGGTTGCATGCCCGACCTGTAGTACTACTCCCAGTCATCCTTATCGTGACACATGATCCTTTTCAGGATCCAACTCAAATCACACCAATTCACATGATGTAATTCTTTCGTTAAGTCTTTGATTTGCATAAACCGCAATACTTGGTATCGACTCACATATATATTATTCATAACCATATGTATACTCCTATTTATGCCTATTTTAACTCCCAAACCCTAACTTTCAGAGCCAACGCATCAATTTGATGTGTAAATCTTATTTTAGTGGGAATTACAAAGCAATTCTTCAGACTTTTTCAAAAATAGCCAAAATTAGGGTTCTTCGTAGCAAAGAACACTAAATCAAGAATTTCAATAATTTCGTATGAAAACCCAACAACAAAAAGAAGGATTTCGTTACCTAATCGAGCTCTCTCTCGTGTATGCAAGGCTTTATCGAGTTTCGTTTTTAGAAAGGCTAATTTAAGGCTCCTGAAAAGATCGAATTTCATTTTTCGTATCAAAACGCTAAGAACATGTTAAGAATGCGAAGAACGAACGAAGAACGCGAATACGCGAAGAACACGAAGAACGTCAAGAACATATTTTCTCTTAGAAATTCGGCAGAGTTTCCCCTTATATCGGGATATATTTTTCGGAAAATTTCGACAGAGTTTCCCCTTATATCGGGATATATTTCTCGGAAAATTTCAGCAGAGTTTCCCCTTATATCGGGACATATTTCTCGGAAAATTTCAGCAGAGTTTCCCCTTATATCGGGACATATTTCAAAATAAAAATGAAAAGAGTTTCCTCTATACAATCAATCGAGAGGAAAATAACAATGAAACTGAAAGAATATACTCAACAACAAGAGATGAAGAACCGGTAGACACCACACATCTTAGGTGAGTGAACGTGTGACTAATCACAGGGTCACTGACGTGCACAGCCGCCGACACCTAAGTAGGGTATTACACAGATTTCTCCATCGAAATAACTATAAAAGCATAATACGAAGAATAGAAACATAAACGATGGAGAATCGGTAGACACCACGCGTCTTAGATGAGTGAACGTGTGACGAATCACAGGGTCACTGACGTGCATAGCCGCCCGCACCTAAGTAGGGTGTTACACAGATTTCTCCTCGAACCACAACAGGAAAACGAATCGGAAAGAAATATGAATAAAAAACAAAACTTGGAAGAACAAGAGTATGAATTGAAAGCCTAGCTTATGAAGCAACTAAGAGAGGATCATACCTTTCTTCTCCTCGTTCTCCCGGCAGCGCTTCGCTAGCGCTCCTCCCTCGCCTCCCACTCCTCCTCCCAACCTCTCGACCCTAGCCCTTGGGGTGGTGGTAGTGTAAGTTGTAGAGAATGAATGGGTAGGGGGGTCTATTTATAGGCCCCAGAAAACCACTAACCATGGTAGAAAACCATGGTTTAGCGGCCCATGGTTTTGGCCCATGGTTTTAGCCAAAACTTATCCCAAACTTGGAGCTTAAGTTAGAACATTCTAGAGGATTCTAGATTCGCTAATTACGCTTAATTAACACTAATCGTGATTAACTTTCACTAATCGCGATTTAACTTTTGCGGCTTATGAATATCTTTTGTTAACTATTGATTAGTGTTTACTAATGATCATTAGCGGCTTTCAATCGTCATTAATTTCTTTAATCATGTTTAATTAGTCTTAATGACAGTCATTATGGATTAGTGACATCTTAGCCTTCCTTACTTCTCTTTCTTCCGAAATTCATAACAAATCGAAACGAAGTCCGATTCACACGAAACAAATTCTGCCGGTTTCCTCTTTACGAGCCGGATCTTATTATATAGGATCCGAGATATGCCAAGTTCAAGGCTTTACACTAAGTTTGGGGTGTGCATCTGCCACTATCATTGAGAGACAATGATTGACCATATCACTATGAAGAAGTTGTGAATATAAGTAGTAGAGATTGTAATAACCCAAAGATAGTCCCATATCAAAAATGTGCAAAAAATGAGTTTGTGTTATAGTGACGGGGAGTATTAGTTGATAAACTTGGAGTTATGCATTTTGGTGGTTATCAACGAGTCTATTTGGCACCCCAATCCAATAATTTGTCAGGGCTAATTTCCCCTGATAGCTGTACAGAGAAGTAACTCGAGACATTACAAATAGTATTATAGTCAATTTTCCTCTAAAATGGAGAGGGATGCCCTAGGGGACCTACGCATGTAGTATGCAACCACCATTATCACTAAGAATAAATGATATGGCATGTCACTTATGGAATGTTTCAAAAACAAGTGGTGGAAGTTGTAATAACTCGTCCCAAATATAATTCCACATCGAAATCTCACAAAGTGTGAGAGTGGGTTATAATAAAGGGAGATTACTACTTGAAACTTGAACTTAATTATTTTAGGTGGTTGTCAATGGTCCAATTGGGATCCAATCTAATCAGTTGTTAGGGTAGTTATCATTGATAAAAGTCTGATGACCTAAGAACCGGATGTTAGAAATGATATAAGATCTAGTTTCCTCTATAGTGGAAAGTGCTACCCAAAGGGGTCTAACTCTAAAGTCTACAACCACCATTATCACTGATAATAAGGGATAGGTCATGCTGCAAGAGGATCGTTCCCATATCGTAAACTCAAAAAATATGAGAGTATTTTGTAAGAAAGGGAGAAACTTAATTTACAACTAAAGTTAACAATTTTATGTGCTTGTCAATAGGTTTGATTGAGATTAAATCCAATAAGTTATCAGTTTACTTGGTAATAGTCCAGAGACCTAAACTCGAAACAATACAAAAATATATCATGGACATTTTCCCTCTAATAGTGGAAAAGGCTACATGAGAGAACCTAAACCTAAATTGTGTTGTCACTACTATAATTGGGCATAAGTAATAGGCCATATTGCAATAAAAACATTGCAGATATAAGTGAGGGAGGTTGTTACAACCTAATGCAAATATAATCCCACATCGAAACTCACAAGTATGAGAGTGAGCTATAAGAAAGGGGGATTACTATTTGACTACTTGGGTTTAAGAATTTTGGATGGGTACCAACAAGTTAAATTGGGTTCGAGCCCAACAAGTTGTCATGGTTGATTTTCCTTGATAACAACCAGAAGATCTAAGTCCGAAACATTACAAATGCTATCATAATGGTTTCCCTCTAATAGTAAAAACATCCACAAGATCAGACCTACGCATGCATTTGTCATTATTAGTAGGAATAATTATTGGGCCATATTGGAACGAGCACACTGCGAATATAAGTAAGGTTGCAACATCCCAATATAAATGCAATGGAAACTCAAAAAGTGAGAGAGTGTACCATACGTGATTGTACTACTACTTAATAACTTAGGCTTAAACATTTGGGTGGTTCTTGACATGTCCAATTAGGTTCGGATCCAATAACATGTCAGGACCAAGCTTTCCTTGATAATGGTTTGGAGACCTAAACTTGAGACATTATTGTTAGAGTAAAAGAATACTCAGTTGATTATTCCATAGAGCCCTCGGGTCTCTTATATAGGGAGAGAGCCCTTGGGTAAATTACAGTGACGTACAATATATAAATAGAAATTGTGAAACAGTACGCAACATAGATAAGTCTCTACACTCCCCCTCAAGATGGAGCATAGATATCTATCATGCTCAGCTTGGAAGAACATCTCTGGAAAGGTCCTCTGAGCAATGGCTTAGTGAATATGTCCGCAGTCTGGTCCTCTGAACTGACATGAGACGTGGAAATGAAGCCCTTCTGAATCATGTCCCTAGTATAATGACAATCCACCTCGATGTGTTTTGTTCTCTCATGGAAGGCTGGATTGTTGGCAATAAATAATGCTGCGTGATTATCACATTGAAGGTTCATAGGCAAGGGGACATCGACATTCAGATCTTCTAAGGCTGCTTTAACCCACATCATTTCTGTGCTTGCCTGTGCCATGGCTCTGTACTCGGATTCGGCACTGGATCTCGCCACAACAGTCTGCTTCTTGCTTTTCCAAGAGACTAAAGAGCTTCCTATGAAGATAGCAAATCCAGAAGTAGACTTACGATCCCTTGGACATCCTGCATAATCTGCATCTGCACAAGATGAAATAGACAGATCTGTATCTTTCTTGAATAGCAACCCTGTGCCTGGGGAAGACTTCAGATATCTCAATATCATGTACAAGGCATCCATATAAACTTGTCTCGGCTGCTCCATGAATTGACTCACCCGGTTTACTGCAAAGGTAATATTCGGTCGGGTTATAGTGATGTATAAGAGCTTACCCACCATTTCTCTGTACCTTCTCTTGTCCACCTCTTCGGTATTATCATCGTACAGCTTCATGCTCGGGTCCATAGGTGTACTTGAAGGTCTGCATCCAGTCATTCCTGTTTCAACTAGCAAATCGGTGACATATTTTCTTTGAGTCATCACCATTCCTTGTGCATTTCTTGCAAACTCTATCCCCAGAAAATATCGTATTGTGCCTAGATCCTTTGTAATGAACTGGCTTCCCAACAGGGACTTGGTTAACTCAATCCCCTGTGCATCATCTCCAGTAACCAATATGTCATCAACATATACCATAACAACAATGGTACCTGTAGGGGTCTTTCGGACGAACAGTGAGTGGTCCGCATTTGACCTTCTGAACCCCTGTCGTTCAATAAGCTGGGAAAGCTTCTGGAACCATGCTCGAGGACTCTGTTTAAGGCCATAGATAGCCTTATGAAGTCTGCACACCTTCTGAGTCTCCCCCTCAACAGCAAACCCGGGTGGCTGCTGCATGTAGACTTCCTCCTGTAGCTCACCATACAAGAAAGCATTCTTAACATCAAGCTGGAAAATTGTCCAGTTACGTACCACAGCAACAGATAGGAGGATGCGAAGGGTAGAGTGTCTCGCCACCGGTGAAAAAGTATCCAAATAATCTACCCCATATGTCTGGGTAAATCCTCGTGCTACGAGCCTGGCCTTGTATCTGTCTAGGCGACCATCTGCATGATATTTTACCGTAAATACCCACTTGCAACTCACCACAGAGGCACCTGGAGGAATAGGGACAAGAGACCAAGTCCCTAGAGATTGCAAGGCACGCATCTCCTCTTCCATGGCTAGACGCCAGCATTCAATCTTCATGGCATCCTGATATGTCCGTGGGATCTCCACTGACGAGACGGCAGCGGCAAAGTTCTGGAAATCCCCAGTGAGACGATGAAAGGAGACATGAGAGGCCAGGGGATATGAGGCACACTGTCTTCGCCGCTTCCTATGAGCAATAGGCCGGTCCAAATCATCCAGAACTGTGTGGACCGGTTGATCCTCCTCCTGTGGTAAAGGCTCCTATACAGGTGCAATATTTAACCCATCATCAGTGTTAACATCAGAACATACCTGAGGCGTGTTGGATGGTTGACATGTAGCTTGAGCAGGGCCTGTTCGCCTCGTATAGAACTTAGTAACTGGGGGTGGTGGCGGGGGTGGTGGCGGTGGTGATGATGGTGGTGTCGGTGGAGTAGAGAATGGGCCCAGGCTTGGAGGTGGTGGAACATAGACATTGGAAACTGGTGATGTGGAGGAGACCAATCTGTCACCTGCAGGGGAGAAGTACATGACAGGTTCGAAAAATGTAACATCTGCACTCACATAGTACTTGTCATGAACAGGGTCATAGCAGCGGTATCCTTTCTGTGTCCTGGAGTAACCTACAAAAACGCACTTGATAGCCCTACGAGATAGCTTATCAAGTCCCGGAGATAAGCGGTGGACAAACGCAACAGTGCCAAAAACCCGAGGTGTCAGTGTAAACAAGTCTCTGTCGGGAAAAAGAATAGAGATTGGGGACTTTTCCCCAAGAACAGTTGTAGGCATTCGATTGACCAGATAACACGCTGTAAGTATAGCATCCCCCCAAAAGGATAATGGTGCACAACTCTGAATAAGTAATGTACGGGCAATATCAAGAAAATGTCGATGTTTTCGTTCTGCAACCCCATTTTGTTGAGAGGTGTAAGCACATGTGGTTTGGTGAACAATGCCTTTAGAAGAAAGGAAGCTAGCAAGAGAGCGAGTGCAGAACTCCAATGCATTGTCAGTACGCACATACTTAACATTAGATGAAAAAACATTCTGAACTTCATTAATAAGATTTTGAAGAACATTTCCTGCTTCAGATTTATTCTTAAGAAGAAAAGTCAAGGACACTCTAGAGAAATCATCAACCACAACTAAATAGAACATGTGCCCCTGATTTGGACCCCAAATATCTATATGGAATAATTCAAACGGGGAGCTACTGCTCCGACTCTGACGACTAGGGAAGCTAGACCGATGGTGCTTCCCTAACTGACAAGCTTCACAACGAAAAGAGGAACTCGGAGAGATCTGAGGCAGGAGGTGACGCATCTTCTGTAGCGGCAGATGACCGAACCGAAGATGCCAGGTGTACGGAGAAACGGAGCCCTGGGGATGCAAGGAGACGCCAGCGTAAGAGTTACGAACGAGACGATAGAGGCCATTGTGCTCAGAACCATAGCCAATCACCCTGCCCGTTAGTATGTCCTGAAAGATAACAGACGATGGATCAAAAATAGCACGATAGTGCAAATCACGTGTAATCTGGCTAATAGATAAGAGGTTCATAGAAAATTCAGGAGCATGTAGCACATTCTGTAAGTGCATAGAGGGTAGCAAAGCCGTCTCCCCCTGACCGATGATAGGGGAATGAGTGCCATCAGCAATGAGCACAGAGCGACCAGGCTGAACAGCTCTGTAGGACTGCAGAATATCTTTCTCACGGCATAGATGATGGGTAGCTCCAGAGTCGACAATCCATCCTGTGAGATCATGACTATGAAATGAGACTGAAGAACTACCTGAGGCACTGGCTGAGGCAGATGTACTAGCTGACGCCGAAGCCACAACATCAGAAACTTCAACACCCTCTGATGATGATTGTGGCATGATATCACGAAGTTGTGCCACCAACTCTTCGAACCTGTGATCTGGAGTAGATGCTGGTGGACCCTGAACATGATCAGCTACTCGTGCAGAAGGAGGAAAGCCATGCTTGGAATAGCATGTATCCTCTGAATGACCAGTGCGGCGACAGAATGAGCACGTAGAGCGTATGCGACCTCCTCGGCCACGTCCACCACTTCCTCTGCCACGAAACGAGGACGAACCACCACGTCCCCTGGAAACTGCCATTGCTGACGGAGATGCAGTCGCTGTATTGGACGGAACAGGTACACGACTGAGCCTCCTGTATACCTCTTCCATCGGCGGGATGGTGGCATCTGCTAGGATCTGAGAGCGTGCTGCCTCGTACTCCGGGTCTAGAGCAGCGAGTAAGACGCCAACCATAGTGGCGTTGCGGAACGTCTTCTGCTGTTCCGGCGTGGCTGTAAGCGGAATGGTGTTATAGAGCCTCTCGAACATGCCACGAAGCGACGTGTAGAGGGAATGAAGAGGCCTCCCATTCTGCTTCGTGGTAAATATATCGTGCTGCAACTGGAGCATCTTCGTCTCGTTGCGTACCTGAGAGTACGTCATGGCCAAAATATCCCACATCGCCTTAGCGGTGGGCTGGTGAAGAACATCATTCGCTATCTCCGTTGTGAGCATACCTGAGAGCCACACCTTGGCGTACGCATCATCAGCCTCCCATGAGGCATAGATCCCTGTCTTCTCCGGCGGTTCATTCTCGGTAAGAATATGCTTCTTACCACACGACTTCATGAGACTGAGGAACTGCATTGCCCACAGTTCGTAGTTTATCCCGTCTATTTTGACGATTGGTGTCGAACCTTTGAAAGCACCTATGGCGGGCATATCGAGCTTTTGTTCTGACATAATGCCGGAGAAGAACAACTACTGATAGACCAAGAAAATGTTGTCTACCAAGACCTTTTAGGATTCAAGTGCATATGTAGACGTTATGCACTTGAATCCAACATCTATCCGAGGCCGAGTGAAGAAGCGGTACCCCGGTGGCGAGTACAGGCTTTGGAAGCCTCTACCAACTCGAGACGGTGGCTGGGAGAGGTCCCAGCAGCGGTTGGGGGTGCTGGGCGGAGAGAAAGGGCTCCCCGGCGGTGGCTGGAGGCCGGGGAAGGGGCGAAGAAGGGCTGGCGGCGGAGGGGCTGGGGCCCGGTGGAGGGTGTTGGCGGAGGGGCTGGGGCCCGGTGGAGGGAGCCGGCGGAGGGGCTCGAGAGGTCGGCGGCGGCGGGGGTGGGGGGGGCGGTGGAGAGAACCCTAGGTTAGGGTTAGGGCTCTGATACCATGTTAGAGTAAAAGAATACTCAGTTGATTATTCCATAGAGCCCTCGGGTCTCTTATATAGGGAGAGAGCCCTTGGGTAAATTACAGTGACGTACAATATATAAATAGAAATTGTGAAACAGTACACATCATAAATAAGTCTCTACAATTATAAATGGTATCGGAGTGGTCTCACCCAAGTGGAAAAGGGCTACCTGAGGGGGCCCGCACTTGGAGCATGCATTCACCACTAACGTTGAGAATAAATAACAGGTCATGTCATAATGAGGATGTTGCAAATGAAAATTGAGAAAGTTGTAATGCTCCAAAGGAAATATAATCCCACATCAAAACTCATAAAAATGTAAGAGTCAATAACTGATGAATCCTATATTCATCTTCATTATTTTTATCATTATCTCTCTTGCTTAAGAAAATCAATAAAAATAATTAATAATTAACCTCAATTAACTAAGTATGTGGTGTTAATAAATGACCTCAATTAATGTATATTATATACCATATTATTGTGTTATTATTTTATGTATTTACTAAATATTAAAGATCCAATAAAAGTTAGAATAATATTGTGTATATTTTTAATAACCTAATTAATAAAATAAAATTATATAAAATTAAGTAATTTGATACTTTAAATTACTTGCAAAAATAATAACTACGTATTGTTAATTTTATTTCTCTTTGACTCCTCACGAGCTTTGGTATGGTACCAAACCTAGTGTAGACCACTTAAGAGTTTGGGGTTGCTTTGTCCATACGAAGAAAGTGGATGCAAGTACGCTAGAATCCCACGCTCAAGAGTGCTACTTCATTGGGTATGTAAATGATGGTACTGGATACCAAGTTTATGATCCTGAGACTCATAAGGTATTCGTCTCTAGAGATGTAAAATTTATGGACAATGGATTCCTTAAGAGTCAAGACACAAATAAAATAAAGGAACTCATTGAATCCCCTCAGGATACTAAGTTACTGAATAAGAAACTGAAGAAGTAAATGAAGATGTAACACCAGTACCTCTTCGAAGGAGTTCGAGGGTAGTTGCACCACCTGAAAGGTACGGATTCCATATGACAAGTGAAAGTGACAATGATCCAGTTTCATTTGAAAAAGTACTCGCGTATCATGATATGAATAGATGCATGCTAGCAATGAAGTCTGAAATAGACTCCATGCACAAGAACGATGTATGGACCCTAGAGGATCCACCTAGAGGGGTAAAATCCATTGGGTGTAAATGGATCTTTATGAGAAAAAGGAGATATGATGAGAAGGTAGAGACCTTCAAGGCATAACTAGTAGCCAAGGTCTACACAGAGAGAGAATGCATCGATTACGATGAGACATTCTCTCATGTGGCTATACTTAAATCCATCAGGGCATTGCTAGCTATAACTGAGTATCTTAATGAACATCAAGACGACTTTCTTTAATTGATATCCTGAGGAGGATATCTATATGGAGCAGCCCTGTGGCTTCATAACCGAGGACCACAGAGTATGCAAGTTGAAGAAATATCTTGAGCTCAACAAGATTCTCGTAGCTAGAACATTAGATTTGATGAAACCATAAAGAGTTATGATTTTGTTCAGAATCTATATGAACCATGAGTATATAATAAGCTTAGTGGGAGTATGTTGTGTTCATCTTGCTTTAGGTAGATGACATCGTTATCATTGGGAATGATATATGGATGATGATCAACGTTAAGATTTGGTTATACCATACCTTCGAGATGAAAGATTTCGGAGAAGCCTCTTATATCATGGGTCTGAAGCTGTTCAGAAATAGAGAAAAGAGGACTTTGGGATTGTCACAACATGGATACATTAAGAAGATCTTGGAATGTTTCCATATGGAGAATTCCAAGAAAGGCTAGCTTCCCTTAAGACATGATTTCCACCTATCGAAAGTGATGGCTCCTCAAAGAGTTGAGGATAAGAAAGCCATGGTTGGATTCCCTTAGGCATCAGTTATAGGAAGTCTAATGTATGTCATAATGTGTACAATACCAGACATCTGTCATGCAATGGGAGTGATAAGTCGTTACCAATCCTGATACAGAGAACAGCACCGGAATGCAATAAAGAACATCTTTAAGTATCTAAGATAGATGCAAGACTACATCTTGGTCTATGGAGATGGTGATCTCCAAGTCTTAGGATACACAGATTTAGACATCCAGTCTGATATTTATGATCAAAAGTCAACATCAAGGTTTGTGTTCCTTTTGAATGGTGGTGTTGTGAGCAAGAGAAGAAAGAAACATGATACTACAACCGATTCAATGATAGAAGCCGAATATATTGTCGCATCAGATGCTGCAATGGAGGCGGTGTAGTTGTACAAGTTCATCCTGGAACTTGGCGTAGTTTCCTTTGATGCTCCCATCCCGTTACTCCGTGATAACACGGAGCCATAGTCAGGCGAACCATTTATATAATAAATATTATTATACTATTTAATATATAAAAAAAGTTATTGATTTATTTCGCTTCCTATCTGAAGTTATATGAATGAATGCACTATAAGTTTCCTTAGTACAACTATGGTTATGTACCATGGCCATCTGAATGATCATACAATTGTTGATTCAAATGTTGAATCATAGAGACTAGTGCTTTAATGAATATCTAAAGAGTTAGATTGAGGACTCATCAAGCATCGTCAAATGATTGTTAAGAGATGATCTCCAACTCGATAAGGAGATGACAATCCTTTCTCTAAAGGTCGATATCTAACCAACCTCTTGATGCAGATCCTATGTATAGGAATAGAGATTCAGAGGTGCCCGATAAGTTAGGTCAAAGAGTTGACTCAACGAGATCGAGATAAATAAGACATATGTCGTATGTTGTCACGATATAGATATGCATCCTATAGCTAGTGAAAGATGTGTTGCTATATGTCTAAGTATTTCATTTGGCATACTAATAGATTGATGACCTAATCAAGGTCTATATATTGGTGAGTTGGTGTGCATATGAGGGCATATGAGTAATGCGATCTCTCAAAGGGATCATACAAGTTCACTTGTGAAACAGAAGACATGAGCTCACTCATAAGGTATTGGGACTGATCAAATTTCATGCATGGTCATCTTGCTTTGGAAGCATGATAAGAATTCATAGGTATGATATATGCTTTTTGGAAATCATATGATCAATACCAACTCCCAATGACCAAATGATATACTTAATGATAAAACCCTGAAGTAGACATTATAAAAAAGATCTAAAATATCAAGTTTATTCTAGGTCTTCCAATATGCAGGATGTATGAGTATTGGAAATACTTGAGAGTGATGTGATCATAAATGATTGTAGAACCATGACTCTTCCATTGTGATGGAGTGCTGAATCATGTTTGGATTTTAGTGATTCCTCTCAATAGAGAAGAAATCTAATCTTGGTCCAAGTACTGGACATTGATCTAAATATGATTTAGATGCAAGAAGAAGATTAAATTTACGACTTTAATTTAATCAAACATCTTTGAGAGATCCCCGAGATCTGGATTTTGAGATATGATCTCAATCCATGTTACTATACGTGGAATATACAATCACCCAGTTCTTATCTTCAAGTATCCACAAAGAAAGCACATTATTCTTAAAAGAGTTCAAGAATAATTTCATTATTGATTATATATCTGAGCATTGGGAAATCGATAATTAATTATGATTTAATCATCATGAATAGTGATAATGAGATTCATATTATTTAGGTATATGAGAATTGAGATCCAAGATAATTAAATATGATTTGATTATCAAGGATATGAATAATGTGAATAGCACTATCCATATTAATCATGCATATTATAAATACGATTTATAATATATAAGAGAGATCAAATTGTAATTTGTATTCATTGATTACATGTTGATGTGAATTGGATTCACATTGGACAACTAATTGAAAATGCAATTTACATTTTATTTTGGATGTGTGAATGCGATTCAAAAAAATTTTCATGGCATGGTTGCAATATTCATAAAATAATTATGAATTATTTACGAATAAATTTGCAACAAGTATCATTGCAAATATTGGATAAAATCATGGAATAGTAGATTCTATGAATTAGGAAAGGAAGGCTCCCTCTCCATGTGGAGAGGGAGAACAACCATCAAGTCCTAGTAGGATCGATGTCTATCCACCCTCCTTATGGAAAGAGGCTTCCCTCCTTCCTATTTCTCCAAGATAGATTGATTTAGTTGAATGTAATTTATATTGATTATTAGTCAATATATATTTAATTTAATTTAATTAATTGTTATTGAATTTTTACAATAAAATCATGGTCATTGAAGGAAATATAAATCAATCTCCGCCATTGAATTTGTGTTGTCCATGGATTAAGATCCTCCCAAAATATTATAAAAGGAGAGGAAATCCTAGCTCTTCTTTTACAACAACAATAGTATCTCTCTCTCTCTCAACCCCACGCCACCTTCTCTATGAGTGGTTGTCCACTCTAACCACAAAGAGAGTCATCGTCGTCTTGCGATTGTGTCGTCGCTTCGACCAGTCTTGGATCTCCGTCTACTTCGGTGCATCTCACTCGTGGAGAAGACATTGCTTCTCATGCAATGAAATCAGGAGAATCATTGCTTGGATTATCAACTCAGGTTATGAGGAGCATGCATTTAATCAATGCTCTCGCAAGTGTTTCCTCTGTTAGATCAAACTTGAGATAGAATGTCTCTTGTTTTAGAGACTAGGATTGCAACCACGCTTTAAGAGGTATTTTTGCATCTTTTTTGTGGTTTAGATGAAATGACTCGAGAAGTATTCTTGGATCATGTAGTTTCATCGCTTTAGAATATTAAATTCTGATGTATCAAGCATCAGTATGACTAGTCGCTCCCAATCGCATGAGATGCGATCTCCATGCTTACATGATGTACCTAGGGCCTGTTTGGTTGCAGGGTTGGGCAGGGTTGGCTCAACCCTGGTTACTATTCACAAGGGTACTTTCTCCTCACAGATTACTATTCACCCATCCCAACCCAGCTCAATCCAACCCAGTCCAACCCAGCAACCAAACAGGTCCCTAAGGTTTTCTCCATAACCTTCATCTTCATCAAACTGATATGATAAATAACAATTCTTGCATGTAAGTGAGGCCATCTAGATCCTAGAGTGGTTGAGATGGAGGAAGCTTGACAAACAGACACCACCAGAATCTCAATTGATGATCTCACATTGCGTATGAACCATGGAGCTTCGTCCTAAGTCCATGTTCGTTTGGAGAATAAGCAATGGAATAATGAGTCAATTCACTGCCCGACATGGTTCCCAAGAGTACGATTGTTCTCATCCCATCCCATTATTTCACCTTTTTCCATCCTTCATATCTTTATTTAACCTTACATGCCCTTAATTATTCCACTTTATTCTCCTTACTCTTATCTTTCCAGACGAGCAGAGAATAAACATTTATTCTTCTTATTCTCCGTCGTTACTCCTGCTTATTTCCAAACCGAACATCCCTTAAATGTTTGCCCTCTAAATCAGAACCTAAACGAAAACCTTTCTAATGATCCAATGGTAAAAGTATAGATCCCCACTTTAGGAAACACTAGGAAAATTAGCCGCGCTTCGCTGCGAGCAAAATTTTTTATATATCTTTGGAAAATATTAAAGTCTATAAGGAATCTAAATTATGTATAAAGTAAAATAATCATTAGCATTTGTCATCAACTTCTTAACTTCAAGAGAAAAGTGAGAAGAAAAAAGTGTCTTGATAAACTTACAAAAATGATATGATTTTTTATCCTACATTTGTATAATAAAGAAAGAACAATGATCATATATCATTCACACAATGTTGATACATTTGAAGTCGTAAATCGAGCAATATATACCCACATGTAAGGATATTTATAATTTTAGAGAAGTGGCAAAATATGCTTTCAAAAAATTGATGTCTGAATATGTATTTTCATTGATACAACATATTTTTAAAGATGAAACTTCTTTCACCGACTTGTCTTTGTAATTGGCCTAAAACTCTACATCAGGATTGCGAGAGTCGCCACAATTGTTGATGATGATGCCATCGGCAAATAAGACCATCAAGATGGTTGTCAATCCTACGTATAGGCTCTCCCCCTGCTCCCCGCTCCGTACTTGTAGTTCCCCTTTTGGTCTCCACCGCACCGCAACACCTTCGAGTCCGCACGTGGGAAGCTCCACTCCATGACACCCTTCCACCCACCTCTTGCGCAACCACCTCATGCATCCAATCCCTGCACGAAACCGCCACATAAGCACCAAAGAACCAATTATCAATCCCAAATCCCTGCTGGGTACTATCCAAAGATTCGATCTTTTCTTTTTTCTTGAAATTTCTTGCGGGTTCAGGAATCGTTGATTACATAGGAGCAACAGTGTCCGTCGAAGACGCCAAAGAAGTGAAGCGGATATAGGTTCCCGGATACGAAGTCTGATCTCGCTGAGATCACATCTTCCATTTCAACTTTCCATCTGCGAATAGAGTTGATGTCGTAGCTAATGCTCGGGATATTGTCCCCATCTTTGCGTGCGCAAGCCCCGTGCCTCATTTAGGTGGTTGCTCTTGCAAGTCCTCCATGTCTTGCGGACACATTCGACACCGCCGAATCACCATCTTTTGCCTCTAGGAGGAAGCGGGAAGTGTTTGCTTTTATGCGCCCATGCACGACAGGTCCGTTGATGTGAGCATGTTGCAGAGTATCTGCCCATCACGGTAGCATGGATGTGCCATTGTGGGTGCTTCCCAGGATGTGTATCCCTGTAGGGAACCGACATGCAGGGATGAAGATCGAGAAGGACGGAAAGACAGAGAGGAATGTGAGGAAGACATGGACCTTTGATGGAATCATGTATTTTTTTAGAGAAGTTGCATGTAATCGCAAGCTAGAAGATGGGAGGAGAGAGGTGAATGAAGGTCTGGACATGCAGCCGATTGAGGGGGAGGGGGTGGCATTGCAATCGTATGTTGAGGTATGTGCCAACATTGTGAAGAGAGATGTATTACGACTGCTCATGACTTTTAAGTATACTTTTAAGCATAATTCATGTTACCCTTCAGAAGGTTGATTTTGTATACATCCCTTCCAGTATAGTAATTGATTTTGAGTTGAGACTAATCATGTAATTTTTATTCTAAAATTGGGGATTTTCCATGAGTTTTTTATTACATATTTTTATGATTCCCTTTGTAGTTTTTATTCTAAAATTGGGGATTTTCCATGAATTTTTTAATAGAAATATTCTCTCTTTTTTATCAAGTAAAATATCAAGATAAAGTGATGTAGGATGCACTTAATCTTTCCTTTATTACAGGATAAAGGAAATAATGGTTTATTCATATTCTTAGATATCTTAAGATACTCATATAACCAAAATATCGCTCCACAATATTCGCAGCTACAATTTGGATAACCCATATCCAGCACTGCATTGAAAAAATGAACACGATATAAGCCACACATAACTACCAAAACTTATCAAATTTACATTTACTGACGTTGAACTAATTAATGTGAACTGTGATCAGCGGGGACTTCTATATTTTCCGTGTTTAAACGACTCATCGAGGAATCCCCATGATAACACATTATACATCGTGTATCAAAATCCCAATCCAATCCAACTGGCAGCAAACTGCGATCCACTTAGAAATGAGCATTGGGTAGGGTTGGCTCGGTCCATCCCGATGCTCGGCCTGATAAAGCCCGAGCCCGACCTGAGCTCGAACGATAAATGAGCGGGCTTGGGCTTGATTTTTAGCCTGATCAAATTTTCGGACCGGGTTTGGGCAAGCCTTGGTCCGAGCCCGAAGTCTGTGGGCCAACACGAATATAGGCCTGAGTGTAGGCCCGTACATAAGCCTGATATTTTTTCCATATGTAATTTATGATTTCTAATATCGTATTTGATCTTCATTCTTAAATTTAATTATTCTATACTATTTAGACATCAACTACGTCCATGTTTTGAAGAAATACATATTCAATTTTTATATTTATATATTAAGTGTGTAGTATATTCAAGTTTTAATTTTTTTTAATATAGCGGGCCGGCCCGACCCGGGCCCGACCCATGTACTTGCAGGCCAGGCTCGGGTTTAGGTTGCAATTTCTGAAATTCAACGGGCCTAGGCCCGACCCGTAAGCCCGTAAATTGAAATCGGGTTCGGGTTGGGCTAAGTTGGACTCGGCCTATCCCGGTCCAATCCTCATCCCTAGATGCACATAAGTCCTTTTTCCTCCTCATTCTAATCATATCCATACTTCAATATCTGTTTTTCCTTGCAATGATTGTAATGGTTTTGTTTAGAATTTCTCTTTCGAATCATAATTCCCCTACAAACGGCCCTATTTCTCCTACAAACAACTGAATCTATAGGAACATCAATCTTCATCATATTTGAACCTATAAAACAAATATAGTACGTAAACAACTGTGGCATATAAAATACAACAAGAATAATATCAAACATTTATTATAACAACATCAATAATTGTATAGCAATTAGCGAAGCTTTCATGCAAAAGGGAGATGATTGTCTTGGTAAAAATAATAATCAAACATACAAATATGTGATAAAATATATAAACGAACAACTGATGGAAAGGATAAAGGTGAGTACCAGTAACCAATTCCTAACACAGGCACTCAACAACCTGTAAATGGAAAATTAAATGAGCTTATCAGTTGCAAGAAATATAACCAATACCCAATTCATGCAATCAACAATCTGTATATGAAAAATTAAATAAACTCACTAGTTACAACAAATATACAAAACTCCATAATTTTTTTTAAAATACAACAATGAAATAATCTCTATAAGATAAAAAATATCATCTCAGAGGACGAATAAAATGGGGAAATTCGATGCAGGAAAATAAATAATCAATAATAATATAAAATAGACATCAACAAAAAAGACGTATATATATATAAACTAATCACATTAACACTTACGTCATCTCCTACTCATATTTGATATAAAAATGTCAAGATATAAATCAAACATCAAGAAACAGACAAAAAACATTAACAACACACATGTGAGAGACATGAACAATGGAGGAAACAATCCAGAGTCAACATAAATTGAAAAATAATAGAACCAACAAACCAAATATATCAAAACGTCAACAAAATAAAACAAACATCAACAAACAAACAAAAAAAAACAACACATACATTTTAACTAATGAAAGAAAAAAGAATCCCAATAACACATCATCTCAGATAACCCCAAAACTCACGCTCCACCTTATTCCAAAAAAATGAAAACTAAATATAATCAAATAAAACATACTAAAAGATGACCAACAGCATTCAACTAATACTTCCACCTTCGTTGTCAATAAAAGAAGATGTGAAACAGATCGAAAGAACACTTCCGCCTCATCGCCAATGAGAGAAGATGCAAGACAGATCGCTCTGAGGAAGAAAACCAAGTTGAGAGAACAAACAATGAGAAAAAACAAAATGTACAAAAATAACATGAACAAAACATACATGAGAGGTGGACGACGAAATCCACAAACACTGCCTCCATCACTGTCTCGAGTGATAGGGGCACAGACAGATCGCTTCTAAGAAGAAAGCCAAGATGGAAAGACGAACGATGAAAATCACAGTGGAAGCAGCGATGCCCAACAAACCTTGGGGTTTATCGTAAGGAAAATTACGGGAAACGAATGGAGGATACATACATGAGAGGTGAGCGATGGAATCCACAAACCACCTCCGACCTCATCCCCGAGGAGAGGAGGCGCAAGACAGATCGCTCCAAAGAAGGAAGACAAATATGGGAAGGTGAACGACGAAAAATAAGCAACTGAAAGACAGATGTCGGCAGAGAACAATAATGGTGAACCATGCGGAAAGATAAAAGGCGATGTTACAAACTGTTGTGCTATTCACGCTCGAAGGGGCGGAGAATGCTTGAAGGACACTCTATCTGCGTGGCAGTAAATCGGGCAAAAGTCGAAACGGAAGGCAAAGGGGGGAAGCAGACCATGTGGCTAAAGCTGGAGTTGGTAACCCAGCTTAGTATAGAGTATAGATAGTTCAAAACCCCCTCCCCTTACCTAAAAAAGAGCAGCCTAAATAGGTGATCCCACCCATTGAAAACATGTCCATATATGCACACACCACCGACAAACATATCTCCATCATCCCCAATACAGATCTCAAAATGCCTGCCGATCAGCTCCTGCCGGCACTCCTCTTCGGGCTCCTCCTGGTCTCCGCTGCTGCCACGCCATCTTCTCCTCCGTACTGGCGGCCAGGTGGGCCATGGTATCTACAGTCGCCTCCACCAGGGCCTCCGTCGGCACCGTACTGGCGTCCCGGGGGACCTTGGTACTCCCACCCCCCTTCCGTCCCATATTATATTCGGCCACCGCCTTATCCAACACCTCGGCCACCCACACCAACACCGCCGGCGTACAGGCCAGGCTCGGGAATGGGTTATCCGTGCCCGAAGAACAAGCCCAGGTGTGGAGCTCCGTCTTGAGAAGATGGCGATTGCAGTGTAACTAATGCCAGTGCGACTATGTGCGTGAGGTTAATGCCATGTCAATAAAGTTGATCAGATTACCTGTTGTTCTTGGAATCGTTTGCCAGTATTATTATGGACGGAGTTGCGTTCTTAACTATGTTTTAGCCTCCATTTACGGGGATTGTGCTCCTTTCTAATTCAAAGTGTGAGTTACCCGCTAGCAGTTAAAAAGGTTGACACTAGTTAAGCTTTATTATTGATCTCCGTGACTATGATTCCAACTTCACCTGGACGGTTGACACTAGTTTCGACGACATTCTTATTTCCCATTCCGTACTGCATATTTCCCCCCATGTTCTCCACCCTGCTAAAAGCATTCTCCGGGCACAACCCCACTAACCGCGAACATCTACACACTCAAACCCATCAAACCCTCATTCAAGATGGAATACTTTTGGTTCCGCAAACCCACCTTCCAACAACTGCTACAAAGCTTTTGGCACACCCCCATCGAAAGTCGCAACCCCTTCCAAGCTTGGCATATAAAGGTGAAAAGACTAAAATCTCGGATCATTGCTTGGAAATAGGACAACACATCTGTTTTTAATGAATCCTCGACCATACTGATGACCAAAATCAGGGCCATTGAGGATACAATCCAAACAGGTCCCTTGGATCCCATCCAATCCCCTAACCTGATGAATCTCCATAAGGAACTAGAGTTCATCACAACAGATGAGTTCTTAAGACTAAATCAACGAAGGTGCATTGCATGCTGGAAGGGGGAGACAGGAATACCAAGCTCCTACAGATAATTGCATCCACTAGATGTAGTAGGAATCACATCTTGACACTTCGAGACCACCAAGTAATCTCTGTACTGATTTGGATGGTGAGATCACTAACCCCGATGATCTAATCACCCCCATTACCGAGGAGGAAGTTTTCGGTGTCATTAAAAACCTCAAATCACTTAAAGTGCCAGGCCTGGATAGATGCATCCCAGATTTTTTTTAAAGAAGTTATGGTACCTCCGTAAGAGTGATTTCATGGCCATGGCAACTAGATTGTTTGACCAAAACTTTGACCTTAGAAATCTAAGATTTATAAATAACTCTGCTATCCTTATTTAACAAAAGGAGACTCACAATACATCACAAACTACCGACATATTAGCCTCCTCAATCTCCAAATACACATAATCTCAAAGATCCTGGCAAATCATTGGGCATTCAAACTTAATCAGCGTATTCCATCCTCACAACGTGCTTTCCTTTGTGGCAGGAGCACCGCCTCAGATGCTTTTACGGTCGCATCTGAAATCTTATCTAGTGGTACTCTAATAAAACCAAATTGGTTGTACTAAAAATCGACATGAGAAAAGCCTTTGATATGGTAGACTGGAAGGCCCTAACCATGACCCTTAACTTGATTGGTTGCCCGTATACATTCACTGATTGGGCCATTGCTTTCCTTGAAACTTATGCCTTCTCCCTTGAAATAAATAACTCCATATTTTGATTTTTCAAATCTTCTTGCGGTGTCCTCCAGGTGGCCCTCTCTTCCCTCTCATGTTTATAAATACCATGAATATCATTCATGGTATGCTATAGAACCTAGCGAAAAGTAATATGATTGATAGCTACGGAATCCCGGGTGAAAATTGATGAATCACTTAAAGTCGGGTATAAAAATGGATAATCCGAGTGTGGAAGAAGAAGTGTCGAAGTGATTCAAAAATTAAGTGATTTGTCAAACAAAGATTATATATATAAATATAATCCTAAAAATGGTGTAAAGTGACAAGTGTAGAAGTGTCGAACTCGCCAAGTGCTTGATATCCTGGGATTATTGTGAAAAATGGTTAGCGAATGGCGGTGTGAAGTATATTGTTGTTGTTTTTATCTTTTTATATTTTTGTGTACTTTGTGAATTTGTATTTTCTTACACTTTTTTATTTTAATATTTTTTATATATTTTAAATTTGGGTTTTTATCAGTTGTTCCCCTATGAGATATTGCAATATCAGTTATACCCCTCCTTTATTGGAAATTCAGTTGTGCCCCTACCTTCTTGCAAAATTTACAGTTCCGCCCTTTTGAAATATCAGTTACACCCTTACTTTAAATTAACAAAAAAGGCAGAACTGTGAATTTTGCAAGAAGGTACGGGCACAACTGATATTCTAAAAAAGGTAGGGATATAACTAATATTGCAATATCTCAGAGGGGCACAACTGATAAAAATCCTTTAAATTTTACAAAAGAAATAGATTTTTTTAAAATCAAAGTGATGATATTATATGATAGATAAAGATAAATCAATGACAGCATGCCAGATAGTAGCGGTGAGTGAAGTGCAAATGATATAAAGCACAAATTCTTCATAAAAGTAATCTATAAAATTCAAATCACATCGGAGTGCAGTGAAATGAGTCCCATAAGTTCAAGATTCAAATCAACAAGCTAACCCCAGAAAATCTTCTAAACAGAAACTTGTAGGCCAATGAAATACTGCCCCATACCAAGGGGCACAAACGCAATGAAAGCTCTGGAAACCTGTTACAAACAAGTCTCTGAGAGGGACAAAAGTGCCAATATGGAAAATAATTTGAAGCTCGCAAGTAATGTCAGAATTCGCTGGGTTTTTTAAAAAATAAAGAAAATGGATCAATGAATACCACGTGTGCAAGGTCACGTGTACTTTCAATCCGCCGGAACTCGACGTCAATCCCAAAAACCTCAATGGTATGAACGTAAATAACGCATCAAAACGGCAATCACGCGGTCTGGAAATAATCGAATGGATCAGATCTCTATCGCCGATATCGGTTTACGTGTCAGCATCTTCTGAGATCTCGAGATACAAGAAGGTGGTATTCCCTCTTTCTACGGCTGTTCTTTGTGTCGTGATGGACGGTCATCGACTCAGCGGTTCTCGCAGATGCAGATCTGAACAGGGGCTGAGATGTTGAAACCTCGGCTCGGTCACCGTAGACATCGAGTCTCGGAGATTCCGGTGGAGTTCGACGAATGTGTTGCTCGACAAAGCTTCAAATGACATTTCAGGATTCTGGGAATACTTCCATCCTGGCAATAATTCGAAGAGGAAAGTATCTTGTGCCGATCGGAGTCCTACGATGATGTTCCCAACTGCTGCTGGTGCTCGTTCTGCAATAAGAATTGTTGCTCTCCGATTTGTACAAACCGGTTGCGTTTCAGCAGAGATAGATCAATGGATTTAGCAAATTAATAGCAGTATTTATCTCTGATATACAGAGATAAGTAGTGCTATCAATTTCTATGTAATGAGAAACATTGGAAGTGATTACATCATTATTGTTGTGTTTATATCTACAGATCCTACGAGCTATACATAGATCACAAAATAGCCCCTCTATTAAATTTCAACATATTTCATTCAATAAGTCAAGGCTTATTGATTCATAATGACAAATAAAGCTCCATGCAAACTTTTATCTCAAATACCCATACGGATTTGTGGATACAGAATAATCTGATTTCAAGGATTAATTCGCAAATTACACATACTGATTCTACTCTATGATATGTTATTCATGATTGGATTGAAAAGCTACGCATCAACACATGAGTTAGGATCTTTTCAGAAATCTCCTTCCATATACTTGAGCCATTCTTAGGTTTTAATCATACGGTGAATTGTTTTCAAAACAAATCGAAAAGATCCCTTGCAATGAGAGGGTCCTAGGCTTAGTTTAGGGATGTGCAGCAGTGTGTAATGGGTGGATGGCCTATGTATTATTGATGACAGCATCGGATCTCAAATCGGGGATTGATACGAGAAAAACATGTGTGGGACAGAGGGTGGAACGGAGACTCCAACGGTGGATGGTGGAAGGGAGCCTGAGTTCCGGCGACGTTCTTCGCTGGAGTTGGACAAAAGGAGAAGATCGTAAATCGGAGAGAGAGGCTGGCAAGGTGCTCAGTGGTCGGAAGGGTTTCCTAGTGAAGAAGGATCAAAGAGGAAGTGAAGAGGAAAGGATCATATCTACCTACACAATTGTTGAGAAAAAGAAATATTACCTACAAATTGGATTGAGAGGAAGAAATGTTACATACGAATTGGACTGAGAGGAGAATCAGACCTCGCCAGAGGGATGCGATCGTCGACGTCGTTGCCTTGACGTTCGACCATGCAACTGTCACCTGCTGGGAACATGGGATGCGCTACAAATCACCTAGGGCTTGATCATGAGGTAATGGAGGAGGTGGGGCTGCTTAGATGAAATTCAGCGGGAGAAGTTGTTATGCTCTAGATCTAGAGCATAGGAAGGGGAGGTTGTAAAGTTTGGTACAAAAAAGAGAAGAACGGTGGAAGTTGGAAGTTCACCCGTTCAGGTCAACATTCCAGGGAAAATCTAATAGGCTTTAAGCTCACAAACGACAGACACCTGAAAGACAAAAAAATGTAAAAAAAATCGGGACGGCGCCTCTCGGATCGCAGAAGACAGACGAGAGGGAGAGAGATCGGAGCAGTTTCTTCGGCAACAGTTCGCCTGGAGCCATGAGGGCCAAGTGGAAGAAGAAGAAGAGGATGAGGAGATTGAAGAGGAAGCGCCGAAAGATGAGGCAGAGATCCAAATAAGCTGTGGGGTGCTCTGCAATGTTTGATTGGGAAGGTCTCATCAACGGTGAATTGCGATAGAGCCTTTTCTGTCAGGTTGTAGGCTGAGTTTGTTTGTGAATTAGTGTTTCTATTGAATTCCCGCATTTTTCTTTTTGTTTCAAGAGATTTTGGGCTTCTTAAGTAGGGATATGGTCAATCTGAACTTATGTCCCCTTTCCAACGGTAAAAAAATGTAAAAAATCAATGTTTAATTACAAAATAGTTAATAGATGAATTCAAATTGAAAAATAATTAAATAAAAAATGTTAATAAAACTTAATAAATTACTCTATAGTGATTTTTCATAAATTAAGTAAATTAATTTATTTGGATAAATTAATTAGTATTATTTACAAGTATAATTTACTAATATACAAAGTATACATATTTGTTTGTTATTAAAATAAATAAATTGAGTTGTTTTATATTATATTTATTTAAATAATAATTCAATGGGTATAAATATAATTTTTAAGAACTTTATTAATTTATTTATATGCACAAATAAATTCAAATATGTACAAAACGATACATTATACATATATAATAAATACACTTATTTATTTTTGTTGATATTGAACTTTGCATTTTTCATTACTATCTTAAATAATTAATATAAACCATTTACAAAATATTAAAAATACAAATATATAAGTAGAAATAATATACAGTTGTAGAGATACCATGATACCCCCAAAAGATGATTTCCACTTCTTAACTCAGGATTTTAACGAAGCCATCTATTTTTAAGATAATTTTATTCTAAGTACAATGGAAATGAGTTTGTTTAGTTTACACGAAGTAGATATGAAGTTATATTTATTGGTGTTAAAGCTTTTTCGACTTATTGGACCATGTAATCTATAAAAGATTTATTTTTAGAATTTTTATTATTTAGTCTACATTTCGATGAACAAGTTTTAATTAGGAACTATTTTTATTTGGATTGTTCTAAATGATAAATAAAATAAATGAAGATATTTGCAAAGTGAAATGTTGAATATATACAATGTGATATATATTTCCTTGGATTTATAAATTATTGGACCTATTTCTCTCTATTTTATTCCATCAATGCTCAATATGATTTCGGAATTTCGGGTTAGTCTGTATCTATAGTACCTACATACAACATTCTTTTTCTTTTTATTCTTTATTTTTTTATTTTCGTATAAATACGTGCAAAATATACAATATTAACAAATGATGCTAGATTGTTAATTAATGAAAATTAATTATTATTATTATTATTATTATTATTTACATGTATTTTACTAAGATTTTTAGCGAAAATGAAAGAATAAGGATGCCAAATTGAGGATTTATCAAAAATCACATTATCACTGACATGATGTTCGTGGATGGCATAGCGGAATCGCTGGAAAAATGCACCCGAGACTTTCATCAAAACCCTTCCACTCACGAGTTAGCCTCTTCCTCTGTTCCCTTAACCATCGAAATCTAGTCAACAGAGACAAATTCCATATGTTTAATGAACCAATCACAAATATATGCCCTATGTGCCTAAATGGTACATACTCCTCATAGTGCTTGTTTCTCAAATATCTTTTTACAATCAAGACTCTATCCCTACTAAACATTACTCAATCTTTGGGAACATGGAAGATTTCTTTGAATCCCTTTCATTCCCAAATCAATTGGCAGATAACAGTCAATCATGCATTAGTCTGGTGGTTGACATGGAAGGAGCGATGCTCCAGGGTGTTTCAGAGTACATCTCACATACCAAACAAAATTGTGAAGGATGCACTATTTCATCTTGACCACCTACCCTAATTGGTGGTTGCATTTCATTCCCTCGTGTATGGCTAAATGTTGGGTGCATAGTATAACACTTTCAGGTTCTATTTCATTTTGGGAGTTCTTTTCACCTTTGCCAAATGTTGAAGGTGCGAGCGACATGCTTGTGCACTCCACTCCTTCTCGAGCCATGCCTTTTTTATATTAGTAGGAAGGCAACCATCAGTTAGCCATGTGAGATAATACTCGATCGACTGCCGAAACAACATCCTGAGAAAGGCAAATGAGATCTATAATCTATTTGAGTGTTATTAGTTAAATAGAGATTAAAACTTTCTATGCTCCACATCTCCAGCTTGGCCTGGAACATGATATATAGTTGTCGATTGCCAAATGAGATCTTAAGCTTTGTTTTACGAGAAAAAGACATGGTACACCCAAGCAAAAAATAAAAAAATATAGACGAAGTCAAATCGACGATATCCAAATCTGATAAATTCGTATATATCTAACTAATATTAAATAACATTTGGTGCATGTAGGTGAGGCCATCTAGATCTTGCAGTGGTTGAGATGGAGACAACTTTACAAATAAGCATCGCCACAATCGCTATTGATGTTCATTGCTTTTAAACAACGAAGCTTTCTCATCAGTGCATGTCCTCAAAATCAAAGCACTAACGCGTAATCTCCCAAATTCAAAAAATCTATATATACACCACCAACGAACATATCTCCCTCACTCCCAGTACAGATCTCAAAATGCCTGCTCGTCAGCTCCTGCCGGTAGTCCTCTTCGGGTTTCTCCTCGTCTCTGCTGCTGCCACGTCATACTTTCCGCCATACTGGCCGCCTGGTGGGCCGTTGTACGTACAGCCTCCTCCGCCGGGGCCTCCGTCGGCACCGTACTGGCGTCCTGTTGGACCTTGGTACATCCAGCCCCCTTCCTTGCCATATTATATTCGGCCACCGCCTTATCCAGCACCACGGCCACCCGCACCAACACCGCCGGCGTACAGGCCGGGCTCGGGGATTGGTTATCCGTGCCCGAAGAACAAACCCAGGTGTGGAGCTCCGAATTGAGAAGATGGCAATTGCAGTTTAACTAATGCTTGTGCGAATATGTGCGAGGTTAATGCCTGCAGCTGTTGAAAGTGGATAATAGTGGAGTGCTGGTTACGATCTACTTCTTCTGAAGAGCTCTAGGATCATGACAAGGAACAACGGCCCTTATTATCTACTGGAAGGGACCTTTTGTGAAAAATTCCATAAAAAACATTTCAAGCTAATTAGTTTGGTTTTTATTGATTTTTTAAGCAAATAATTGAATTAATGTGATTCGAACTGAACTGATGAATTTGCCTTTTAGCGATATACTTAACCAATCTGGACCCATCCAACTTCACATGGGAGTGATGCCTAAAGCCTTCCCACATCTCATAGGTGCTGCAGAACATCCGGCAATCAGCTGTTTTGTAGGCCACACCATGTGTATCTTCCCCCCACATAGAGCAGTCCAATCCAAACCAATGGACTCCCATTAGTTTATGGTCGCGCCACATGTTATAAATGCTAGAAGAAGACAATGGACAAATTTACTTAAGGAAGAACATATGATATCTGGGAAACAACTCCTATTAGCTTACAGTCTCATTGGTTTCTTGTACGACGATGACTATTTTGGTAGTCGATTCTTGGACACTCTAGACGAGGTTATACTGGAAGATCGCAACAGGCAGAATGCCCAGGGATGATATCCTTGATTTCAAGCAGATCCTGGGAACATGTTTTCATTTGGCAAGTACTGCTAGTTGAAAACTAAGCAGATGTGCGAAGATGATTTTATGCTCAGTTTAGAAGCATCATACACAAGTCCAATTATTTGTTGGAATTGTAGGATTATCCCGTTTGTTTGAATGCGGTAGCTAATATGGTTGAATTAGTTCAATCTGAAGAAAATGGTTAATCAGATAATTAATTCAATCGAAGGATTTAGACTTGTCCAATTATGGCATGAAGCAGCTCCATTAGCATATTTGAACAAGTCTCATATCTAATAATCATCAGCAGGAGTACGTTCTGGACTATGACTTTGCTGCTTCTCTCTTAAGACGTGAATTGGCAGTCAAATACAAAATTTTGCTAAATTGAACCTCGATGCTGCATCTTGCCAGGTTGAAATTTTGAACGTCCCTCCAAACTCCATGCTGCTGACGATGGACGTTATTTCTCATTAGTTTTATGGCATAACATATGGAGGAAAAACTAATGTTTTAGAGGCACGATAAGAGGTTGGTCTGCAATATCATGTTGCCAGAATCAGAGTTCAATGCTGGATACCTGTAAGAAATCCGATAGCAATCATGAGGATATCAACACAATCGTGACCAAACACAAAAAACCAGGGAAGTATAGACAGGGTCATGAGATAAATATCCGAAGTTAAGAAAATCTGAAAACAATATTGTTAGAGTATTTGGTTGTGCGCTCTTTATGTTGCAGCAGGGTAAATGAATCCTGGAGAAGATCCATTTACCCCCATCCAGTGTTTAGTCTCACACCGCCTGTGAGTGGGACTTGGAGGCTCTGGGAAGGCTATATAAGGAGCCCCAGACCTCCTGTACTCATTGAGAAAAAGCAATGAAGCATATGCCCCTTTGAGGGCTTTTCCCGTGGTTTCATCCCGCTCCGCACGGAGTAGGGTTCCACGTTAAATCCCGCGTTCTTATTTTGTTCTTTATCTTTTCCATGTTCGCTTCCGCATTCTTCATATTTTATAACATGGTATCAGAGCGGGTTCGATTCTCGTGGATTTGTTCTTGAAAGTTTTTGTATTCGAGATTCGATCATCAGTTTCATTGTCGATTGTTATTGAAGATCAACATTTGAAGATCATTGTTCTGGTCAAGATTAAATTCTAGGGTTCTGTTTTAGAATCCTATGCAGGAGATCAATACGGCACGTATCTACAACTTGCGCAAGGCTCCAGGAGGAGCATCTTGTCATCACGCCTCCATGCAGAAGGGGCACAACTCCTATGCGCATGATCGCCAGCCCCTCCTCGAGATCACAGGCGCCCTCTACAGGCAGCATCTAAGTTCATCCACTCTACGGCTGACTCCAGGATGCGCGCGTGCCCTAATCAGGCGCCCACCGACAGGCGGTGCTCCTTCAAAACGCGCAACTGGCGGCGCTCCTTCAAAACGCGCAACTGGCGACGCTCTCCATCAGCCAAGCCGCAGAAGTCCAAGCGGCGCCCAGACCCGATGCCTCAGTTGGCGGCGAAATCTTTCAGAACGGCGGCATCCCTCGGTGCAACCTCTCCTTCGCGCGCCCAGGCGACGTGCTCCATGCGTCGCACCCTCTCCTTCGCGCTGGCGGCGCACCTCCTTCCTGTGCGCGAAGCCCGCACGATAGTGCTCTCCTGCGCGGGCGGTACCAACAGATGGCGCCATCTTCAGCATCTCTTCTAGCATCTCCTCGCAGGTTCTTCTCAGGCGGGCAACAGAGCACCGGCGGCTGCAGGAAAACAATCGCCCAGGCGGCGGCACCCCCAGCCCCCGGTGATTCTCCTTTGGCGACGCATCTCCGGCCACCATGCAGTGTCTTCAAGCCCAGGCGATGCTGATCCCTCTCCAGCCGCAACCCTTGGCGGCGCAGACGAAACCACTAGGGGGCGGCGGCATCTTAAGTCCCATTGGGGAACCCTAGGGCTCGTAGCCCGTTAAAAAAAGTGTGTTTTGTTTACGGTAAGGCCCAAGTGGGCCGTACCTCCTTTAAAAAAATATATATGAATGAAGGCCCAACAATGGGCTAAAAAAAAGAAGAGGAAGAGTTGGGCTCAGATTTTGGGCCGAGAGTTGTTAAAAAAATGAGATTTCAAAAAAAAGGGCACGCACAAAGAAAAACAGTGCGAAAAAAATAAAAAAAATATCATCAAAAGCCGTAAAAAAAAAGAAATGATGATGCTGGCTTAAAAAAATGAAATGAAAATGAAAAGCCGCAAATGATGTTTTGTCCCCATTTTTATCTTGTCTTCTCCCAACTTTGTCGATGTTCATATTCCGACAAGTATGGGAGAAAGGGGGAGTATATGTAGAGTTCTTTGGCATCATATATCACTCTGATGATTCAGATTCAAGCTCCGATTCAGAGACAGTTCAGATTCCAGTCCAGATGCCCAGCCAGTTGATCAGACTCTACAGTTTGGTTTCAGACTCGATGATTGTTTCCGAGTCTCCAGTTTTTGACACGCACGAATGTGCGGTCATTGTCAGATGAGCATAAGTTGCCATCATTGTCAGAGGTCCCCATCATTCTTCTAGTTGTCAGGCCAGAGTTTTCATGTGAGCCATAGGGACTCCAGAGCAGAGGACCATTCCCTTGAGGGCAAGGGTTTTCATGTGGTAACATAGGTACACCAGAGCAGTGCACCATTCTCTGAGCCAGATGGGAGAGACCCAGTTCTCCGACGAGGAGACTTCAGGCGCAGTTCAGACTCGATGGTCAGATTCCGAGTCTTCAGTTGACTCACACTCCAGCCCGTTCGTCCTCCTCACCTACACGGCATGAGAAGCAACGTCCTCGACTGCAGCATGTGCGCGTTGGGTTGATATTGTCCGTAGTGTCCTGTAGAGTTGAGATGAATTTCTTTCTGTTTGTCCAAGCTGAGCATTGCATGCTCCAGCTTGAGGGGGAGTGTTAGAGTATTTGGTTGTGCGCCCTTTATGTTGCAGCAGGGTAAATGGATCCTAGAGAAGATCCATTTATACCCATCCAGTGTTTAGTCCCACGCCGCTTGTGAGTGGGACTTGGAGGCTCTGTGAAGGCTATATAAGGATCCCCAGACCTCCTGTACTCATTGAGAAAAAGCAATGAAGCATATGCCCCTTTGAGGGCTTCTCCCGTGGTTTCATCCCGCTCCTCACGGAGTAGGGTTCCACGTTAAATCCCGCGTTCTTATTTTGTTCTTTATCTTTTCCATGTTCGCTTCTGCATTCTTCATATTTTATAACAAATATAAAAAACACACACATGGGAGTTTGACAAAAGCTTTTCGATCCTGTAGTAGCTGGGGATGGAGACGCATCTCCATGAAGACCGGGCCAATGAACCATAAACGCGTCCTCTAGCAACTTCAAACAACTCAACAAAATCGCATATAGAGCCTATTATTATCTCCCTCAATCCAAATACTGACGGAAATATCCCAATTAATTATCAACTCAGATCGGCAGTCTCTGGGGACGAAATTCTTGTACCTGGGGTAAACATTAAAACATTGTTTAGCTAATTTATTTTTCTATTATTTATGGTTTTAGTTGTCATTTTTTTATATTTCATTTCTGGCATGATATAGGGAAAAATGCTTTCAAAACCTATATTTGGCACTAATTTTTGTAAGAACTTGGTTAAGAAATCCTAAAAATCTCCGCAAACAAACCTTAAAAATCTCATCTTAGAGGGATACCCTTAAATATAAATATTTGTATATAACAATAAATATGAGTCATTATAAAATAATATTTATACTAGAAATTATGGATGATATCAATTACAATATCTAGCGACAGTCTATATAGCAATGCTTGTCCATTTCTATTTTAAAAATGTGAACTAGCGATGATTAGTTTACATTGACATTTGTATCTATATCCATTATAAATGGATATGAACGGAGGTGTCACTTTAATATCCGTAGATATATGTGTATCAATTTTACTATAAATGGTTATACCTTTATTCTAACTCTATTAACAAAATTTGATACCATTTTACACTGTTTTTCATATATATTTTAATATATTGTTTTGAAATTACTTTTTCTAACAATACGTAATCAAAATGTATATCATTTTTCACTATATTTAACATGATTTTCTACAAAATAAGCACTCAATATATGTGATAAACCATTCACTTCATATATATCTAAGCCAATGTATACATATATATACATATATATATATATGTATGTATGTATGTATGGATTGTTTAAATTCCGTATACCTATGAACATATATGTGTATGAATTATTTTTGTTATTATTTAAATTCATTAGTTTTTATTTAATATATATATGTGCATTTTAAAGGTATATGTATATATGTTTTTCTTATATGTTCAAAAATTTACCTACGTCTATATTCATACTTTTAAACTGATAAAAAATATTATAACAAACATATCCTTATATATATGTAACCGGACCATTGACATGAAGTACTGTTCTGTGAGGAAATATGTAAGAAATGATATTTAATATTGATGACTTGGGTGGAAAATATATTGTTCTTCCACACATGAATTTGGAATACTTTTATTAAGAGTTATATTGCCGGGTTAACTTCCTAAGTAGTCCTAACTAATGTCGAAGTTCGCACATTTACAAGAAAATGTTTACTGAAACAAATTGAGTTTATTGCAATGTTTACTTTTATATTTTTCATTATATAATTCATTGCTAAATGTATTGTAACGATTATTATCCATTGTCAAATGATTTTATATACTATATATTAGTAGCAAAAGTCATACATTGTTATATCACTAGCAAACTCTATATAATATATAATGTACGTTGTTATTGTTCAAAATTTGAGTTAATCATCACTTATTTTTTAAATTCAACAATTAATGAAGATTAACTTAAATTTAAAAAAATGAAATAAATAAACAATGTTATACAGAACATTGCTAATTATATAGCAACATTTCGTCACTAATTTTTATTATAGAAAATCATTTAACAACGGATAATAGTCATCAACATATATTTAACAAATAATGATTTACTAATGGATTTATCAAAATTTCATTAGAAACCCAATTTGTTACTGCGGTTAAAATTTTTATGTCTAGACGACGAACAATGACCATCACTTGAAAGTTTATAAAAAAAACGTTTCAAGTTTAATATCTGCTTTTCATAACAAGAATTGGATTCTGAACAAAGGAACGAATTTAACTTTTGAAAACGAATCTTCTATGCAATCGAGAATATAACGTGAATTGAGATTAAAAGGAAACCACGAATTTGTTTTCTATTAATTCATATGACCAATGTGGCTCCATTTGCTGCGATACAAACAAGCATTCGAATACCTGTGGGATCAGGGACGAAGCCGGGATTTTCTCCATGGGGGCTAATTGTTGAGACGTCTTTTGTCTAATTTATTGTCATTATCTGTCATTTTAGTTGTTAATGTTTGTTGATTTTTTTTTACTTACAAAATATAAGATAAATGATTCTACCATATTTGTCATTAATATTCATAAGGAATTTTTACAAAATATGCATGTAAAGTTATGATTTTACGTCAATATAGCTCCAAAAATAGTTTAATTTATGAAAACATCCTTACAAAATTCTTCATTGTAAAAAATACACTTCCATTAATGTGATGTTAATTGATATTGTCAAATTTAACATTTCTAAATAAGTAATACTATATAATGTGTCATGTGTAGGGATGCAAATAGATGTAGACATTTGTATCCTATTTTCTATTGAATCATTTTTATACATAATATTGATGTTTGTATCTATATCTAAATTAGATATGGAAAATGATGTCAATTTCAAAACCTTAGATATTTGTATCTATGTTTATTCTTCATTTTAAAAAAATGTAAAATTTGTAACTCTATGTTATACAGGTTTCTAGACTTTCTCATTATATGTGATACAACTTCCGTTGAAATTATTATTTAGACCTACTTTGTATGTATTTATAGACGCTTTCAATGAGGTGGTAAGATATTTTCTGTAACGTCCCGGGCTTAGGTCCCTGGTCCGTTATCGAGGAAAACTGGCCCTGACAACTTGTTGGGTTCAGGCCCAAATGGACCCGTTGACAACCACCCAAAATGCTTAAGCCCAAGTTGTCAAGTAGTAATCCCCACCACTTATAAACCACACCCACACTTTGTGAGTTTTCCATGTGGTAGTATGTTTGGGGTTAGGGTGTTACAACCTCCCCCACTTATATTCGCAATGTCCTCGTTGCGACATGGCTCATCACTTCTTCCCAGTGACAGTGGCGGCTGCACGCTCCAGGTAGCCATTTCCTCGAACCTCTTTGTAGGGGCAGCTCCACCTCTCGGGTAGCCCTTTCCACTATCAGAGGGCGTTCGGCTCTGATACCATTTGTAACGTCCCGGGCTTAGGTAACTTGTTGGGTTTGAGCCCAAATGGATCCGTTCAGTGCGATGCCCGCGTGCATCCACCTCAATTCCACCAGAGTACCTACAACCACCCCACTCTGTGATGCCCCTCGAGTGGGGATGACTCACTGTCGGCTCAGCCGGACTACAAGGGTGTGCACCCACCTTGCAGTAATTATCTTTCATTTCCTTATACGTGTATTTATACCCTACTTGGAAGGTAAAAATAATCTTGGATATTTTAACACTTCCATTCAATGATGGAACCGAAACCTTAATATTTAAGATACTAGGCTTGCAACCATACTCTTAGTCTTCAACCAACGACATACCCGTCAGGTATCACATTGCATTTCCAGCATCTGGATTGTTAAACATGTTCACCGAACACCCTATTCCGTTAAAATCAAAATAAATTATCTCGATGACTGACCAAACATTCAGTCACTAATCCAAACATCCACCATTTTATGACTCGTAAAATCAATTAATCACCCAGAGAAATTCGTAATGTGCAAAAGTGAGATACATAATATGTTGGGGGTCAATAAAAGTACATCTCTCGATTAAAAGGTGATTGGATATCAATATAAGCTGTACTTATTATTAATTAACAGAAGCCTATATATGGGTATAACGGGTGTGATTTGTTGTGGGGTGTACCATAATTATAGGATACTATATATAGAATAGAGAGATCATTGAAAATAGAGATTGTAATGACTAGAGTATCTATACTAACAATAGTTAGAAATTTTTGAGAATGAAAAGAAAAAGATGGTCAATGACGCTTACTGTAAAATGAATAAAAGTTGAATTATGTGTACAGGTTATTTGTCATGGACATCATTCATGGCAGGCATAATATAAATTGTGTAGCAATCCACTATTGAGGCATAATCCATGCGGAAATTCTTTTTATTGACCTATAAATAAGGGCTTTATTAACTATTTATATATCTACATATATAAACAAAAACAACCATAAATGTATTGATGTTTTATCTCATGACGTTATAGGTAACGAATTCCCTGAACAATGGTAATTACTAAACTAATTTCTTTACCACAGAGAGAAAACTGAATTCTTAAGATCATGTTATAATTATAGCACTAAACCAAACCTCGTGATGTGATCAACCTACACCATTTATATTCTTATATGTTGAAACATGAAAAGCGAGGAGTCCAAAATTGTCAAGGAGTTATAACTATCTTATAGCATCCATCGTGAAAGAAAAATAATAAAACGATCCTTTCCCTCGTTAGAGAGATAATCCTAACATCGCCTGATTATTGGTCAGTGATTCACCAATCAAGCTTATGGTATAATGCCATGAGTTCCAATTATACCTTCCGTGTATAAAGGATTATTCATCTTCATAAATCAACCGAAGACTCACAAGGAACAAAACAAGGTTCAGAAATATCCAACCCGATGAGAGAGAATAGGTGATCGGCCTCATCCTCTAATGCACGTAATACATTAGAAGCAACGTTATTTGTAATGATCATGAAGGGACGATGATGATACCAACAGCAAGAGGCGATCCGGGGGTTGGATCGAAATCGTGCAATCATCCCCCAAAACCACATTCTCCAATATTGCAAGATCTGCAAAAAGAAAAGGGAGAAGGGTGAAATCCGTTACCTATACTCGTGCACGTCTTTGATCCACGGGCTCGATAGCTGATCACGAATCCGATGAAAGGGTTGCTTTTCCCTTGCGATGGCCCTCCTCGTCTTCTTCTTGTCGCGAGTCTACGAGACTTCGAGAGTTTTTGATAACGGTGGTGACACCGTTCTCTCCTTAATTCTCTGAAGAAGGAGATGGAAAAAGATATAAGAGAATGACTTGGGGAGGAAGAAAGGATGGATTAGGGTTTGGAAAAGGAGTAGGAATGAGGGGAGATGAAGGTGGGTCTTTATATAGTTGGGATTAAAATCTTAGTTTTAGAAACCCTAAAATAGCCTTAATTCGTACTTAACTGATCTAATCCCGTAACCATTAATCCCCTCAAAAATCATGACCCCTTTTCACCAAAACAGACATATCTCCAACATCCGGACTCGGAACTTCGCGTTTTTGGGCTCGTTGGAAAGCTTGCAACGAGACACTTCTTTTGAGTATAATATTGAATAGGTTTTAAAACTTCAGAAAAATCCGAAAATTACGGGGTGTTACATCATAACAACCTTAAAAACAGTCTCGTCCCCGAGACTTAGGATGCAAAAGGTGTAATCCTAACAACCTTAAAAGGTTGGATCCTATCGAGTAAAAGATAACAACCTTAAAAAGGATGAAAGTAGCTTATATATTACCTTCAAAAAGGTATGGGTAGTCCCGTCGCATATCCGCCTCAGGTTCCCAGGTGGCCTCCTCGGAGTTGTGTCGTTGCCAAAGGATCTTCACCAAGGGTATCTCCTTGTGCCTTAACTTCTTCACCGAACGATCGATGATCCGAACTGGTTCCTCCGGATAACTCAGGTCAGTATCCACATGAAGGTCATCATAACTAATCACATGCGATGGATCATGCACATATTTTCTCAAGTTGGAGATATGAAAAACATCATGCACACCAGCAAGTTGAGGAGGAAGAGCAATCATGTACACAACTTTACCAATCTTGTCGAGAATCTCGAACGGTCCGACAAATCGGGGTGCTAACTTTCCTTTCACTCCAAATCGTTGAACTCCCTTCATGGGAGAAACTCTCAAGAAGACAAAATCTCCAACCTCAAAGCTAAGATCAGTGCGTCGTCTATCGATATAGCTCTTTTGCCTGCTCTGTGCAGTAAGCAATTTCTCCCGAGCTGTCTTGACGGCCTTAGCAGTCTCCTCCAAGTACTCTACCTTATGTACAAGGTTATGTCCAGTCTCTTGCCAACATAGAGGGGTAGAACACCGCCTTCTATACAATGCTTCAAAAGGGGCCATGCCTATGATGGCATGGTAACTATTATTATATGTAAACTCTACTAACGGCAAATGGTCCTTCCACGACCCTTTCCACTCCAGCACACATGCTCGAAGAAGATCCTCCAGTGTTTGAATCGTCCTCTCGGATTGTCCGTCGGCCTGTGGATGGTAAGCAGAACTGAGGCATAGTTGTACTTCTAAAGAACTCATGAATTCCCTCCAGTAGTGAGAGGTGAACCTTGGATCACGATCAGATACAATCTGCTTTGGCAACCCATGAAGTCTGACAATCTCCTTAATAAAGACCACTGCAAGCTGTAAGGGAGTGCACGCCATACTCACAGGTATGAAATGTGCTGACTTAGTAAGCCTATCAACCACGACCCAGATGGCATCATTACTACTAGTGGTCTTAGGAAGACCCGTCACAAAATCCATAGATATACCCTCCCACTTCCACTCAGGAATATGAAGGGATTGCAAAAGTCCAGGTGGCCTCTTATGCTCAGCCTTAATTTGCTGACACGTCAGGCATTTTGCCACAATCTTGGCCACATCCCTTCTCATTTGCTTCCACCAAAAATTCTTATTCAAATCCTTATACATCTTGGTACCGCCAGGATGTATCGACAAACGTGAACTATGTGCCTCATGCATGATCTCTTCCCTCAATTGTAAATCTGCTGGGACACACAATCGATTCCCATTTCGTATCACCCCATCTTGATAAGAAAGCCAACTAAGGTTCCTGCAATAGCCTTCTCCTTGAGTCTCTGCATACTCAGGTCTTCATGCTGCCCCTGGATGATTCGCTCAACTAACTCTGGACGAGAAGGGGATGGAACTATGACAGTCTCTCGACTACTCTGAAATGGATGCCAATCACTGAAAGTTGCAAGAAGATCCCATGCTTTAAGCTGAGGACGAGATTCACTTGAACGGGGCCTACGACTAAGGGCATCAGCGACCACATTCGCCTTACCCAGATGGTAAGAGATGGTGCACTCGTAATCCTTCAAAAACTCCAACCATCTCCTTTGCCTCATATTAAGTTCCTTCTGATCAAAAAGATGCTTGAGACTCTTGTGATCTGTGAAGATTTCGAAAGCAACACCATAAAGATAATGTCTCCACATTTTAAGAGCAAAGACAACTGCTGCTAGTTCCATATCATGGTTTGGGTAATTTTTCTCATGTGGCTTCAACTGTCTAGATCCATATGTAACAACCTTACCATGTTGCATCAAAACCGCACCCAGACCCTCCTTTGATGCATCGGTGTAAACCGTGAATCCGTCTGGGCCCGATGGAATTGTCAAGATGGGAGCTGTAGTGAGCCTTTCCTTCAATGTATGGATGCTATTCTCACATTCTTCTGACCAAGCATATGGCATCTCCTTCCTGGTCAGCTGGGTGAGGGGAAGGGCAATCTGAGAAAATCCCTTCACAAACCGTCTGTAATAACTGGCTAAGCCAAGAAAACTTCGGATCTCAGACACATTCTTCGGTCGTTCCCAACTAAGGACTGCTTCGATTTTTGTAGGATCCACTGACACTCCTGTACCTGAGATAACATGACCTAAGAATGATACTTCTTGAAGCCAGAACTCACACTTACTAAACTTCGCATAAAGCTTGTGCCTCCGTAAGGTCTCCAACACTGTCTGTAAGTGAGTGCAATGCTCCTTCTCATCTCAAGAGTATATGAGGACATCGTCAATGAAAACCACAACAAAGCTGTCGAGGAAAACTGGCCCTGACAACTTGTTGGGTTCAGGCCCAAATGGACCCGTTGACAACCACCCAAAATGCTTAAGCCCAAGTTGTCAAGTAGTAATCCCCACCACTTATAAACCACACCCACACTTTGTGAGTTTTCCATGTGGTACTATGTTTGGGGTTAGGGTGTTACATTTTCTCAATGAAGATCTCTATCTGCATATGTATTAAATTAAACTAATAAAGGTATTGTAAGCGGATATACAACTGGACAAATATAGATATAGATTTATGTGTTATCATACTCTCATTCATCTTAAAATCCAGATATTCATTCAAAAAGGATATCTTACAAAATAAAAATCTTAATTAAAAATAATATCCTTAAATATGAATATAGATAAAGAAACAAGTAATCTTAATCCAAATATTAACGAAACAAATAAAAATTATCTTAATGATAATAAAAGAATCTTAATACTTAAAATAAGAAAAATATTTTAGTAAAATGAAAAGTAATGCATGAATAATAAAAAATACAAAAATTGAATTACAATGAATAATAAAAATCTGTATTGTTGAATCTATATGTGTATTTGTATATACTTACAATAACATATATATGTATATCTCCAAATATATTATAAGAATCCTCGCAATATATTGCATGTAGAGTTATTTTCAAAAGTCGGAAGAAAAATGTAGATCGTTATATTAGTCAATCACTTATTATACAAGTTGTTAAATTTAGTATAATATTTTATTTTATTGTTATAGTAGTTTATTAATTTTTCATCAATTACAACAACAATTCTATTGAATGCAAGCATTAAAAGATGGGGAAAATGGGGCTGCCCCCGCACTATTTTTCGCAAAAAAAATTATTTTTTTGGAAAAATATCATCATGTATGTTCATCCCTATATCCCTCCTATATGCCATTCGAATTTCATCAGAAACAGAGACTCCTTCGGCCTCCATCGAGACACCATTTTTTAACGGTCGCAGGATTTTTTAAATCGACCTGTCTGGATGGAGGCCGTAGGAGTCTATGCTTTTGACGAAATTCGAATGACATATAGGAGGGATATAAGGATGAATACAAGACGATATTTTTCAAAAAAAATAAAAAAATTGCCCAAAAAAGGCCAGGGCAGCCATGTTGGCTGCCCCAGGAGACAGCCCCATCAACCCCTTAAAAGATACTTTTTATCCACATGAAAATGCGTATCCATTTCTTAAATATCGAAATCCGAATCATGATTATTTGTTTCCATACCAGTATCCATATCTATGGGTGTGGTTTGCAGTTTAAAATTTCACATTATATATGTTTTTGTATCAGTATCCATAGCTTAAAACGAATACTGATATGGTAACACATATTTATATTCATATCCTCCGTTTGCATCCCTAAACATACCTTTATATTATAATTTTTGTTATTATTTTATTAATCTAACCTTGTGAATCATGTTTGAAGAAAAAATATTTCAAGAACTATAAAAATTAGATATTCATAACATCTATATTCCAATAATACATACATATATTATACAAATCTTGGAGACTTGGGGGGCCAAGCCCCCTCCGGTCCCCCCATGTCTCCGTCCCTGTGTGGGATGGATGAACCTTCCGATTCAGATGCAATCAACCATCACCATGGAAGTATGTAACGAAGAAAAACAAGACTTTGAGATGATGATGGCTGATCACTTCTCACAACCACTTTTAAAAAAAATCACTAAGAGATAAAATGAGTATAGCTCTTACCATGACATGACTCTCTCCCTTCTTTTCTCTCATATTTTCTTTTTCACTTGTGGTATCTATTCTTGTTGTGGTGTGGAGGTCATGCATCCATCTTTTTATATATAGCCCTATTACAAACTTATAGTATGTTTCTATCGGTACTACATATAAAATACAACTCAATTACTTTTAGTATTAGGAGTAAAAAACAAAACCATCCGAATGAAACCAAGATTGATATCCAAAGGCGAAATTAGTGCGTTCTTCGTATTTTTTATAACAATTCAAAAAGATAGATCAAATTAATTGCCATATTGGTTTAAGCTGCCGGTTTGGAAGAAAGGAATCCAACGAGTAAGTACGGCATATGGTTCTTATTAGTCCCACATCTTTGAAGCAAGGAAATTTTGGCTTCTGGATGAGGTTTGATTCCTTCCATCTATTGGATATCATAAACTGCCGGATCTTATGTGTTATTCTTACCATGTTTTCCGCGATTTACATTAGTTTGCCTCCAAGATTATCCACGAGGTGAAGCAATTAGATTCGTACTCCGAACCATAACAGAAGCAAAGCAGTTGCAGCCATTAGTTTCAACTTCCATATGGAATTGCTTATTGCAAATTGTCAGATTACATCAGGTCGTAAGCATCTAAGAAAAACAAGGAGCAGCAGTATGTAACGTCTTGAACTTAGGTTTTCGGTCCATCATCAAGGAAAACTGACCCAGACAACTTGTTGGGTACTGGTTCAAATGGACCCGTTGGCAACCACCCAAAATGCTTAAGTTCAAGTTGTCAAGTAGTAGTCAAGTAGTAGTCTCCATCACTTATATACCACACCTACACCTTGTGAATTTTAGACGTGACACTATATTTTAAGGGTATGGGTGTTATACAGTTTCTGCCGTATCTTTGGGCAGAGAGATAGTCTGCAACTTCATTGATGGCATTTATTCTTCCAAACAACTGCTACGACGTCTTAATCATTACCAATAAAATTTGACTTTGACAAGCTGTTTGATTCATTCAAGTTCAAGTGGAACAGTTGGCAGTCAATCAAAATGGACCAAGTTGTTAGGCAATAGTTCCTCACTCTAACATTTTGTGAGTATTAGACGTGAGAGAATTTGTTTCGTGTTATAATCCATTTTTTGGGAATTTTTGTATATATAATCCTATATAATTTCATATTTGCATATTGAATATTCCATAATCGCAATTATATGTAGAACCTTAAATAATGACTTTTGTTTACATGTAGGTCATCCTGTTAGTTTAGTGTTGTAACCCAACCTCACCCTCCAAAGGTGGTGATGTAAATGCTGAAGAGGCCTAGATCAAGCCCTCGAAGATCAAGTCTCACTTTGCTCATTTCGGAGGAGGTGGACGGTGATGGAGGTGGAGTAGGTGAGGACTTAGTGGATCTCCATGGAGGCACCACTAGGGTATGTGAATACATGCTTCATGCCCTCGTGCTCCAGTGCCTTCCTTCTACAGAGTGTTGTTCCTGACATTTCATGGACTCTAAAGTGTCGTTCGTTTAATGAGGTAAACCCTCCTTGGGGTGGTTTACCCCTCTTACCCCATATTTTCTCCCTCCATGTGGGTCTCGCTTTTTATCTTTTTAAAAAAATTAAATATATCAATTCTCCATCATCAATTCCGTCAAAAAAATAATATATAAACATTATAAACTACCCCACTTCTACTTACTTTTTCAAACTCCAATACAATTACATGACAATAACTACTCACTTTTTCAAACTTCAATACAATCATATCACAAAACCCATTCTAACCCACCCCCAGTTTAATCCTCTATCCAAACACCAAAATCCAAAAATGGGTTACCTGCAACCAGTTTAACCCACCTAAACCCACTATCCAAACACACCCTAAGCAAAAGAAATACCATTGAGAATCATTGCTTGCATGTGAAATAATTATTTGCAACAATAAAGATTTTTAAGGCAAGGGTGAATAGGAGAGGGTGTGCATGTGGATGTTAAAATATGAGTGCATGTGTATCAAATGTGCTTCGAAATAAATATTAGAGGTTGGTATATATCTAATCCATGATTTTTTTGTAAAGGAGAATTTCAAATAATGGGCTCAAAAAGTTGATGGGACCTGAACCATTATACCCAGAACTATACCTAGAAACAACCCTACTCTGTTAAAATCAACATCTCCTCTATGATTAAGCAAGCTCCTAGAAAGATCCTAATGTTGGCTTCTTTGAGAAGCCACTTCTAAGTTGGCTTCTGTGCTATTATTGGCTTACTTGAGAAGCTATTGTTGGCTTCATTGGGAAGCCATCTCCAAAGTTGGCTTCTTTAAGAAGCCATCACTTGTTGTAGTGTACTCCATTGGCCTCTATAAATAGGGCCCTTGAGGGTGGAGTGTAATCAACCAAGAGAAGAACCAAGAGAGTAGAGAGCCACCAAGTATATTGGGAGGAAAGTTAGAGAGCTTGAGTGTTGTATAGTTAGTGAGTAAGTGAGTGAGTGTATGTGAAGTGGTGTATAATTTGGAGTGTTGTATTGTATGATGATTTACCTACATTCCAGTGTCAAGTATGTCGGCCCAGATTCACTCTTGCTTGACATTAAATATAGCGTCAACCTCTGCATTTTTCTATCGACATTTTAATAACACGTCGTGCTAGGATGCCACCAAGACGATGGTTGTAGAAAATATGTCTGCTTATATGTCTTGTAGCTCGACGTTAATAAAAAATGTCCACATTTGTGGAAGCTGAAAAGTCTTACCTTTTCAAAATCTTTTTCCAGCAACACTCGGTATTGTATACCCTAACACCCAAAATAGGGTTCATACGACTACATGCATTTGGCATTTGATCAAATTTCTTCAGTCGCCGCTCTTCAAAGAATCTTGTTTCTGCTCAACTCCATGTGTTCGTCTGCCCACTCTTCCATCTTTAGAAGGTATGTCACGAAATGAATGATTCCTCTCTATTTACCTATTTTGTTTCATCTGATTTAGAGAGGATTCATGAAGATTTGGGGTTCTGTTAATATGTTCTCGGTGACATAAATAAGAGGGGTAATTTTCACACAAGAAAGGTGTAGCTTAGGTTATTTCTTGAGGTCGTGACACAAACAACTTGCCTATAAAATGCACAATGGCGTAGCTTATGTTAAAATTCAACCATTCTCTATTACCATTTTTACTTTATATATCGATAAGTAGTGTTTCCAGATTCTATTGTTACTCCTATGAGCATCCATTATTTTTTCCTGTTCGGATTTTTATACTTGATCTCAATCTCATTTGATATTATTTCCATTCTTCATTGTTATAAGTCTCACTTTATATAACCAGTTGAATGTTCTTTTCTGGTATAACTATGCTAGAATGTCATGTTCTATTTTTAATTTGTTTAGTTATGATTGAGAACAATTGATGTATAGCAAAACGATGTTATGTTTGAGAACATGGTATAAGCAACCATGATAAAAAATATAGACAATGATCTTGATGTTTTTACTGATTTGTATTCATCTGTTTACAGAATTTTATATACTGACATTCGTGGTTGATAGTTTTCATCTTTGAGTGTTTGCATATCAACCCGTAAATGACCTTGATCGACGCTCTCGCGCTACGCCGGCGTAGGACATACCTTATTTGATGTTTGGTGTAATCTGCTGCATATTTTTGGTATAAATGGAGGTCGAAAATGAAAAGAATGTGTCATCCCTTCAACAGGAAATGCTGGATTTGAAGTCACAGATAGATACATTACCAAGAAGACGTTGACAAAGCTTCAAGATAAAATAGCGGTCGGATTTGTAACATATTTTAAGAATTATTCGTTAACAGATAGGATGCCTTCGTCACTTTCTCCACTTACATTTTACGGTACTTATTTTAAAAAGTATGATCATTTTGATATATCTTCTTTTACTATATCTAATATACTTATTCTTTATTAGATGCTTCTCAAGGACGATCAAGAGGAGATAGATCCGATCGTGTTGATCCTGATGCTGAAACTGAAGAAAATGTTTAGATATTTTGTTTTGCCTTATACATCTTCAATGTACTTTTTATTGGTATTTTTTGATGGAACTAGAAACTTTGGAATTTCTTGTAATCATGTTGATACTCAACTTTATTCTCATATTTTATTGCATGACTCAGTTCTGACTTTTGTCATACTACATTTACAATTGTAATTATTATTCCCGATATCTTTTTACGTTCTTATACAAATTATTAACATTTGGTTATCAATGTAATCTTGTTATTTCTCATGCTAATAAGGCTTGATTGCTCGTACACCCTTACCTAGTTAATTACACCTAAACATTAGATTGATATTAGAGGGCATCCACATACAATATACAAGTATTTTTATTAATGTTTGCTTTTAAATTTCTGTATGGATGGTATTAAAAAATGACCATAAAACACATTTTGGACTGAAAATTATAGACAAAAAAATTTCTACCTAGACGTTCACTAACATCTGTAAAAGTGCTCAATTTGCAGACGTTCTGAAATAATGTCCGCAAAGCATCTATTTCCGCAGATGTTATTAAACGTCTTCGAAGATATGGATATATGGATGTTCTTTTAAAACGTCCTTTAAAACCTGTCCGACAAGGCTAACTAGACGTTTGGTTTGGACGTTTGTTAACATCTGAATAGTGGTCTGCCGACGTTAGAAATACCCTACGAAGACGTTTCAAAACGTCGATAAAGGTAAATTCTGTGGTAGTGGATGTATTGTTAGTGTATGTTGTTAGTGATTCATCATATTATCCTTGTAGTTAGATTCCAACATACTCGTCAAGGGGAGTAGGATTGTCTCGACTCAAGGAGACTAGTCACAGTGGATATCTGCTAAGAATCCTGGGAGAAGACAAAGATGATGTGCTAAATGGTTGGGTAGGCGAGCTGAAAGTAGTGGAAGCAAACCTTCAATTTAAACCCCCGATGGCCTCACAGATGGGCTAGAAAAGATATCGGCTCCCCTTGCGGTCGAGATGGTAGTCCCTCTGCAAGAGCACAATGTCAAATGACATACTCATGCATCAAACATGTCCTCGACATGGAATGCAACATCCTTGAGCTTGTTGAGTCATGCTCTGACCTCTTTGCGGTGGAACTACTTGGCCTTCACATCCTTTAAATAGCCCTTGATGATGGTAATTATGAGCTTGAGGGATCAGAGCTTCTCTCGGAGGTTGTTGTTCCCCAAGCTCTCTAAGGTGACATAAGAAGATGAGGGTAGAGTGGGAAGTAGAAGGTGTGCTTCAGCTGCGACGGGATGGTCATGCTCACGCACATGATCCCAGCGAGAGGGACTTCGATGAGCTCCTGTACAGGGATGTTGTTGCCAAGTTCAATAACAAGTACAATGTAGTATGTATCATTTGTAAATACAATAGAGCAAAGGGGTAAAATTACCCTAATTTAACATATTCTATCGAATGACCAAAGATGGGGAAATGAGGAGGCGGAGCAACGGCTATATATGGGTGCGGGTCCGGCTAGACGAGGTCGGGTAGGGCGTGGAGGTGCACGGATCCCGATGTGTATACCCCGACGAGGGTGTCGGATTTGGCATTAAGGAGTCGGACCCGGGGATTAGGTGGTAGGCGATCGGGTTTAGCGGGGAAAATCCGAGAAGTTGGGGACCCGCTAAGGACCCGTGTGGAGTGGTCCTGGGGGGGGGGGGGTAGTTTACCGGGCGGTCAACATCCCCCAGAGCCAACAGGAATCGGCCACGTGGCAGAATTTTAGAAGTGAAAATTAGGGTAGCTAGGGGCCGATTTAGCGAAAACTTAAAACGTGAAATATTTTTATTTTATTTTTTTCTATTTTTAGTGATTTTTAAAAAATATTTCGAAAAAAAAAAGGTATATACATAATATGTAATACATAGGTATATGTACACTATATAGGGTTTTTAATTTTGATTTTTAATTTGTTATTTTTATACAATTTTATTCCCATTTTATATTTTATTTATTTTCATTATAAAATAAGGAATAAAAAGGTATTTTTATTTTATTTTTATTATTTATATACATAGGTAAAATAAATACATATATACATTTATATACATGGTATATTTACAATATGTTTTTGTATTTTTAATTTTATTATTTTTATTTTGTTTTTGTTTTAATTTTTTTATTTAATTTATTTACATTATATAACATAGAATATTTACAAAAATTTTGGAAATTAATTTTATTTATTTATAAGGTTAAATAAATATATAAGAGTGGTTTATGTACATGATGAAAGTGGTGTTTTTGTTCTTTTTGATTTTTACCCTTTTTCTTTTGTTTTTATAATTATAAATATGTACAAGTATTTACAAGCATATTTTGGGCTATTTTTGTGAGGAAAAATATTTTTATTTATTTGCATAAATATTTACACATGAGCCCCTATCTCCTTCTACTTTGGCTTTTATGCGATCAGGCCCATGCTGAGCCCTCCCTTGGGTTAGGTTGCTCAATATTTATTCTAAATATTTCCCTCTTTTTCTTTTTAATCTTTATTCTTTTATTTTTGCACAAAAACATGCTAATTATAGGTTTTTACACAATGCATGCTTTTGGTAATTATTTGTATTTACACATATCTACATGCATTTGCAAAGGTTTTTGTAGCTAAAATATAAGAATAAAGAGTGATGAATGGGTATTCATCACCCCCCTATACTTAACTTTTGCTAGTCCCTTAGCAAACACTTATTTGAAAAAGAAGTGAAAAAGAAAGAAAGATAAAGAAAAAGAGGGGAATGTACATGGATCAATGTTGAATATTAAACTTTCCTTCATTAAATTGAATTATTGAGCTCGATCAGATCTTTGGATTATTAATGTGTCGGAACCTTATTTAGACTTAAGCTTAAAACTCAACAGCCTCTAAGTTCCACCAATCTATGGACAAGACTCCTCAATAAACCAGATCATAACAAGTCTACATACACAAACTCTAATGACTATGAATCTTTCCATGCAGTGTAAGTGATATGTAGCTCCCCACCTCAGAAGTAACAAAGAAACAACCTCCCTCAACCTGGTAACTCTAATGCCTCGGTCTAGCAACTCTTTCCTCGAGAAGCGGGGTATTCCCTTCTAAGTTCAAGTGCAACCGGCTCAAGAAGAGGGGGAAGAAGTATAGACTTTTGGAAGCTCAGCCAGTGTAGCTAAGTCTCCTGCTGCAAGCTTCATGAGATGTAACATGGATACCATAAGCTTTTGCTTTATTTGACTATATACACTCCGGTGGGGTTATTAAATTTTCAATTCGACCCACCACTTTTTTTTGGAGTTCTTTTTGCATTTTGCAAATTTTTTTTATGCAAGTGCTTCTATACAACATATCTACATGGTGCAGCATATATACAAGAAATTTTCCTCTTGAGCCAGTAGACTATCCCTCTTTTGAAGCTCTATTGCAACCCACGGCTTCTGTCTTTAGCCTTCATCACCACTAGACCAAGTTGAGACGCACTTCCCTCACTAGAAGAAGAAGAGAGGTTCCGCCTAGAAGTACTACCCTCATATGCTACCCCAAGCCAAAGGAAACTGCCTCTTCACCACCTCATCCGTGGAGAGCCATGTGTAAAGTGCTGGTGCAAGTCAAGCCATTGTCTCTAAGAGTCATGCGTGTGTTGTTAAGTGCTCTACTTAGGCTCATCAAGATGACATATGCTCATAGCCTAGTGGACTCAAAGAATTAAGTCCTTATGGACCTGAAAAGCCTTAACCCTAAGCCCTATAAGGTTCCTCTTAGAGTTAGGTGAATTAAGATCTTATTCAAGCTCCATTTCTCAATTTAATTCCAAGCTTAGTTTAAATGTCAACTCTCATCCAGGAAAAACTATATACATATATATACAAAGATGCTATTTACAAATATTTACAATCGTGCAAAATTTTTGAAAAATGTTTTGAAATCATGAATGGATGGATGCATGAAGTGCAAGTTTTGCAAAAGTATTTACAAACATTTACACAAGATTTTTGCAAACTTTTGATTTTCAAAACATTTTGGAAAAATTTTGTACTATATACATAGTTTTGATAAGAAAATATTTACACAAACTTTACACAAAAGATTTTTGAAAACATTTTTACAAGAATAATTTTGTACACTAGCTATGTATGTGCAAGAAAAGAATGATTATGTACAGGAAAAAAATTTTTAATTTTTGTGATTTTTAAGGTTTTTAGCCATTTTATTTATTGACACACTCACACAAAGTACGAGTTATGGCTAAAGTATATATGAAATATATACACACCCCCTATACTTAGCTCGAACGATGTCCTCAGAGTGATCAAGAGCGATGAAGAAGACATAACTCGTGCTTAGTAAAAGGGAAGTGAAAAGGAATGGCTAAGTACAGAAACGAATAAATGAATAGAATGAGAGGAACTCGGTGGTTTCCCCCTATACTTAGGATTAACTAATCCTAAGTATAGCATGCTGTACATGAAGGGAAATCCGAGTGAAGAAGACACAGAGTCTGCCCCCCCATACTTAGGGTCAAATATCCCTAAGTATAGGCAGCAAAACAGGGGCAGAAAGAATGAAAAGAATACCCGCAGGTCCTACATCCCCCCTATACTTAGGGTAAAGTACACCCTAAGTCTAGCATAATCATAAGATGAGAAAAGGGATGTGGGACTAAAGAATAGAATGATATGGACAACTGGATCTATACAAGTCGGAAGAACAGTGATAATCAGGCGTGAGATGCAAAAGATGTGAGTCAAGAGACCACATCTCACGCAAAATGAATAGGGGCAACATCAACGACCCGCGGCTCATGATCTAGAAATGGCTTGAGCCGCTGGCCGTTCACTCGAAAGGTACTCTCAGAAGACAACTCGGATATATCAATGCTACCGTTGTCGTGTACCTTTCTGACCAAGTAGGGTCCCTTCCATTTTCTCTGCAGCTTCCCTGGAGACAAACGAAGCCTCGCATCAAACAGCCATACTCTCTGTCCAATCTCAAAATGCTTGTGGCTGATATGAGAATCATGCCACTCCTTCACTCTCTCCTTATACTGTAGGCTGTTTGAGAAAGCTGTATCTCTAAGCTCCTCCAGGGCAGCTAACTCTGCCCTCCTCTGGTCTCCTACACCATCTGGATCCATAAGAATATCTGTAACTGCCCAAAGTGACTTGTGCCTCAGCTCAACAGGTAAATGGCACGGCTTGCCATATACGAGGCGAAAGGGAGATGTGCCTAATGATGTCTTGAAAGAAGTCCTATATGCCCACAAGACCGAGTCCAAAAGCTGTGACCAATCCTTTCGGTCAGGGCGGACGACTTTCTGCAAAATAGTCTTGATCTCCCTGTTCGAGACCTCGGCTAGACCATTCGTCTGTGGATGGTAAGGTGTAGCAACACGATGGTCTATACTGAAATCGCTAGCAAGGGCCTTCACCTGATCGTTGATGAAATGAGACCCCCCATCAGAAATCAGAACTCGTGGAACCCCGAACCGCGTGATGATGTGCTTCCTCAAAAATCTGCAAACTGTCCTTGCATCAGCGGCTCGGGCGGGGATGGCCTCAACCCAACGACTAACATAATCAACAGCCAACAGAATGTACTCAAATCCCTGACTCTTAGGGAATGGACCCATGAAATCGATGCCCCATGCGTCAAAAACCTCACAGAAATGAATGGGCTGCATCGGCATCATATCATGATGTCCACAAGTGCCCATCCTCTGACAGTCAGTACACCTCTTCACGAACTCATCAGAGTCCTTGAAGAGGGTAGGCCACCACAAGCCAGATTGGAGCACTTTCTGTGTCGTTCTCCTCCCAGAATGATGTCCTCCTGCCTCAAGCTTGTGGCAGTAAGTGAGGACGCTATGGTGTTCCTCCTGAGGAATGCACCGACGCCAGACGTTATCCCCTCCTTCGTGGTAAAGGATGGGATCCTCCCAGTGGTAGGACTTGGCCTTCGCAAGGAAGGTCTCAAGCCTATGCCTGGGCCAATCTTGTGGGACTTTCCCAGCAACGAGAAAGTTCACAATATCGGCATACCACGGGAGTGAGGCGATAGCAAGGATCGCCTCATCTGGGAAGGTATCTCGAATGGGATCAATCTGCTCAGACTCCTTAGGCTGCTCTAAACGGGAGAGGTGATCCGCCACCACATTCTTGACTCCAGGCTTATCCTTAATCTCAATGTCGAACTCCTGGAGTAGAAGGATCCATCTAGTCAGTCTGGCCGTGGCATCCTTCTTTGCCATGAGGTACCTGATGGCGGTGTGATCTGTGTACAAAGTCACTCTAGATCCAATGATATAAGATCGAAACTTATCTAGGGCGAACACTATAGCTAGCATCTCCTTCTCTGTGACCGTGTAATTCCGTTGGGCGGAATCCAATGTGCGTCTAGCGTAGTGGATAACAAACGGGACTCCATCCCTCCTCTGTCCCAGCACTGCCCCTACGGCAAAATCGGAGGCATCCGTCATGATCTCGAATGGGAGAGACCAATCAGGCGGCTGGAGGACAGGAGCCTCAATCACACACTGCTGGAGAGTCGCAAAGGACGAAAGACACTTGTCATCGACAAGGAACTTGGTGTCTTTCGTCAAGAGGTCAGTCAACGGCCGGGCAATCCTGCTGAAATCCTGAATAAATCTCCTATAAAATCCAACGTGCCCCAGGAATGACAGTAGCTGCCTCAAATTGGACGGAGGTGCGAGTTTTCTAATGACATCAACCTTGGCCGGATCAACCTCCATCCCCCTGTTGGAGATGATGTGGCCAAGCACCGTCCCTTGAGTCACCATGAAGTGACTCTTCTCCCAAGATAGAACCAAATGGTACTCAATACATCGCTGGAGTACTCGGTCCAGGCAGTCAAGACAGGAGTCGAATCCGTCGCCGTAGACCGAGAAATCGTCCATGAAGACCTCCAAACACTCCCTTACCATGTCCAAAAATATTGACAGCATGCACCTCTGAAAAGTCGCAGGGGCATTGCATAGCCCAAATGGCATGCGTCGAAAGGCATATGTACCAAAGGGACAGGTAAAGGTGGTCTTCTCCTGATCCTCAGGAGCGATGGCCACATGGTTGTAGCCCGAATATCCATCCAAGAAGCAATAATGGCTCTTCCCTGCCAGTCTCTCAATAATCTGGTCAATAAAAGGCAGGGGGAAATGGTCCTTCTTGGTTTCCTGGTTGAGTCTCCTGTAGTCAACACAGACCCTCCAAGAGGTGGGTACTCGTGTAGCAATCTCCTCTCCCGACTCACTGATCACAGTCGTGATGCCCGTCTTTTTGGGCACCACATGCAAAGGGCTGACCCATTTGGAGTCGGAAATGGGATAAATGAAATCTGCACTCCACCATTTTGATATTTCCTTCATCACAACCTCTCTCAGGTTGGGGTTTAGTCGCCGCTGGAACTCACGCGACGGCTTCGCCCCCTCCTCGAGATAAATATGGTGGGAGCACACTGATGGACTAATCCCATGGAGATCTGCTAAGCTCCATCCAATTTCCTTGCGGTTCTTTTCAAGAACCCCCATCAAACGGGATTCTTGCTCTCCAGTCAGATCGGCGGAGATGATGACTGGGTACATCTCAGGTTCGCCCGCAAGGAACCGATACTTCAGCGAAGTAGGGAGCGGCTTCAGCTCTGGACAGCTGGGTGCTGGCAAATCTGGCCTCGGAAGAAGGTGCGTGAATGCTGCTAAATCTGCCAAATCTGCCTGGGAGAAAGAATATGAACTCTCGCAAACTGGATCTGTAGGAGGTTGCTCAACTGTGCTGTCTCTGATCTGCTCTGCCTCTACCTCCTCCTCATCTGTAGGCTCAGGTGGACTCAGGTCTGGCATCTGGTCATCACAATCTACCCAATCAGACTCTGAATCCGAGGGATCTGCATCGAACAAGGTGGCATCAGTATCACCGTCACACAAGGTGGCCTCAGTACCACCATCACTAGAAACCGTGTCACGATCGAGAACCGGCTCTGCTGCCTCTGTCGTATCCTGGACCAGGGCTGTGCTCTCCAAGCTCTCCTCTGCTGTCATCTCTGCATCAGTGGTGTCTGGAAATGAGAGGATGGCCTGTGCGGAAGGGTCTGCCCATGCTGCCTCATCATCTGTGATCACAAAGTCACAGTCCTGGTGGATGTCTAGCCCGGCATCTGTCAGCTGCTCTGTATCTTTGCTAGTCTCTGAGCATGCTCTCTCTCTGGCTCTGTAGTCCTCGACCGTCTCTATCTGTACACTCTCGCCCTCGACGCGAAAGTATACCTTCCCGCTATCATGATCAGTCACCACCTTGGCTGTGGCCAAGAACGGACGACCAAGGATGATGGGGGTATCGGCCACTGAATCAGGGATCTCCATGTCCAACACTACGAAGTCCACGGGGAATTTCAGGCCCTGAATCGTGACGATAACGTCTCACAACAACCCCTTCGGCCTCTTGACAGATCGATCAACAAACTGAAGGACTGTCCTACTCTGTCTAAGAGTGCCCAACTCGAAGCGGTCGAGAAGGGCTGCCGGAAGGAGGTTGATCGACGATCCGCTATCCAATAGAGTCCGGTCGAACCTCTGCTCACTAATCTGACATCTGACATACGGGGCCCCTGAATCTGGCCTCTTGGCCGGCAGACGGTTCTGGATCGCGAAGCACGTGGCTTTCGTCAGCACATGAATCTCTGAAGTGTGGTTCCTCCTCCTCCTCCTGACTGTGGTCCTGTCTCTCAAGGATCGCTGGAGAAGGGGGATGTGCTGCAAAGCCTCCTAAAGGGTCAGCTGTATGTGAAATCTATCGATCATGCTCTGGCTGAACTCCTCCTGCTCTCTCTTTTTTGGGTCTTTTTCTCTTTTCTTCCCCTTCCCCATCTGAAGAGCTCTAGGGAAGGGGATCACAGGGTCCTTCTCAGATGAAGGACTAGGAAAAGGCCTAGACGGCTCGACGGCCGGATCCGCACATACATCAATCTCCACAGTGGGACCAGAAGAAACTAAACATTTTCCTTTATTCAAAACAGCGTTCTGAGATACATCAACCGAAGGAAAAACAACATCTCTATCAAAACGAACACCGGTGGCGTCAGTACCACCACGGGCTGGCTCTGTTGCTGGACGTCTCGCGGCCTCAGTACCGTGGGCTGGCTCGGCTCCTCTGGTGGCATCAGCACCACCTCCTCGAACTGGTGAAGCAGCGGCCTCAGTACCGCCGGTGGAATCAGCATCCTTGGTGGCATCAGTACCACCGTCATCATCATGTGCGGCCTCAGTACCGCTCTCCTCCTCCTCATCTGGCGCCCTGGGTGGATCCTCGAGTCGTCGCTCAGATGAGGCGCCGCCTGCTGGTGCTCTACCGCTCCTAAGTGTAACAAAATCAGCATCAAATAGATCCGCAGACATATCATCAAATGGATCACTAAGAGTGGCATGCTCAGTGGAAACTACCTGCTCAGATTTCCTCTTCAGGTTGTTCGGATTCGGCTCTATCTGTGCAGGGATGGCGGCCTTCCCTCTCATCAGGTCCTGCATCTCCTGGCGGAACTCGTCCATCTCCCGTCTAAATGTAGCCTGCTGGTCCGTGAGGAGGCGGGCTATGTCATCTAAGGCGGGGCTCTCATGGGAGCTCGACAGGTAGCCTCTCTGGTGCTGAGGCTGCTGGTACTGGTGCTGCTGGTGCTGAGAGGGGTAGGAGGAAGGATGCTGCTGCTGTGATTGATGAGCCTGATGCTCACGTCTCCAAGATTGTCCCTGCTGCTGGTAGGGACGAGGAACGAAGGATGACTGCTGGTATAGCTGGTGAGCTGGGGGCTGCTGCTGCTGGTGATCCCTCTGCTGACTATACTGCCCTCCCTGACCGGATGAATGTTGCTGGGGCTGGGTACCTCCACTCCCCCACCTGAATCCGGGATGGTCTCGTCGGATCCCAGGCTGGGGACGGTCATACCAAATCCCGTTGACATCCATCAACGGCTCGGCGTCGTACTGGGCTGGCGGGAGTACTGTCAGAGGCTGATCCGGCTGGTATACCACCATCTGCATGTCTGGAGATGATGGTGACTGGTGGGAGGGCTGTTGCGGCTGGTACAGCTCCGCCTGTACAAGGTGAACCTGTCTAGGCTGCTGAAAGGAGCTGGAGCGCTGGGACGAGCTGCTGCTGCCGCCGGTATCGCCTCGCGACTAAAGACGGGGCTGTGAAGCCGTCTGTGCCTCCTGGAGACACATGAGCTGGGTCTTCATGTCGCTCAGAGTCTGTGCCATCTGCTCCATCTGCGTGATGCCCTGGCACTGCTTCTTCTCGATCAGCTCCATCTGGTCCAACTTCTCGCTAATAATACCCATATCCGCAGCAGACGACTCTGCCTGTGCTGCTACAACTGCGGATGAACTGGATGGACCGGCGTCGACCCGTGCTATCCTCGGGTACTGCACGGGTCCTGGCTGCTGCTGGGGTCTCTCCTGTGTGTACAACCGGGTCTGGGACATCACCATATAATTCTCGCCATCTCCTCGTAGATGGCCCAGACCTGGTCGTGGTCCTTGGCGAAGTAGGACCCGCCGCAAGAAGCATTTACTAGGCCCTAGAGCTCTGGTGTCAACCCGCTGAAGAAGCTCTGCACAAGGTTCGGCTTCGAAATGTCGTGGTGCGGGCATCGGTCTGTGAGCTCACGGAACCTCTCCCATGCTTCGTGGAATTGCTCGTTGGGAAGCATGGAGAAGTTGCTGATCAGGGCCCTCACTGCATTCGTCCGCCCGAGTGGATAGTACTTGTTCAAGTGCTCGGTGCGGAGCTGCTCCCAGGTGTAAACAAACTTCCCTAAATGCTTCAGCCAGGTGGCTGCTCTGTCCGCTAGGGAGAAAGGGAAGGCGATCATCCTGATCATATCCTGGTCCACCTGACGGTCGTGGACAGTGCTGCAAATCATCAGAAACTCCTGGAGGTGGAGATGGGGCTCCTCAGTCGCGAGCCCGTGGAAGCGGGGGAGTAGCTGCAAGGTGTTCGGGGGGCACTTGAAGTCCCCCACGATGGTTGGAAGTACGACCCAGTGGTGCGTCAGTGTCGATCCGGGGTTGTGCAACTCCCGCATCGGTCTCGGTGGTCCTCCGGCCGCGGCTGCGGCGGCTGCTGCATCTGCATCCTCTGGAATCCTCGGTCCCTCTCTGCGCTCCTCGCACTCTGCTCGCATCTGCTCCATCTCTCTCCTCATGTCGAGCATGAAAGCTCCCTGATCTCTCAACTGCTGCTGGACGGTCTCTAAAGAGGCGATCAGGGTGGAGTTGATCGCTCCCTGATCCAATACGAAGTGCTCAGGCTGACGGGAGCGATCCTCAGAACTGCCGGCCATAACGTCTGCAAAATCAAATGAGCCCAACTTAGGTGCTGTCAAATCTGCTAATCTCTCCTCGGGCTCATGTCGCTCAGGTCCGAAAGAAAGGGGGTCGAGGGGGAACAGGGCGGAGTCGTACTCGGGCTCGGAGAGCTGGTCTCGGCTCTCGCGGGCCAACCTAGATGATCGGGTAGACGTGCCCGAAAGCGGTGCAGCCAGAGGCTGCCTAAGAGAGCGTCTACCCATCATCTTGATCTGGCGAGTAATGCGGATGAGATCTGGAAAAACTATGATCAGAATGCAAACCCCCGGTTCACCAACGCAACGCGAGCTGAAGACCGTAAAAGCTCGGTCAAATTATCTTGTCAATTTTTATTAGGTGAACATACAAGATATCAGAGCGCTTACGTGACCTGTTAGGATACCCGATGCTATCCCAACCGACTGGCCCGCGCGGAAGAGTCGGTAGTCAGCTAGAAATAGCACTGGAGGGCTCTACCTAGGGTGCGGGTCACTCTCTTGCGCAAGCAAACCAAACAATGAGGGGGTTGCTCTCCCCAAGACAAATTTTTAAGGTGAGTGTCTTTTAGGGTCAATAGTCTTAGCCAGTCCCAATTTTATGATTTTTCTTTTTAATATTTTTTAATGAAAACAAAGGCCTAATGAATTTTTCGGTTCTCCTGGTTATTTAATCCAAAACAGGGGGGAGAAGACGAAAAAGCCGATGCACGAGAAATCAATGATGCATGCAGAGATAGAAATGCGTACCTGACTCCAGCAGTCTACATGCAAGGTGATCCGCGTTGAATTGAAAGACAGGAAATAAACTACCTAAATGGTGCAGGCGGAAAACCGAGTCCCTAAACAGCAGTGCTACTCGAAAGAACGGCTAGCCGACCACCAGCCTCCAATCCAAAGAGTCCGGTCTAGACCCACCCCTCCTCTTCTCGACAGGTCGAGTTCAGGAGTAGCGCTTGACGGGGCGGGCTCGCGGCGCGTAGGCTCGGAGGTGATGGAACGACTACTTTATTATTATTTTTATTATAGGTCCAATTACCGCACTATAGGAACAAGCAATTATATTAGGGTATTTGGATCATATGAATTACATCACAATCAAGCAGAAAATCCTACAGCTAGGGGCTCGGAAATCCGCGTGAAACCGGAAAAGGCAGTAAGAGAAAAACCGCGTAAAAACCGCGAAAAACCGAACTAACTAAGGGGTCCCCCGAGCACACCGGTGCTCGGCGAAACAGACCCCGAAAGTTCAAGTGTCTCTGAATGTACCTGTATTATTACAATCAGTTCAAATGTGCGAATAATAAATCCTAATCTAATCTATGCTAATCCGCGGCTATTCCGCGGCCCCCGCACTCCTGCTTGCTTTCCTGCGCTCTCCTGCGGCTCTGTGAAGAAGAGAGCCGCCTCCGGTTTTCGCGGTTGCGTCGGCTTCCGAAGAAGCTGCCTCGATCCTCGGGCCCTCGCAAGAAAACAAACACATGAGTGTCAAACCAGATTATTGTAAGAAAATGTCAGAAAAATATATCTACAGAAATCTATACAAAAAGCCGCGAAAAGAAAACTGCGGAGAGAATTAAATCGACTACTAAGCCGTGCTCCCCGGCAACGGCGCCATTCTGACGAGGGCGCTGAGCGACTAAGGTAAAGGTACAAAAATGGTCGTTGTGACCTCAACCACTCAGCTAGGCTCGATCAAGAAGAATAGACCACTAAAATAGATAAAAATCAACCAAAATGCGAAATAGCGGTCTTGCTATTTATTTAACCTGGTATAGCGAACAGGGTCGAACTCAAGGAGCACGGGTTGGCCTCTCGGCCTACGAAGTAGTCAAAAAAAGATAAAATAAAATAAAAGAAATGTTTTTGGTGGTTTTTGAATATTTTATATTTTTTTGGATTTTTAATGTGTTAAGGAAATAAGAAAAGCAAATAAGCACACACTTCAACAATTTATTAAAAGCAATAAAAATCAACCAAAAATTCAAACAAAATAATTTTTATGTGTTTTATAATTTTTAGTGTTTTTGGTGAATTTTTGAGAATTTTCTGATGTTTATTTAATTTTCTAAAAATCAAAAGGTGACTGAAATGAAAGGTACTGTCCAGCCGAGCTAAAATGGCCTAGATAAAATATCTAAAGGCCACAAATTAGCTGGGAGGTAATTTTCCTGTGAAGAGAAGAAAAAAAGAAAAATTTAGGCACCTATTTTATTATTTTTGGATTTTTAATTGATTTACCAGAATTTTTATAATATTTTGAATGTTTTTCAATTTTTAGTGGTTTTCAGAAATGAAAAATAGCCAAAATTGGCTAGAAAATCAAACACAACAAAGTAGACAGTAGACAATTTTTTTGTAATTTTTCGACACTATTTAATATTTGTTTGTGATTTTTAAAGTTAGATAGTGAAGAAAATAGAGGTTTTTGAATTTTTAAAGATATCAAATGAAAACAAAAATGTCCTCAAAAATCCTCGAAAATTTTACACCATGGCAGGAGCCATGTGTCCAATTTTCGTTGGATTTGGAGGTAATTTGCTATTTTATTCAAAAATAAAGAAGGGGCACAGTGCACAGGGACCAAAGTGCAAATACCCGAGAGTCTGGGGGGTCTGGTGCAATTAACCCAGCAAAACACGCGCGCGCGTGCCTGGGGCACTCAGGGACCCAAATGCAAGAAAAATAAGTTCCAAGGACTTATTGGCAACAGGTACCAAAAGTCCAGGGACCTATTCGTAAAATACCCAAAATATCACGCACATGTTTAAATACAATACGCACAGGGGTATGAATGCAAATAAACTAAAAGTTTCATTCAACTGTTAACATCCAGAACAACAGGGGCATACAATGCAATTATCCCAACGAAACCACGTGACGAAGCACGTGTCAGACCATGTACAGGGGTATAACAACAAATAAAGGCAAACACACGGGTCTCTATGCAAAAGTACCAAAACCTAAACAACTACGCTAAATATTTACAAGACTAAAAACGGAATGAAATAACTAAGAGGGCATAAGGGTAAATTACCCTTTATTACTCGGACCGCTGGATGCGCGCCACGTGGAGTATCCGACGGCGTAGAAGTGTGGTAGCACGTGAACCAACGGCTGCGATCGACTCTCCTCTGATCAGACGGTGATGGCAGCTCCAGGCATGAACGGCCCAGATGACACCTGGAGCGGGAGGACTGATCGAACGGAGGAGGAGGATCCTCGAGGAACAGATGACCGGCGAAGTTCGCCGGCCCGGTGGCTTCGCTTCGGGGCTCCTCTGCTGCGCCTGAAGGTCGGAGAAGCTCCGCAAGGGTGTCTCGCAGCTGGTGGTGGGCTCCGATGATCCAGCCGAGCTCTGAGGAGCTCGGGCGAGGTCGGCGGAGCTGTGCCTCCTGGCTGAATGGCGAAGGACCTCAGATGGCCTTCGTTCGACCTGCAAAGCAATCCAGAAGACTCGCGGGTCGAGGGCAAACTGCCTCGACCCGGTCAGGTGGGGTGACGGTGGTCTGTGGGTCGATATGGCGAGCTCCGGCGAAGGGGGTAGACAGAGGAGCTCGACTCCCAGCTCCTGTGCGAGCTGGGTTGGATGGAGGGGTGAAGAAGGTGCGCGGGAAGTCGGCGAAGGCTATGGCGATGCCCGATGATCGGATGGTGGTCGGAAGCGGGAGGAATCGACGATGGATGGCGGCGGAGCGATTTGGGGGTAACTAGAAATTACGAAAAAAGAAAGACGATCGGAGCTACCTGGGTGGACGAAGAGACTGGGGAGGAGCTATGGAAGCTCCTGGTCTTCGCCTCGAGGAGTGTCTCCCTCCGAGGCTCGGTGCTCCTGCTGGTGGCGGAGCAACGACGGCTGAGCTCGCCGGATCGATGGACACGCCTCCTCTCCTCGCTTCGACGGCGCCGGACGCGAGCTGTCACTCTCACGAGTACGCTGGAGCTCACAGGAGGTGGATTCGAATGACCAAATATGGGGAAATGAGGAGGCGGAGCAACGACTATATATGGGTGCGGGTCCGGCTAGACGAGGTCGGGTAGGGCGTGGAGGTGCGCGGATCCCGATGTGGATACCCCGGCGAGGGTTTCGGATGTGGCATTAAGGAGTCAGACCCGGGGTTTAGGTGATAGGCGATCGGGTTTAGCGGGGAAAAATCCGAGAAGTTGGGGACCCTCTAAGGACCCGTGTGGAGTGGTCCTGGGGGGGTAGTTGACCGGGCGGTCAACATCCCCCAGAGCCAACAGGAATCGGCCACGTGGCAGAATTTTAGAAGTGAAAATTAGGGTAGATAGGGGCCGATTTAGCGAAAACTTAAAACATGAAATATTTTTATTTTATTTTTTTCTATTTTTTAGTGATTTTTAATAATTTTTTCGAAATAAAAATAAGGTATATACAAAATATGTAATACATAGGTATATGTACACTATATAGGGTTTTTAATTTTGATTTTTAATTTGTTATTTTTATACAATTTTATTCCCATTTTATATTTTTTTTCATTATAAAATAAGGAATAAAAAGGTATTTTTATTTTATTTTTATTATTTATATACATAGGTAAAATAAATACATATATACATTTATATACATGGTATATTTACAATATGTTTTTGTATTTTTAATTTTATTATTTTTATTTTGTTTTTGTTTTAATTATTTTTATTTAATTTATTTACATTATATAACATAGAATATTTACAAAAATTTTGGAAATTAATTTTATTTATTTATAAGGTTAAATAAATATATAAGAGTGGTTTATGTACATGATGAAAGTGGTGTTTTTGTTCTTTTTGATTTTTACCCTTTTTCTTTTGTTTTTATACTTATAAAAATGTACAAGTATTTACAAGCATATTTTGGGCTATTTTTGTGAGGAAAAATATTTTTATTTATTTACATAAATATTTACACATGAGCCCCTATCTCCCTCTACTTTGGCTTTTATGCGGTCAGGCCCATGCTGAGCCCTCCCTTGGGTTAGGTTGCTCAATATTTATTCTAAATATTTCCCTCTTTTTCTTTTTAATCTTTATTCTTTTATTTTTGCACAAAAACATGCTAATTATAGGTTTTTACACAATGCATGCTTTTGGTAATTATTTGTATTTACACATATCTACATGCATTTGCAAAGGTTTTTGTAGCTAAAATATAAGAATAAAGAGTGATGAATGGGTATTCATCACTGACCCCCTACCAAATGCCAATGTTTGCCATATTCCGGAGGATTTGGTAGTTCGGTTACCTGACCACGCGGTTTTTACTACTCCCTTCACATTGACTGAAGTGGAAGATACTATCAAGATGTTAAACTTAACAAAGCCCCGGGTCCCGATGGCCTCTCCATCGAGTTCATAAGACATTGTTGGCCGGTGATCAAGAATGATTTTTTAAATCTTCTTTGCGAAATACAGTCATCTAACTTCAATGGCAAATGTTTGGGTCATCTAAATAACGCTTTTATTTCCTTGATCTACAAAAAAGAGGATGGTTGCCAAATTGAAAACTATATACCAATTAGTCTGATCAATCTCCCGATTCGCATAATATCCAAGATTTTAGCAAACCGTTGGGTTCCTCTACTAGAAAGCACTATTCCACCATCACAATGCGCCTTTTTGAAGAACATATCGGCAACCGACGCATTCTTTGTGACCTCTACTATCATAAATGAATGGGATAGATCTGACAAAAAAACACTCATTCTTAAGATAGACTTTCGCAAGGCCTTTGATACGCTTCGATGGCCCTTCATCTTGGGGGTTCTTAAAGCTGCAAATTACCCTGCAAACTTCATCTATTGGGTGAGCTCTATTCTTCAAACAACCGGTCTATCCTTCAAGGTAAATGGCACATCGATGGTTTTCATCCATCCATCCAGGGGTGTGCGTCAAGGAGACCCATTATCTCCCTTCCTCTTCATTCTTTCTCTATCTGTGCTCGATGCAATGCTATCTAAACTGTCGGACCATGGAAAATGCACGGGTTTTCACAAAAAAGGGATGACTAACATGATCACTAATATTCAGTTTGCTGACGACCTTCTAATTTTCCTTGAATATAAAGAGGAATGTCTAAGGAATGTTATGACAACTTTGAACGTCTTCAGTTGCCTCTCCGATTTAGATAGATAAATCTGAGTTCTTTGGGATACATACCTCAAAAGAGGATTTGCAACAAATCAAAAACATCTTAGGTTGGAATGAAGGATCCTTTCCTTTAAACTACTTGGGCTTTCCTTTGACGAAAAAAAGACTCCTCACCAAAGATTGGTCGGGTGTAATTTCCAAATTCTCAGATCGATTGCATGGTTGGAAGGCGAAAATTCTACCACTCTCGGCCAGAGTTACTTTGCTCAACTCGTCGCTCACACCGCTCGTTACTCACGTTATGTCCTGTGTTAAGATGCCTATTGGCATAATCAAGAAAATTGACAAAATTAGACGCAAGTTCCTATGGGGGGGACATGAGTAAACCCGCTCTTCAAAAGGTTGCATGGTCTAAATCGCTCGACCACGCTGCAATGATGGTTGGGGTATATTAAACCTTCGTACTTTTAATGATGCAATTTTATCTAAATTTGCCATAAGCTTGATAAACAATAAGAACCCGTGGATGTCTAGTCTTCTTAGTGCTGTTAGCTTTCAGGGAGGACCGATTTGTATCCTTGACAAACCTAAACCCTCGGATTCCTTAATTTGGAAATGCATTTTGCGTGGGGCCTCCCCTCTTGCGATGGTTTGGAGCAAGAGACTGGGGACGGGTGAAAGATCATCCCTTTGGAAAGACCCCCTCAATGGTGATTTGCCCCTTTTTAAGGAATTTCCTGACCTTTGGCCTTTCATCGAAAATCGTCGCATTTCTGCTAGCTCGGGGCTTCAAACATGGAATGCTCGCTTCAATTGGTTTAAAAGCCTTCATAATAGACTTCCACTTTCACTTTGGCCTTTGATGAATAAGTTGAGAGGGGTGCTATCTAACATCCAGCTCTCTCTTTCTCCCTCTATTGAAGATTCACTTACCTTCCCCACCGATGCAGGATCTACCTTGAGATCCCCTTGTCGGCAAATTTACACCCTGTTGACTGATGGTGGGTTTCGTTTCAACTCGGGGTGTAACTTTTGGAGTAAATCCTTCGATCCTCGTGTTTCGTTTTTCTTATGGATGGTGGCTCATAACAAATTACTCACTCAGGATCTTCTTGGAAAGATGAATATAACAACTGTCAACAGATGTCATCTATGTCGAACAAATTTTGAAAGTTACAATCATCTTTTTGATAGTTGCATGGTGACTCGTGAAATCTTTACAGCATGTAACCTAGAAGCAAATTTTGAGGATTTCATTAGCTCGACTTCCTTTCCGACCTTGGCACACGTATATACCAAATTGGTACATGTTCATGATCAAATCAACCCTTTGGTGGTCTATCTGGAAGACTAGATGTGAGATAGCATCTCATGATGCCCATTGCAACATTCCTTTTATCATATCAAGAGCATCTCTTATTTGTAAAACTCGGATTGGGATGCAATTCGATGCAGGAACAAGATGTTTTTCAGATTTGTGAAGAGGTGCTAAGGTCGTAACCGCTCACCGCTTATAGCGAGACATGTCATTGCAAACTCCTTTACTCCGTCATCGACCTCAGCTGTATCAAGCAACAGGCTTTCGACAAATAAGATTACGTTGTGATTATCGTATGCGATCTCTTCAAATCGATACGGTTTTTGATCGTCGGCTGTAGACTCCTTTTCTGTTTTAGACTTATTTTGATGTTTTTGTGGCCCATGCCTATGTGGGCCTTGTTGCTCTCAGTTATTTTGTATGCATGATCTAGATGACTTCGTTCCGTATCTTTTCTACGGAACTTTTATATATTTTCATGATGAATGAAATTGAATCTTTTATCTAAAAAAATTAAAAGGAAGAAAGGAGAATTAATGTTGATTATTAAACTTATCTTCATAAAATTGAATTATGGATCTCAGACAGATCTTTGGATTATTATCTTGGCAGAATCTTATTGGGAAACAGATTTAAGACTCAACAACCCTTAAGTTCGACAATTCTATGTCATGTTGCCTCAACAGTCATGTCTAAACAAGTCTACATACGCAAACCCTTATGACTATGATCTATACTTGTACAATGTATGTAGAATATATCTCCCCACCTCAAAAGTGACAAAGAAACAACCTCCCTCAACAAGGTAACTCTAGTCCCCCAGTCTAGCAACTCTTTCCTCGATGAGCGGGGTATTCCCATCTAAGTTAAACTACGACTAGCTCAAGAAGGGGGGGGAGAAGAGAGTGGAACTGGCCAATGTAGACACGTATCCTGTGGAGCTTGACTAGTTTAGCTAAGTCTCCATCTGCAAGCTTTCATGAGATGAGACTTTGTATCACATAAGCCTTGCTTATATTTCTATATACACTCTGACAGACATTTTATTTTCAATTAGTCATGTTCCCTATTGGAGTTTTTTGCTTTTTTAACATATATAAAACGTGTGCAACATATACATAAGGAGTTTTTCTTCTTGATCCAGTAGACTATCCGTCTTTTGAAGCATTATTGCAACCCATAGCATCATGCCATTAGACATCGTCGCCCCTAAAGCAGGTTGAGATGCACTATCCGCCCTAGACGAGAACGATTGTTTCTACTATTTATTACATACCCATGTGCTACTCCAAGCCAAAGGATTCTGTCTCCTTACCACCTCATCTGTATTGTGCTACGTGCAAAGTACATGTCCAAATCAAGCCACTGTCTCTAAGGGTCATGCGTGCCTCAAAATATTCTACTTAGACCAATCAAGATGATATGTGAACATAGCCTTATGGACACAAAGAATAAAGTTGCTAGACCTGAAAAGCCTCAAATCCAAATCCAATAAGGTTCCTCTGAAGTTAAGTAAATTAAGATTTTAAACAAGCTCCATTCTACAATTTTATTCAGACTAGTTTAATTGTCAACACAATTTTAAAGAATGCACAAGTAGAAACAAAAACAACAAACAAGAATATTTACAAATCTTTTTGTGGGGATTTTCAAAATTATGCATTTTTTATGGGTTTTGAAAATTTTGTTATTTTAGGTGCTTTTAATAAGAAAGAAAAGAAAGAATTTACAAACATTTACAAAAAATATGTACATATTTACAAGGGTTTTATTTACAAGTTTTTAAATACAAAACTATTTTTAAAAATTTTATACAAGGATTAAATATGAATTTTATACAAGGATCTTATATACAAAGTTTACAAATAAGTATAGGTTTTAATTATAAAGATTTTACAACACATATGTACAAATAATTTATATACCCATAATTTATATTCCATATGATAAAATATTTTATAAAAATTTTCAAACTTTTTTTCAAATATTGATAAAATACTTTATAAATTATTTAGAAAATCATTTTACAAATCATTTTTCAAAAATATTTTTACAAACTTTTTACAAATACTTTACAAACAATTTTACAAGCTAATTTTGCAAAAAAATTTATTTACACACATTTTACAAACATTTTTACAATATACTTAATTTTCATATAAAAAATAATTTACAAATATTTTACAAACAAAATAATTTTACAAACATTATTGTAAAAATTACAAAAATAAATTTACAAAGGTTTTTACAAAGTATTTTACAAAAAATTTTACAAAAGAGTTTTTAGACATTTTGGCAAACATTTTTCAAAATTTTTTTATTCCAATTTTATAGATAATAAACATATTATTAACACCAAAGTACGAGTTATGGCTAAAGTATATATAACATATATACGACACCTCCTATACTTAGCTCGAACTATGTCCTCATAGTAACCAAAGAGTGACAAAGTAAGACATAACTCGTGCTAAGTATATAAAATTGAAAAGAATCCTATACTACGACTCAAAGAAAAATGATTAAAATGAATAGAAGATGGTGATCCTCACATATAATTAGGATCAACTAATCCTACATATAGAAGATTTCACAAGTCTGGAAAACATAGGAAGAGAATGTACATGAAATCAACATCTCGACATGTCCCCCCATACTTAGGGTTAAATATCTCTAAGTATAGAAAAGAATATCAACAGTTGTGGGACAAGTGAGGAAATAATAAATGAAGGTAGAAACAGATATTACCTCCCCTATACTTAGGTTCGGATGTCCCTAAGTATAGGAAACAAAATAGAGGTAATGGAACAAATAGATATATGGACAACACAAGTTCAACACCTCCCTATACTTAGGATAAAGCGCATCTTATGTATAACAAGAATCCAGAATGAGACCTGAGGTGCTAAATAAAATAGATGAATGCATGAATACAATAGACAACGCGAACATACAAAGAAGTGGAACGGAAGTGTAAATCATGTATGAGACGCAAAAGATGGGAATAAAAAACTCATCTCATACAAAATGAATCGGGACAACATCAACGGTCAATGGGTCATGATCAAGTAAAGGCATCAAGCATTGATCGTTAACCCGAAAGGTGGACTCATAAGACAACACGGATATGTCAATACTATCGTTGTGGTACACCTTTCTTACTAAATACGGTCCCTTATAGTTGCTCTATAATTTCTCTGAAAATAATCTCAATCTAGCATCAAATAGCCATACTCTCTGATTCGGCTCAAACAACTTATGGCTGGTGTGTGAATCATGTCATATCTTCACTCTGTCCTTATACTACGGGCTACTTGAAATGGTTGTATCTCTAAAATCCTTCATGAATATCAACTCTGCTCTCCTCTGATCTCCTACACTCTTTCGATCTAAAAATATCTCTGATACTATCCAAAATGATCCGTGCTTAATTTCAACGGGTAAGTGGCATGGCTTGCCATAAATGAGTCCAAATGGAGACGTACCCAAAGGGGTATTGAAGGATGTCCTATAGGCCCACAAGACCGAGTTTAAAAGCTGTGACCAATCCCTTCGATTTAGGCAGACGACCTTATGCAATACCATCTTAGTCTTCCAGTTCGAAACTTCAGCAAGGCCATTTATCTGTGGATGATATGGAGTGGCAAATCTATGGTCTATACTAAACTCATTAGCAAGGGCCCTTACCTTATCATTGATTAAATGAGTACCCCTATCTGGAATCAGAACTCTAGGGACCTCAAACCGTGATATGCTATTCTTCCTCAGAAATATGCAAGCAGTCCTCGCATCAACGACTCGGGTGGAGATGACCTCAACCTGATGGCACACATAATCTACAACCAACAAAATGTACTCAAACCCTTGACTTTTTGGGATTGGAGCCATAAAATCAATGCCACGTGCATCAAAAACCTTACAGAAGTGAATGAGATGCATCATCATCATGTTTCTATGATCACAACTACCCATCCTCTGACAGTCAGTATACCTCTTCACAAATTCATCTGAATCCTTGAAGAGTGTTGGACATCAAAGGTTGGATTGGAGAAACTTTTATGTTGTCCTTCTCCTTGAGTGATGTCCTCCTTCCTCAAGCTTGTGGAAATAGGTGAGTACGTTGTGGTGCTCTTCTTGAGTAATACACCGATGCCAGACATTGTCCCCTCCTTCATGGTAAAGGGTGGGATCCTCCCAATGGTACAACTTGGCTTTCGCGATGGAAGTCTCAAGTTCACAATGTCAGCATACCAAGGGAGAGAGGTTATAGCAAGAGTCACCTCGTCTGGGGAAGTCTTAGTAATAGGTGTGGTTGTCTTTGAATCCTCAAGATGCTCTAATCGAGAGAGGTAATCTGTCACGATATTGACTCCATGCTTATCCTTAATCTTAATATCAATCTCTTGGAGTAGAAGGATCCATCTAGTCAATCGTGTTTGGCATCCTTCTAAACCATCAAGTACCGGATGGCAGTGTCATCAATATATATAGTCATTCTAGATTCAAGAATGTAAGATCTAAAATTATCCAAAGAAAAGACTACTGCTAGCATCTCCTTCTCTATAGCAGTGTAGTTTCACTGGGCAGCATCCAAAGTATGGCCGACATAGTGAATGGCGAATTGAAGGCCATCCCTCCTCTATCCTAGCACTGGCCCTATGGAAAAATCAAAAGCATCCATCATGATCTCAAATGAGAGAGAGCAATAGGACGACTGAAGGACAGAAGCTTGCACAACCAGATTCTTGAGAATGTCAAACAATGAAAGACACTTATCTTCTACGAGGAACTCGTTATTTTTCATGAGAAGTTCAGTAAGCGCTTGGACAATACATGCTTGGGAAAAGATCGCAACTATCTCAAATTGGACGGTGGAGTGATCTTCTTGATGATATTTACCTTGGCTGGATCGATCTCCATACCCCTGTTAGAGATGATGTGACCAAGGACCGTCCTTTGAGTCATCATAGATGACACTTCTCCCAAGAAAGAACAAGGTTGACCTCAATGCATCGCTGAAGCACACGGTCTAGGAAAGAAAGACAAGAATCAAAGTCATTGCTATAGACCAAAGAATCATCCGTGAATATCTCTAAACAGTCACTCGCCATATCCTAAAAGATGGAAAGCATGCACCTTTGGAATGTAGACAGAGCATTACATAGTCTAAAGGGCATCCATCTAAAAGCACATCCCAAATGGACATGTGAATGCCATCTTGTCCTGTTCTTTGGGTGCAATGACCACCTGATTATACCCCAAGTACCCATCAAGAAAGTAGTAGTGACTCTTCCCAGCTAGTCTCTCAATAATATGATCAATGAAGGGTAGCGGGAAGTGATCCTTCTTGGTGGCCTAATTCAATCATCTATAGTTAACACAGACCTGCCAAGAAGTGGGTACACAGGTAGCAATCTCCTCTCCGTCCTCATTCATAACTGTAGTGATACATGTCTTCGTGGGTACTACATGTAACTGATTGACCCACTTGGAGTCGGAGATGGAGTAGATAAAATCGGTGCTCCATCACTTGGTATTTCCTTCATAACCACCTCTTGAAGATTCAGGTTTAGAATACGCTGAAACTCACGAGATGACTTGGCGTCATCCTCGAGATAGATGTGGTAGGAGCACAGAGTTGGACTTATCCCCTAGAGATCTGCTATAGACCAACCAATTATCTTATGATTTCTCACAAGAACCTCCATCAAATGAGATTCTTGATCATCAGTCAAATCTATTGATATAATGACTAGAAACATGTCAGGCTCTCCAGCAAGGAATCAATACTTCATGTTCTAACACGTAGGAGTTGGCAAATCTGGTCCCTGAAATATATGCATGAAGGATACCAAATCTGAATGTGAAATCTCTCGATGCTCCTCTGAACTCAACGAAGACTGCCCTTCTGGTGTCTCTATCAACTGCATTGGCATTGTCTCTGTCCTGGTTGTAGGATCTGTAGAAATCAAACACTGAAGGTACTCATAAAACCCCTACCAATCAAAATCCCAGTCTGAATCAGAGGGATCAGAATGATAAGAAATGAAACCAGCTTCACTAACTGAATCATTATCACCATCCTTTGTGGTATCTTGCTCCAAAAATGTACTTTCCAAACTGTCGTTAGTTGGCATCTGTAAATACGATAACTATAAAGATGTTATTAGAGCTCGTGAATCCTTATCTGCCCAAACTGCTTCATCATCTATAATCACAAAGTCGCACTCGAGTGGATGTCTGGCTCTGAATCTATAGTCTTCTCTTAGTTGGTTGAATCTCTAGATCTCAGTTCCTTAATCATCTCTATTTGTATACTCCTACCATTAATGCAAAAGTATACCTTCCCTCTATCATGATCATACTTAGCCTTTGCTGTCACCAGAAAAGGTCAACCTAATATGATCCAGGTATCTGTCGCGCAATCAGGAATCTCAATGTCCAACACGATGAAGTCCACAAGGAATTTCAGGCCCTAAATGGTGACAACAACATCCTTCAGTAATTCATTCGACCTCTTGATATATTTTTCTGCAAAATGAAGTATGGTCGTTCTCTATCTAAGAGTACCAAACTTGAAGTTATCGAGTAAGGTTGATGGAAGAAGGTTAATGGAAGAGCCATTGTCTAATAGAGTCCCATCGAACCGTTTCTTGTGAATGTGGCATCTGTCATACGAAGCCCCTGCATCTGGCCTCTATGCTAGCAAACGGTTTTGGATAGCGAAGCATGTGGAACAGGTAAGCACATGGATCTCTGAACTATGGTTGCACCTCTTCTTCCTATGCATTGTGGTCCTCTCTTAAAGGTTCTTTTGGAAGAGAGCGATGTGCTACAAGGCCTCCTGTAGAGTCAGCAGAATGTGGAATCTGTCTATCATCTACTCGATGAACTCTAGCTGTTGTTTCTTTTTTAGTTTTCTATTTTTTATCCTTCCCTAAGCAGAGTGCTTGATGGAAGGGGATGGTTGTATCCTCATCAGGAACTGGAGGGTCTGGAGTGGGAATCATTCTCTGAGCATACAAATGGTTGGAATCCATACCTTTCAAGGTAATAACGGGATCAAAGTTTGAATGGATGACAAAGGAGGTTATTTGTACATGGGAAACTTGGATTGAGAAGAATACTCGATGTAGTGATCCTCAGATCAAGGATAGATGCTCGCATGAAAGATCAACGATCAAGGAGTGAATGACAAAGAGCAACCCTGCCATGTAAATGCAAGGGTTGATGGGGGAAAATCGATGAAAAAGGCATTGTAGCGAGTCTGACAGCGCTAGGACACCAGAGGCCCAATTGACCGGTGGGTTAACTAAGATTGGGCCCTTATTGTGCCACGTCAGATGCAAGAAGACGAAATAGGAAATAAAGAAAAAATAATTTAAAAATAAATTAATAAAAGATTTAATTAAATAAAACTCAAAACATAAAAAATGTTTTATGTAGTATTTTATTATGACTTTAGTTATTTTTCAAGTTAATTTATTAGGTATTACTATTTACATGTAGAAATATGGTATATTTACCTCTATATTAAGTATTTTATTTTTATTTTGTATTTTAAATTTTATTATTTTATACACTTATTTTATGTATTTATAGCTTATTTAAATAAACTTATATGTATTTTTATTGTATTTTTATGAAGTTGTTATTTACTTAAATAAATATGTACATTTACTATATATGTATATATAAGTATAATTCATATATGTATTTAAGTATACATATTTATTTTAATGTACTTTTATTTGTTTTATTCTTATTTTATTATTCACATGTATTTCAAATTATATTTACATAATTATAAAAATATAAAAAGGAAAAATATAAAGAATAACTATAATGATTATTTCATACATGAATATTGTACGATGAAGGCCCAAAACCTAACTTTTCTATATTAACTCTAAATTTAATGAAAGCATCTTCACTAACTACATAATTTAATTTTATAAATAATAAAAGTGAGTTTGATGAATTTTAAACTTGTGTGTAGAAGATACATGTCTGAATTTTTTCAGCTTTATATTTTAAGTGTCGAGGGCACACTGTGCATTGTTTTTGAGTAAATAAAATTTGTATTTTTCTTTATATTTTTATATACATTTTTAACCTCCAAAGTTTATTAATTTGAGTATAATTAATAAAGTATAAAATGGGCTCAAAATGAATTTATTAAAAGGGATTGTTACCCAAGAGACCCTATAATCTTTGTCAATTACCTCTACGACCTTTGAAACATCCTAATTCCTCCCTCAACCCTATAAACTTGCTAACCATTACCCTATAGACCCTGTGGTTAACCTCCATCCATTAACATGTTAAAACTAACCAGATTCCGTTACATTCTTTTATATTATGCCTATTTTATTTATCGATTTTACATTAATTGTCACTCTCTATCACCCTCCTCCTTTTCCCAGCACCCACCACCTACCTCCATCGTCCTCGCCCTCCTCCCCGGTTTCCTCCCTCGACCTCCGCCGTCACAGCAACACCGGGACATCACCCTCGCACCACATGTCGCTCAGGCTCGGCAGCAACACCTCGCCAAGGCTGGTCCACCGCACCTTCTCCCTCCAGATTTGCTTCTTCGTCGAAGCTCCCGCAACCCCGACTCTCTCGAAGCCCCTTGCCTCCTCTGCTCGACCGAAGCCCCCCCCGGCTCCACACCCCCACCGCCCCTGCTCGTAGCCCCCCTCCCCTCCCGCACCACCGTCGCTCGAATCCACACCCCCTGGCTCGATCGAATCCCCCCTCCCCCCAGCTCGAAGCCCCTGCAACCCCGTCGACTCTCTCGAGGCCCCCTGCCTCCTCTGCTCGATCGGAGCCCCCCCCCCCCCCCCCCCCAGCTCCACACATCCGCCGCCCCCGCTCGTAGCCCTACACCCCCACCCCCTTCCCCTCCCGCACCCCCGCCGCTCGAACCCACACCCCCGGCTCGATCGAAGCCCCCGCACCCCCGTCGACTCTCTCGAAGCCCCCCGCCTCCTCTGCTCGATCGTAGCCCCCCCGGCTCCACACCCCTACCGCACCCGCTACTAGCCCCCCCACCCCCGCTCGAACCCACACCCCCCGGCTCGATCGAAACTCTCCCCTCCCCCCGGCTCGAAGCCCCCGCACTAGAAGCCCCCCGACCCTATAATCTTTGACCCAGTCGCATGTGTAGGCGAGGAGGACGAGCGATGAACTCCATGCACACCTCAATGTCGTCACGGTCGAATAACCGATGGGGAGGAGAAGGAAGGAGATAGAGGGAGCTCTTTCTTTTGTTAGATTAACTCAAGGTTAACTCAAGACATTGACTCCAGTAAAGTTAAAATTGACGGCAGGGTCTGTGGGGTAAGACGGACCAAGTTTATGGGGTCGAGAGAGGAATTAGGATGTTTCAAAGGTCGTAGAGGTAATTGAGAAAGATTATAGGGTCTGCCGGGTAAAAATCCCTTATTAAAATTAGGATTTTAGTGTATTTATTGGCTCTTATCTCCCTCTACTTTATTCCTTCTTTATATCTGGGGGTTTAGAGCCACTCAATGTCTTTGACACTTTATTCTTATTCTTTTCTTTTCTTTATTATTTTATTTTGAAGTTAAATCTATTATTTTACACAATATTTATAAATCATGGGTGTTACTCATGCAAATTAATGCTATTTAGATATATTTAACTAGTAATTTAAGGATAAGATAAAAGAATAAAACCGATGAAAAGGAGTTTAATCAGTTACTAATGAAATCCCTCGTAGTTACTAATAATTAAAACCATGAGATAAATTAAATAAATAACATCTAAATAATTAAACGGTAAAGGCCCCCAAGAAGAAGATTCTCGCTTCGTCCCGTCTTGACCCTACTAAAATAGCAACAGTCGCTCTCGGCAAAACCAGTAATTGCCAACAGTTCTTTTTAGTTGGTTCGTACCTGATGGGAGAGTTCTATCTACGAGCAAGACGGTTGATAAGCATAAGGAAAATTATGGTAAGAACAATTCACATGATGGAAGATTCAAAGAAAGTATGCCACCATGTCCCCATCGGGGTACGTGTTGAGGCCATTCTCTTCTTTGCCAAAACGTTATAAATAGCTCCGGAACTGAAGCTCAAGGAGCATCCCAACACCTTCCATCAATAGCCATGACTGCCTCTAAGGTACTTGCTGCTACCTTCATGGCCTTGCTTCTCGTGGGCATGACCTCTGCCGCTAGAGTCCTGAGTCAGTATGGTAGTGGGTTTGGTTCTGGATATGGACAAGGATACGGGCAAGGAGGAGGCGGAGGTGGAGGTGGTGGCGGTGGTGGAGGAGGGCAGGGTGGTGGTTTTGGATATGGTTCAGGTTATGGTTCGGGATATGGTGGAGGTAATGGAGGATATGGAAGTGGTGGTGGCAGCGGCGGCGGTGGCGGTGGACAGGGTGGCGGATCTGGTTATGGATCCGGATGGGGATCAGGGTATGGGGGAGGAAATGGTGGATATGGGGGTGGAGAAGGAGGCGGTGGCGGTGGCGGCGGCGGCGGTGGAGGACAAGGCGGAGGTTATGGTGGTGGATCGACTAAGTATCACCAATATATGCGGCAATAATTGTGTCATATATGACACAAATTATCCACGATAAGACATGCGGATAAAATGGTATTTAAGTGTGCTTGAATTTGTTTCGCAGTTGTTTGCTACTTCAAATAATTCCGTCTGTGTTTTCTTCGTCCGTGATTATATATGATGAATTATGGAGTCGCTCGTACAAGAATTGAGATGTTCAACAGCACTGCTCTTTGAGAACTTCTTTTATATCTATCAATTTATTTCAAAGGAACCGTATAGGATGTTAGTGCTTCCCAAATTGATGCAGCACACACCACCGGTTACACGTCCAAATTAAGAGAGTGTACGTAGCAGTAAGATGGCATTGCGAAGCTAAACATGGTATCAAATGGAACCCCTCTAATGGTCTGGTGGTAGAAGTAGGGGCGGACCCAGGCTTACATGAGGTCAGGCACGTGCCCTCCCTCCCTATTCCCAAATGCCATGTATATCCCTTTGCATTTTTATGCTAAAGCAGTTATAGATTCGACTCCCATTGCTTTAAATGTCTCCCTTAATCTCGGCCGCATGTTAATTTCCCCCAATTTATTTGTCGATCCCTAACTATTAGGGTGGAGAATTGGGCTCGACCCAGTCCAACTCGGGAAAGTCCGGTCCGATCCCATCAATTTTTCGTGGGCTTTGGGCCGGATTGAGTCCCGTTTTTTAGCAAATCGAAGGGTTCGGGTCGGGCTCATTGAGCTTGGGTTTGGGTCGGGCTAGGGTTTGAGATGAACTCAACCCACACCATTTTTGATTCCATGAAGTTGCACTTTGATTCTAAATTGTTGTTATGGATATAATTCATCCATAACACATGAATATCGGTTGTATTGTTATGATATAATACTACTATTCATAAATCAAGGAAATATTAGATGTATTGTAACTATAAATCCAAGTCCCCTAATTAGATTCTAACATGATATTTTGAAATATGAGGGTCCGGGCCTGGTCCATTTGTACTACGAGTTCGGACCCGACCCGACCCGATCGTAATATTTTTGAAATATAAGGGCCCGGGCCCGACCCATTTATACATCGGGTTCGGATCGAGCTCGAGCTTTTGCTGATCGGGTCAAGGTTGGGTTCGGGCCGGCCCGACCTAATGCTCCACCCTACTAACTATTCTTTTTCTCTGCCAAGTGCCTCCACCTGTTCTCAAATAACTACCCCACTCCACGAATTGGTAACACACCTCTTAATTTATTTCCATCCTTAATTAATTTATTTGCAAGTAACATTATCAAATTGACAATGATAAAAAGATAAATACGAATGTCCCTAATTAATCATCCCGATTAACCTTCCATTTTCTCAAGTTGATTTCTCATATTTCACAAACATGAACCAATTAATTTGTTTTTTATTGGAAGTAGATATTAGGGTGGAGCACTGGGTTGGACCGACCCGGATCTGACCCTGATCTGTCCCGCAAAAACCTCGATTCAACCTGAACCCGATGTACAAAGAGGCTAGGCCCGCGTCATCGTATTTCAAAAATATCATACTCACTAGGCTGGGCTCGAACCCGAAGTAGAAATGGGCCACACCCGAGCCCTCGTATTTCAAAATATCATATTAGAATCAAATCAGGGGATATGGATTTATAGTCAAAATACATCCAATATTTCCATCATCCATGAATAGTAATATTATATTATAACAATACATCCAATATTCATGTGTTATGGATGAATTATATTCATAACAATAAAATAGAATCAAAGTGCAACTTCATGTAATCAAAATAAATGTAAGTTGAGCTCGGCCCAAACCTGAGCCCGATTTAAACCCGAGCTCAATCCCATGGGCCTTGGGTCGGGCCTAGGACATCGATTTGTTAAAAAAGTGGGCCTCGACCCGACCCAAGGCCCACGAAAAATTGATAGGCTCGAGCTGAGCTTTTTCACTACAAGAAAATGGACCTAAGGCAACGAGTAATTTGAATATTCATTGCTATATCTTCCGATGTTAAAGATATAACAACGAATATTATTCATTATCAAATGATCTTTTTTACTTGTAATTAACAGCAAATATCATATTCGTTGTTAAAGGTCCACATAACGGCGATTTTTTTGTTGAATTATTCATTAAAATTCACGTTAATCGTTGCCATATTTAGAACAAATTAGACGAAAATGGCAACGAATAATCGTTGTTATATGATTCGTTGCGAGTAATATACTAACGAATACCATTATTCATTGTGAAATTAAGAAGTAAGCAACGATAAATATTCGTTGTTATATATTTAACTACGGAAGATATGGCAACAAATATTAAATTATTCGTTACCTTAGGTTAATTTTCTTGTAGTGTTTCATGCTGGGTCGGGTCAAGCCCAATGCTCCACACTAATAAATATAATCTAGAAATTTAATTTCATCTTTTAGTGTACAACACTTGTCTCCAATTATATTATCAATAAGTGATTTTTGTCCTCAAGGTATCTGTAACAAACTTATTCATTTATACTTTTGTTGTTATAAAATATAAGAACTGATTATGGAGTTATGGTGTTTAGTAAATAATTAAAAAGTGAACTATTATTTCATGATCTAGTCACAAGTATAAAATAAATTACGTATGCTCAGAGTAATCTTAGAAATAAATATGCGATTTTTTAACAAAAGTAGAGGTGTAAAATTGAACCACTATATTATATGTGTGCCCCACCTATTTAAAAATATGTGTGCCCCGCCTATTTAAAAATTCTGAGTCCGCCCCTAGGTAGAAGCAGTGGCTTCCAGTTTAAAAGATCAGAGTTCGAATCCTACTAATGAATATATATATATATATATATATATTAGTAGAAGATTTAAAAAAAAGTTCCCTGTCAGTTGCACCATATCTTAATCCACTGCTTCTGAAAATTAATTAGAGCATATTTAACACTTCCACTTCGAGAATAATAAATCAAACCGTTTATATACTTGGAAAAATTAATAAAGAATAGCGCTCAGGTTTGAAGGATTCGTGTACATTTGTACATTATCAAGAATATGCGTATGAATTAAGAAAACAAGGTGGGCCTATTCGAAAACATCGTGGATCAGCCTTCGCCACCGTAGTTCCGAGAAGAAAAAAGACTTCAGTGACTCAAGGTAGCTTCCCTCAAGTCAAGCTGGAGTCGTCACCTCTTCCAGGACCGGAATGATTATCCTTACCCGATGGTTCTACATTCATCCTTGAATGTCTATTCACTTCCCTGCCATTCTCGTGCAAAGGTCACAAGATATCATACCATATGGATAAAACAAAGGTAACTCATATCCTGTGATGAATGTCTTTACCTAATATTAGGAGTGTCTATTGAACGAGTCGAGGTAATCTCAATAACCAAACTCGGACTCGATAGGTTTCAAGCCTTGTAATGCTGACTCAAACTCGAACTTGTTGAGTTTGAGTTCGCTCATTAGCCTCTTAATGAGTTTTTTTTGTAAAAGTATGTTTTCATATTTCTTGTTTATTAACTTTCTACGAAGAAGTAATTGAACTCATTAGTATTTAATAATAATGATGATGAGATGTTTGAGTTTTTTATTGTGTAAATATATAGATATATTCATATGCGTTTAATAAATCAATGAAAATTTGGCATATAATATTTAGTACAATAGTAAGAAGTGAAGGAAGATATCAAATATCTAACATGATTCCCCCCACTATCATTTACCGGGTAAACATAACACAATTGGTTGGTGATGCTCCATTTCCTTCTCATATTTATGCATTTTACATATCTCTATGGAATGGAAAATCTATAAAAAAAATTAATAAAATCAAATCAAGTTATCAAATCGAGTTATCGAGCTAAGTAAATGTCAAACTAGAACTCGACTCGACAACTGTAACGAGACCACTATATGATTTAAACTCAATCTCAATAGTTTTTTTGAGACTAACTCGCAAGCTCTTGTGAGTTATGTTTGATTCGAGTTCATCGAGATAGAGCTTTCCTAACACCTCATGCCTCGTATGACGTGCATCTGCTTTAAAACTCTTGAAGCTAATTCTTAGTATGATATTTTACTATTTGAGTAGATAGTCTTCGATTTAGGTTGTGTACATAACATATAATTTAACCAGTTACAAATTCAAAAATTCCAAAATATTTTTGTGACTCAGATCTTATTGTAGAATAATTAATGAAAGATCTTATGCTTAAAAACATAAGCAATCATATGAGAAAACTATGGTAGTAGGATAATAAGGGCATAGTGAATGTATTTTAGGAGATAAGAAATGATAATTTACATACTTAGTTAACGAAATTAAGGAACTGACAAAGAGCAACAAATTAAGGGCCAGATTAATCTCCTGATTATTCTCGATTGCAGTGTGTAATAGTGATGATGACAATCAACCATATTAGAAATGCAAGAAAATAGATGCATGTCAACGAATAATTTGAATACTCGTTGTTCAATCTTCAAATGTTAAATTTATAACAATAAATATTTTTTATTTCAAAATTAACTTGTGTTCTTGTAGGCAGAAATATATATCGTATTCATTGCAAAAGATTCATGTAACAATGATAGGTAGATTGGTTGATTCATTTAAATTTGTATTAATAGTTGTTAAATTAAACAACAAGAAGAAAAGATCAAAAGATAATCAATGTTATATAATTCATTGTAGAATTATAGCAATGAATCAAATAAACCCTTTGAATTTAAAGAATCAAGTAAGGATTATTATTCTTTATTATATATTTAACTGTCCTTTTATAGGATTCATGCGGATCATTTTCATTATAGGTCACTAGGGGTATCTATTGAGCTCAACTCGGATTCAGGCTCTTTAAGAGCTCGTGAGCCTGACTCAAAATCTTATTGAGCCGGAGATCGAGTTGGGTTTGAGGTTCGTTAAGGTTATCGAGTCGAGCTCGAGTTGGGTCGTGCTCAACTCGATAAGTCGATAAGAGCATGAACTAGGAACATGTTTAGTCCCACATCAGTTGAGTTCGAGAAGTGATGGGGGCAAAGTAGCTATATATACATACCATGTCCTTCCTTATACAAAGCATATCTTTCTTGACCTTTCGGCCAATATTTTATATATGGACTACTGGCCTACATGATATTAAATTAATTTTATGGGGAAAGGCTCGCCAGTAAGCTTATTTCATACTTACTTGGACCTTGACTCTTTGAACGCAACTCATTGAGAGGCTCGTGAGTCAGTTCGAACTTGATGGGTTCGAGCTTGAGTCAACTCTCTAAGACTCGAACCTTATTGAGCCCAAGCCCGAGCGCAGCTTTTCTTATTGAGTTTGAGCTCGAGTTGAGTTCAACTAGACTCGTTGGACTCGATAGACACTCCTACAATTACAAAAACTTAAGTACGACATTATTATTTGTATGACTAACCTAAAACCTTCAAGTAATTATTCTCTGGAATTACTATGTGCCAAGCAAATAGTTTTTTTTAAGTTAGCTCTTAACGTAATAACTAAAACAAGATGGTCGTACCTAACTCCTTAATGGTATAAAACACAGATGTATCAATTATTTCATTAAATATTAAGGAGCCTGTAAGGATCACATTACATACGTATTTTGCAAGTAGAGCTACGCCGAGTTAAATAAACATTACACATCTTTGTATCTTTTATATTTGAGCGAGGAATTACCATGAAAGCTCGTTTTTATCATTTGAAGAATTTTTCTTATAAGCAACTATCTAATTCACTATGTCAGCTCGTTTTTAGCATTTGAGGAATTTGTCATATCAATAATTATCTAATTCACTGTCTTCTCCATGCCGAAACAGAATAAAAAATCTTGATTTCATTTAAGAAGAGGGCCTCTCTCGTACATAGGTTTTCATACTTTTTTTAGAACAGGAGAGTTCCACTTCAACAACCTGAGTTTACAGTGATGTTTTTTTAATCTATCGTTACATCATCCATCATTAAATATATTGGGAGGAATGTTACTTGTTGAAAAATGTGCTTTTATACTAGATATTAACGATAAATGTCTATCTATTGATATATTATTCACGACGACTCGTATAAGAATATGTTTATCCGTTGTTATTTTAATTTCAAATACTTGTCAGTTTTTTATTGAAAATTTAAAAATGATAAGTTGAAAATATGGAAAAAGCAACATACAAGCATTGTTGTATGTACTGCCGCTAACAATATATTTGTGGATATGACTTTTATCACTACCTTCTATATAAAAAGTCATTTCACAATGAGTGATATTTGTAACAATATATTTATCAACAGAAGATATAATTCTATATTTAAAAAAAATATCATTGTATATTTCTTTTATTATATACTAACCTCCCTATTTTTTGTTAACAGACCTGTAATGTATCAAGCTCAGTGTGAAATTGATGATGCGAGAGGGCCTTATCTTATTTTGATGATCACGGAGGAGGAAGCTAATAGCGGCGAAGATTCTTTTGAGGATTAGGATGAATAAAATCATTGGAATATGTTCAAGTTATTTCCTTGAAATATATCAACTAAAATATATCACATCAGAATACATTCTCAAAAGTCCACTAAGATGACCTCTATATATAATTTGTTACGTGCTGTATAGCAATATAATAATCTCCATGATCAATGGATTTAACTTTGTTGGGGATATGGACAACCTGGAGTATCCCCTAAAATTGTCCTGCAGCAAAGATGCACAACAACAATATGTGTTCCCCTCATGGGAACTCAATGGCAATAATATGATAAGCACAAGCAAGCACAACAAACGAGATAATGATTTTTACGTGGAAACACTTATTCGATGTGAGCAAGGGAAAACCCACGGGATAAGACTGGCAACGAATCCACTACGGTCAAATGGAGCCAGTGTTCTCGGTTTTGTTGCCCACAAAATCGAGGTACAATCCACAAGCACAAAAGGTAATTCTTCTACTAGTAGTTAACTACCCTAGGTATCTAAAATACCAAACAACATGCTCAAATCCAAGAAGGTAAGTTGGCTTCCCTTATGAGATCCCAGATGGAGACCCACACGACGGCTCCGGCTTCTTGAGGTCATTCCCAACGACCACCTAGCTGCTCCCAAACTCGTCCAAGCTGTAGCCCCTCTCGAACTGCAGCCCTAGCCGTTGCTCCCCCCAAATCCGCAACCTATCCATTGCTCCTCTCAAGCTCGGCTTCTCTCTCGCTCGCACTCTCGCGCGTGGAGGAAGGAGAGGGTTCCAAAGAACCCTCGCTTCTGCTCACTGGAAATGGGGGTGAAAATGGGGCTCCTGGAATCTGGAATGGAGAGAGGCGTCGTGTCCTAGAATGGGGAAAGGGGGCAGCCGAATGGGGGCTCCCAACTTGCTGGAAAACTTTCAAAGATGCCCCTGCAAAAGGGCAAAAAATGTTGCAGCCCCACTTGGGTCTGGAATAATACCCAACAACCTCCCCCTCCAGACCCAACGGGGAGGTGTGGCCCAGTGATGGAGATCAAGAGGAGGTGACATCGCTCAGCTCTCTATAGAGCTGAAGCTTGTCATGAGTGATTGCCTTGATCAACATGTCTGAGGGGTTCTCATCTATGTGGATCTTTTTCAACATGAGCTGCTTCTGTTCAATTACATCCCTCGGCCAATGGTATCTCACATCAATGTGTTTTGTGCGAGCATGGTGCATGGTACTCTTGCTCAAGTGTATAGCGCTTTGGCTATCACAAAACACAACCGTCTCACTGTCACCCAATTTAAACTCACCAAGAAAGCATTGTAGCCACAACACTTCTTTCCCAGCCTCTACTATTATGTATTATGCCTCAGTAGTCAAGAGAGCAACACACTTCTGTAGCTTGGATTGCCATGATATGGTTCCGCCTGTAAATGTGAAAATGTAACCCGAGGTTGACTTTTTCTGATCCATATCTCCTACCTTATCTGCATCAGTGTAGCCATGAAGTTTGGGATCTGACCTCCCAAACACAAGACACATACTTGAGGTCCCTCTCAAGTATCTCAAGATCCACTTCACTACCTCCCAATGATCCTTACCTGGGTTGAACAAGAATCTGCTCACCACGCCCACTGCATGGGCTATGTTGGGTCTAGTGCAAACCATTGCATACATGAGGCTCCCAACTGCTGACTGGTATGGGATCTTGGTCATCTCTATTTTATCCTCATAAGTAGAAGGACATGACTCCTTGGTTAGCTTGAAATGAGAGACTAAGGGCGTGCTGACAGGCTTGGCATTCTTCATGTTGAACCGCTCCAACACGCGTTCAACATAGTTCTCTTGTGACAACCACAATATGCGCTTCTTCGTGTCCCTTGTAATATGCATCCCAAGGATGTGACTAGCCTTGCCCAAGTCTTTCATCTCAAACTCTTTGGATAGTTCTTTCTTGAGCTTTGCAATGAGGTTGGAATCATGACCTACAATCAACATGTCATCCACGTAGATCAAAAGAATGACGAACCTGTCATTGGGAAGACTACGAACATATACATATGGATCGGTTGTTGTCCTCTTGAAGCCATGCTTTCCCATGAAAGCATCAAACTTCAAGTACCACTGTCTCGGGGCTTGCTTCAAGCCATAAAGACTCTTTCTCAACATGAAACCATGTGTTCTTTCCCTTTCTCTTGAAAACCATGTGGTTACTCCATGTAGATCTCTTCCTTTAAATCACCGTGAAGAAACACCGTCTTCACATCCATCTGCTCAAACTCAAGGTCCATGCTAGCAACAAGTCCTAGCACCATTCTCACTGAGTTCATCTTCACCACTAGGGAGAAGATCTCATCATAGTCCACTCCTTCCTTCTGGCTGAACACTTTCACTACCAATCTGGCCTTGTACTTGATCTGTTTGCCATTGTCATCAGATTTCAGCTTGTAGACCCATTTGTTCTTCAAGACCCTCTTTCCCTTAGGAAGCTCAACAAGGTCAAAAGTGTGATTCTTTCTGAGAGATATCATCTCTTCATTCATTGCATTGCGCCAATGACCCTTATCCTTGTGCTCCTGTGCCTCCTCAAAGGTGTACAACTCACCTGCATCTGTGAGCATCACATACCTGGAAGTAGGATAATGGGATGATGGTTGGCGTACCCTCTCAAATCTCCTGACCTGAGGCTCTGCTGCATCTGCATGTGGATGAGGCTGCTCCCCTGCCCTAGGTCCCCTGGACCTGCATCAACGGGGTCTGCATCTGGCTCATGTTGCTCTAGCTGTCCATCCTCTCCACCTGTACCCTGTACTGGATAGGGCTCTGTGTCCTCGTCACTGTCATCATCAAGGGAAAACTCATCTGCATCACCATTCTCAGTGGTGTCCTCATCCAATGTTTGGTTCTCATAGAAAATCACATCCATGTGTTGGGTGACTGTCTTCTTCCTTGGATCCCAAAGACAGTATCAAAACTCCTGATCTCCATAGCCAAGAAAAATACAAGTCACTGCCTTGTCATCCAACTTCTTTCGTTGCTCCTTGGGTACCAACACATAGGCTTTACATCCAAACACCCTCAAATGAGCATATGTGGGGTCTTTCCCTGTCCAAACATGCTCTTGACTCTGAAAACCCAAAGGAACTTATGGAGCTCTGTTGATCAAGTAACATGCGGTGCGAACCGCCTCAGCCCAAAAGGTCTTGAGAAACTTCGATGTCTTCAGCATACAACGGACTCTCTCAACAATGGTCATGTTCATCCTTTCAGCTAGACCATTGTGTTGGGGTGAGCCTGGCTCTGTCCTCTCTTTCCTGATACCGTGCTCTGCACAATAGCCTTGAAAGCTATGCGATTTGTACTTTCCCCCATTGTCCGTGCGTAGACACTTCAATAATTTTCCTGTCTCACGCTCAACGATGGCATGAAACTTCTTGAAGCAATCAAACATCTGATCTTTCTATCTCAGCATATACACCACACCTTCCTAGATGCATCATCAATGAAGGTTACAAAATACCTATTGCATCCCAAAGAGGTTGTGTCCATAGGACCACAAACGTCAGAATGAACCAACTGTAGGATATCTCCCTTCACCTTTGATGCGGCTCTGTATGGTGTACTCATGCTCTTCCCAACCTCACATGCATCACAAGGAGACAAAGTGGTCATTGTGGTAAGGGATCAACTCTCTCTTGCTAAGAAGCTGTAAGCCCTTCTGGCTCATGTAGCCAAGTCGACGGTGGCACAAATTTGAATTATCCGCCTCACTAGCATGTAAACTGCCATCCATGACCTTCACTCTAGTCATGTAGAGTGTGTGACACAAGCTGCCTCTCGTCATGATGAGAGAACCCTTGCTAATCTTGCATTTTTTGTCGTCGAACTTCAGATGGTAGCCTTCACTATCTAGTTGTGAACCAGATATAAGGCTAAGTTGTACATCAGGATACATGTCTCACATTCTGGAGAGTCATTGAGCACCCAACATCCGTCCGAATTGAGATGGTGCCCATGCCAATGATCTTAGAGTAACTTCCGTTACCCATCAAGACTCTCCCATAGTCACCACTGGCGTAGATGGTGAACAACTCTCTGTGTGGAGTCACTTGATAGGAGGCGGCCGTACCAACAACCCACTCCAAATCGCTCCCTGCATGCAAGCACTGGTCCTGGATGGTGAGAATCACCTCTTATGCATTGTCATCTGCCACAACTACAGCTACATTTCCATCTTCATTTTTTTGGTTCTTCTTGGCTTCAGCTTGCTCTCTCTTCCAGACCCTGCAATCTCTCTTCCAGTGACCTGACTTCTGACAATGGTGACACTTTCCTCTGCCCTTGGACTTTTCTCTGGATTTCTGCCTCTCTTGTGACGCTCCTCTGCTACTAGATCGTCCTCTCCTTTCAACTGCATACACATGTGAAGAGGAGTATGCATCTCCGGATGAGCGATGTATGATCTCCTCATGAGGAGACTACCCTTGACCATAGCCATGATCAACTTGCTATCCTTCGCAGAGTTGCTCACAGTGACAACTAAGGTCTCCCAACTATCTAGCAATGAACCCAACAAGATAAGTGCCTGCAACTCGTCATCAAGTGTCAAACTCAGGAGGTCAACTGGTTGATAATGCTTTAGAAGTCATTCAAGTACTCCGCCACTTTGGCCCCGTCCTTTTTATTTCAAGTTCACAAGCCTTCTAATCAAGAAAGCCTTGTTGGTTGTGGTCTTCTGATCATAGAGTTCGGACAACTTGTCCCACAACTCTTTTGCATTCGTCCCCTCAGCAACATGATGGAACACGAATATGTCAAGCCACTTCCGAATGGTCCCAATGGCCTTTCGGTTCAACTTTGTCTACTCACTTGCGGACATGTTCTCCGGCTTGGCGTTCTCTCCCTCCATTGGATTGTGGAGGTCCTTGCAATATATAATGTCCTCCATCTTGGCCTTCCAAATCTGCCAGTTGCTACTTGTGAGCTTAATCATAGTGCTCTCATCATCTTTACCTATTTTTGCTCAACCTGAGCTCTGATACTACTTGTTGGGGATATGGACAACCTGGAGTATCCCCTAAAACTGTCCTGCAACAAAGATTGCACAACAACAATAAATGTTCCCCACAAGGGAACTCAATGGCAATAATATGATAAGCACAAGCAAGCACAACAAGCAACCACACGAGACAAAGATTTTTACGTGAAAACCCTTACTCGATGTGAGCAAGGGAAAAATCACAGGGCAATAGTGACAACGAATCCACTACGGTCAAATGGAGCCAATGTTCTTCCCGGTTTTGTTGCCCACAAGACCGAGGTACAAGGCACAAGCACAATAGGTAGTTCTTCTACTAGTAGTTAACTACCCTAGGTATCTAAAATACCAAACAATATGCTCAAATCCAAGAAGGTAAGTTGGCTTCCCTTGTGGGCTCCCGGATGGAGACCCAAACGACGGCTCCGGCTTCTTGAGGTCGTTCCCAACGACTACCTAGCTGCTCCCAAAGTCGTCCAAGTTGTAGCCCCTCTCGAACTGCAGCCCTAACCGTCGCCACTCCCAAATCCACAACCTAGCCACTGCTCCTCTCGAGCTCGGCTTCTCTATCTCGCTCGCACTCTCGCACGTGGAGGAAGTAGAGGGTTCCAAAGAACCCTCGCTTCTGCTCACTGGAAATGGGGGTGAAAATGGGGCTCCTGGAATCAGGAATGGTGAGAGGTGTCATGTCCTGGAATGGGGAAAGGGGGCAGCCGAATGGGGGCTCCCAACTTGCTGGAAAACTTTCAAAGATACCCTTGCAAAAGGGCAAAAAATGTTGCAGCCCTACTTGGGTCTGGAATAATACCCAACAAACTTATGGGTGGTGATTATTTCATACATTATTAAATTTTTGATACGACGTGCATAGTTGCAAAAAATTCAACAGTATGTATATTGAAGCTATATATCTCTAATGTAAGGACTAACAATGTCGAAATCTATTTATACGACTTATCAAAAACTGATTTGTTTTTTATTTTAACCAAAAATATATTTTTTTCATCAATATAACATTTTATTGTTTATTTTCGGACCCTAACTTGCCTTGCAACAAAGAAATAAACATATAAAAATACATAGTTTGAATATTAGTTCCTCTATCGTCAGATATCACGACAAATACCGTTGGACACAAAATTATACTTAACTCTTCATTCTGAGCAAGTCATCTGACGACAATTATTCACGGACTTCTCTTTGAAATTTGTATTATTAGTCATTATTTTAGCAACTTCTAATGAAGATATTATTTGAAAAGGCAACATATAATTCTAATTATATAATTCTTAATTACCAATATAGTAATAAATATGACAGTTGTTGTGAATTTAAGAATAAACGACAGATATCGATGAATAATAGTTATTACTATAAATTGAATATAAAGCTGACCATTGTATATGAGAGCTTGACCAATATATATGCCAGTAAATGCTATTAGATATACGATTAAGCATAAATGGTATTACGAAACAAGTAGTGATATAAGTGTTGGGAGATAACATTGTATCGTCTTCTCTCCGATAAGGGGATCAAACATTCAGATACGGATCCAAATGCACAATCAGTCACTATTACATATGCACGTCAAGGAGAGGGCAACCCGATGGCGGTCACCTTTTGTGACCACTGGAGAAGAAAATCATTGAGATATATAAGGATTATAACTCTCACCGTTCCATCACTCTCACCCTCTCTCTCTCTCTTCTCTCCCACTTTCTTTTTCTCTTATGGTATTCCCTCAGCAATGCCCCGATCCCCTCTATATATAGCATAATTACAACCTTATAGTGCTATTACCATCAGGGCTATACATAGAATACAATTCAATTATTATTAGGTTTATGAGTCTAATCCCATTAGGATTCTTAATCATAATATCACAACCCTGAATTTCGGGTCATCGGATCCTCTCATATCAGAATCTGGTTACTCTGTAATAATTTATTCAGTAATAGCAACTAACATACAGAAACAGATTACAATTTAAAATACTAGGATAAACATTCAACACTTTTCCACTTACAAAATTAAATGTGCATGGTATATTGTCCCACTATAATCATTTACATATACATTAGATGGAAAGGAAATGCACAAGATAACAACTATCTAATGGAGTAATATTATTGTGGTTGGCTATTGTCCCTATGATGACTCTTCGATCCTTGTTGGATTTGCAGAAAATATAGGAAATAAATGACCAAGTATTCAATAAGCAAGAAAAGAAATATAGATCAAGTATGATATTTGAAAGGTTCATGAAGCGAAATTACACAAATTTTCTTTTATTCTATTTTTATTTCAGTTTCTATCAATTTTAATCCACGTCAAGGATTGATCCTCTCCCTTACACGGACCCCGAAGTGTGGACACTCTGATATTGGGGATTGCGTCGATACTGATAAGCATAGGTCATCGCCTTTCGCCTATACAAATCCTCCAATTTACCTTGATAATATCTCTTTTATTAGTAATCCATGGTCCTTATATCCTACTACTTGTCCAACACAGATGCATACTTTCCTCGAGGACATGGTTACTTAAAACCACATGCCATTTTCACCTAAACGTTTTTACCAGCGGCTTATTTCAAGTGTTATTGTTACCCAGTGGCTAATCATACCACCACGTGCCTCCACATTGAATGATCACATCTTCCGTCATACAACCTGAAGAAATTGGTACCCGATACCATGCATTGCAAATCATTCATTCATTTCATGCATACTTATCACAACAGGGTGTGTACCACCTATGTATGTGATAAATCTCCATTTTATAACTTTTATTCTTTTATTTAGGCCTTTAAACCCTAGCTAAATGCATGTAAATAATAATATTTTCCATAAAATAACATATATTATTTACCATATAAATATTGTATAAAATACTTTTATTTATTCCAAAATAAAAGAATAAAGGAAGAAAAGAAAACGAATAAAATGCCATAGGTATTAAATGATCATAAATTCTGAGAACTAGTTGGGTCGACAAAAAAATAGGGGAGATAAGGGCCAAAAATACAATAAAACCCTAATTTATAAATCCCCAACAATTGAGTTTTGAGACATATTTTATTTTTTTTAATTTGAACATCAAATCAAGAAATTTTATGCATGAAAGTTGTAGATAAAAATATATAGAAAAATATAAAATTTATCTTACATAAAATAATGTATATTATGCTTTTTACAGTCAAAATAAAAATCCAAATCTCAACTTCACAGACCTGTATCTCCTTCATATGAAACAAAATTCACCAAAATCAACTTTAATTGTATATAAATTTTTATTAGCTATTTAATAAAGGTGGTTTCATTTAATTTTTAAAAAGTTAGATTTGGACCCTTATTTTACATTGTAACTGAATAAAGTATTCATTTTATTTATTATTAGTGTTCTTTAATATTTTATATTTTTATAATTTTGTAAATATTATTTATAACATATGTACATAATTGTAATGGAACAAACAATTAAAAATGTATTAAAATAAATGTGCATACTATAATACGTAGACAAAAGACATGTACATATATCTATATAATAAATACTTATATTAAATCAGGTGTACAAAGAAACTAAGGAAAATATAATAAAAATATATTTATGCATATTTAAATAAATTTTAAAAATATAAATTATGTATAAAAAATAATAAAATCTAAAATATAAAATAAACATAAAATACACACTATATAGGTAATTATACGTATAAATACACTTGTAAAAATAAAACCCTAATAAATTAACTTGTAAAAATAAATAATAATCACTATATAATACTAAATAAAATAATAAATATTTTTATTTCTAACTAAAATTATTAAAATAATTTTTTATTTTTAAATGAATAATAAGGTATTTAATTTTGATTGTTGATCCCTTCTGTCCTACGTGGACAAATGAGGAGTGAGTCAGAGTTGACCTCAGTCAACTCCCCGCCCCTCATAAATCTGCATTATCAGAACGTAGGGCCACTATTTTCATCTATTTTTATTGCCGAATTCTTTCACCTATTGAGATCGATTTCTTCTGAGATTTTCCTCCTTGATCTTTGACCTTTCACACGCATATGTTCCCTCAATCAATGGACTCTGTATAAAGCACCATTCCCAAGCCAACATTCGCCTGTACATATACCCATTGATGAGGAAAATTTGATGTTGATCCCCTTTCTCTAGTCCAAACATGTGATATCCTTGTGTGTTGAGTTAAGAGAGGTGACAACTCTTTTTTTGGCCAGTATGCAACGTGATGTAGGCACGGGAGGAGGTTGATCTAACTCCATCGGCCACCCATCATAGTGAACATTCGAGTTCCCTGTTATGGTATTTATTAGTAATTTTAAGCAATAATTTTTATTTCTTACATTTATTTAGTATTTTAATTGACCTCGGTATCGTAAAAATCCACTCCCATAGTTTTTCGGAGCTCAGCTCCGACAAGCCTTCCATTGTCCATTATTTGTTCTCCAACCCGATGCCCACCATCATTTCATACCCTCTTGCTTCATATACATCCCAAGTTCCTCTGTTAAATCTGATCCTACATGGATCAGGAGTCTAGCTTTTCTCCTCCGTCGCTCACCGGAGAGCTCCACTTCGGCCTCATCTCTTCCCATTTCCACCCAATAAGGCCTCCAAGATCCTTTTTTTTGGTTGAGTTGTCTTTGTTGTGAATGGAGGCCAAAGACCCCATCTGGGTTTAGTTTTATCGTGGACTTGGTTCCATGTGCTGATCCTTTTCTTTGAGTTCCTGAGCCCTATTGTCGGGGTCTGGAAATCTTCTAAGCATGCCTACTACTACGAAGCCACCTTACGCAGATTTTGTATTATTTGGAAATGGCAAGGACCATTGGAAGAGGGATATCCCCGGAGTTATCGTGCTCTAGTGGAGCTTCCTCCATGTTCTTCCAACCTTAGCCTCAGTCATTCGATCAAGAACCTCATCCAGGTGGTGCAGTATCCATCGGATCCCCCTCCAGCTACTGTCTCATACCCGTCCAAGGATCTAATCTTGGATGTCATCGCGAACCATTATCTCACATACATAGCATGCCACTTGTCCAAGTGGCAAACTCCAGCCGTTAAATCAACCACACTGGGGTAGTTTTGTCTTTTACCCCCGTCCATAATATATATTATATATACTTATATTATAACCAATTAAAAAAAGGAAAAGAAAATAAAAAATCATAAAATATAAAAAAAGTAAGAAAAAATATAAAATGAAAAACAAATAAAAAAGTGAAAAATAAAAATCTATAAAAAATATATAATTAAAAACCCAAACAAAATACAATAAAAATAAACTAAGAGGACACTTTTGTTCGACCTCTACAATACTTGATCCTATACACATCTTTTATAGAGTTATACTAATGTTTAACTCCACATTTTGCTTCACATTTCTTGATTTATTCTGTGGATTAATTGTTATTTGAATCGCCTTTAGTGAGCAGTTGTCACAACGATTATATCTTCGCCTTATGAGGATATTTTAGATCCTCGCCAAAAGAATTTCATCAAGTGGCACCATTGCTAGGGAGAAATATAGCATAGATTAGTTTTATGTTCCTATTGTCCATTGTTACTTATTTATTTATCATTTTATTTGAATTTATTTTGAACTATCTAACCATCTTGCTGTTTGACAGACCAATAGATTGATGGCCTAATCAAGGTCTACACACCGACGATCTGGTGTGTATATGAGGACAGGTGAGTACTACAATCTCTCAAAGGGATCATACACATTCACTTGTGAATCGGAAGATGTGAGATCACTCATGAGGTATTGGGATCGATCAAATTTCATGCATGGTCGTCTTACTTTGGAAGCATGAGAAGAATCTATAGGTATGATATATGCTTTTGGAAAGCATATGATCAATACTGACTACCAATGACCGAATGAGAAACTTGATAATGAAACCCTGAAGATGACATTGTAATTCGATCTATATCTTCGGATTCATTATAGGTCTTCCAGTATGTCGGATGTACATGTATTAAGAATACATGAGGGTGATGTAATCATACACGATTGTATAACCACGAGGCTTCCATTCCGAGAAAGTGATGAAACATGTCTGGATTTTAGTGACTCCTCTCAGTAGATAAGTGATCTGATCTTAATCAAAGTGTTCGACATCGATTTGAATGTGATTCAGATACGATGAGAAGAGTAGATTTACGATCTTGATTTAATCAAACATCTATGAGAGGATCATGGGATCTAGATTTGAGATGTGATCTCAATATCCAAATCAATATGCATGGAACGTATAGTCGTCATGTCCTTATCTCCAAGTATCTGCGGAGAAAGTGCATTACTCTTGAAAGAGTTTAAGAATAATTTCATTGTTGATTTATATCAAAGCATTGAGAAACGGATAATTAAGTGCGATTTATATACCATGAATGAATTTGATTCATCTTATTTAGATGCATGAGAATGATGATCTAATATAATTAAATGTGATTTAATTATTATGAACAAGAATAATGTGGATAGCACAATCTAAGTTATTTATATATGGGGAGTATGCACCCTAGTGCATGTAATTTTACATGCACCGGGGCTTATATCTCCCACATTTTTTACTTTTTGGAAAATATCACCGTGTATATTCATCTATGCATCCCTCCAATTTACCATTTGAATTTCGTCAGAAACTGAGACCCCTATGCCCTCCATATAGAACATGTTGATTACAATAATTCTAAGACCGTTAAAATTACTTTTTCTTGATTGAGGGCATAAGGTTCTCTGTTTCTGACGAAATTTGAATGGTATATTGGAGGGATACATAGATGAATGTACACGGTGATATTTTTCAAAAAAAATAAAAAATGTGGGAGATATAGGCCCCGTTACATGTAAAATTACATGCACCAGGGTGCATACTCCCCATCCTCTATATATATATATATATATATATATATATTCTCAATGTGATTTATAATATTTTAGAGAGAGCATGAATAGATTAATTATTGATGTGAATTGGATTCATATTGGATAACTAATTGAAAATATAATTTACATTTTTTCGGGGTGAATGTGATTCATAAATTTTCAATTGCATGATTTCAATATTCACGAGATAATTATAAATTATTTTTGTGAGATGATATTGGAGATTTTCATGAGATCATGTAATCTCATAGAATTGGAAGGAGATTCCACCTTACAACTAAATGTGGTGGACGACCATCAAGTCCTAATGGGATTGGGTGGCCCTCCCTCCTTTTTATGGGAAGAGGTTAATCTCCTTCCCAATAGGATAATTGATAATTTGAAATTAACTTATATTGATCATTTAATATATATATATAATTTAATTTAATTAATTGTGGTTGTAGTTTTACAACAAAATCATGATCATTGAAAGAAACACAAATCAATTTCATCCACTGATTTTGTGTTATCCATGGATTGAGATCCATGGATTCCCAAAATGCTATATATGAAGAGGCAATCCTTGCTCTTCAAGTTACAACAATTATTGATCTCTCTCTCTCTTCTTTCATTATTAAGCCCCACGCCACCTCTCTCTCTCTCTCTCTCCATCTTGTGTGGTCGTCCACCTTAACCCTGGAGAGAAGGTCGACGCCATCGTTGCATCGTCATTGTTTTGCTGCCTCGACTACTCGTGGATCTCTTTCTCCTTTGGTGTGCCTTGCTCTTGTAGAAAATGTTTGATCTCATGAGACAAGATCAAGAGATTCGTCGCTCGGATCAACAAATTATATTATGTGAAGCGTACGATTCATCTCTGCGCTCCCAAGTGTCTCCTCCGACAGATTAAACTTGAGACTAAGGGTCTATTTGTTTAGAGACTTGATCGCAACCACGCTACGATAGGTATTCCTTTATATAGTATGTGGTTAAATGAAACGATCTGAGAAGTTTTCTTGGATTATGTGATTTAGTCATTTAAAATTTTTAAATTTCACTGCCCCGAGAAATTAGTGCAACTTGTCGCTCTCGATCATATATGTTGGGATCCTCACGCTTCCGTAATGTGCTTAATGATTCCTCCATATCCTTCAAGACGGTTATGTTCTTTCCATGCATCAGCTATCTTGACTGCATAAACTTATGACACTCGGTTTTCAGAGCCAAAATCAAGCCAATCGTGGTCAGCCAGATTTTTATGCATTGTTGCCAACGCTTGAAATTCTAGCCTATGAATTTCTTTGGCATACCAGTGAAATCCACACAAGATCGAAACCTTAAATCAGACATCCGTGATGTGCTCGAGCCTAAGCCCGTGCCTGTCCCCAAGCATGTGCCCATGCCCGACCTAGCCCGGTACGACAAGGATGGTGGAAGTGCGCGTGTGTGTGGTGGATCAAAGTCCTATCTAGTCTGTTTTCAGACTGATCTTATGATTTTACACATAAAAATCAAGTGTCAATTTCGATACTCAACGATGTGGGACTAAACAACTTACCACAAAGATGAAGCATTGAATTCGAGGAATTGAAATACATTAATATAATTTAATATTGACAATCATGTTGCATCAAAAACATCTCAACGAAAATTAATTCCAACATATGCTACTAAATTTTGGTTTCCCAACCAAGTTGATTGCTATCATTTCAGGTAAATTCTTTTCCTGGAGGCCGGCAAGCTAATAAATTTTCAAATGGAAAGGCAAAATGGAGCAGGATTGACTAGCCTGAGACTATTAACCACAGTAGGGATTAGTATATCCATAGTTGTCATCAAGGAGCATTTGTCTAGCTAAGGATCAACCTTGTTTAAGCACATGTTTTGATTTGATTTTATTACTTGCTTCCTCATTTATTTGTTCTGCATTTTATTTCCCCTGCACACAACAAAAGAGAATATCGATCGTATAGGAACATCTGATGTGGCAATTTCAATGTCCAGATTACTAGTATGTTTAGTGAACCATTCTGGTAGACCCGAACATATCTAAAAGGGTGGACTATTATAGGAACATCGAGGTTATCTGATAAATCGTGATTCTCCAACAGAAATTATACCAAGTTCATGAAATATGATCCAACCATTCACTTGATCGAATATAATGTGAAATTGAGATTGAAAGTATGATCTAAATCCACAAATAAATTCATAAAACAACCAAATGCGTACATACCTTCACCCCTGAATGATATTGATTGTTGATATTTGAGCAGTGTTGCCGGAAAACGTGTTGCAAGTGGGAGATTCCTGGAGGAGGAGGAAGCCGAGATTAGGGCTGTGATTTTACTACCGACACTGAAAAATTTGATACAATGAGAAAGGTGATGCTTCAGAGGACGCGGAAGATAAGATTTGGGTAGGAGATTTTGTAGAAATAAGAGAAATGGGGATTATGGCCTGTGAAAAGGAACATGTCTATATAAATACCTCTAAGTTCAGGACGTTAGAGGCTTGGTGTCCGATCAGGATATGTGACGGCTCTCTCCCAGAAATGTAGTCGCTCAAAGAAGAGGAAGAAGTGAGGCGGCGGTTCTATTGTGGAAGAAAGAAGAGGGATCACAGACGTGAGGTGGCTCTCTCGCGGAAGGATGACGGATTTTTTGCGGAGGTGCGGTCGCTCGGAGAAGAAGAGAAGTGCGGCGGCGGTTCTACGAGGGTGAGGGAAGAGGGAAAGAAGGAAGAGAATTGGGGCTTTTCCTTTATATACCGAAGGATTCGACGTATATTAATGTCGATACGGTATTACAAGTCGAAAATAGCTCTGTGCCTATCGACATATAACTAGTGTCGAATATGTAAATACTGAAATCGATGTTTAGAAAATATAAACGTGAAATTTAGTATATTTTGTTGTAGTTAGATGGCAACGAGAGCATGGAAAATTCTGCACACCTCAGTTGATTGTTCCAAGTTACGATCCTCTTCATGCCCTTTCTATTGTAGCCATCTCCCTTCTTTCACCCAACACCCAAGTGATTTAATTATTGTTCCATCCTCTGGATAAAGATCTGGCAGAGAACCGGAATCCTTGAAGAGGTTTTCGAAACAATAAAGTTAAGACGTACGACGGATGAAGGCTCTATTCACCAGAAAATCGCACGAAGGTGCAAGGACGTTGACCACGATGTGACCGGTTTTGCAGAGTCTAAAGTTGACTTATTCCCAACTTCCGCACCAAATACATATAGTTATAAAAGTAATCAGGAATAGCACTCTTAGCACATCCATCCATTGATCCACACAAAACCAACCAAACTCCATGGTCTCAAAGGTCCGCCTCTTCTTCCTCCTCCTCCTCCTCTTCTCGAGCACTCTCTCTTACTCCGATCATACCACGTCGAAGCTCTCTGGTGTTTACAGAGAAGAGCATGCTACTCTCCTCTCCATCAAGTCCCAGCTCGGCAACGTCGATCCCTCGGGACCCCTCTCGAAATGGAACGAGTCCACCGACCACTGCAGCTGGGCCGGCATCATCTGCCACCCCTTGCTCAACGTCACCGCCTATCTACTACTCTACTCCTCGGCTCTCTCCGGTCCCATTCCACCATCCATTGCCAACCTCACCTTCCTTGAGACCCTTGACCTCCACAACAACAGCTTCCACGGCCCCATCCCACGTTGGCTCGGCAGCCTTTCAAAGCTCGAGCAGCTCATTCTGTACTCCAATTCGCTCAGTGGGGAGATCCCACCGGAGCTCGGCAACCTCAAGTTGTACAGTTTGGGTCTCGGGCAGAACAACCTTTCTGGAGAGATCCCACCTTCCATCTACAACATCTCCTCTCTTGCTCAATTGTACTTGGGACAGAACCGTCTCTCGGGTATGTTGCCGGGATGACTTCGCTCTCCGCCTTCCCAAACTCCAGTACCTCTACCTGTATGAGAACTCCTTTGAAGGTCCGATACCGAAATCTCTGTCCATGGCTACGGAGCTCCTGGACTTGCAACTCTGCAACAACTCGTTTACTGGATCCATCTCTCTGGATTTCAGTGCCATGTCGCTGCTGAAGAAGCTAGATATCGGTGGAAATAAGTTGCTGGCTCGTGAACCCACTGATTGGTTGTTCCTGGACTCGCTATCCAGCTGCCGAAATCTCACGTACTTGGCTCTGTGGGGGAACGATCTTGGTGGGGAATTTCCCGACTATTATATATCAAACCTCTCACTCTCTCTGGAGTTTCTTTCTTTCTACAACAAAATAGAAAGCAGGATCCCCATGGACATCGGCAAGTTCGTCAATCTCACAACACTCAACTTGGGTGGCAATCTATTCGCGGGGCCTATACCGAATTCCATTGGGAGGCTTCTCAAGATGCAAGAACTCTTCCTCGACAAGAACATGCTCACAGGGTCCATTCCACCCTCCCTCGGAAATCTCAGAGAGCTTAACATCTTGTCGTTGCAAGGAAACGCTCTTACAGGGAGCCTTCCAACAAGTCTGGGAGACTGCACAAAGCTCAGAAGCTTGGATATATCAGGCAATTCTCTAAATGGCACGATTGCTAGACAGATTCTCTCGCTGTCATCCCTCTCCATGGTTCTCAACTTGTCCCGTAACTCGTTTGCGGGATCTCTACCAGCGGAAGTCGGTAAGCTCGTGAATCTCCAATCGCTTGACGTCTCCGATAACCAATTATCCGGTGAAATCCCTACATCGCTTGGTGATTGCGTCGTGCTGCAGAATCTCTACATGCAGGGGAACTCCTTCCAAGGTGTGATCCCTTCTTCTTTCTCTAACTTAAAGGGTGTACTTGTGATTAATCTTTCGCGCAACAACCTGTCGGGACCCATCCCGGAGTTCTTGGCACGGATGTCATCGTTGCGATGGTTGAATCTGTCTTCTAACAATCTCGAAGGCAAGATACCAGAAATTGGCATCTTTGCGAATACCTCCGGCACAGTAATCTCCGTTCTTGGCAATGATAGGTTGTGTGGCCGCATTTCTGAATCCATTTTGAGAGAGTGCACAACGGAGAATCCAAAACGCCAACGTATTTCCACTGCTTCAGTAGTAATAATAGTCGTATCTTCCGTCATTGCACTTGCTACTCTAGCAATTATATTGCTGTGTTGCGCGAAGAAGCGGAGCAGCGGAGCTGCAAAAAGACAATCCAGCATGCCGAATTTTAATCATTTAGACAGAGTAACTTATCAGGATTTGTACACTGCGACCAATGGATTTGCGGAGGAAAGTCTCATTGGTAAGGGAGGTTTCGGGTCTGTTTACAGGGGGATTCTGTACATAGACGAGAACAAGAGGGACGTTGCGATCAAGGTCCTCAATCTCGAAGCGCACGGAGCATTAAAAAGCTTCTCAACAGAGTGTGAAGTTCTCAGAAACACCAGGCATTCGAATCTCGTGAAAATCCTCACTGCATGCTCGGGTTACGATGTAAAAGGTAACGAGTTCAAGGCTCTTATCTTCGAGTTCATGGCTAATGGAAATCTGGACAAGTGGTTGCACGCAGAGGGAGACGGTCCACACGTGCACTTGACCCTTGCTCAGCGACTCAACATCGCGGTCGATGTGGCTTCTGGATTGGAGTATCTTCATCACGGTGGTCAAGTACCGATTGTGCATTGCGATTTGAAGCCAAGTAACGTCCTTCTTGATGTCCGCATGGGAGCTCATGTCGGAGACTTTGGTTTAGCGAAACTTTTACATGCAGACAATGAGGCATTGAGTAGCTCTATTTGGTTGAAGGGCTCAATTGGTTGCATCCCCCCTGGTGAGTATCGCCCTAACATTTTTGTATTGATCATTGTGATTTAGCTTTCTTTCGACATTATTTTCTGACAGATTCTCTGTTTTTCGCAGAGTATGGGATGGGCATAGAAGTTTCTACCCAGGGAGATGTCTACAACTATGGAGTATTTCTGCTAGAGTTATTTACAGGAAAGAGACCAACTGACGACGAGTTCGAGAGCGGTACGAGTCTTCGTGGTTACGTGGAAAGCGCTTACCCAGAAGGGGTCATGAGCGTAATGGATCCGAGCTTGGCATCGCAAAGTGAAGGTGATCAAAGTGACGCAAGCAGAAAGGCAATGCATGAGTCTGTATCTTCAGTGATTAGAATTGCATTGTCAGTCTGGATCTGAGCGGAAGGGGAGCAGGGGTGGCGGGGGCGGCGGGGGTAGGCGTGGGGGAGAGGAGCAGCGGGAGGTGGGGTGCGGGGGGTAGCGGGGGCAGGGGCGGGGGGAGGAGGCAGGGGAGGAGGAGGCAAGGGCCTGTGGGCTGGTGGAAGAGGCGGAGGCAGCGTGAAAAGGGTCCATCCTCCGGTCGACGGCGCGCGGGCCCTGGGCGAAGTGGGGTCGCAGCTGCTGATGGCGGGTGGCGAGGTGGGGGGGGGTGGGGGGCCGAGGAGGGGAGAAGAGGAAGAGGAAGGAAGATGGGAGACGAGGAAGAGAAGGGAGGAAGAAGACAGAAGAGGAGGAGGACTTTTCTGTCCTTTTTTTAATTTAATTCCATCTGTGTCCTTGAAGTTAACGTCCACTTGTGTTGGTTATGGACGGTCACTAACACGAGGGGCACAAGTGATAGATTAGCAAGAAGTAAGGGGCACAACTGATATTACCAAAAAGATAGGGGCATAACTGAAATTGTGATATCTCGGAGGGGCACAAGTGATAAAACCCATCTTTTTTAAAAGAAAAAAAGCTCTCCACCTTATAATTGTATATTCAAAAAATTTCACCATTTATATCCTTGAGGTATTACACGCCCGGAAATTCGGTGGTATGGACATCATAAAATTTTTTTACAAAAACCAACTTTCTACCAACGCATTTGCATGAGCCACCACATTTTCACCATACACATGCGTATGCCGGAAGATGTTATCATTTCTAGCACGTCTGATCGCCCATGCCATCGCTATGAGCTTGGCCCTCTCTTTCTCTGATCCCATCCAATCATGTCCTACGAATGCCATAAGTTTGTTAATCCACTGAAATGACCCGAGTGGTACCCCAAAAAAGACCATGCCTCCTCCGATTGGTTGCGCCTGAAGAATAAGTGATCAAAATCTTCTTCCCCCCCATGACACCGCGAACAAACGGGATCCACACACGGCACAAATCGGACAATTCTAGCCCCCGTCAAGAGTCTGCCTCTTCTAAAAAATCCACATGAAGACCTTCACCCGTGTTGGTGTCTTCCACTTCCATATCCATTTATAGTCGCTCATGCATCCTCCTAAGTCAAATATCGAAGGCCTTTCAAAACTGCATACGCCTTCCCAACCGAGAAAGTGTTATCCCTCCAACACCACTGGTCACGCCCCCCGTGGGAGTCAGAGCATCCTCCAGCTCATCCAGTACCTCCATCACCCCCTCCCCCCCCCCCCCCCCGCCACATGTTGATCGGATAGCTCTGTTCTGAGCGGGGTAAATAGGTGTATCCATTCCACATCTCTGCGATAGATGCACCTTGATTGTTAGCCAATGCCATTAAGCTCGGGAAACCGGCACCCAATGCATCCGTCTCATTCCAGTCATCCACCTAGAAGTTGAAGCCTCTCCCATCCCGCATCAATGGACACAAAAACATGTGAATCTCCTGCACAACCCCACAAATGCCCTCTAAGAGGACGTTGAGCCCCCCCCCCCCCCCCCCAACCCAACTCAACCCAACCCAGAGAGACAAGAGGCTTTCCAACCAACCAGCTTTTGCTCCAACCTTTTAATCACCGGAATACTGTCAAATCTTAACTTTCTTCCTTTTCAACTTCTTATTGTATGAACTGTCACTTATCACGCATGCTTTGATCATTTGTTATTGCACTTCGAATCTATGAATTTAGGCCCAGACATCACCTTCTTGCATGCTCTAAGTCTCTATCTCCATTTGTTTCGGTTGGGCCATCTATAGCTTCAGAGGTTTTCAGGAGAGCACATCGTCTGATGTGATTTCATTTACAACATACCTGCTGCATTTTTTCTTTTACAAATTCGATTTCAAATCCAACCTTATAGATTGAATCTCGGGTTAATGCTCTACATATCCTCTGAATTCGGAGGATTTTAACTATTTTATCTTAATTTTGAAGATCCTATCAATATTTAAGCAACTTAAATTTCATTTAAAAAGGATCCGGATCTTGAAATATTAAGATAAAATAGCAAATAACCTCTGATTTATATAAAATTTGGAGGATATGTAGAGCATTGACCCAAGTATCAGCTTAAGATTGGATTTTGGAATCGAAATCACGAAAGAAAGAAAAAAGAAATTACAACAGATATATTGTAATTACAGCAGACAATATGCTCTCTTACTTCAGAAGATGTAAATTGATTTTTAAATACTACTCTATCAAATCAAGCTAATTACTTTTTTTGACTGATGAATATTTCCTAATTAAGCTTCTATTTAATGTTCTGCTGCTTAAAAAGGCGGGTATACGAGTCCTACTCATAACTATTGTCCTTTTATAAAAAGCTAAAATTACTTTCTTAATTACGAGATGGATAAAGATATCTACTTGGAAATTTGAATTTATTTTCAGGGTCTAATCAGCGAAGTAAAATCAGGGTGATAAAAGTAGGGATCAAATACTATATTATGTAAAAGACTAAATAAAAATAATAAAAAGAAGGTATTTTTTACATACAAAACAATTTATAATTTCATATTTACACTCTGAACACTCAATCATCGTGAATTACATGCAGAACCTTAAATAGTTTTAAACATTAAATGGCATAACCATTTGTAGACGACCATCCGTTTTTGGACACTATTTGACCCTAAGTATAGGTTTGCTGGGTTAAATACAACAGAACCGTTGCTCCGCCACCAGCAGGAGCACCGAGCCTCAGAGGGAGACGCTCCTCGAGGCGAAGACCAGGAGCTTCCGTAGCTCCTCCCCAGTCTCCGTCCACCCAGGTAGCTCCGATCGTCTTTCTTTTTCCGTAATTTCTAGTTACCCCCAAATCGCTCTGCTGCCATCCATCGTCGATTCCTCCCGTTCCGACCACCATCCGATCATCGGGCATCGCCATAGCCTTCGCCGACTTCCCGCGCACCTTCTTCACCCCTCCATCCAACCCAGCTCGCACAGGAGCTGGGAGTCGAGCTCCTCCGTCTACCCCCTTCGCCGGAGCTCACCATATCGACCCACAGACCACCGTCACCCCACCTGACCGGGTCGAGGCAGTTTGCCCTCGACCCGCGAGTCTTCTGGATTGCTTTGCAGGTCGAACGAAGGCCATCTGAGGTCCTTCGCCATTCAGCCAGGAGGCACAGCTCCGCCGACCTCGCCCGAGCTCCTCAGAGCTCGGCTGGATCATCGGAGCCCACCACCAGCTGCGGGACACCCTTGCGGAGCTTCTCCGACCTTCAGGCGCAGCGGAGCCCCGGAGCAAAGCCACCGGGCCGGCGAACTTCGCCGGTCATCTGTTCTTCGAGGATCCTCCTCCTTCGTTCGATCAGTCCTCCCACTTCAGGTGTCATATGGGTCGTTCATCCCTGGAGCTGCCTTCACCGTCAGATCAGAGCAGAGTCGATCGTAGCCGTTGGTTCACGTGCTACCACACTTCTATGCCGTCGGATACTCCACGTGGCGCGCATCCAGCGGTCCGAGTAATAAAGGGTAATTTACCCTTAGGCCCTCTTAGTTATTTCATTTCGTTTTTAGTCTTGTAAATATTTAGCGTAGTGTTTAAGTTTTGGTACTTTTGCATATAGACCCGTGTGCTTGCCTTTATTTGCTGTTATAGCCCTGTACATGGTCCGACACGTGCTTCGTCACGTGGTTTCGTTGGGATAATTGCATTGTATGCCCCTGTTGTTCTGGATGTTAACAGTTGAATGAAACTTTTAGTTTATTTGCATTTATACCCCTGTGCGTATTGTATTTAAACATGTGCGTGATATTTTGGGTATTTTGCGAATAGGTCCCTGGACTTTTGGTACCTGTTGCCAATAAGTCCTTGGAACTTATTTTTTCTTGCATTTGGGTCCCTGAGTGCCCCAGGCACGCGCGTGGCGCCTGTTTTGCTGGGTTAATTGCACCAGACCCCCCAGACTCTCGAGTATTTGCACTTTGGTCCCTTTGCACTGTGCCCCTTCATTATTTTTGAATAAAATAGCAAATTACCTCCAAATCCGACGAAAATTGGACACATGGCTCCTGCCATGGTGTAAAATTTTCGAGGACATTTTGTTTTCATTTGATGTCTTTTAAAAATTCAAAAACCACTATTTTCTTCACTATCTAACTTTAAAAATAAAAAAATATTAAATAGTGTCCAAAAATTACAAAAAATTGTCTACTCTCTATTTTGTTGTGTTTGATTTTCTAGCCAATTTTGGCTATTTTCATTACTGAAAACCACTAAAAATTGAAAAACATTCTAAAATATTATAAAAATTCCAGTAAATCAATTAAAAATCCAAAAAATAATAAATAGGTGCCTAAATTTTCCTTATTTTCTTCTCTTCACAGAAAATTACCTCCCAGCTAATTTGGAGCCTTTAGATATTTTATCTAGGCCCTTTTAGCTTGGCTGGACAGTACCTTCATTTCAGTCACCTTTTTGATTTTTAAAAAATTAAATAAACATCATAAAATTCTCAAAAATTCACCAAAAACACTAAAAATTAAAAACACATAAAAATATTTTTGTTTGAATTTTTGGTTGATTTTTATTGCTTTTAATAAATTGTTGGTGTGTGCTTATTTGCTTTTCTTATTTCCTTAATACATTAAAAATCCAAAAAAAATATAAAATATTCAAAAACCACCAAAAACATTTCTTTTATTTTATTTTATCTCTTTTTGGCTACTTCGTAGGCCGAGAGGCCAACCCGTGCTCCTTGAGTTCGACCATGGTCGCTATACCAGGTTAAATAAATAGCAAGACCGCTATTTCGCATTTGGTTGATTTTTATCTATTTTAGTGGTCTATTCTTCTTGATCGAGACTAGCTGAGTGGTTGAGGTCACAACGACCATTTTTATACCTTTACCTTAGTCGCTCAGCGCCCTCGTCAGTCGGTAAAAAGCTTCTCATAATAATCAATGATGATCTTGCTAATCCCCTCAATGCCAAGGACCAAATTTCCATCCTCGCCCCTCAAGGCAGTTAAGTGATTGTACGATGCTTTACTAGAGGCCATAATCTTGAGAAACTAGTGTTAGAGTTTCCCTCCTTAAGGTATCTGTCTTTGGCTCTCTGTTCCCACAGAAGGTACTCATCGAGCTTGCGTGATTCGAGTTTAGAATTTAATTCTTTCCATCTAATTCATTGAAGTTTAGATCCCCAATAGCATCCATTTCAACCTTTTTTTATGTCTTTGGCTCTCTGTTCTCATTCCTTTCTTCCTTTTAAGTGTTTGCTAAGGGACTAGCAAAGGTAAAATATACGGGAAAGATGAATCCATAAGTCATTATCTTTATTCTTTTATTGTAACAAATTCATTAGCAAAACATCTGTAAATATGTGTTAAAATCAATAAATTTTCATTCACCATGAGTTTGTTAATAATGCATATTAACATTATCCAAAACAAAACAATAAAGAAAGAAAAGAAAAAGAAAGGAAATAAAAAGGAAGGTTGTAATTATGTAATAAGTACATATTAACCCGAACCTCGAGATCATGTCCATGAATGACCTCATCGACAATGAATAAAGTAAGGAGAGATAGGGTCTTCATTTATCCAAAATTTCCATTATTCATATCATCTATTAATTATTCTATATTTATTTTTTAAACACTCTTCTCTAGCCTCCTTATATATATATATTTGTATTTATTTACCAACAAAAAGATCTCAATGTAAGTTATTTTCTCAATAAAAATTGTAAATAATAAGATATATAAATGATAAAATTAATTGTAAAATCATTGTGTAAATAAAATAAAACGAGACTAATTAGTTATTGTGTAAATATTTCCAAAATGTGCATAATGTATATAGTACTACATTTATTTAACATATATAAATAATGCATAAAAATCAAATAAAAATATATCTATATGCCTTAAATTATTTTATAAATAAATAAAATATAAAATACAATGTAATTTTGTAAAAAAATAATAAAAGAAAATTTTATAAATTTTGTATATAGATATATTATACATGTACATATTAATGTATATTGTATATATCACTAAAATTATTACAATATCAAAAAAGTTTGTAAAATAATTAATATTTTTCATTTTGATAATTTTATATTTTAAGGACATTTACTATTTTTAATTTAATTTTTTATTTTTGTGAATCAATTTTCCTATTGGTCAACCCGGGTCTGTTGACCCAGGTGAACCTCCCACTCGTAGGTCCGGACCCACGCGATGGTTTACTGCATCTCTATTCTCCAATTCTTCTGCCCAGCTTCGATCATATTTTGCCTCGAATGTTGTACCCGATCCTTCTCCAGGGATCCGCCATCTTCGTAGATACCTAATCCTCAGTGAATCTTCCTTGGTTCGCAAGATTTTTCTTGAATATTCCAGGCACATGGGACCTTAAAAATATCTCTTTAACCCTGTTGCGCCACTAGTTTGCTCCTTGCTGCATTCTTCTTCCACTGAAACCTTCAAGGAAGTGAAAGGACTTTGTTGGTCCAGTTGGGATCTTGGATTGCAATCGGTTGAGCCGAAACAACTACGCGGACGGAGATCTCTGTTGTGTTCATCCCCTTTCGTCTCTCGCGTCAGGGTTGAGGCCATTACCTCGCCGACCACCTCACCTTTTTTTGCCTTCCGATCCCCACTCATCTGGTAGCTCCTTTTTTTGCTATCGGTGTTTCATTTTGATTTTCATATCTACACCACTGTGTGTCATCGTTGCTACGTCCACTATGTCAGAGCTCCATCTCCCTCATCTATACACACCGATCAATTCGTCGTATCAACCTCCATCTTTTCTCGTAATCTGACCCCCTAGAATCAGTCATCGGATCGGTATTAGGTTTGGACTTGCCTCCACCACATACGCAGGAGTCGAATGTCATCCCCCTCTGATTCTTTTCTTTTCATCCCAAAATAACTGGATCCAGAGCCTCGTCTCTGAGCCACGAGTCCTCGTACAGGTTCAGGTTGGCGCTACAGAGCTGAAGCGAGTCCCTATAGGAGTGGCAAAGCTGATCCACTTGGGGTACGTCCCAGTTCTTCATCGAGCTTCCCTCCGAGCCATTGCGGCTCTTCATTTGGCACGAAACCTCTCCCAGCAAGGTGTTGGACCCTTTGGCCGAACGCTCGAGATTTTATAGCTCCAGATTTCACTGATCGAAAGGAAGCTGGTAGAGCCTTCAATTTATTCTTCCAGAGCCATCTAACATCATCGGATGGAGAGGCACGCACCCAGATCTGATCTGAGACACACGACTGTGCTCAAATAACAGGGCTCCGATTAGATCTAGGTCAGATCCATGCAACATGTCACCGCCCTTTTGTCCAGCGCCGTTAGATCTGCACCAGCATCGTACCAGAACCATCAGATCCACCTCGCATACGTCACACACTTGTAGGGGTATATTCCGCCTTTACCCCCTCGTTCTGTCATTTACTTTTCAGGACAATAAATGTAAGGAGTATTATAAACTTTTTATAGTAGAGACCTCGGAACATTCCATATTTGCACTTTTGTCCATTTTGAATCGCATTCATGTGCATGGACGCGTGCTTTTACTGGTATATTTGCTTATTTTATCCTGAACTTTCATGTATTAATGGAATCGAAGTAATTTTTAGGAATTCACATTTATGCCCTCTAAGCTTTATTCATGTATGAGGCACGTGTAGCGTTGGGATTTTTGTGTGTTTGCCCCTTCTCCTGTGTGTTATTCTTTTGGTCCTAGAACTTAAGGTAATTACTGTTAGGTCATTCTGTATCCAATAATTTTATTTTGTTTCTTTTTTATTACAATAAATATTAAATTGGCTCCAAAAATTCCAAAAAAATCTCTATAGCTCCTCCTAATATGTTCTTTACATGGTAATTTTTATGGATTGATTTTCTTTTATTTAATATTATTGAAAATTCAAAATCATCTAAAGAATCCTTGTTGATTTCAAAAATTCATAAAATTTTGAAAATACGCCTAAAAATTCTAAACAAATTAAGCGATGATAGTTAATAAATAATAGCTTAGACCACTCTCTTTTACTTGCTTGATTCATCTTGTGTTTGAATAATTTTCTCAATTGCTAGCCTGATTTTTGGTGTGACGACGACACTGTTAGTTGGTTAATTTTATTAACTTAAACCTAGCCACTCGAGCCGGTCATCAAGAAATTCAAGTCTACTAGACTTAACTCTTTTCAAATCACGAGACTTAGTTCAGTGTTGTCTTGACTGTCTAAGTAGAGTATTTCAGAGCATACATGTGACTCTAGTTGGTAATGAACTTGCTTGCACATCTGCACCTTTTACTTCGCTCACCTCAATTGTAATGGTTGATGAATCTCCATTTCATCACCTTCATTCTATCATTTTGGCCTTAAAAATCCTAGCTAATGCATTTAAATATCCCTAATTTGTGCAAATTAACAATCATTCTTTGTAGTATAAATACTGTATAAAATACTATTTTTAATGCCAAATTATATAATAAAGAAAAGAAAAGAAAAAGAATAAAATGTCAAAGGGATTTTATGACCCTAAACCTCGAGACCTGGGCATCTCGATAACTAGGTCAACCGGGAATAAAGTAGGCGGAGATAATGGCCAATAATACACTAAAAATTACATTCTTTAATTCACCGTTTATTTATTTTTTGTTTTATTTTATTTTCTAATTTTTATACCTCAAATAAAAAAATTTTGTACATGAAAGTTGTAGATAATTGTATAAAGAAAATAAAAAATTGTTTTCATACAAAAATAATATACAATGTAGTTTTACACTTAACTAAAAGCCAAAATTCTAATTTCTCAGACCCATGTCTCTCAAATGAAAACTCAAAATGTATCGAAATAACCTTTAATAGAATATAACTTTTAATAAGCTATTTAATGAAGGTAGTTTCATATTTTTTAGAGTTAAGATATGAAATTAAGTTTTGGACCCCTATTATACAATATACCTGAATAAATTATTCATGTTTTATTCCTTGGAATTTGTATAATCTTGTATTTTTATAATTTTTAAATATATTATAATAAATATATATTAAAACTAGAATAAAATCATAAATAAAACAAGCTAAAAACATGCGATATTATTTCTCGATATTTTAGGATGCTTCTTCGACTACATTAATCTTCATATATATATATATGTATGTATGTATGTATGTATGTATGTATGTATGTATGTATGTATGTATGTATATGGGTTAAATGGGGCTGTCCCCACGAAGTAGCCAACTTGGCTACTCCCACCCTTATTTTTCCCTCATTTTTTTATTTTTTTTGAAAAATAAAAATTTGTATGTTCATCATTATATCCCTCTCACATTCTATTAAAATTTCATCAGAAACAGAGACTCCTAAGCCCTCCATCCAGACGTCATTTTTTTAACGGTCGTAGGATTTTTTAAATCGACCATGTTTGGATGGAGGTCGTAGGAGTCTCTATTTCTGACGAAATTTTAATAGAATGTGAGAGGGATATAATGATGAATATACAAATTTTTATTTTCCAAAAAAAAATAAAAAAATGAGGGAAAAATAGGGGTGGGAGTAGCCAAGTTGGCTACTCCCTGGGGGCAGCCCCATTTACCTCTATATATATATGGTAAAATGTGTATGCCCCCTAGGGGGAGCTAACTTACTCCCCCCGCCCCTTTTTCACATATTTTTTTTTAATTTTTTTGAAATCCAAAACCGTGTAAATTCATTATTAAATCCATATATTATGTCATTCAAATTTCATGCGAAACAGAGACTCCTACGACCTCCATCCAAACAGGGTTGATTTAAAAAATCATGTTACCATTAAAAAAATGACTGTCCGGATGGAGGCCGTAGGAGTCTCTATTTCACATGAAATTTTTATGACGTAATATAGGGATATAGTGATGAATTTTCACGAAAAAAATTTTCAAAAAAAATAAAAAATTTGAAGAAAATATGGCGGGAGGAGCTAAGTTAGCTCCCCCTAGGGGGCAGCCCCATTTTCCTCATATATATATATATATATATATATATATATATATATATATATATTTATATATATATATGGGATAAATGGGGCTGCCCCCTAGGGGGAGCTAACTTGGCTCCCCCCGCCCCATTTTCACCATTTTTTTAATTTTTTTGAAAATTTCTTCTATGAATATTCATCACTATATCCCTATATTATGCTATTAAAATTTTGTGCGAAACAGAGACTCCTACGGTCTCTATCCAGACAGTCATTTTTTAACGGTAACAGGATTTTTTAATCGACCCCGTTTGGATGGAGGTCGTAGGAGTCTCTGTTTCGCACGAAATTTTAATAGCATAATATAAGGATTTAATAATGAATTTACACGATTTTAGATTTCAAAAAAAAATAAAAAAATTATGTCAAAAAGGGAGGGGGGAGCTAAGTTAGCTCCCCCTAGGGGTATACACATTTTCCCCTATATATATAGGGTAAAATGGGGCTGCCCCCAGGGAGTAGCCAACTTGGCTACTCCCACCCCTATTTTTTCCTTATTTTTTTATTTTTTTGAAAAATAAAAATTTGTATATTCATCATTATATCCCTCTCACATTATATTAAAATTTCGTCAGAAACAGAGACTCCTACGGCCTCCATCCAAACATGGTCGATTTAAAAAATCCTGCGACCGTTAAAAAAAATGACGTCTGGATGGAGGGCTTAGGAGTCTCTGTTTCTGACGAAATTTTAGTAGAATGTGAGAGAGATATAATGATGAATTTTCAAATTTTTATTTTCTAAAAAAATAAAAAAATGAGGGAAAAATAGGGGTGGGAGTAGCCAAGTTGGCTACTCCCTGGGGGCAGCCCCATTTTACCCATATATATATATATATATATATATATATGTATGTGTGGGATAAATGGGGCTGCCCCCTGGGAGAGCTAACTTGGCTCCCCCCGCCCCATTCCGCCCGATTTTTTTATTTTTTTTTTGAAATTTTCTTCCGTGGAATTTCATCACTATATCCCTATATTATGTCATTAAAATTTCGTGCGAAACAGAGACTCCTACGGCCTCCATCCAGACAGTCATTTTTTAACGGTAACAGGATTTTTTAAATCGACCCCATTTGGATGGAGGTCGTAGGAGTATCTGTTTCTCACAAAATTTTAATAGCATAATATAGGGATTTAATAATGAATTTACACGGTTTTAGATTTCAAAAAAAATAAAAAAATTATGTCAAAAAGGGGCGGGGGGAGCTAAGTTAGCTTCCCCTAGGGGGCACACACATTTTTCCCTATATATATATATATGGGTAAAATGTGTATGCCCCCTAGGGGGAGCTAACTTAGCTCCCCCCGCCCCTTTTTCACATAATTTTTTATTTTTTTTGAAATCCAAAACAGTGTAAATTCATTATTAAATCCATATAATATGTCATTCAAATTTCATGCGAAGCAGAGACTCCTTGACCTCCATACAAACGGGGTCGATTTAAAAAATTCCTGTTACCGTTAAAAAATGACTGTCTGATGGAGGCCGTAGGAGTCTCTGTTTCACACGAAATTTTTATGACATAATATAGGGATATAGTGATGAATATTCACGGAAAAAAAATTCAAAAAAAAATAAAATTTTTGAAGAAAATAGGGCGGGGGGAGCTAAGTTAGCTCCCCCCTGGGGGGCAGCCCCATTTTCCTCTATATATATATATGGGTAAAATGTGTATGCCCCCTAGGGGGGAGCTAACTTAGCTCTCCCCGCCATTTTTTCACAATTTTTTTTATTTTTTTTGAAATCTAAAATCGTGTAAATTCATTATTAAATCCCTATATTATGTTATTCAAATTTCATGCGAAACAGAGACTCCTACGACCTTCATCCAAATTTAAAAAATCTTGTTACCGTTAAAAAAAAGACTGTCTAGATGGAGGCCGTAGGAGTCTCTGTTTCAAACGAAATTTTTATGACATAATATAGGGATATAGTGATGAATATTCACGGAAAAAATTTTCAAAAAAAATAAAAAAATGAAGAAAAATAGGGCGGGGGGAGCGAAGTTAGCTCCCCCTAGGGGGCAGCCCCATTTTCCTCTATATGTGTGTGTGTGTGTCTATATATATATATATATATATATATATATATATAATATATATATATATATAGGGAAAAATGGAGCTGCCCCCTAGGGGTAGCCAACATGGCTGCCCCCCACCCCCATTTTTCGTAATTTTTTTTATTTTTTTGAAAAAAATATCATCATGTATATTCATCCCTATATCCCTCCTCTATGTCATTCGAATTTCGTCAGAAATAGAGACTCCTACGGCCTCTATCTAGACGTTATTTTTTAACGGTCGCAGGATTTTTTAAATCGACCTTGTCTGGATGGAGGTCGTAGGAGTCTCTATTTCTGACGAAATTCGAATGACATACAGAAGGGATATAGGGATGAATATACATGGTGATATTTTTTCAAAAAAATAAAAAAAATCGCGAAAAATAGGGTGGGGCAGCCATGTTGGCTACCCCTAGGGGGCAGCCCCATCAACCCCATATATATATATATATATATATATATATATATTAATGGGGCTGCCCCTTGCGGGCAGCCAAGATGGCTGCCCCCGCGCCGTTTCAGCGCGTTTTTTATTTTTTTTTTGAAAAATATCGCCATGTATATTCATCCCAATATCCCTCCTATATGTCATTCGAATTTCGTCAGAAACAGAGGCTCCTACGGCCTCCATCGAGACAGTTATTTTTTAACGGTAACAGGATTTTTTAAATCGACACCATCTCGATGGAGGCCGTAGGAGTCTCTGTTTCTGACGAAATTTGAATGGCATATAGGAGGGATATAAGGATGAATTTACACGGCGAGATTTTTCAAAAAAAAATATAAAACACGCCGAAATGGCGCGGGGGCAGCCATTCTTGGCTGCCCGCAAGGGGCAGCCCCATTATTCTCATATATATATATATATATATATAGAGAGAGAGAGAGAGGTAAATGGGGCTGCCTCCAGGGAGTAGCCAACTTGGTTACTCCCACCCCTATTTTTCCCTCATGTTTTCATTTTTTTGGAAAATAAAAATTTGTATATTCATCATTATATCCATCTCACATTCTATTAAAATTCCGTCAGAAACAGAGACTCCTACGGCCTCCATCCAAACATGGTCGATTTAAAAAATCCTGCGACCGTTAAAAAATGGCGTGTGGATGGAGGGCTTAGGAGTCTCTGTTTCTGACGAAATTTTAATAGAATGTGAGAGGGATATAATGATGAATATACAAATTTTTATTTTCCATAAAAAATAAAAAAATGAGGGGAAAATAGGGGTGGGAGTAGCCAAGTTGGCTACTCCCTGGGGGCAGCCCCATTTTACCCATATATATATAGGAGATATTTCCAATGAGGTGCACCTTTCCTGGGTACATGGAAAGTCCGCCATCCTAACCATCTATAGTCAATCTGATGGTTATTATTAATAGCTCGTTATCTATATTTTTTAAATGTCGAAAAACCCATTATGGTCATTTTGGTATATTCTATATTTAGAATGCAACAAAATATCTCCTAAATTATCTCACATCTCTCTCTCTCCTGTCTCTCTCTCTCTCTCGAGGACGGCTCTCTCTCGACGACTACTCTCTCTCTCATGTCTTTCTCTCGACGACGGCATGTGGGAGGAGGCTGCTCCGACGTCCTCCATCGCCTCCCCAACAGATCACGTTCACCTACGTCACGAAGATCATCGATGACGACATGTGGGAGGAGGTTGGTCGATTCCACAGGTTCAAACGTCGGAGATCATGCTGGTGGATGTAAAGGTAAGAGGGTAGGGGAGGAGAAGGTTGAAGGAGTGCGTGAATGGAGGTATGTGGGCGGAGGAGGACGTGCATGGAGGAGGTGGGTCGTGGAGGAGAAGGGCGAAGGAGGTGCTGGTAGAGAGGATGCTGGAGATGGAGGGCGCGCCCAAATTTTTACAATATAATGACTTATTTTACAATCTCGAGTTTTTTTACAATCGCAGATCGTATTTTACAATAGCATATCATCTTTTTA